>JARWMC010000011.1:5000000-6250000 GCA_029959065.1 Colias behrii | reverse complement strand
TTCGATCACTCGGGCGGGTCACGAGTGGCTGAGTTGGTGAGGCGCGAAGGATGCGGGTTCGAGTCCCGCCTCGTGATCGAATTTTTTCTATTCTTTATAAATTTATATTTATAAAGCATTTGAATGCCATAAAACCAAAAATATAAATTCAACAAAAAAGGTCGTGTTCCATCGTTACAATATTGTATTCACTGAAAAGTGCTTCATATTGGTTGAAATGGTTGTTAATCATCTCAATAGATGGCGCGCGGTGTGTCCCTTCAGACACATAAAACTGAAAGAATAGAATAAATTCGATCACTCGGGCGGGTCACGAGTGGCTGAGTTGGTGAGGCATCCGCCCCGGAATGGCGCGAAGGATGCGGGTTCGAGTCCCGCCTCGTGATCGAATTTTTTCTATTCTTTATAAATTTATATTTATAAAGCATTTGAATGCCATAAAACCAAAAATATAAATTCAACAAAAAAGGTCGTGTTCCATCGTTACAATATTGTATTCACTGAAAAGTGCTTCATATTGGTTGAAATGGTTGTTAATCATCTCAATAGATGGCGCGCGGTGTGTCCCTTCAGACACATAAAACTGAAAGAATAGAATAAATTCGATCACTCGGGCGGGTCACGAGTGGCTGAGTTGGTGAGGCATCCGCCCCGGAATGGCGCGAAGGATGCGGGTTCGAGTCCCGCCTCGTGATCGAATTTTTTCTATTCTTTATAAATTTATATTTATAAAGCATTTGAATGCCATAAAACCAAAAATATAAATTCAACAAAAAAGGTCGTGTTCCATCGTTACAATATTGTATTCACTGAAAAGTGCTTCATATTGGTTGAAATGGTTGTTAATCATCTCAATAGATGGCGCGCGGTGTGTCCCTTCAGACACATAAAACTGAAAGAATAGAATAAATTCGATCACTCGGGCGGGTCACGAGTGGCTGAGTTGGTGAGGCATCCGCCCCGGAATGGCGCGAAGGATGCGGGTTCGAGTCCCGCCTCGTGATCGAATTTTTTCTATTCTTTATAAATTTATATTTATAAAGCATTTGAATGCCATAAAACCAAAAATATAAATTCAACAAAAAAGGTCGTGTTCCATCGTTACAATATTGTATTCACTGAAAAGTGCTTCATATTGGTTGAAATGGTTGTTAATCATCTCAATAGATGGCGCGCGGTGTGTCCCTTCAGACACATAAAACTGAAAGAATAGAATAAATTCGATCACTCGGGCGGGTCACGAGTGGCTGAGTTGGTGAGGCATCCGCCCCGGAATGGCGCGAAGGATGCGGGTTCGAGTCCCGCCTCGTGATCGAATTTTTTCTATTCTTTATAAATTTATATTTATAAAGCATTTGAATGCCATAAAACCAAAAATATAAATTCAACAAAAAAGGTCGTGTTCCATCGTTACAATATTGTATTCACTGAAAAGTGCTTCATATTGGTTGAAATGGTTGTTAATCATCTCAATAGATGGCGCGCGGTGTGTCCCTTCAGACACATAAAACTGAAAGAATAGAATAAATTCGATCACTCGGGCGGGTCACGAGTGGCTGAGTTGGTGAGGCATCCGCCCCGGAATGGCGCGAAGGATGCGGGTTCGAGTCCCGCCTCGTGATCGAATTTTTTCTATTCTTTATAAATTTATATTTATAAAGCATTTGAATGCCATAAAACCAAAAATATAAATTCAACAAAAAAGGTCGTGTTCCATCGTTACAATATTGTATTCACTGAAAAGTGCTTCATATTGGTTGAAATGGTTGTTAATCATCTCAATAGATGGCGCGCGGTGTGTCCCTTCAGACACATAAAACTGAAAGAATAGAATAAATTCGATCACTCGGGCGGGTCACGAGTGGCTGAGTTGGTGAGGCATCCGCCCCGGAATGGCGCGAAGGATGCGGGTTCGAGTCCCGCCTCGTGATCGAATTTTTTCTATTCTTTATAAATTTATATTTTTAAACGCTGTTCAAAATACTAGAAATTTGGAAAAATATATCAAATTTTCTATTATGTTGAAATGAATATATCCACATGTTTGGGTTCAAAAGAAATGATCAAAATTAACTATAGGGTATCAGTAAATACAAAATGCAATCAATTTCTGCCGAACAAGATAATTTTGGAATAGGTGGAGTCTCCTATTATCGGCCTGCTCCTAATATCGGCCTTTTCGAGAAAATGGAATATAACTATAAATATCGATCTTAAATCATAAAAGTTTTTATGCAAAAAGAGACTCTATATACATAAGCAAAACCTCCTAAATTTCGGTGTGGGTACCTCAATTATTGAACATTCAGTTGGCCATAGAGCAAGCGCAGGTACGGATATGCGTAGTTTGGCGGCATTGCGGAGTCAAATCCCTGAGTCGACGCTTTACGTTGATAAGTAGGTATTTTAATGGAATTAAACAAACCTATAGTATTTAATTTTATATGTTCTTAAAGAAAATCAGTCAAATTATCGATACAATAGTGTGTTTTTACATTTATTTATCTTTTTAATGAAATAATTGCGGGGATGAGATTAGGGATCTGTATTTATTGATAAATCTCAATATCGGCCGGGTGGTCGATTTTGGGGTAATGCATGGAAACTTTAAATAAGATGTTTAGCTATTTTATATGTTAGCAGTGATATTAATAAGGTTAGAAATGAAACAGCAGCTCCGTTTGATCACTCGATCCTAAAGTCGGCCGCCTAAAAACGATTTTTATGAACTACGGCCGATATAAAGCGAATCGATGCGTAATAACGGCCACCTAAAACCTTTTCTACTACCGTCGGACTTTACAATAAACAGGCCTGGTGATACAAGATGTATTTTAATTTTTGTTAATCATGCTGGCACAATTTAAAAATAATAGAGGCAGTGAATGCCGTCAAAAATCAAAATATGAGCATCAGAGAAGCAATTTGACAATACGACATTCCGAGGACCACTTTACAAGATAGACTTCATGAAAGAATAGACACAGATCACACAGTTGGTAGAGATACCGTCTTAAACCAAAATGAAGAAGATGAAATTGTTCAATGGATGATACGGATGGCTATCTGCGGTTTTCCTAGATCACGTAGCAACGTGATAAATAGCGTTAAAAATATTTTAATCCCAATCCGTTCAAAAATGGAAAACCAGGAAAAAGGTGGTATTTCTTGTTTTTAAAAAGACGCTGACTAGGGCTGTAGTTACAGAAGAAAGTGGTTTAATGACTAACAAGAACATTTAAAATCAATCAGACACGGAAGACATATTACAAGATCCACGGAGAATATTCCAATGGGGATGAGACGAGCTTTAGTATTTGTCCGAAGACAGGGAAAGTAATAGGGCCTAAGGGGTGGAAGAACATTTATGAAGTTGCTAAGGGCAGTGAAAAAGTAACAATAACTGTTTTGCTAGTCATATCTGCAGCAGGATAATCTTTGCCTCCCATGGTTGTTTTCCCTACATCCATAGACCACCAAAAGTAATCGTTAATAGCCCACCATCCTCCTGGTTTCTTGGTTTATCAAATAGTGGGTGGATGAGAAGTGGTTCAAGCCAATTCTTTTTCTAGTTGATGGACACAAGTCTCTTTTAACCCTGTATCTTTAATTTGTCTTAAGAATACTGAACAAGGTACATTACTTTTAATTTTTATGACAATGTAACGAAAAACCAATCATGACAGGTGAGTTAAAAAAATGATTTGTATCTCAATTGATAATAAAAAAACGTTATCAGTTTTAAGTTTTATTTATCTAACTTCACCTTAGAAAAGGTATGCCGATATTAGGGCCAATGACGGCAGATATTAGGGTGTTAGCTTGGTGTTAGTGGCCGATATTGAGGGAAATCGTCATATTCGAAATAAAAATTCTATATTTAATAAAGTAACAATGGATTCGTAATTTTGCAAATGAAGTAATAGAGTTTCAATATCTCTCTACCCAAAAAAGACACTGTAAGAAAGAAAAAGCTGTTAATATAAAAATTACATCCAGTCAAAGTTCAAAAAAAGTTGACATGGCCGATAATTGGTGCCACCACCCTACTTTGGGGGAGGTCTATAATAGGCTATGTAATAGTGGACGTCTTGAAAGGCTGCAGGACCACTCCTAATGTGTATTATATCTCTGTTTTGAATCTAAAAAATAATTTTGCACGATGTTTTTTAGATAACTCTAAAAAAAGTACTAATTAATACGTGCTAACATAAGGTATTTTGATTAGGTATCTTTTTATCATTTTTGACATCGCAATAACAAATTGTATTGCCAAATAGTCTGCAACGTGATGTGGATACGATTGGTGCTCATTGTTGGCTCTTTAACACTTTCAGCGGCTGGCCCATCGCCAAACGCTGAATATGTTGAGGAGTTAATAAGAACAAATGCTTTTGATCAAATAATTGTAAACGATTTATTGATAGATGCCCTTCTTGATGTGGTAAGTTTAATAAAAGTAATAATTAATGGGTTCATTTTTCCATATTGAATCATTACTCAATTCATGTCCTTACAATTCTAAATCGGATCTTCTTCTAATCATAACTTATTCAAGTAGATCAATACATATAATAAAATTGTAGAAAAGTAGTGTCTGTACAATTGAAATATGTAAAAAAAAAATTAGCAGGTGTTATTATTGAATCGTGCCCGAATCCAAAACTGTTGTTGAAAAAATTTTTGTCTGTTTGTCTGTTTGTCTGTATGTTTGAACACGCTAATCTCAGAAACGGCTTATCCGATTTAGATGCGGTTTTCACAAATATATTGTGGTAAGCTTCATTTAACATTTAGTATTTATTTCATGTTAATCGGTTAATAAATAAAAAAGTTATGACCATTTAAGTAATCACGGCGAACATTTGCTAAGGCATTCTATTGATACACTGTACAGTGTACGTTAATAACACATAAATAAATTTATTACGTAAGTTATACGCTACAGTTATTCCTTGACAAGTCCAGATTGTCATATCGAAAGTCCCAAAGGGGGGGCGGGGTAGGCTGAGGGTGCAGTAGGGGGGGAGGAGTTCAAAGGACCTTTATTAAGATTTTTGCTCAGCCTAAAACCTGCACAAATTGCATTATAGTTAAATTTACTAGGTAAATTTTCTACATAAAATTTCCTTTAAATTATGTCGTAGGTATTATATTTTTAACCCCCGACGCAAAAAGAGGGGACGTGTTATGACCGCTATGTGTGTTTGTGTGTCTGTCTGTGCCACCGTAGCCCGCTAACGAGTAATAAGAATTAGATGCGGTATTTGTGAGGGGGAATATTTTCCGACGCTGGTTCTTAGATATAGTTTATCAAAATCTGTTCATCCATTTATTATATATTATAGGGGTAAAAGTGGGAATGAAAAAAACGAATGTTGTAATTTATACCCAAGTGACAAATCAAATGACAGTACACGACCTGTCAGAGCAATTAGTCAAATTTATCAAAATCGGTTCATCCATTTATTTGATATAGGGGTAAAAATGAGAATTAAAAAATGAATTTTATCAAATTTACCCAAGTGACATATCTAATGAAAGGCATGACGTGTAAAGAACAAATATTTTATCAAAATTGGTTCATCCATTTATTATATATAGGGGTAAAAGTGGGAATGAAAAAAACGAATGTTGTAATTTATACCCAAGTGACAAATCAAATGAAAGTACACGACCTGTCAGAACAATTAGTCAAATTTATCAAAATCGGTTCATCCACTTATTTGATATAGGGGTAAAAATGAGAATTAAAAAATGAATTTTATCAAATTTACCCAAGTGACATATCTAATGAAAGGCATGGCGTGTAAAGTAAGTGTAAGGTGTATTTTATCAAAATTGGTTCATCCATTTATTGGATATAGGTATAAAAGTGTGAATAAAAAAATGCATTTTGTCAAATATACATAAGTGACATATCAAATGAAAGGGAATGACGTGTGAAGTATAATCAGGCATATTTAATCAAAATCGGTTCATCTATTTATTATATATAGTGTTAGACGTAACTTTTGATTTAATATTTTTGTGGATGAATAGTTGTCAATGTAGTTGTCATTATTTCATATCTGAACATGCTTAGCTGTCGAATACTATAAAAAGCCGCTTTCCTTTGACTCGTGGTGCATTCGTACGAATCGTGCCTAGGGGCTCGGACGTTGATTATACGACGTTCGACCCAACTACCCTCACTTTGCTAATAGTGGTTGACTTGCTGCGATTTGTTATCAACTACCTACATCAATTAGGTAGCTGTGTAGAATCGCAGTACATTCTTATTACATTCAAACTAATATTTAACCCGGCCTCGCGTGTTATTTCTTACATCAGAAGTGGGATAGAATTCAAGCCCATACTTTTTAAATGTGTTTAAGTTTACGTAGTTTTGTAACGGCATACAGGCGTTTGTGTTTTTTCGTGCGTTGTGTAAAGTAAAAGTTTGTTACGTGGATTATTGTAACGGGAATGTAGTCCATCGAAGGAATTGTGTGTGCTATCTGGGCTGCGGTCCAGGGTAGTTGTGTCTCTTTGTGATAAGCGATCCTCGATGCCTATGTCACAAATGAGTTGGTGTTGTTCCCATGATACGCTAACGAAGTGCCTCTGTCATGTGGAGTGATTGGTGTTCTGTAAGATCAGTGTGGCCGAGGCAGTGTGTTTTTGAAATCCCGAGATGAACTACCGTAGTATTGTAGTACGAGAAAAGGCGTACGAGGACGTACGATTGTCAGTATGGCCGTGTTAGACATAACTTTTGATTTAAAATTTTTGTGGATGAATAGTTGTCAATGTAGTTGTCTTTATTTCATGTCTGAACATGCTTAGCTGTCGAATACTATA
Source organism: Colias behrii (assembly GCA_029959065.1). NCBI lineage: Eukaryota > Metazoa > Arthropoda > Insecta > Lepidoptera > Pieridae > Colias > Colias behrii. The sequence continues at coordinate 6,243,157 of JARWMC010000011.1, read as the reverse complement.
AAAAGCCGCTTTCCTTTGACTCGTGGCGTATTCGTACGAATCGTGCCTAGGGGCTCGGACGTTGTTTATACGACGTTTGACCCAACTACCCTCACTTTGTAAATAGTCGTTGGCTAGCTGCGATTTTTTATCAACTATCTGCATCAATTAGGTAGCTGAGTAGAATCGCAGTACATTCTTATTACATTCAAACTAATATTTAACCCGGCCTCGCGTGTAATTTCTCACAATAGGGTTAAAAGTGGGAATTTAAAAAACGAATGATGTCAAATATACCCAAGTGACATATCAAATGAAAGTGCATAACGTGTGAAAGTACAATTAGTCATATTTTTATCCAATTCGGTTTATCCATTTATTGGATTATAGCAGTAAAAGTGGGAATGAATAATCGAATGTGGTCAAATAATACACTCAAGCGGCATATCAAATGAAAGGGTGTGACGTGTGAATTACAATTAGTCTGGTTTTATCAAAATCGGTTCATCCGTTTATTACATATAGTGCACCTAAGGGGTGATAGTGGAAATAAATAATCCAAATGAAGCATCAAAGGATATGACGTGTACATATAGGTACAATTAGACATGGTTTACATCAAAATCGGTTCTGCCATTTACTAGGGGTGAAAGGGAAAAGTTGAAAGTCTGTGAAAGTAGAAGGATATGGGAGCGGGAGGAATGGAGGATAGCCATACCCTGGAAATTTTGAACTCTTTTGTACCTAAGTTTTTTAGCTCAGTTTAGTAATAAATTTTACTAACAGTTCTTTTGTGTTATTATTTAATATTTATTTAATTTATTTTATTTCTTAACTGTAAAATAATCTGCTAGTGCTTATTATTTAATTGTTTATGGTAGAACGTGTTTACTCAATAATTGTGTGTTAAGTAGTTTACTATGCAGTCACTATTCCACGCGGACGAAGTCGCGGGCACAGCTAGTAATAAATATAAGAACACATGTTTTTGCCATTAACAAAAAAAAAAAACCGGCCAAGTGCGTGTCGGACCACGCATAAAGTAGGGTTCCGTAGTCATGTTTTGTCACTGCGCTGTTTTGTATTTTTTGCGTCATCATCATCAATGGCTAGGGTCGGCTAGGTACCTAATCTAGGGGTCAAAACCCCTAGGATACTGGTCTGGTTTTAAAACAGAGTGACTGAATAATGTTTTTCATGTGACGCGCGCCCTTTTGATTCTGTCTGTCGCCGCGTGAGTTTCTTTCTATTTCTAAGTAAAATGTGTGTATACCTATTTAAACGATTTATTCATCCTTCTCTGGATATTATTTAAAATTTATTAAGCTACATTCAGTCCTAACTCCTAACAGTATTTTAAAATACTTTATAGTTTGCAGTTCTTTAGGATAAAAAGTCTATATTTTTATAATTTCAAAAGTATTCGCCATAAAATACCCAAAACAATTTTAATTACGAGTTTCCGCGCCATTTTATTTACGTGAGTGATTTGAAGTTTATAGGCCCAAGACTTTAGACAATACAGTTTGTTAACGAGTTTGGCGGGCTATATCTCGCAAATGGTAAAGCTGATAAAAAAGTGTTGTATGGAAACTCTGCCTCATTTACATATACCTTTTCAACGATACCCCACACAAGGGGGTGCGCTCAAAAAAATTATTCAGCCCCCCTTTACATGTATCGGGAGGTACCCTTAAAAAGGGTAATTTTCATTTTTTGTATTTTTAAAATTGAGATCCATATCCAAAGTATCCTTGAACCAAGTTTCATGCAAATCGATCCATAAACGTAGAAGATATTGTGCTGTGACAGACTAAGACGGACGAACTGAACGATCTTATAAGGGTTCCTTGTCGGACTACGGAACCCTAAAAATAAAAAAATAGATAGAACTATATTTGTTTATTTCTACGAAATCCTACCTTAAGCGACATGTTCTTATCATAACACCATTAAAGAAAAAATACCTATAAATTTTTACTGCTTGAGTTCTATATATGGTAATTCATTTTTATAGCCTGCTATTATAAGAAGACACAATTACCCATTAGAGGAACATTCCGTCGTCACTCCGGATGGCTACATTTTGAGCATGCATCGTATTCCTTATGGTCGAAATAGGCATAATGTTCCTGGAGACAGACCTGCTATATTAGTGATGCATGGACTGCTTAGTTCATCAGCAGATTATATAATAACTGGGCCTGGAAACGCTTTAGGTAAGTTTTGTATTATCAACCTTATGTATCACGCGAAAATTTAAAAGCTATATAGATGGTACGAACTTTAGATTGTCCATAAACAAGGTTTCTTTTGTAATACTCCATAATAGAAAATCGAAAAAGAAAACAAGGATAAAACAAGAATGGCAATTTACTGTATGACTACTTGGGTCATAGTTAAGAAAGAAGTCATCATAAATTTCATACTAATTGTAGTCATCCCACGTGTCTCAAATCTCAATTAATGATCTTTTAAATCAGTATATTTCTGTATTTGAATCATGTTGGTGAAGTTTAATTCTAAATGCTTATACATAAATCGAGATTTTTTTCTTTTTTATTACTATATTGTATCATTGTACTACCTACATCTTATTTTTCAGGTTATCTTCTTGCGGAAGAAGGTTACGATGTCTGGCTGGGAAATGCTCGTGGAAATTATTATTCTAGAAAACACATGTATTTAAATCCAAACGAGCTCTTTAATTCTACGTTTTGGGAATTTTCTTGGGATGAAATCGGTAACATCGATTTACCAGCAATGATTGACTATATTCTCGCTGAAACTGGTAAATCGAAGCTCCACTACGCTGGCATGTCTCAAGGCACTACGTCGTTCTTTGTTATGGGGGCACTACGTCCTGATTACAATGATAAGATTATTTCCATGCATGCTTTAGCACCCGTGGCTTATATGGAGCATAGCAAAAACCCACTATTTCATGTATTAGCTCCTTATGCAACGGATATTGCGGTAATTATTTTAGTGTTGTATATTTTTCTAAACAATTATTATCTTTTTATCATTTTTTACATTCTTCGCATATTACGATATACTTGGATATTATGTAAGTGCCTGGAAGCCAACTGGAAGCCTTCATGCGATATTAGTAGAACTTGAATTTGCAAGGAATAGAATGATCATTCCTGTTTTATAACAATTATGATACATTATAACATAACATGTACATAGGTAAGTCATAAAGGTAATAATATGAAGTTGAATATTCCAAAAAAGGCTTCTATTTGATCTGGTATATAATACGATTACACACTATCTATCTAATAACTTTCAACGCAACGGTTTTAAAGTCCCTCAAAATAAGTTTTGCTAAAGTTTTAGTTACAAAATTAGAACCGTTACAAAATTGTCTTCATTCCAATATTATACATCTAGTGAAAATATTAGTAAATTTTATTATTGAATATGAAATATAATTTTAGTCACTGGCGTCATTGATTGGAATCGGAGAAATATTGCCCAATAGTTTTCTATGGACCTTGGTTGGACAAAGTGTTTGCAAGGACGAGTCAAAATTACAATTCGCTTGTAAACATGTCATATTCTTCATAGGAGGCAGGAGTGAAGACCAACTGAATTCGGTATGATTAATAATCTTTATTTTACCAATCAGATTTGTTACAATTAGTGCTAAATAATCCTATACAGTTGCTAAATAATTAGTAGATATCAAAGAAAGTAGAATAAATATTAGTTCTAATAATAGTATTGAGCATATTATTAGAACTGTTATTTTATAATCCTCATCCTAACTATCCTAACTAATATAAGACCTAACTACAGAACCAATTTGGATGAAATTTGATACAATAATATGAGAGTTTGCACTTACGCGGGCAAACCCGAAGTGTAATAGGAATTTAAAGAGAGATTAATTTCATTTGAATTTAAAGTTTAAGTTCGAATATTACGAATACAGTCTTAGAAATTCTCATTCTCATTCCTACTAATTTCGATTCCTGCAGAAATAAGATGTTTTATTAGGGATATTTTTATTTTATTTGATAAATTTTTCTCTGAGTGAAACGTTTCCTTTTTCTGTTATAGACATTATTGCCTGCGAAATTAGGCCATGTACCAGCTGGATGTGCCCTCAAACAACTGGCTCATTATGGTCAAAGCATAATTAGCGGAAAATTCCGGCGCTATGATCACGGTTGGGTGAAAAATCTACAACAGTATGGAAGAATCGAGCCACCGAATTACGATTTGTCCAGAATTAACGCACCAGTGTTTCTTCATTATTCCGAAAGCGACCCCTTGGCTGACGTCATCGATGTAGATAGATTATACAAAGAACTCGGGGGACCAGTCGTCAGGATACGTGTTCCCTTGAAAACTTTCAGTCATATCGACTTTGTGTGGGGTATTAACGCTAAAGAATTAGTGTATGATGAAATGATTAATATCATGAAGATGTTCGATAAAAATTATTAGACTTATAAAATCAGTTTATTTTTTACTTATGTAATTGCTTATTTATTGTAACACTAGATTTCCGCCCGCGGCTTCGCCCGCGTTTTCAAAGGAAAACCCGCATAGTTCCCGTTCCCGTGGGATTTCCGGGATAAAACCTACCCTATGTGTTAATCCAAGTTACCTTCTATATGTGTGCTAAATTTCATTCAAATCCATTCAGTAGTTTTTACGTGAAAGAGTAACAAACATCCATACAAACTTTCGCCTTTATAATATTAATAGGATTATTTGTAGCATAACTTAGATTTTTCCAATGTAATACATATAACTTACCAATATATTCCAGATTAAAATACTGTTTCAGGAAAGCACAGACTATTTATTCAATAAATGTTTTTGTGTTCCTCATTTAAAAAATGAAATTAAGACGAAAGACATGTAGATGTGTGATTGTAGGTGTAGGGGAGAGCGGGGATGAAAGTCACATTTTTAACTTTTTTTATGTAACTTCCAAAATACGTTGTTTAGGAATGATATTTGTATACCAAAAGGTAGTGTAATTATTCTGTTACAAAAGAAATAAACGTATTTTTGTGTAATATTATCAGTTGTAGAAATATTTTGTATTTTCACTCTAAAGAAAAATGTGACTTATAACCCCGGGTCAGGGATGGTTGTCACAATGCCTAGGGTAGGTAGTCACATACTAAATAACAGGCAATTTATAAATAGAAAGTCACACTTTGGTCTTATAATTTTACGGAATAGTTTTTAATTAAGAACTCTTAACCAAATGAAACCGTGTCTACGGTCTTTATTTCATTCTGAATATTAATCAATCACAATTTTAGCAAACAATAATAATCGTGAGTCAATATAGAGTCATCAAGGACAGATGGACTTCCAGCAGGTTTGTTAGGGTGATTTTCCGGTGTTGATTGAAAATTTACGGCTAAAACAAACAACCTCAAAACGTAAATAAAGTCATCTCGCATACAGGGGGCTGGTTGATATGTGACAACCAGCCCCCGAAAATTTGTGACAACGAGCCCCATAACACGTTTTAGGAAAATAAAATTGAAAATAAATTCCGATCAATGAATATCTAAAAAACTATACTACGATATTATAAAACACATTTCATCATCATCAAATGACTTGAAAGATTATTACTGTAAAACAAGAACGTATAATTACGAGGTTCGACACAGCAGCACAAAAATTTACTTTTGCTGTGCGAAAACAATAAACACGTGTGAGGCCCTCACGGCAGATCGGAGCGGTCTGACGCGAAGTTGGGACAGCGTTTTCACTGTATCGCTCTTGCCACGCTGTTCAACAGACTTATTCGATAGTTCAGTTTTGTGTTAAGACCGCTGTGACAACCAACCCGTGAGACAACCAAACCCGGTCTCCCCTACGTTGCGAAATTCAAATGTAATTAATAATTAATATACGTTCTATATTCATGTTGTTTTCTTTCATGTCAAGATTCTGTTTTGTAATGAGTTGTTATGTTATATGTAATGATCAGAAGGTCTGTTAGACGAAGAATCTATGTATTAGATAAAAAAAGATTCAACTCGTAAATTACAGTTTTTCATGTTTAGATGAAATCTTGATGAAATATGTTAATAATCTTGTCAAATTCAATTCTTTACTTTTAGTTCAGATCGCAACGATGCAAAACATTATTTAAATACCATATAATATTTCGTTATGAAAAATTTACTTGAAATTTTCTCCTGTATTCAATAAAATAAACAATGAGGAAATGGTAGAAAAAATTGTTGAATATTTCTTTCTAATATTTTGCTTAAAATTTTTGACAGGAACCGTAAAAGAAATTCAGATCAATCGTTTTCATTTTGACGTTCACTTTACTTACGTAATTCTTGAAAAAAGAAAACAAATTAATATATTTCATGTACCTAACGGTGTATTTAGCTAGAACATTCTTTCGTGCCCTTTTAGTGAAAGCGAGAACTCGTATTCAGTGTTGTTCAGTATTAAAACATTGCATAGAATCTTTTCGAACTCAGTAAGAACAACGAAAGAATGCTCTACGCATGTGAATTTGACAGCGCGGGGTTAGAATGAGCCAGCGAATGAGCCTCAGATTAACTTTCTCGAGTAATTAAAATTCTCTCTATTAGGTACAATTATTCTTACTCTTATTGATGATTATAAAATTAATAGTTCAGTCGATCGAGATCTTTTTACTTTGGTGGTTTTTGTCACCCAAGTCAAATGTCATCCTCATTAAGTTTACGAATAACAAAATTGAACCACATTGAACCGATGATACTTCAAAACTTGGCTCCGAAATTGATGAAGTCAAAGATCCCAAATAATACCATTTTATTAAGTCAGTGATATAAGAATAGGTATGTATTACGTTTTCCCAAAACGTTAATATCGACCATTTTGCGATTTCAAATAAATAAACACTGAACGATGATGTAATGAGGAAAACGACGTGAACTTTACTTTCGTAAAGTGCACGTCATTTTGTTAAAGTAGACTTAATGATTTTCAATAAGGCCTAATTCCAGTTACCGAATTCCCAATTTACCTATTTTGTAATATTTCATAATTTTAATAAAACACCGGCCAAGTGCGAGTCGGACTCGCGCAGCGAGAGCTCTGAACCAACCTATTTTTTATTTCCTATGTTATAACTTTAAATTTATGCTTTTAATAATATCCTTTATCTGTGCCATAAGATGTTGATTTTTACCAAATTTCAAGACTCGTAGGAGTTTACGGGAAGTAGGTACCCGAAGTAGTAGGTTTTGTTTCCCTTGCGTATTTCGTGCGAAAAATTTTCAGCATAAACGGCTGCATCTTTCGCTTTCGTTTAACCCATTGATCCCCAAGGGGCCCGATCGGTCCCAGACACAATAGATTTTCTATTGTGTCTGTGGTTCCGGGGCTAGACAGTTAATGTCACATTTTTGAATATTTCTCGTTTGATTTTTAAAAAATTATTATTGTAATTTTTCTCATTAGGTGAAGCACTTTCGATACAAGTTTAAAGTTTTTTTTATATACTATGTAATAGTTACGGAATAATCGCCTATGCATACTTAACCATTACACCTTAGATAGATTCAACCAGATAACTGCGACATATACCTAGGTACAAATTAAATAAACTCATCTAAGAAATTTCGCCTTTTATCATCAAATTAATTCTGTTTAGCAAAAACATAATTATATCACATTCCAATGAACTGTCAGTTAATAAAAAAAATACAAAAAAAACAAGAGACTTTTATTTTTGCACGTGAGTGCCCACAAAATATCTAATTAACCTCTAAGTGACTTTTTTGTTGTTCACTTTTGACTTTTGAGTATAGCGGCATAGTAAGCATTAAATATTATCTCCCAATTAATTCATTATGAATAATAATAAATCAACGTATTATCGTTATCATGACGTAAAATTGCATTTGTTAAAAAACCCTACTTATCATAATCACGTGTCAAGTCATCTAGTCTTATCTCACGTAAACATGAAATTAAATGTTTCATCATTTTAAATATTGATAAGCGATTATTTTTTAAGCTATTGCATAGCTTTTACCTCAGACTTTGAGCGCGGCATACATCTAAATAATATGTAGCAATTAATAATATCAAATCTTTTTTATTTTTTACTTTTCCGTTTTTGAAGTCGGTTGTTTTTAACTCTTGGTATTGACACATATATTTATTACTTTGACATTACAATGGCACTAACGGGCAACGTTAGAAAACTTATTCATAAAAAAGTTAAAAAAGAGCTTTTTAAAAAGAGCTTTTATATAATAAAGTCTCCTCATATTCAACTCACTTTCATAAAACTATACGCTATATTTAGTTGTGATTTAATTGACTAAATTTATCATATCTACCGTGAAGAAGAAGTAATTATTATAGACATCATTTTATCTTTGGAGCGGTGACATAAAATTATTAATACGCACAAAATATCACCATCTATACATACCATTTTTGGCGTCTAGCTACAGTGTGGCAAAGAAATAAAAATCCCCTCCCATCCGTTAAGATACTATGGAAGTGAACTGTGAAAAATTACGATGCCCGTTACTAAAAATACTTATAAATATTCATATATTCATATATATATATATATATATATATATATATATATATATATATATATATATATATATATTATAATAATATATATAAGTTATAAATATTCATATATATATATATATATATATATATATATATATATATATATCACCTATATATATATATATATATATAGGTGATATATATAGGCCATAGGTGAACACACCATGACCTATGACAAAAAAGATTATAAAGACTCGGAACTCTTGATAAAGTTATTTTATAATAATTATCTACACTTATTACGGGTTTCCCTTTCGGTACTTCGGTTGAAGGTCGGTTATACGTATCCTATGGGAATTAATGTCTAAATATTTTTTTCCCTAATCTAATCATAGCGATGTGATAGCGACAAAATACTAAATATATGTATTATATAAGGCCGCGTTTCCATCTGCAAGAAAAGCTGCTGTCAGACAGACTGTCGGGCATTTCTTGCGGAAGTTTTCTTGCAGATGGAAACGCGGCCTAAGAGTATGTACTGCACCATATAGTAAGGCCAAATTTAATAAATAGTAAAAAACAATGCATAAAAACCGTGCATTGGAACCTTAACAATAAATCACATAATCGTTGACCCGTATCTATAGAACGTACTAATTTTTATCTATGATAATATGTCAAAATGATTAATAATAAACATATTGAATAAACATTATCTGCTACGCTGGGTAATTAATTACATTTAAAACTATGCAGGAGAATTAATTTTAAACACATTATATTCTAAATAATTTTATAACAATGCCTAAATTGTATAACAACGCATAATGTATCCAGTATGAAACAGGTAATTCTAGAAGACGTTAATTTACCGTACAAATTCTCGATAGACAGAAATAAAAATAAATTATTCTTTTGTATCAATGCTGACGAGTTTTCGGATCAAAGCTTTCATTCTGTAGTTTTAGATTTGGATACAGGCTTTGCAACGGTCATACCAAATATTCGAAATGGTTTTGCAAGTGCTGTTGATAACGACAGTAGTATTGTGTATCTCGGAGGTAGTGATGGAATTTACAAATACAACTATTCCTTAAACGATATTGAAAAACCTGCCATACTCAGAGAAATAGACGTCTTTGATATGCAATTCAAAAATAATTTGTACTTTGTTGATACAGCTAATTTGGATTTGTACAAGTTAAAAAACGAAAAAAGAGTCTTTGTAACAGCTATTGGAGAATATGGGATACAGCATTTTACTTTCGATGGGGATGGGGAACTTATACTGTCTAACTCAATGGGATTATATCGTTTGGGTAAAGAAGATTACGAGCCAGTTTGGTTTACAAACTCAGTCGCCAATATTCGTGGTCTAGCTACTGATGTGAAGGGAGTCCCACACGTGATTGCTCAAGATGGAATCTATTCGGTTGATCATAAAAATGAAACAGTCATAAAAATATTGTCACTGCAAGACGGTTATGGCGTAGATTTCGATAAAGATAATAATATAGTTTACAGCGATGGACGGACAGTGGTTCGGCTCAAATGAATTGTAGATAAAAACCAATAGTAATTATTAAACAAATACAAAGCATTTGATGTTTTATTTTAATAATCATTTATGCGATTTATACCAGAAGAGTTTGTACCTGATTCCTGTGTCAAACACAATATAGATTCCTCACGAGTGAACATAAATTGATTGAATTAAATTCAATTTTTTACTGAATTGCTAGATTGGTTTTCCGAAATTATCATACAAATATTATACATCATAATACATTCATAAATTACGAATATAATTTTTAATTGTATTAGTTTGTATGTTTTAGAAATATAATACAAACACGTGCGTACGTCAAGTAATCAAAGCAAAATTTGCAGTATGCTACGTATACCTACGTTAAAAAAACCTTGTGTAATTAATGTTACTAAGTTACTAATATATTGATAAAATATTGATAAAATATTGATATGCATTGGTTTATCTTATTGTTTTTATATAAAAGACCGTCATTCAATACACAAAATACACTTGCATTTAAATCCAAAATGCTTCTGATCTTTGCAATTTTTTGTGTATCGTTTGCGGCAGCCGGCAGATCGCCTCATGCTGACTATGTTGAGGAATTAGTTAGACTAAATGCCTTTGGTGCCAGAATATCTGATAACATTCTCGAAGATGCTTCTCTTGATGTGGTAAGCAAACTATGCATGTGCCATTACAAGACAAGAAAGATTATGAGGATATTTCTATCACAATGACCACATCCTAAATCATTAAAAAATTTATTTCTTTTAGCCAGAATTAGTGAGAAAATACAATTACCCTCTGGAGGAGCATTTTATTATGACTCAAGATGGTTACATCTTAGGTCTACACCGTATTCCACATGGACGGGATAATAATAACGTACGTGGCAACAAGCCAGTTGTCTTCGTCATGCACGGCCTTTTGGGTTCCTCAGCAGACTGTTTATTAATGGGACCTGGAACAGCGCTAGGTTAGTGTTAACATTTTTAATCATACATCAAAAATCTAGTTAAATCAAAAATCTAGTTAATTCACGACACATTTGTGACATTTTTTTTTTTTTTTTTTTTTTTTTTTAATATGAAAGAAGGCAAACGAGCATGTGGATCGCCTGATGGTAAGCAATTCCACAGCCCATAGGCATCTACAGACGTGTCCGAAGATGTGTTGCCGACTTTTTAAGGTGGAGGTATATTCTCTTTTTAAATGCCTCGATGTCATAGGCGTTCGGGAATATCGCCGAAGGCAGGCTGTTCCACAATTTGGTTGTGCGCGGAATGAAGTGGCGGGTAAATCGCACCGTACTAGAGCGCCAGAGGTCCAGATGGTGAGCGTGGAACTTGGTCTTATGCCGTGCGGTACGGTAGTGGAATTCCGCGGCAGGTATCAGCTCAAACAACTCCTCAGAGCACTCCCCATTATACAGACGGTAGAAAACGCATAAAGATGCAACGTCTCGTCGTAAATCTAGAGAATCAAGCCGATCGGTAAGTGCTTGTTTGCCAATAATTCTGACGGCTCTTCGTTGCACGCTATCAAGTGGCAGGAGCTGATATTGTGGTGCCCCGGCCCAGAGATGGGAGCAGTATTCCATATGAGGCCGTATTTGCGCTTTGTAAAGTAGTAATAGATGTTCAGGCCTGAAATACTGCTTCGCTCTATTTAGGACACCCAATTTTTTGGAAGCTAGTGTAGCTTTGCCTTCCAAATGATAGCGGAACTGAACGTCATCAGAAATATTGACACCAAGAATTCCGATACTAGACTTGATACTAAGGGGGGTGCTCTCAAATAGGGGCGCTGTGAGAAATGGTGCTTTTTTAGCTGAAAAAAGACATACTTGTGTCTTGCCAGGGTTAAAACGGACAAGATTTTGTCGACCCCACTCTGAGACTTCTCCAAGGAGAGTCTCAATTTTGGACACAAGAATGTTACGGTACTCTTGGACGTGTTCCAGAGAAATATTAGTGCGGCCGGTATATATAGCATCACCGGTACTGTCATCTGCATAGCAATGAATGTTACTAATTTGTAACATGTCATTGATATGCAGAAGGAACAGTGTGGGTGAGAGTACGCAGCCTTGGGGAACGCCAGCGTTCACAGGTAATAAGTCAGAGCTTGATCCATCGACCAAGACTCGAATACTGCGCGCTGTAAGAAAACTGGCAATCCACTTGCATAATTTCTCTGGAAGTCCATAGGCTGTAACTTTCGAGAGGAGCGCCTGATGCCACACCCGATCGAAGGCTTTTGCAACGTCCAGACTAACCACTAAAGCTTCCCCCTTGCTCTCAACAGCACTTGCCCATCGGTGAGTTAAGAAGATTAGAAGATCACCAGCCGACCGTCCATGACGAAAACCATACTGTTGGTCACTGATCAGCTGGTTCTCCTCAAGATAACCCAATAGCTGGCTGTTAATGATGTTTTCCATCACTTTGGAGAGCAGGGAGGTAATAGCGATTGGTCTGTAGTTGGATGGATCCGATTGATCGCCTTTTTTAGGGATCGGGTGCACTGAGGCAGTCTTCCATGAGGCAGGTACAATGCCGGTGTTATAAGAGTACCGAAACAGCTCTGTAAGAACCGGTGCCAGTTCAGGAGCACATCTTTTCAGCACAATGGCGGGGATACCGTCGGGCCCACTCGACTTATGTGTATCAAGAGAGAAGAGAGCTTTTCGCACAGCATTCTGTCTGAAATGCACATTCGGCATGGAGCTCTTGCACCGCAAGATAGTAGGCGGTACATTTCCTCTGTCATCTAACGTTGAGTTGGGTGCAAAGAGAGCACCCAGAAGATCGGCTTTCTCTTTGGAGGAGTGGGCTAAAGTATCATCTTCCCGGCGCAAAGGTGGAAACGAGGGCTTGCAGAAGTTTCCTTGGACAGCTTTGGCGAGTGACCAAAAAGCACGGCTCCCAGAAGGGTAGCGTAAAAGTTTCTCGCCTATGCTGCCAATAAATTCCGACTTTGCTGTGGATATTTTCCTCTTGTAGGCCCTGGCAGCAGAGTTGTACCGTTTTTTGAGAGCACTAGCGTTTGGATCCTTATTAGACATTGCTTCTGCCCAGGCATGGAAGCACTCTTGCTTCAGGCGAGCAGCCATTTTGCAAGGACGACCATACCAGGGCTGGGACTTACCGCCGACGGGTACTACAGAGTTTGGAATGAAAAGTTCCATTCCCTGCAGCACCACATCCGCAACTGAGTCAGCATAGTCACTTGGATCAGGTGCAAGGCAGACTTGCTTCCAAGGGTAGGATGCAAAAAATTCCCGCATCCCATCCCAATCTGCTGACCTATAGTGCCAAACGCGGCGGCTCCCAAGTGAACGGGGCCGTGATGAACGCAAGATTGGCACTATACTCCGAATTAAACAGTGATCTGAAGTCCCAAGAGGGGCTTCGACTTTTACCTGATAATTAGCCGGATGGGAGGTCAGCAGAAGGTCTAGTATAGAGGGTGTGTGGTCAGCAATGTCGGGTAGTCTCGTTATTGAGGAGACCAGTTGCGTAAGACCGTAAGCCATCGCGAAGTTGTGTACAGATCTCCCCGCATGATCAGTGGTACGTGAACCCAACCATTGGGTATGATGGGCATTAAAATCGCCTAAGATAATTATTTCTGCGGAGCTGGGGATCTGTTCATGTACTGCATCAGCCGTTGTTTGGATGTGCTCGATAAGACGGTCGGTTTCTGCATCACCACTATGTGACCGATACAAACATGCATAGATGCGGGGATGGTCACCACAGTTCGCACGGAGCCAGATAATTGATAGGTCAGTGCCCTCAAGACCGACAAGGCGACGATAGCAAATATCCTCCCTCACAAACACACACACACCAGCTCGTGGGATGAAAGTGTGCTCCAGTTTGTAACCTGGGTAACAGAGATATGTTGTGTCGGAGGGTGGACAAATTTGTGTCTCTGTAAGAAACAACAATGCTGGCTTTTCTGTCTCTAGGTGGTGATGGACGGGATTCAGGTTAGAATGCAGGCCTCTCACATTGCAGAAATCTACGGACAATGAAGGTGGCACAGACTTATGTGCTCGTTTGCGCTTGGTGGTATTGTTGAGCGGGATTTTGCCCTCCCCAGAGTACGTAGGGCAGCCCGAGCATGAATGCTCAGGAAGGGATTCTCCAACACTGTGAAGGTTGGTACCCTCCTGGGGTAAAAAGTAATTTAATTCCGCTGCCATGTTGTTCATTAAAAAGAGGTAGGGATAGGATTTATGATGGGAATAAAGGAAAGGATAGGTATAGGAAGGGAATAGGATGGGCCTCCGGACCTCCCACTCACCGTACGAAACACAGCAGCATTTGCATGCTGCTATTTCACGCCGGTTTTCTGTGGGAGTGTGGTACCTTCCCTGGTGCGAGCTGGCCCAATTCGTGCCGAAGCATGCTCGACTCCCACTCCTAAAACATCCCACTCCTAAGACATTTCGTTAATTTAATATTTTCAGCTTATATTCTCGCCGAGGAAGGTTTTGATGTGTGGCTAGGAAATGCACGTGGAAACTACTATTCAAGACGCCATTTGACTCTAAATCCTGATGCTGAAAATGATAACAGTTTCTGGCGATTCTCCTTGGATGAAATAGGCAATTTAGATCTATCCGCATCTATCGATTATATACTCCTTGCCACAGGCAGAAGTGGTTTGCATTACGTTGGAATGTCACAGGGCACAACAGTTTACTTCATTATGAATTCACTTCGACCAGACTATAGTGAAAAGATTTTATCTATGCATGCCTTGGCACCGGTCGCTTATCAAACGCAAAGCCGTGGTACATTGATGGACGCTTTAGCGCCAATAGCTGCGGATGCTTTGGTAAGAAATCTTTAGGGAAAAATAACTATCCAACAATCACCAATGATATATTTTTGAACAGCTGTTATGTTTTACAGTCTTGGGCCACTGTACTTGGTTTCGGCGAAATGTTCCCGAAAAGTGAGTTGTTAGCATGGGCTGGTCAAAAGCTGTGTCAAGATGAAGCAGTATTCCAACCTATCTGCAGTAGTATCTTCTTCCTAATAGGGGGCTGGAATATGGACCAAAATAATGCGGTATTTATACACTTATAACTATTATCTTCATAAAACTATTTTACTATCAACTCTTATTCAATTAATCATGATTTATGATTATGATGAAGGAAAACGATAGCAAAAGTAGAATTATTGAAATCAAAATAAATAGTGCGCGTGCCAAAAGTCATTAACAAATTATTATCATTCATAAACGTGCTATTGATGATTTGGCCCCATTTTTCTTTATCACATAATATTACCTTTTTAATCTATGCAACCTTTGCAACATTATCGAATATTTTTTATCATCAATTAATGTCATCAGCTCATTTAAAAAATTATCTTTTTTATAATTTTACAGACCATGATACCAGTAATGTTGGCACACACTCCAGCAGGTGCAGGTCTGAGGCAATTTGCGCACTTTTCTCAAAATGTAGCGACCAAAGGTTTCCGTCGCTATGACTACGGAGTACTCTTGAACTTAGCAGCGTACGGCACAGCTGCTCCGCCCAGCTATAACCTATCGAAAATCACGAATCCAGTATTCTTGCATTATTCAGAAGGCGATACTCGGGTTGACCTGGCCGATGTTGATCGTTTATATAACGAGTTGGGAGGTCCCAAAGAGAAAATTCTTGTATCGCAGAAAACATTCAGTCATATTGACTTTATGTGGGGAACGAACGCGAGGTTTTATGTTTTTGATAGAGTAATTAGGGACATTAGAATAATTGACAACTCAAATAAATGTTAAGTAAAGTGATTTTTTTTATTTCTTATTTATTAGTAATAAACTAACCACAAAAAATTCAAAAATATTAAGAAATAAATTCTCTATAGTTCTGCTTATTATAAATGCAGTAACTACATATTTTATTTTTCCATAAATATTAATACCGTTTTTATTTATTTTATAACTTTATAAATACATAATATCTATTGTATTTGAAAATACAATTTCACAGGGAATAGTTGTATTTAGGTTCCTAATGCAGCAGTTGGGATTACTTGAGTTCATTCTAATCAAAATAATAGTGGAGATGGACCCCTAAATGTAGTTTCAACGCTTTCAGATAACACTAATAGTCCGGGATACATCGCCCATTTTTGCAAGTGATTACTATCAAGCTAATTTTTCGTGAGTAGCTTTATTTTGATGAGATGCCCAATAATTTCATGTACGAAACTCTCGATTGTGGTAGCTTACAGAGGAGCTAACAAGGATAAAAATTTTTGATTTGACGGTTCTCAAATATTTATTACGCAATTTGTAGGACAATATGTCTGTTGAATTATATAAGTATGAAATAAGTGAAAATAAAAAAATCAGCTGGTTAGTAATCATTGATGATGACTTCGTTATCGATACACATTGGAAAGGGGGACTCTTTGATCAAACCATAGATTTTGTAAGACAAATATTTTTTCGAATAATTTAGATAATTATCTTGAGATTGAACAAAAAAAAACATTCAGTTAGTAATTAATATTTGAGAAACATCAAATCAAAATATTTTATCCTTGTTTCCTCTGGTAGCTACCACAATCGAGAGTTTCGTACATGAAATTATTGGGCATCTCATCAAAATAAAGCTACTCACGAAAAATTAGCTTGATAGTAATCACTTGCAAAAATGGGCGATGTATCCCGGACTATAATATTATTCACTCGCTAACGAGCAAACTCCACGAGAACGCTCTATTGAGATTCTATTGATTGCGGACCACAATGTTAAATTATAAGGACTCACTTCAGAGTAAAATCGTTTATTTCCTGACCAGAAATGATATTAAGATAATAAAGAAACAATATGCGGTACACTATCTATATATATATAAAACTCAAAGGTGATAGATATTTATATAAATATTGTATGTTATGCAAATTATATTATTATCTTGTTCACAGATGTCATACTGCGTAGGTGAAGCCGGGAAATCTGTTGTAATAGATGTTCCAGAACCTTCCACGAGTACAGCAGAAAAGAAAGGTACTGTGATAATCTATCTATATATATAAAACTCAAAGGTGACTGATATAGTGATCTATCAACGCACAGCCCAAACCACTGGACGTATCGGGCTGAAATTTGGCATGCAGGTAGATGTTAGGACGTAGGCATCCGCTAAGAAAGGATTTCCCGAAATTCTTGCGGGAACGGGGAAAAACGGGGATGCACGTACAAAGTCGTGGGCGGAAGCTAGTAATTAATAATTTTACATAAAAATTGGTCATGTTAACTTCAATTTGAATGTTAGATATTATTTGAAGTTTATTTCATAACTTTTCATATATGTATTTGAATTCATAGCCCTGATGTACCTACCACATTTTGGAAATTATGAATATAAATTATCCGGCGTAAGTTATTTTCATTATTACTCCTCTTCTAGAGTATAACTAATCTTGTAGGTATTATTTCGAGGATATCAGTGAAAAAATAAAAATCTTTGGGTGATGATTTTCTCAATCTTTTTATCATATAAAAAGGACTATGAATTAAATCATCTGGGAAAGGATAATATGTTATTATGAATTGCCGCACCAAAATGTCAGATCCCAGTAGCTGGAAGGTAAAGACATAAAAGGATACTTACCTTCCTTTATAAGCTTTTCAATCGCCTTGAAGCCGTATTCCTTTGTATTTCTCTGTCAATAAAACTCACATTTGTATCTTTATTGTTCTTTATTGGCCACAGCAAATGAAGAAAAATATTACTCTATATTTTAAAAGCTAGGAACATAATGATTATAGAACATTTATTTAATATACACCGACTACAATTGAATACGGATATTATAATATTGATCATCTACAGGAAAATACATTTACAGAAGTAGGCATAGTATGCCACGGATAAACAATTGTCTGTTATATCCTATAGACCATAGCACAACATTTATATTTTTGTAATTTCACAAACAACATTCATTAGTATCGGTATCTATTTTTATCCTACATACATATCTTTGGCGTTTAAAGTATACAGTTATTTATTTTGCATCTAAAGGGGATTTATTTGATCTCGCATCTATGAAGTTCTGCTGTTCAACATATCGGTTGTAGCTGTGTTCATTTTAAGTTAATTGAATAGAAATGCTCTTTTAAATCCCAGTATAGTTGATAATGTTATGTAAGATATTTACCAACGAATAGCTTATAATTCATTATTTTATCACTTTGTGAACTTCAATTTGAAAGTTAGATATTATTTGAAGTTTATTTCATAACTTTTCATATATGTATTTGAACTCGATAGTTGCGAGAGTAATATTCAAATATAAAATAGCAAATTAAAATAACTTTTTAAAGTTAAAGAAAGGAAAATCGGGCCGGGCCGACTGTTGATAAATTTTAATTTTAGTTAGTAATTTGTTATCTTTACAAATAATTATTGTAGTAAATAAAATGTGGTAAATAATCAGAAAAATACATTTCTGCAATATAATAATATATGTTCTTATATTTTATATGTAAAAGATTTTTAGTAGCCTAAAATTTAATTGACCTTTTGGTATGGTTTAGTTAAAATATTTTTGGTTAAATAATAATAAAAATCTTCTATAAAATTATATTTCTAACAATAAGCTCGGCGATATGCTTTCAGATGTGGATATGAATTGTTTATGTTAAATACAAAACTGGACAAATATTTAAATCTGTATGCAAAAATATACGAATATCAAAAGCTAATTTTTATAATTTTCAATGCTATATCTTTATAAAACATTTTATTTGAAGTTACTGGTTACGCAGGACTCTTTGTTGGTATTGAATAAGTACTTTGCGATTATGCGATAGATCCATTACAGTTAGGTATAAGAAGAGTGTTAAAAATCTGCAAATTAACATTCGCTTCACGTTTAATATTTCATATAATATGAATAAACTGTTGTTTTGGATAAGCAATATAAAATGAATCTTACATTAAATTGTCTATATATACTTAAAATCACAACATTGAATGCGTAATACAGTTACAACCGTGGATAATCTTAAAAACAAGCCACAATGAAAGTACTACATAACACATATTATATATTATGTTCCACTTATCAACTAAGCCATTTATAAACATCAATACAATTTATCTATATTAGTACACTTGTATACACTTAAAAATTTCACATCAATTTATAAAATATTAAATATCCATAATACAAATATCGATTAAAACTAACAATGAAAAATCAGTCGTCAAGACTAGGTATAGAATAAGATATGATAGGAAATCTCGAGACTGCTGAAGCTCATCTTAAAGCTTAGATAACGCGGCACAAAGGTGGGTCGAGAGCTGTGCAAAGGATTTCAGTTTAGTTGTGGATTAGTGAAGAAGCATTCAGTGAATTTGTAAAGATGCCAGTCTTTTAGAAAACGTAATTTGCTCAGGTTTTTCGTGCTTGAATTGTATTGAATGTCACTACGGTGTGTTCGGCGCAGCGTAACAATTTTAAGCTACATATTTAAATTAAATAAGAAAGATTCAATTGAAGTAGATACGAATGATGCAAAAAAATATAGACCTTGGAAGTTTTAGATATGTTAAGTAGTCTTGTTTTTGCGCAAAAAAGACCTTTTTTTTAATGGTAGAGTAACGTATTAAATAATTAACTACGACCATAAAATGTATTATTATTGGATAAATTAAAATCTAACAACATTGTTACGTTTGCGCCTTACATGTATTTACGGAAAACTACAAAAATAATAGTTAACAACAAGTCTTAAAGTACTTGGTCGGGAGTTTCTAAGAATCTAACAACTAGGGACATAAGCTCCGAGAGTGCAGGCTATACACATTTACACAAGTATATAAATTTTGAAAACCACATAATATGCATAATATTCTCTCATAAATAGAAGAATTACACAGTCTTTAGTACACATACATATATTAATACTGATAAAATGTTCACCTTAGCGAGTACTTACTTAATATATAGTGTAAAAGTCAAAGTTCTTTAAAATATATTTTAAATATATTGTCGAAATGTTCGAATGGACGTTGTGCACAAACAGAAAACAAATCATAGGACAGTGTAACATATAATATTATATTGTAGTAATAAATATAACTGTAGTGATGAGGAAAACGAGTTCCTTATTCCGCGAATCGCAGCTTTTGTTTTTTCACGAAATCCAAAGCCAATTTGTCCGTTGTTCGAGATTCCAGTATCTGCAAGATTGGATGGCCTGAAATATAAACATCGTGTGAACTTTCGATTGTAAAGTTTTCTTTGACATCCACTGGAACGTGTTTCCAAAATAACTGTGAAAGTGATGAAGGATGGGGAGTAGGGTTGAATTAGACGTCAAAACGTAAGGTACGTAACGTGTGCTCGTAACATTTATATATATTTTGGTATATACTAAATCTCCACTATATCCCTATTGATATATTATACATTGGAGATTTGAGACAATGAAATTAATTAGATAATGAACAAAACTACTCTCCATCTCAGTGATTTTTAATTAAATGTTTATAAGTAGGTATTATTACGATAAATTAATTACTTTTTAATTAATTTCCCTTAATCTTTTTATTCAAAAATTTGAATAATCCATTTTTAATACTTTTCAATTAAATAATCTTAATTTTAAATTACTTTGTTGATTCTTATCTATATGTTCATAATAATTAGTCACAACGGTAATTATGTTGATCAGGCACCGTATTATGACTTTTAATTTCCAGACAGTTTACGTCGTGAATTGAACTGACTGGAAAAATCATAATATTATACCATAATTAACCATAGCTAGTTATTGCGATCATAATATGAATTTGCCTGTCAGTTCAATTCACAGCGTAAACTATGTATCTGGATATAAGAGGTCTGGAATACGAGCGAGAGCGAGCAGCCTCGCGAAGCAATTTCTTCGCGAAATTGATCGGTCTGTGTGGACCCACCCACCCTAGTGAATAAATATATGGCAAAGTTTTTCTTTATATTTTACAAATAACTGCTAACCTGTTTGGATGTGATTTTATATATGTGTACCACGCGAACAAATCCAGGGTTTTAACTTTTCATTATTTTAAATAATTAACTTCTGTGCCAAATATTTTGCGTTCTGAGTTAAATATTTATAAAACAATAAATAATCATCAAAAATCAAGCAAATTAGCAATGACCAGATTTAAAAAGTGTTAATTAAAAGACGTATGTTATAAATATGCGATCATTATCAAATAATCAAAGACGCAATAACAGTGGAAAGTTTTCGAATGCAACATTATCACTTCGTGTGTGTACATAACGTATAGCAACAGATTATACAGATTACAGAGACAGCAGTTAGTCCGTTTTGATATTGTTAAATTGTGTGCGAATGCATGTTAACGCATGAAATGTCAATCTGTCCGTGGAATTTCAACCAGTGGACGTTTTGGTCAATTTGAGATCTATATTCATCTTTTAGCTTATATTTTTAAAGGAAATAATGCAACTATGTATAATAAGAACATTTTGAAAGTTTACCTATCTGTGTAACTATTCAATAGGGGACCACTTTTTATTGGTATGGGTATTGTTTATTTTATTGGCGTTTACATAAAGCTATTGCTTAAAGGTGGGTTTCCACCAACAATGTGAGAGGGAATTGAGTCGTGCGAGGTTGTCTAGCTGTGCTATATAAAATGTGTGGGGATTTCCACCAAAGCTGTGCGAGGAAAATGAGCGGTCCGAGTATGCGTTGAAATGTCTTCTATTACTCAAACTTATAGAACGAATAATAAGAAAATAATACCTCGCACACATCTCTCAATTGTTTTGTATGCGCAAAAAACCTAGCACCGCTGAGCCGGTTCCAGTACACGACACATAATATAATAGCTACATATTCACGCAACAAAATAGCTCCATATCCACTATACGTAAAGCCACCGCATACTCACCTCGATCATGCAGCTGCATCAGCGGCAGCTCGACGGGGCGCAGCGGGTCGGGCGGCGCGTGCGAGTGCACGCCGGGCGCGCGCGCGAGCGGCACGAACGCTTCGCCCGCGAAGTCGTCCGCCGTGAGCACGTCGCGGTCCCACACGGACAGCGCGAGCGTCGCTTGCGGAGAGCGACACGCTTCCACGGACACGTTGAACTCGAAACACTCGTCCCACACGGGGTTTAGCGTTTTCTGACGGCGGTAAACAATGGTGATTAAAACAACTCAATGTCTCTTCTAGATTGTACTGCATATTTCAGAACAACATACCTAAAAGCTTATTAGACGTAGGTATGCACCGACTAATTTTTTTAATGTTTTTTCCTCATCTATATTTCTGTGTTTATGTAAAAATGCGGGTTAGGTGCTTATTCTTATTATGTCAAGAACATCATGAATGGATTTTAATCATAATATGTTTAGATTGTAGATTTTGTTTCTGACTGCATTACTTTATCTATAAATTCTTCTATAATAATAATTTCGAAAAGCAGGTGTCGTCTAGGTGTATCGAATATGTTATTGTCTACTAAGTACTTAGTTAATTAAGAAAAAAGAGCCAATCAAATGAATGAATGAAGAAGTTTTAAATAGATATCGGTAAGTATCATATTATAAAGAAAGCACTCGTCAACTCAATAGCTTATTGGAATGTATAATGTAGTTTCAGTATTGAAATTCAGTTCCTGTCGTACCTAGATGGACCTTAGAGAACTAAGAGCTTTTCTTACGACAAGGCTATTTATGCAAAGTAAAAATAAACACAAAAGGTACGATTGATTTTAATTCAAACTTCATTCAAAGAGCAAACAATATTTTTATTCCATAAAATTGTTATAATAACAAATTCAGATTATGGAGAAAAACAAAAGAGACCGAAATAGAATCAAAATGAGGCTATCAATGTAAATTGAAATAAATGTTTATTCCTAAAGAGAAGTTTCATTTATTTCTTGTGGCACTATTGCCATTAATATTCATTTCATGAATAACCTTATTATAGAGGTGTTCTTGCTTCATTCTTTATTTTATATCCTGCAATTTTTCTACAGAACATTTTTACATCACTGGTCTTAATATTATTTTTCAGTGATGTATTTTATTATATTATATTTTATTCACAACGTATCAAGTGTGTTTTAATAAGGGAAGTTATGCTTTCAGTTAAGTATATTATGGTAATAACCATACCGTAACAAGAATTAAAATGAACTTTACGATAAACACGTATAATTTATGTTTGTGTATATATTTTCCGGAAGAAACTATGAAACATGGAAAAGTTTTATATACATTTAATCCATTTACCAACTAAATACTTTCAAAATAGTGACATTTCTCCAACTCTTTTTAATCATAAACCAAACTGTATTCAGATCGTCAGAACTAGAAAATTTAAATGGAATCAACCGAATGGCACCTGCTTTCAAATAAAAAGAAATCATCAAAATCGGTTCTCCCAGTTGATAGTTCTGAGGCAACAAACTAAAAAAAACACTTCCTCCATTTTTGAAGTCGATTTAAAAGTGTGAAAGTTTTCATATTGTTAACAAGAATATTAATTCTTTAAACTAGCTTTTCTTTACATTAATTATTTCTTAGTCCGCACAAAGATGTTCTGTTCACACCTAAAGATAAATAGGGCGCTTGCTAATTGTGATTTCACTCCAGACGTATACAACATTAAGTTTAAATTACGCTACACAACATTAAGTTTAAATTACGCTCCACGACTAAAGCGCGTCACACACGGTGAAGATACTATAATATTTTATCTTAAGATACTGTTATATTTTATATTACAGTATCTTAACGCATCCGGTATCAGCGTTCGGACCATCATTTTTCTTTTTGTCATTGCGTACTAAGACCCCTGTAGAACCGCCATCCTGTTACAAATGACGCGAAATTTTGTGGGTCATTTGTAACAGGATGGCGGTTCTACAGGAGTCTTAGTACGCAATGACAAAAAGAAAAATGATGGTCCGAACGCTGATACCGGATGCGTTAAGATACTGTAATATAAAATATAACAGTATCTTAAGATAAAATATTATAGTATCTTCACCGTGTGTGACGCGCTTTAGAAATATACAACATTAACTTACACTTACATTCACCATCATATCTAAACCCACCTTCTGCACATTAGTGGTCTGTTCATGTGTTTTGGGGAAGAGCCGTTTGGGCAGTAGTTCGATGACCACGAACGGGTCGCTCAGCCCGTTCGGGTCGAGCGGGATCACGTCGCGCGCGGAGAGTATCTCCACGCAGAGCGAGTCGTGGTTGAAGTATACGCTGGAACAAGGGGAGAGGTTACGATTTTTGTAATAGTTTTTGATTGAAGGATAAGTAATTGTAGGCGATACATATAATTTGTGGGTATAAAGGATGTAATGTATAAAGGTTGGAAGTACTATGCGTAAACTTCGTAGATAGGTAATAGTTAATAGGGCGATTGTTTTCAATCGCCCTTTTACGTAGTATTTATCACCCCATTTCGCCCCTGTATCCTGATATCACTATAATTTATACTAATATTGAAAAATGACATTGAAATCACCCACATCTCTAGTAAGAGATATACTGACAAAAAACGGTTCTTTAAAAATGTTCAAAGAAAAGATCTCTGAAGTCAACATTGTACAAAGGAAAATGATCTTGTTTGTTTTTATTGCTATACCTACTTGTTAAACGTCGTTCGTGATTCCACTAAAAGCTTTTGACTTTAACGTCAATTGCTATTTGTCTGCGCTGAGCGCTCCTCGTATAATCCGGCGGATTGTAAGCTCCATTGTTCGGTATTAAAATTTATTAAATTTGGATCCCTTTGATGCAAAAAATGGCGTATTGTGTGAAAATTATCCAACCCATTCACATCAGATATGTTTTTTGTGCTTCAGCGCATACTATATTTTAAATTTGTTGTTCAAAGTTCATATAATTCAAAACTTGATCTGTTATATTCTATGTAGAGGAAATTTTTTTCAGAAATAAACTTCTGTCGCACTATTAAAGTTTATATAAATTAATAGTTTTAAAACTTCAAAACACAATATAAGGCTTATTTTTCCAATGAAACCAAGTAATAATACAAATATATTACCGTATTAAAATAGACCCATATGGAGAAGGCATGGGAGTGCGAGCTTGCTCCGCCAGTCGGTCCTCCAGCCACAGCTCTAGCAGTTCCTCAGTCGGAGCCTGGTGGTATTGCATCCGTTGTTCTAGACGCTTCCATTCCGAGTTATGCACTTCTGACATTGGAAGTCCTAGTGGAATGAGTAGATATGATATTATTTACGGTTAAAGGCGTTTATTTGTCACTTACATAATCTAATATGTCTGTCACTAATATAATCACAAATTATAATCATGTTAACTCGCTCAGCTAATTTATACAATATTATAAAATCTTTATTAATTTGAATGACAACTTAGCAATGCACAATTTTCATGTTGTTACTTAAAATATGTATATGCACTTCGTATATATGTGATCAAGTAATGTTGTGTGATGTTGTGTCGAGTATAATGAAATTCTATTCGTGACTCGACACTTGGGATTCACCCTTATTTGTAGTTGTAGTTGGAAGTTGGCCAACTTTCTGTTAAACATCGCAATTATTTCGCATACAGATTAGACTAAGCTGACCTTAATTTAGAATTAGTTTACCTTTTCCTTCAGCGTGGAAGAATTCGGCCAAAAGATCAAGCGCTTCTTTAAGTCTGTGATGATAGACTCTTGGCTTTTCAGCACCGCCAGAGTCCGCTTGGTTTGACACTTCCTTCAACACAGCATTCCAACAGGCCGCTAATGATCTTGTAAAAGCTCGCGGCAACAGCCATGTATTCAGAGAAGATAAATGTTGATCCAAGAATTCCAGGAGTGGCGTAATCGCCTACATTTTAGAACAAAACTTTAATTGAATTCTACATTGAAAATAGAAAATTGTACAATCTCATGTATAGAGTATACCGAATAAAATTGTATTATTCTGCGGCTTCTCCCATAAATAAAGAATTGTGAAAACTCATTAAAAATTGTGACAACTTTGGAAAAAGTTAAATTATCGCTTCAGAACTACGAGAATAGGGCAGATAAATTCGAATTGTGTTTAAAAGGCACGTATTAGATGCAATACATCTGTGTGAAGCTGAACAAAGTCTAAAGTAGAACAAAGTGCTGCACTGTCATAACAAAATTAGTTCGTAAAGTAATAGCGATGTCAGATAAAGCCTCTCATAGAGCGAGCCTTTAGACTTCATAAAACTCCTTTGACCTTTATAATATTTTAAGCTTCGAAATTATTGTGAACTGTAAGCAGAATGTAGTCCGTAAAATATAAGTTTTATGTAATTGGATTATTATATTTTCAGAAAAAGAATCAAGGCTAAGAAAACTGTTAGTAATATAATTATCTTTTTTTTATATAAATTTTGTTTCTATCTATAGAACGATTATTATCAAATGAAGACATTTTTTTTTTAAATATTGAATATGCATTTAATCATGATCAGATTATGCAACACACAGTCATGATGATAATGTTACACACATGTATTTATTCTTCGAAACTCATGAATAACGGGCGATATATATTTTATCAGTTAATTGTTAATAGATTGTAAATTGTTAGTATTTTTATTAAATAGATGTCATACCAATTATAAAAATCTATGAATTGATAAATCTGTGAAACGTGCTGATTAAACATGATAATATGCAATAAGATTATATAATAAGATTTTACTGATATAAAAATTATGGATTTTAGTTTTTGTTATTGTAATATTAGATTAAAATTTATTGTTAGTAAAAATGGTGCTCAAAATAATTTTGTTTTTGTTTTTTTTACTACAGGTAAATTAGCTTGGAGAAATTTTTGCGTTTGTAGTAGTGTATGGTCAGCAAATAAAATAAAACAACATTTTATTTTTAGTTTTTATTTTATATATATAAGGGATTTTAAATTAAACTTAATATTTGCACATTTAACATACGTATAACTTTTACATTAACAATGTTACTAAAATGAAAAATTTACTAACCTGAAAAAGAAACGACATTTAAAGTTTAATTCTTTAGTTTGAGAAGTCAAAGGCTTGCCTCGACCATGTTTTAACACTGGAGCCATTTTGAATTAACAATATAAAGTTACAACACTTACACACAAATTAAACACTTCAACAAATATTATAACAATACAAATAATAACAACAATCAACAAATACAAAATTTAACAATTAAACTACTAGACCGGAAGATATTGACACAAAATTTCGAGTCATTTGTAACAGGATGGCGGTTCTACAGGGGTCTTAGTACGCAATGACAAAAAGAAAAACGATGGTGTGAACGCTGGTACTGGCGGCTTAGTCGCGTGGGCGTTAGTCGAACTCGTCGGAAAAATAGCGAAGTCAAACAATTTGTAACACAAAAATTTTAGAATTTACCGATAGCCCATAAAAAAGAAGTAGGCGGTAGTGTCATGCCATACTTTTCCGGTGTGACTTACAGCCCGCCATACCGACGCGAATGTGTTGATTTAAAAAAAACAATTCAACCATTTGTACCAGGCTAACTTTTGCACAGGTAACCATCGTCGTGCAGCCATTTACGAAAATCGCCATGCCATACTTTTCGGACGATTCCAAATGGTCGCCATACCGCCGAAAATCTGCAATTTTTTTTTTTCGCCGAACCATTTGTACCACCCTAAATTTTTTTTTCAACAACTCCTGAATGATTATAAATAGAAGTGTGATAATGCCATACCTGTGGGAGGTGGCGAATGTGTATAAGATTTTTTTTATTGTAAGATTTTATTCGTATTTTGAACGATTAGTAACAGTATGGCACTAATTTTTCCTGTAAGTTTGAGGTTCAACGAATATAAATACAAAATTTCAAAGATCTATATAAATTAATACTAAATTAATTTTTCAAGTATGGCAGCACTTTTTCCCCCTACTAGAAGTATGGTAAATATAATAATGGTCACATTTTATCAAATACTCTCCAAAAATCCAAATGCAATACTGGTACAAAAAGTTTGGCGAAAAAAAAATTTTTGCAGATTTTCCGCGGTATGGCGACCATTTGGAATCGTCCGAAAAGTATGGCATGGCGATTTTCATAAATAGCTGCACGACGATGGTTACCTGTGCAAAAGTTAGCCTGGTACAAATAGTTGAATTGTTTTTTTTTTTAATCAACACATTCGCGTCGGTATGGCGGGCTGTAAGTCACACCGGAAAAGTATGGCATGACACTACCGCCTACTTCTTTTTTATGGGCTATCGGTAAATTCTAAAATTTTTGTGTTACAAATCGTTTGACTTTCGCTATTTTTCCGACGAGTTCGACTAACGCCCACGCGACTAAGCCGCCGGTACCAGTGTTCACACCATCGTTTTTCTTTTTGTCATTGCGTACTAAGACCCCTGTAGAACCGCCATCCTGTTACAAATGACTCGAAATTTTGTGTCAATATCTTCCGGTCTATACGTAATAATTATAATTTTTGAATGAAATGTGTGCTTTATGTTCTAACGGTACCAAACGACTGCACGTGGCACCTGCGGACAGCGTAAACTGGTTTATTCTGGTTTTGTGAGTGTTTCCACTTTCCACTATCAAGTGACGATTTATTTATTTGTTTTGTTTCGTAATTATTATGGTCAAATATTAATTATGAAACAAATTATTATGGACACGATATTTTATTGTTTCACGGTAGTCGCCTTGTCGTTTGCTCAAGGACGTGAAATTGAATGATATACATATTTTTTTTTATAAAGTCAAAACCATTTTCTTTCAAATAAAAACTTGTTTTTATTGAAAACAAAAGTGTTGCTAGGAATAAGTATAAAATTAAATAGTAATGTTAGGATATCGAAACATTTTTGTATAGGCCAGAACGATATAGTGGAAACGCGCTCTAAGATCTGAGTAATATACACACCACTACATATGCAAAAATTTCTCCAAGCTAATTTACCTGTATGTACTTACTTATCTAGGACTAGATCGTTTCAACCTGACTATATGCTTCACCTTTGTCCTTTACTTATATCTCATTCTTATATTAAATTATCAAAAAGGGTGATTTAAATTTTAAATAATAAAATAATGTTGTTCTTCTTTTATTGGTATGTATTTATACCTCGTTGCATTCTTATCATATATCCTTTATCTATCGCCGTTTTCCTATAAAGTTGTGATCATATAATTAAGAACGATTTGAAGTACTAGACATTTTTATTTGAATAATGTCATATACAGAGATGTGCACCTTCTGAGAAGCAACTAGTTATGTCATAAAATAGCCACATTAATAGAGCAACTAAGTTTAAGAATAAATAATAAAATCGCCAACAATTTTTTTTTTAAATAATTAATTTTACCAAAGCAACACATTCAAATAATAGTGAAGCTGGACAAATAATTAAGAACGATTAATTTATCTGCTCGGGAATTGTTTTGTATGACAGTTTCATTTAAAAAATTACAATAATACGTAGCGCGAAAAATTTATAAAGCAAGTTAATACATTTTTAACTAAAATTAATATTTAATAGCATGTCCACGCCTTTTAATTACTGCTTCACACCGGCGAGGCATTGGCTCTATTAATTTTTGACATTTTGCTAGAGAAATAGAGTTCCATTCTTCTAAGAAAACGTCGTACAGCTCCCTTAAATTTCGACACTGTGTATTTGAAACCTTTTTCTTTACTTCGAACCACAGATTCTCTATTGGGTTTAGGTCAGGGCTGTTAGCTGGCCAGTCCAAGACAGAAATTAACTGCGCTGTTAGAAATTCCTTTACAGTGTGTGCAGTGTGCTTTGGATCATTGTCATGCTGGAATGTCCAAATAACCGGTAGAACTTCTTCAGCATAAGGTAACATTGTTTCTTCCAGTATATTTTTGTATTGGAATTGATCCATGTTACCTTCTATCAACTTTACAGGACCAACACCATGTCCAGAAAAGCACCCCCAAATTTTCACATTTCCACCACCGTGCTTTAATGTAACTTTCGTGTACTTAGGGTCGAATTCTGTATTCGGAGGACGTCGAACATAACGTTTTCCATCGGAACATACTCTGTTTATTTTCGTTTCGTCAGAGAAAAGTACATTTTTACACTGTCGCACAGTCCAGTTGTCATATTTTCTTGCAAATGTAAGCCGGGCTTGCCTGTGGCAAAGTTTCAACATGGGTACTTTTCTTGATATCCGACCATGCAATTTTTCTTCTTCCAAACGTCTTCGAATAGTGCGTGCTGAGATTGCTGAAGGGTTATTTTCCCCGAAATATTCTTTTCTCAGCTCATTGGACCCTTTAAAAGGATTTTGTTTCGCCATACGGACGATGTTTCGGTCATCTCGAGGAGTTGTTTTCTCTGTCTTGGCATACGTGGGACATCCGAAGTTGTTTGATACGTATCAAAATGCCTTATGGCGTGGAAAACCATAGTATTTGAACATTGCAGATGGTCGGCTATCTTTTTATAAGACCAATTCTTCCCGCAAAGTTTTATTATAACTTCCCTAGTGGATTTATCACAACTTCTATTTTTTCCCATTTTTTTAATAAGAAGTAATCACTTTTAATCTTTTGCAACACTTAAGCCCGGCATTCACTACACGCACCGCGAGCCGAGCCCCGAGCTGTACCAATCCGTGGACAAATCCGTCATCGCCCACACACTACACGAGCGCCGAGTTGTAGTCCAGTCGACTGTGAACTTTGGTGAGCCTTGCACGTATCATGGAATTATTAAAATTAGTGACGCATAATGGCGAATGACGGACAAGTCCACCGACAAATCCGCGCACGCACACACACGTACGGATTTGTCCGGCGCGCCTTGGGTGCGGCGCGGCGCTCGCGTCTCCAGACGGCGAGCCCGCGCCGAGCCGCGAGCCGCACCCACCAACACATACACACGCAGATTGGTCCGCGGACTTGTAGCCAGCTACAAATCCAACGGATGGGCGCGCTTGTGAATGGTGGCCATTAATGGCGCCAAAATTATACAAACAGTAATCTACAACCACAAATCGAGTCTCTATTCAAATTTGAATAAAAGTATAAACTATTTAGCGTTCTTTTAATTACGTGACCAGCCAGTAAATAGGAATACTATGTTTAGAAGTAGTGTAAAAAGTTTGTCTATTAATTTTTAGGCTAATCACGTGTATTAATGAATACAGTGTTTTGTTGGAAAAGTATTTCTATATAGAGAAAAATAAAAATAATAACATGAAATTTGTTATGCATCTTAGTCTGAAAAAATCTTCCCTTTATATCAGCGTTCTAAATTATATGACCACTACTGTATCTCACCTGTTGTGTGGGCAGCGAGTCGGGTGACCATGCGAGGTGGAACACCGCCTTGCGCAGCGGCGGGCGCGCGCGCACCGCGAGCGGCACGGCCGCGCGCATCGAGCGACACTCGAGCGTGCCGAGCGCCCCGCGGACTAGCTGACGAGAGTTCTCGTCGTTGGCACTATTACCAATAAAAACGCAAAATCTAGCTTTTTATTTCGTTCTAGTGTGGTTATAGACGAGATGTTTGATGATGTTAAAAGTAGCCTATAAGTATAGTAGAATAACGAATGACACTCTCTAGCATCCTTAAACCAAATAAACCAAGCACACTTTCGCATTTTTAATGTTAGTAAGGATAACACTGAAGAAGTCAAAGTTCCTCATAATCATTGACCAAAAATCCATTAACATTGCTGATGATAGGAGAGAATGTTGTAGGAAATTTTGTTTAGATCGCTCTTCTGGCGAGAACTTGTCAACATGCGTTATTAACTCTGCAACGCGCAGTGTTGTCAGAAACTCAGCAACACGTTGATTCAATTTTCTTAACAAATGTTTACCATGAATATGGAGCTTTGTATTAAATGCTTTACGTTCCTATGCCACGGGCCACCCATTATCATTAAACTCATGTTGTACGTACACGTACGCATGTACGCAGGCACGTAGAGTCTTAGGATATCCTATGTATTAAAATAAGTTTAAACCATCACCATTTTATTTTTGGTATACCTATTCTCGTCATGCTGGTCTTTCAATTCACTCTTGTATTCGTTTCTATAATTCATTACGAAGGATGTAGAAATTACTTTGAGAAGGACTAATGTTTTAATTATGCCACATCGCAAACTTTCATAGAAGTGTTTTATACAAACAGTGTACGCTACGAAAATCTCGACTAACACTTAATCGCTAAATTCATAACTTGATGTAATTAACTTAAACTTGGTAGAACAGCTAAAGTGTTAGCACACTTGTATATTATGTACAATGTTCATACAGTCATGTAATGTTCATACAGTCTAAGATGCTTTTAATTCAAAAGCATAGTAACGCCCTGAGGTTCAAACCATATGTTTAAGAAAAATCTTTGATATTTTAGGCATCAGCAGTGGAGTAGCGCGGATATTCGACATGTTATAATGATATAATATATATATCTTATTCATACATCAACTATTGCAATTTATAATCATAATAATATATCTAATATCTAAAGTACCTATTTTTTTTTTTTTTAATTTCTATAAGGCGCCACTTTCTACTTGCTACACCACTGCATCTTAGCCACAAAAAGCGAAACGCTCATTTATGTCCGTTAGTCTATTAAAATTAATGAATGGATCTCGATATTTATGTTGTAATAACGTTCATTAATAATTATTATAAGAAAATATACAAAAGGATGTCGATATCATATAACATTAATTATTAGTGATTATCTATACGGATTAGAGAGATAATATCATCTTATCGCAATATATTAGGTACGCACTAACTTACTTTCTACTAGTAATAACAGTAAATAGGAAATGACGATAAACGTGTGTATCGTAAAGATATGAAGGAGTAGATATTCTCACGTAGATAATAATATTATCAATGAATCCGTAAAAATATTCATTCTATGAAACTCTAAGAATGACGTATTACTACACGAGCTGAAAGCACAGTATTACAACACAGACTAATAATAATATACTACGTATACAATTACAATATTATTTCCTATATGGTAACACTGTGCTGAAAGTATGAGATGAATGGGTTGTTGAGTTTTCTTTGTAGCATCTAGATAATAATTGTTAACTAGAAATATGAATGTGAATTAAACAAATTTAAAGTTTTCTTATATTTTTGTACAGGTAAATTAGCTTGGAGAAATTTTTGCATATGTAGTGGTGTGTATATTACTCAGATCTTAGAGCGCGTTTCCACTATATCGTTCTGGCCTATACAAAAATGTTTCGATATCCTAATATTACTATTTAATTTTATACTTATTCCTAGCAACACTTTTGTTTTCAATAAAAACAAGTTTTTATTTGAAAGAAAATGGTTTTGACTTTATAAAAAAAATATATCATTCAATTTTACGTCCTTGAGCAAACGACAAGGCGACTACCGTGAAACAATAAAATATCGTGTCCATAATAATTTGTTTCATAATTAATATTTGACCATAATAATTACGAAACAAAACAAATAAATAAATCGTCACTTGATAGTGGAAAGTGGAAACACGCACAAAACCAGAATAAACCAGTTTACGCTGTCCGCAGGTGCCACGTGCAGTCGTTTGGTACCGTTAGAACATAAAGCACATTTCATTCAAAAATTATAATTATTATGTACGTAGTTTAATTGATAAATTTTGTATTTGTTGATTGTTGTTATTATTTGTTATTATTGTTATAATATTTGTTGAAGTGAATTACATGTCCCGCAGCCGGAGGCCCCAAATGAAAACTCAGATGTACTTAAAAACTACATTTAATAGCTAAAATGAGACTTTTACACCCATGTCTGCACGATGCAGACCGGAGTTAAAGAATGAATTTATACAGTTTAATAATTATAAAGACGTAAGCTTGGATGCTAACTAAGGGAAATCGCATCCACATTCTATTCCCGTGCGAACGGCGTATTCAGCAGTTTTGTATGAAGGCAGGGCCATAACTAGTGTTTAATTTGTGTGTAAGTGTTGTAACTTTATATTGTTAATTCAATATGGCTCCAGTGTTAAAACATGGTCGAGGCAAGCCTTTGACTTCTCAAACTAAAGAATTAAACTTTAAATGTCGTTTCTTTTTCAGGTTAGTAAATTTTTCATTTTAGTAACATTGTTAATGTAAAAGTTATATGTATGTTAAATGTGCAAATATTAAAATAAAGTCTCATCTTTTTCAGAGGAGAAACACATATAGTTTAATTTAAAATCCCTTATATATACAGGGTTACTTGTACAACACCGGCAACCTCGCAGGACAAGATAGCTAACATCATAAGTAACAACATTTGTTCTACGACTTTTGATAATTTGTTAGATTTTATTTTCATACAAAAATAAATATTCATTTAATTTTCCGTCTGAATATTATAAACTCTACGCCTCCCAAAAATTACGTAAACAAAAAGCGAACGAGAGGGGGAAGGGGGCGTCGCGTCGTCCATCCGATAATTAATAGAACATAGACTTACAAATGTAAGGAGAGTACAATAAAAGTTTAAAAAATCATTTAAAAATAATTTATTGCGTTATGCCAAAAGTCGTAGAACAAATGTTGTTACTTATGATGTTAGCTATCTTGTCCTGCGAGGTTGCTGGTGTTTTACAAGTAACCCTGTATAAAATAAAAACTAAAAATAAAATGTTGTTTTATTTTATTTGCTGACCATACACTACTACAAACGCAAAAATTTCTCCAAGCTAATTTACCTGTATCAATTTCATTCAAAAGTCTCAGTAGTTTTGTATCTCAATCATAATGGTATGTTATCTATTAATTAATTAAATTGCTTTTTGTCATACATTTATTTATCGATTGGTTAGATTAAAAGATAAAAATGGAATATTGACATTGGCTTACTCTAACAGAAATATGTCATTTGAAAACGAAGTTATTATAATAAGTTAATGATAATCATGAAAAACTAGAATCTACTTCATCTAATCTATAATGTATTGTTATCTTTAAATAAATTATTTGCGAACCTCAATCAATCTAAATTAGGCTCATACTAACAATAATGCACCTTGCTTCGTGACATCAAAACAATTAGAACGATTTACATCGCACATGATAACGTTGTAATTATCGCTTTTCATTGAAAAAAAAAATAATATTATTAGACAAGAGGAATTAAATTATATATAAGAAACCGCGTTCAAAAAAATACAGGATTATTGAGGTTGTGCTTCAGATCACTCATCTTAGCATACAACAGCATCGTCACGGTTCAGAGATTAATTCATACTTACATGTGTTCATCGTCGTACTCGGAGAGCGAGCGCCGCACGTACTCCAAGTTATTCACGATCGTGCATATCTCTTCTGTTGTTTTATTTTGTCCTGAAAGTTTGTATGAATTTATACTTTACTGCATAAAATGGACTGAATAAAATTCTCGGTTGTAACGTTTATTAGCAATAAATTTTACTCAATACGTATGGTGGAATCGAATTTCGCTATGATCAGTTTACGACGACTATATGTGTAATGAAAACGAAGGTATTTTCATTTGGTACGTGAACTGTGAAGAAGAAAAATTACGACTTATTTTACGACAAAGGTTTGAATTGTATTGTATTTTTATTTAGACTTTAGTACCTACATTTTTATTGATAAGAAAAACACTGTATTCATTTTGTGACACCGAAAATAAAGTAGAATGGAGTCCGATATATTTTATTTTTTCAATTATAATAAAACTTATGTATTAAGTAGATATTTATCTCACCTGATTGAACGAAAAGGTTTACAATTAATTGTCACTGGGATGTGTTTGAACAAACAAATAACTCTATTTACAATACGATCTCTTACTTATTGTAAGTATAATTTCGGTTTAAGTGTAAGTGGTCAAATTTCGCATTCTTCTTAGGCTTGATTTTTAAAAGGAGCTTTATTTAAGCTTTCTACAGACTCATATTTTTCCCGGGCGAGATTTCTGACTCATCTTTTTCCTTTCGCAAATGATTTTACTCTGTCAGTATGTCTTGGCTGGTAGTTATAATTTCGTTGAATTAACAAGCGAGACGTAAACGGAGTGTAATCTCAGCGATGTGCTATGGCCACTGGAGACAAGCACTTAAAGGGCTTGTTGAAACACGCGTCAGGTAAGTGGGTAAAATGGGCGTAAATATGTGACGACGAAAAATGAGACGGGGCGGCTCGAGAGCTTGAGTCGTTAGTGCTCTGAGGCAAAATTATACGTATTACGTAGCGCTGAAATTTTCACATCAAGTTAAACGAAGTGTACTAACTTAGTAAAACGCCATTTATACGGTATAATATTTGATAGAGGCATGAATTTAATATTTACTGTTTGTATAGCAAATATTCATATTTGTTGAGTATACAGTTAGTTGACTGACCACACTGTAAACACTTTAGGATTTCGAATGTTATATAAATAATAATTACACAACAAGTACACTATGAAAATATGGTATGTATTTGTATCGT
Organism: Colias behrii; assembly: GCA_029959065.1. Lineage (NCBI taxonomy): Eukaryota > Metazoa > Arthropoda > Insecta > Lepidoptera > Pieridae > Colias > Colias behrii. The sequence goes on along the minus strand of JARWMC010000011.1, from coordinate 6,206,579 downwards.
GAATACCTACTACTAGATATATTATAAGAATATTGAAATCAAGCATGTTTTTACTCTATGTTAGTTTTTGCTCTATGATAGTATGAAACATGACCTATGACGCCATAAATAGGTATAATCTGTACTTTATTTCATATTTCTTCATTCATTACGACACCACGAAGTGCACAAAATTATAGTAAATGCCAGTAAAGAGGAAGACACAAAGAACATGAAGAATATAAAATATTCGCATTATTTCATTTAATATTATTCAATTTATAAACAAGAAAGACTCTCCTATAATTTTATAAGTAAAAGCAAAATATTCTAAAGACCCATCACCCAATATAAAATATGTACATACCATGGTTTTCATAATATCCCTGATCAGCTAGGGCTCCATGCACTAAGTCAGCGTAGTGCAGGGCCGTCGCACAAGCCGCTTCTAACAGTCTCACACTCCCTCCCAAGGTTCCCTCTTCAGCTCCGCCTATTGCTCGCCATACAAGCCTCATATGGTACAGACTGCAAATATTAACGTATGTAAGCTTTTTTGAATATTAATTCAAAAATATAATGTTGTGTATTTTTTTTTAATCATATTAAATGTAAGAACCTTTTCTAAAATTTTACAATCGCGCTATTCGAATTCATTGATTTGATAACAACAGTCTTCAGATAAGACGAATTGTAAAAAAAATATGGAATTCGTATTTTTTTCAAGAAATTTAAAATCCAATGAAAATATCTAATACCGAGAGTGCTTACAAAAAAGCTTTATATTTAAATTCACAACGACTACGTTTTTCAGCAGTGATTAAATAAAACGAATATACATTACATTTTTTAAATTCGACTATTTGTCTTTTTGCGGTTTCGCAGCTTAATTTCATGCCTGTGTCAATGTAATAATGATATTATGAAAAAAAAAGTGAAAGCTGTGAAGTGGTGTTTGATAAAATACGTTAGGTTGATTGTTGATAGACAGTAAAAAAGATACAAAAGGATATTGATATAATAATAATATTATGAAGATATAAAATGAGAATTTAATTCAAGGAGTAATAAAATAACACCGAACATCACAATGGGTTATTGAAGATATAAAAGTGCCTGATGGTATATAAGTTATTAGGGGCGCACACCTGCACCCGTTCAATATAATGTAGGGTTCAGTAGCTGCCTGAAATTACGTTTTAAATTTGTTAGAGAAATATACTCGTTTTACAAATAGTATTTTATATTACATATCTATATCTAATATCTACACAACCGTAACATAATGAAATAAAGCTAAACTTTAAAACAGTAAAGGATACACAATAATAAATAACCATTCACAATAATTTCTACGTAAATATCATGTGTTAATTTAAAATCTTAACACAAAATAAATTATATGTTCTTCACTAAGACATAAATCGTGTAACTTTAAAACCGGTGGAGGATAAGGCATCTCAAACTGGAGCATGCAAATACCTTTCAAACAAGTTTTCGCAAAAAAATGATTAAAACACAGAACCTACCTTCTGACAACTTGAACTGATACTTGTTTCAATAGCACTCGTCTTTTTTCATTATTAATCATGTACCTATTTTGGTAACAAAAAAGGCAGAAATAAAAGTAGTACCTAGCTAAAATTATTATAAACAAATATAATTATGTAGTTATGTGACAAATAAATTGTTTGTACTCGTTACTTACCAAGCCACCGTATCGACTGAAGATGTGCTATGTTTCACGATGTGTTCTCCTTCTACTGCCCGATCTAGCAATCATAACAAAATATTAGGCGTACACTCTGCATACACTAGAATATTGTCAAGTCCGTAATCATTTTATTACAAAAAATATCTTGTTAACCAGCGAAATAAAATAATGTTAATCTAAACCATTACATAATGTTAATATAACCATATATGGATTATGGACTAACTTTATTTTTCTGACTTTTCTGTGTGGTTACTATTTCTTTGTTGAATATTGGAGCAAAAACTTAAACGATACCAATTCTACCTACGCAATTATTTAAATTCGTAGATAATTTGTATCAAAGATATAATTAGAACATTTCACGGCAATCTTTTATTTGTCCCACTAATAAAACCTTTCGTGTTACGCCACCGTTTAGAATCCGATGCTTATCTAAATGGGTGCCCTATCGCGGGGTGTGAACTTTCGCCTTTTGCCCCCACAACAATTAGGTATGCCCTTTCATTTCGGAAAACACTTATTTTTGTTCGTTATCCTCGCCGTAATTTTCCTCAAATGTTCTTGCTTTTTTCCTGTTTTCGCATCTGTTTTTACTGAACGTTTACCATAATTTTGACTTTATTTCGGTGGACTTATTAAAATTGATGAAAGATAATTATTAATTATAAGAAAATTGGAACATGTTCTTATTGATATCTTCTTCAGTTTGTTTCGTTAACGAATTGTAGTTATGTAACTTACTAATAGATAAATAATAATTTGAAAGTGTGAAAAAAGTTAATCAGCTGTAGTACCATTGAACATGAGTTGGTGTGTGGTATACTCACCAAGTTCCACAGCTGCCCGGACTCTTTGCAGCGCCATAGTTTTAGTGACGGCCAGCCATCGATCGATCAGCGGTTCGAACCATCTGACAGCATGTAATAACTTTGTCACACATGTGTACAATACGCTTTTAACGAAAGACCTTGACTTTTAAGTGTAAGTATAATATCAGCGAGTATAACAGTTGGAGGCTTTATTTTGCACGTGGGAGGAACGTGGATGAAAGAATCACGAGAAGCCTAATCAATTATTAATGTTCATGTCAAGTTATAGAACAATATATAGATCTCTGAATTAATGAAGTTCTTATTCCCATTGGATTTGGCTATTATATGTAGGTATGAAAGTATGCGGAAATTATATTATAATGTACATATTAGTAAAAAGTAATAAGTTAACGTAAGAGACAACTATTATTACAACAAGAATGAACTATTTTAGATAAAAAGTGTTTTAATCTGTGGTTTTAATAAAACTTAGTGTCTTAAATTTGTACCTATTACTTACAAACTAAACTTAATTCTAAGGTGTTATAAAATTGAAAAACATAATATTCGCATTTAAATCAACACGATTGCATCGGCTGGACATATACAGGAAAGTGGCATGTGCGCTGCAATGCGGGTTGATAAAAATACCTACAGGCTACAAGACATACAATAAGGCTGCGGCTGCCTATATAGAACTGCCGAAACTAGTTAAATTTATCATAATAATTAGTGTCGGACTAGTTTTAGCAAGCTAATTGAAAAAAAATCTATCGCCAATCCATTGATATCTAATATTGAGAGAATTCCAATTAAAAGTCGGTATATTGTATGTAGATAACATAATGTATTATTATTTTTCTGTTAACGTCCTCTTTTAGAACAAAATTAAGTTTTGCATTATATGCCTTATTTTTTAAACAAATGTCATTAACACAGATAAATAATTATAAGGTAAGTATTATGATAGATTATTTACGAAGGGAAGGGAAGTACTAGCATATGCCGTAGAATATGCATTAACTAGCTGCGATATAAGTACATTTATTTATCATAACTACATGTTAAAAGAAACGAGCGATTAAAAATGTAAAGGTTATTTTTTTAATATAATCAAGGAAAGGTTTAAATGTTCATTGATTTTTTTTAATTTAGATTAAATACGCTAACGGATATTTACGGATAAAACAAAGTAAAGTGTAAAGACGCTGTATTAATTATATTTGAACTTTATAAAATATACCTTTTTTGTGTTAAACTAATAGAAACCCTAATTAATAATGAAAAAAAATAACTACTTGTAGGCACATATTTTTAACGAATTTGGTCTCGGAAACACCAAAAGAAATATAAACTAGCTCAGAAAATACTCTTTATCTCTTATTTTATTACTTTATCACATAATAATAAAGAAACAAACATATGTTGTTGATTTATACTTATATCTTTCTAAAATTGTCTACTAAGATTTTGAGTTGTTCTTATATACGTATGTTCTTTCTACGTTCTAAATTAACACGAGGGCTTTGACTTTAGACACAGTAAATCAACTAGGTACCTATTCACACTTAACAGTTTTTTGTTTGCTGTAGTGTCCTTTGAAAATAATAAAAAATCGCTTGGCCGTTGTTAAATGTCACTTGTAGCTGGCAACCGCAAATTTGCTCTTTGTTAAATAGATGTTCTCCCAAACTGATAATGCGCATAGAAAAATTCGCCACTGTTCGGCAACTGTCATATTCCCCGAGCCTCCGAAGATGATATATGTATATAGAGTGGTTAAATTTATTTTCTTCATGCATAGTATATAAGAATTATGAGTTATAATGTGATTTTATGGTGAAAGAGATAAGTAACGAAATTTGTTTCGATAATTCAATGTAAGTTAATAGCGAGGATAAGCCACACGATTGCGAATATATATTTGTTGTATTGATTTACTCTGAAAATTCTATACTAAGAACTATTAAAGTGTCTTACTGAAGCTGGCGTAATGATGGATGTATGGAAGGTTAAAATAAGACAAAGTTTATATTAAAAAAAATGATTTTCAAACACTGGTTTACATTTAAATTGTAGAAATCTAATCATTAAAATCTCAGTCCAAAGGATTTACAAAATCAGGGAATATCTCTATTTCTGATATCGTAGAATGATCAGAACTTTCTTTATGCTCTTATTAATTTTCACTTTCCCCACTGCTATCTGCTACCTGTGTAAATAATCATTTTATCGGAAAATTCAACTTTGAAACAAAACTAAGAAGGGTATGTAACAGCAGCTCTATATAATTCCATACAGAGATAATACGTGCGGTCACCACCAATATATAAAGACGACTGACGGATTTTTGAATTTTTTGTCTGACAGGCTACCGTCACCTATCGTCTGAATTGTTTTCGATTGTGTATGACTCTGAATTGACTCCCATTTCTTTTGAACAAGGTGCAAAATGCCAGTGCATTGTTTAGGGCACTTACGATTCAATGATTCGGGGTGATTCGGGTGTTTCTGGAAATACGATAATTAGCGAAGATCTGCATGCGCATTATTAATTTTGGAGTACTGTACCTATATTTTAAGCATCTGCACCGCACATTAAAAAGGACGTTAGCACTGAATGCTGTGTTGACATTTAATTAGTGGTTTTATTTACAGCAAGCATGAAATTTAAACGAGTCAATCTAAGTTTTCGTATAACCTTGCTCTCGTAAATATCAACTTCCTGAACAACCTCTCAGCCGGTTTGTGAAGCGATACGCCCTTAAAAAATATACTGTATAAATACGTAGACTGAGTCTATGTAGGCATCAGTTGCTCCCAAACCGAACAACAATACATACCAAGATGTTCAAGCTCGTAGCTGCTTTTGCCTTCCTGGCCGTGGCCGTCGCGTCACCTGAGCCATACACTGTAGTAGCTCCAGCAGTGTCTACTTACAGAACGGCCGGCGGCTACATCAACCAAGCGCCCTTCGTGTACTCCTCTCCCGTGGCGTTCTCCTCCCCAGTGACGTACTCCTCCCCCGTGGCGTACTCCAACTACGGCTACACGCACCTCATCAAGAAGCGCTCTCCCGGCTTCATCAGCGCGCCTGTGGGCTACTCCAGCTTCGGCGTTCCCCTGGCGACCACCTACTCCGCACCGCTCGCCTACAACACCGCTCCGCTCGCCACCTACAGCTACGGCGCGCCGATCGTGCACTCCGCGCCCGTCTACTCCACCGCTCACTTGATCAAGAAGCGCTCCGCTCCCCTGGTCGCCGCGTCCACCTCCTACATCGCCCCGGCCGCCTATTCTACTCCTCTCGTGTCCACCTACTCTAGCTACCCTGCCTACTCCAGCTACCCCGCTGCCGCAGCCTTTGTCTCATCTCCTTACATCTCGTCCGGACCATTCGCTTACACTCAATTCATCAAGAAGTAAAGAGATTGAACTCTTTATTGTTCCGTTAAATACATCTGGTCAGTTCAGTACTTTTGAAGCATATTGAGCAAACGTGATACAACAAAATTAAAAATGTGTACATAAAGCCTCTGTATAAAATCAATAAATGCGTTTGTAAATAAAATTTCTGACTTTTTTCGTATTCCTCTTTTTTCCTTTCTTACTTATAAGTATTACGTGTTTTTTATTACTTATCAGTTACGTTTTTGTTTTTTTTTGCAATTTTAATGAAGTGACAATTATACTTAAATACCTACTTAGAATTTTTTTAAATAATAGGTATATAAATAATTCCAATATTCATATTTCCAAAAAATTAAGTTATCTTCAAATTTTCGTACTTCTACAAATGACAAGAACTACAATCGCGCTCAAAATAATGTTCAGAAAGCGTCACTACACGTTTTTCTTTATTTCTATTCTGAAAAACAAAAGCACATCAACATGTAGCTACTCACTGGTAAGCTTCGAGAAGCTGCGGCGGCGGTTCGTGCGGGGCGTGTGGCGTGTGTGAGGGGGGCGCGGGCGCGGCCGCCGCGAACAGCTCGCGCACCGCCGCCAGCACCTCGAACGGCAACGTCTTCGCTGACACCACGCTGCATACTAAAATGGACGAGGACTAGTTCACACCAATTCACTGCAATTTATTGGGCGAACTGTCTGTATTGTGGCTGTGCAAGCGATAAATCACCGCCCCTAGACCCTTCGTAGATAGGCCATTTGCTCTAAATTTTACAGTCAAAATTTATTGTCCAAAGTGAATTTATTTTTATTTAATATAATACAGGTCCTTATGAAAACAAACAGTTGATTTTGTGTTATTTTGAATATTTGAAAAGCTTATATTAATTAATGAAAACAACCTTCAAGGCTTCAAAATTATTACTACATCGCAGTTTCAAGTCGTTCAGTTAAAGTTAATTATTTTTATCATATGCATGTATTTAGTATTTACCCGCATTGCCGTGCTCATCATAACCATCCTCTTCGGCCACACCACACCAACCCTCCGATATCCAGATCTCGACACATTGCTTCACATCTTCCGACACCTGAAGTCAAATATTTCAGTAAAATGTCGTTTTACTTAAATTTCTCATTTGATTTCCTCCTGGATATAGTATTTTAACATTCTTAGGTTATTGAAATTTTTAGACTTCAAGCAATTTATAAATTATTTATTATGCACCTATAATTAAAATGATTCTCTCAAAGATTTGTCATACGACATTCACAGACAGAGGATATTTTATTGTAATCTTTATATTTTGTAAATGTAAAACCATACAAATGAATATGTATTTAGGTTGGGGAAATGGTTTGGAAGAAACACCGTTCACGGTCTCGGTGCGCAGTCGTTTTTACATTATTTTGTTTTTATAGCTATCTTACAAAGCTTCGTCGTCGTAAAAACTGTCTTAGATAAAGGCTACACCAACTTTACTGAGCTACATAATCTATTATTATAGTTCTCTGATAGAATTATTTATAAAGCCGAAAAGTTTATAGAAGTGAGACTCTACATCTAAGTTAACCACAGAAGTTATTTTATAAGACTGTGAAAGAAAGTTTTATAATATGTATTATTAATGTTTTTTTCATTATCATGGAAATTCTATTATAGAATAGGAATACACAAGCCATTGTCTCTGTAGCTGAAAGGATAGACAGCCCAACATTTCCGTCTATCTATAAACGTATAAGTGAATATGTAATCATAAAAGCTATTTAACTCATTAACGGCTTTTTATGGCATTTATTAATGGCTACAAGTATCGTGAGTAGGAACAGTATTATTGTTTCGATAAGGAAAAACAATACAACAAGCTATATAATCACAGAATCTAACAATGGATAAATTGTTACACAAATTGGGTGCCATATTTAAAGATTATAAGCACGAAAACGCAAAACCAAGTTCTTTCTAAGCTGTGTTTAATCTTAATATATATAAATCTCGTGTCACAATGTTTGTCCTCAATGGACTCCTAAACCACTTAACCGATTATAATAAAATTCGCACACTATGTGCAGTTCGATCCAACTTGAGAGATAGGATAGTTTAAACATGTAGGTACCACGGGCGAAGCCGGGGCGGACCGCTACTTTATTATAATTATGTTTTGTGTTACAAAATTCGCGTTGAATAATATTACAATTGAAAATTTCACTTGGTATTGATTTGCTTAACTGCCATTCGCGTTATAAAGTTAAATTGTTTTTCAGTTATTGATTTATTAAAACAGACGCGCAATTGATAAAATAAATAAAGCACTTTATTGTTGGCATAAAGTTAGTTATATTATATTATGTGGGTACAGTTTACTAGTAACAAATATAGTTATATTATATGTGGGTACAGTTTACTACAAACATGTATATATACGCCCGAAGGCTTCGTTTGTAGTTTATTATCGTTATTTTACTTTACACACTACCTACATTTTAATATTCAAAGGCTCTATTTTTCCTTCTTGTTAAGGAACCTTTGATATTGCACGTATTTATTACAGTAAAAGAGATTTATTTTATTTGGTAATAGGTATCTCAATCCCCCAGGATAAGAGCCTTGTATAATGGATTGCTTTTTCATCGCTAACAGTTTCGATTTCCGCCTAAATTGACAATCTTAACGGTGATTGCCCAAAGGAATTTTCATTTCACTAATTAATATAATGAAAATAATATGACAATATGCAGCTTTTAACATTTCGACAAATCACTTCAATATTTTGAACATTCCCAAAATTATATTACGAGCATTTGTAAAATGGCATTCCATTCTTTACAAGAGCATTCCTTTTTAACAAAGTATTTAATATTAAAATTATACAATAAACTTACCATTTTATCAATCTGTGTAAAAACAACGTTGAAGTATGGGACGTTGTTAGTCCTATAAAATAAGAAACATGCGATACAATACTGGTTATGATCTATCAAATTATCTTACAGTCTAAGTTATGAAATAATTAAATAACAAAAAAGATTCAATCTAAAAAAGATAATAATATTATAGCTAAGTAATATGAATATGATAATTCTAATAAACTGATTATGCTGAGGTGTTGGTGAGGTGACTGATTATGCCACGAGCCACCATCTAATAAAGGCTACTAAAACCCTGTATGAATTTCCACAAACGGGCAAACCGCTAAATTTCATGTTTCAATTATGGTAATAATATGTAAAAATAGTCAAATAGCTAATTACTGATACTTGTAATGATAAAAATGCCTGACTAAGTAACCCTCCTAGGAATCGAAGCTTAAAAATATGCACTTACGTAAGCCAAGCGTACTTACGTTTCAAACAAGGGGTGGTAGTAAGTGAGGCCTTGCTGCAAATCAATTTGCACTAGTGTGATGAGATTGACCAGATCCTCTCCCCGTTCCGATTCAGTGTCTTGAGCGCACAACGCTTCGTACCACTCCGCTGTACCTTTCCGCAGCGATGCCATTATTTCGCTCCTATATTAGAGAATTGAGACTTTTTTACGTAGGAATTTGTTAATTATTTGTATTACAGAATAATTCTCGGGGCGCATGAAGCTAAGTGTCTTCAATTGAATAAACAACATGTGTTCACTACATTACTGTCGTAAGGGATCGTCCCTAAACACTGCTAACAATGTTAAATAGCGTACATGTCCGAAAACTTTGCTTAAGGTTACCACTTATACTAAACGTGTCTCACTTCCAACCCTTATGTTTAAAATATTATGTGCTAACCACAATTATGTTGAAGTTAATCAAAGGGAAACTTTTCTAATTTAGGTATGAAGAGCTTTAAATCTATTTATACCTCCAGTCTGCAACCTCTGGTCGTTATTGTATAAACGCCATTACGATCAGTAAATAACGCGTCGAGAGTTGCGATACTTTCTGCCATCCAATAAACCTTTCTATGTAGTTTCCGCAGTGTTTTTCCTTCTATTTTAAATATGTTGGTGTGACCTTTCTGTTATTTTTATACGCAAAATGAATGTTATGTAATTCTTTGGTTTAAATTTATTGTAAATCGAGTTTATGACAACCATTAACAAAATAATGTTCATAGCAGCGGATCCATGAACCCACATAATCCGCATGGATTGAAATGCTGATAGGTTTATTTATATCCAAATAAATGAATACCTACATTCAAATAAATATTTAATAGTGCTTTGCAATTCTGGATTTAAAACTGCAAAATATATTATGAATATATACCTACTAAAAGAGGAGCGGGATAATCCAAAAAATCTCTCTCAGTCATATCTTATCTACGATGCCGAGATAAATATTAATTAAGATAAAGTTTGTACCTTTGGATCCGATTAATTGCGGTATTATGGATTCGTCTCATCTTTCCTTAATTATTAATTGTACTTTTACCTAAGGGTTTCCTATGAAGATACAATATTATTTTAATTATCTCAACCCGTATCTCTAATTTGTGTGTCGGTATACATTAAAAAGCTGCAGAGTTTGTTTGTGTGCTTTATTGGGCTAATGTCAGGAACTGCTGGTTCTATTTGAAATGATCTTTTTGTTTAAAAACGAAAAAAAAAAATACATTGCAGGTGATCGCGCGGTCACACAGCCAGTTAAATACACATTTTATGTTCAGAATTCAACTAAATATCTTACCGCATTTCCTTACTGAATGGACAGCACCTCCAGAAAGCTTTCATCTGGGACAGCTGATTTAGGCATCTCAGAAGATATTCCAACCTGTTAAGTGAATTACAATACATTAAATATAAACTGTGAACATTCTATCGACCCTGAAAACGAAAAAAGGAAATAAAATTCTATTGATTTTTTTTTTGTATAACTGTTCTTAAACCAACAAATTAGTAAATGTAACTATAATAATAATTATGTTCATTATATTGACTAATTACTTGTTCAAGCTGAGATGATGCAGAACGGGATACAAGTCCCTATGGAGTCGCAATTGGTGCAATGCGCGCTCCACAAACTCCCCGAAGCAGTCCGCAAGCCAGCGTTCTTCGTCGCGCGACGCACACGCTCCCGCGTCCCCACTACCGCCCCCTAGTAGCGCCTCGCTAGCACACCACGCTCGCTCTAGTTCGTTTAGCAGTTTGAACATGTACCTGAGTGATAATATTGCATATTATAGTGTTTCATTTTGTAAATGAACGACTATTTCCGAAAGATTGTGACGTTTATGTTTTAAGTCGATTTAAAGATGGCGGCATTAATGTATGTAAACCATCAAGTAAAAAGGATACGTGTACAGTGTAATAAGTAATAAACAGTTTAATACTAAGTTCGTGTGTACTCATTGAAGACCCCGGACAGTATCTAACAATAGTACTACCACAGACAATATAATACTGTACTACTATCTTCTATATTGTAAGAGCGAATTTGTAAGAATGTATGGATTTAGCGATGTTTGTCAGTCTTTCACGCAAAACAGCTGAAAGTATCTCTATTGAATTGGGCACAGAGACATATTAGGTATAGTGATCTTATCTGAACAAAGGCGCATATGCACAAATTATTTCAAGAATAATAGAACCTGTGACTTCATTCGCATGGAGCTTGGGCAAAAGAGCTTTCTTCTAAGCATGACTAACATTTTTGCAACAGATTTCATTGACATGTACATAGGTTTTATTGGTATTTTTTGAAAAAAAGATTAAAAATGTTCTTCTCTCCACTCTTGCAATATAATATTACATTTATATTTGTAATATCAAAGGAGAGTTTAAATAGGGGACAACATATTATAAATAATTTGAGGTTGGCAAAACATCTGTAATTAAATTTTGATGAGCTCTGTGTGCGGAAGGTGTTATTTACTCTGAAATGCCAATTGCTTTACCACAAAATGTATGCATAAAATAAATTGGCAATTCTAAATATTATGTTTGTTATTTTGAAATGTTTATTTACATCATACATTTCACCATTTAATGCCTTAAAATTTTATCATTCAATGTTAGTTTCAAGTACATATATTGTTAATTAGCATAAAAATTTGGTCTATAAAATGGTCTATAATAACAATATGCTTTATATTTTAAAAACAAAATAATAAACCTATACCACAATGTAGAATCATATTATAATATATAACCGGTACATTAACATGTCTATGATCATGTTGTCTTGTTTAAGCATGGGAATAATAGTTAACAGCATCACAAGTTTAAGTCAGTTATGGCCTCGTAATTACTAACACCTGGAGAGAAACTTCGAAACTCCAGATTTATATCAAAGTCAACAAAACTTTGTTAACTGTGTCAATATAAGGATGTATTATAAACACACTATATTTTGTCTTCATATAATACAGCGTAGTATAAAGTTTTCACGTTCAGCAAATAGCAAAAAAACTAAACCGTAACTTAAATACGTGCGCTGTAAATAATTTTTTCAAAGGGTCGTGTCTAATGGAGCGCTCTCTACCCACGTGTATGTAAAGCCACGGCAACCATTTACCTTTACTGAGGTTTTAATAGCGCGTCAAAAACAGATGCAACGTTCCTTTACGTGTTCCGTTCGATTAATTACTCCCAGGAAATTGTATTGCAGATGGCTTTACGTCACCAGTAATGCAATCTACGAGAACAAAGTTACTCTATCGGACGTGCATTTATTCTCCTGATTCAATTAATGGATATTCAGATCGACCCATAATTAATTAATTTACCTCACGGCGATCTGCTGAAAATTGTATGAAGTTTGTAATAAACATATTGCTTCCTGATGTATGAAATTGTACGGCTTAAAATCCGTGATAATTAAGTTCATAATGAAGTTTGTAACGTTAAACAATTTTATTCCACAGTTTCAACAGCAATGTAATCAATACCAATTAAATGATTACTAACAATCAATTAGGGAAATTGCTAGGCGTTTAAGCACTAAATTATTATTATAGATTTCGCTAAGCGCCATTATACATGAAATTATCATCATCATCAATACATATAATAAAATTGTAGAAAAGTAGTGTCTGTACAATTGAAATATGTAAAAAAAAATTAGCAGGTGTTATTATTTAATCGTGCCCGAATCCAAAACTGTTGTTAAAAAAATTTTTGTCTGTTTGTCTGTTTGTCTGTATGTTTGAACACGCTAATCTCAGAAACGGCTTATCCGATTTAGATGCGGTTTTCACTAATATATTGTGGTAAGCTTCATTTAACATTTAGTGTTTATTTCATGTTAATCGGTTAATAAATAAAAAAGTTATGACCATTTAAGTAATCACGGCGAACATTTGCTAAGGCATTCTATTGATACACTGTACAGTGTATGATAAAAACACATAAATAAATTTATTACGTAAGTTATACGCTACAGTTATTCCTTGACAAGTCCAGATTGTCATATCGAAAGTCCCCAAGGGGGGGCGGGGTAAGCTGAGGGTGCAGTAGGGGGGGAGGAGTTCAAAGGACCTTTATTTAGATTTTTGCTCAGCCTAAAACCTGCACAAATTGCTAAGTCTAAAACCTGCACAAATTGCATTATAGTTACTCTAGGTAAATTTTCTACATATTATGTCGTAGGTATTATATTTTTAACCCCCGACGCAAAAAGAGAGGACGTGTTATGACCGCTATGTGTGTTTGTGTGTCTGTCTGTGCCACCGTAGCCCGCTAACGAGTAATAAGAATTAGATGCGGTATATTTTGTGAGGGGGAATATTTTCCGACGCTGGTTCTTAGATATAGTTTATCAAAATCTGTTCATCCATTTATTATATATAGGGGTAAAAGTGGGAATGAAAAAAACGAATGTTGTAATTTATACCCAAGTGACAAATCAAATGAAAGTACACGACCTGTCAGAACAATTAGTCAAATTTATCAAAATCGGTTCATCCATTTATTTGATATAGGGGTAAAAATGAGAATTAAAAAATGAATTTTATCAAATTTACCCAAGTGACATATCTAATGAAAGGCATGACACAGTATTACAATATTATTTCCTACAGTAAGGAAACGCCTTTGATGTCGCGCGATGCCGCCGCCAGCGTAGGTACTTACGCTGCCACACGAAAATACGCAAGGGTTGCAAGTTGCAACAAATGGGAAATAAAACAATTGTGATTATTAATATTATGATGAAATCATTTATTCATATGTACATCTATACATATAATAAATCTGTAGAAGGGTCATTTCTGTACATTGAAAATATTGAAAAAATAAATAGCAGGGGGTGTTACTGGATCGATACCAAACCCAAATATGTGATTAAAGAAATTTTTGTCTGTCTGTCTGTCTGTCTGTCTGTCTGTCTGTCTGTCTGTCTGTCTGTATGTGAAGACATCACGTGAAAACTACCGGTTCGATTTCGATGAAACTTGGTATAATTATACCTTATTATCCTGGGCGTAAAATAGGATACTTTTTATCCTGGAAAAATACGTAGAAAAAAAATTAATCTTAATTTTTCAGTTTTATCCATAGACGTTGTTCTGTAGAACCGCGAACACGTTGCGTATTATTATAGGCCTAGCCGTATTTGGGTCCAATAGATATTTATAAGATGTCATTGTCAGAGTTACTCAAAATGGAGAAATAAACCATCCACGCGAAGACCGACATCCGCGCGGACGGAGTCGCGGGCGGAAGCTAGTTCAAAATAATTGTGATTATTAAATCTGATGTAATTATTTGTTCATAAATATATAATTACAGATATTGCACTGCTAAATATTATTTACGTGGACATTTTATTTTTGGATGTTCTTAATTGTATATTATAACATTTAACTAAGTAATGCATTCGCATTGGGATGTACAATCTGATTAGAAAATAATGAGGACATCATATACATAGCTTTTTAATTCAACAGATACAATTAATACAATCTTTCTGAAATATTGTTTCCTTCTGGGATTTCAATGTAGATTTACGGATGTGAATGTGTGTTTCCGTTTACGGATGTAAACGGAACAGTTTGTGCGCGCCATAATAGAATATGTAAGTACCTATGTATAATAAAATTATTACACAAAAAATACGACTACGTCGTCCTTTCGCGCTAGGTAAGGCAAACTAAGCGTGTTTGCCTTACGCGGCCCGCGTCGCCCGACCCCCCGCCAGTTCCCCTCCGTTTCTCTGCACAAGTACATTCATTTCGTACTGTTTAGATATTGTAATACTGTGGGCATGACGTGTAAAGTACAATTAGGTTTATTTTATCAAAATTGGTTCATCCATTTATTGGATATAGGTATAAAAGTGTGAATAAAAAAATGCATTTTGTCAAATATACATAAGTGACATATCAAATGAAAGGGCATGACGTGTGAAGTATAATCAGGCATATTTAATCAAAATCGGTTCATCCATTTATTATATATAGTGTTAGACGTAACTTTTGATTTAATATTTTTGTGGATGAATAGTTGTCAATGTAGTTGTCATTATTTCATGTATGAACATGCTTAGCTGTCGAATACTATAAAAAGCCGCTTTCCTTTGACTCGTGGCGCATTCGTAGGAATCGTGCCTAGGGGCTCGGACGTTGTTTTTACGACGTTTGACCCAACTACCCTCACTTTGTAAATAGTCGTTGGCTAGCTGCGATTTTTTATCAACTACCTGCATCAATTAGGTAGCTGAGTAGAATCGCAGTACATTCTTATTACATTCAAACTAATATTTAACCCGGCCTCGTGTGTAATTTCTCACAATAGGGTTAAAAGTGGGAATTTAAAAAACGAATGTTGTCAAATATACCCAAGTGACATATCAAATGAAAGTGCATAACGTGTGAAAGTACAATTAGTCATATTTTTATCCAATTCGGTTTATCCATTTATTGTATTATAGCAGTAAAAGTGGGAATGAATAATCGAATGTGGTCAAATAATACACTCAAGCGGCATATCAAATGAAAGGGCATGACGTGTGAATTACAATTAGTCTGGTTTTATCAAAATCGGTTCATCCGTTTATTACATATAGTGCACCTAAGGGGTGATAGTGGAAATAAATAATCCAAATGAAGCATCAAAGGATATGACGTGTACATATAGGTACAATTAGACATGGTTTACATCAAAATCGGTTCTGCCATTTACTAGGGCCTAGGGGTGAAAGTTGAAAGTTTGTGAAAGTAGAAGGATATGGGAGCGGGAGGATAGCCATACCCTGGAAATTTTGAACTCTTTTGAACCTAAGTTTTTTAGCTCAGTTTAGAAATAAATTTTACTAATAGTTCTTTTGTGTTATTATTTATTTAATTTATTTTATTTCTTAACTGTAAAATAATCTGCAAGTGCTTATTATTTAATTGTTTATGGTAGTACGTGTTTACTCAATAATTGTGTGTTAAGTAGTTTACTATGCAGTCACTATTCCACGCAGACGAAGTCGCGGGCACAGCTACATATATGTGATTTATACATAATATGTAACGATTGAATACGAGGAATGAAGTGAGGTCAATCACATATATTATATGTGATTGACCTCACTTCATTCCTCGTTCGGTTTTATTGGATTCTTAGATTCGCGTTTTGAACTGATCAAAGTTTTCTTTTTTGAAACACACATCTACCTACATAAAAAAAATCCGTACACAATGCAATACACAAAACAAAAAGTGACTTTCATGTTCTTCCATAAACTTACTTTGGGTCCAACGGTGCATCGCTATTAAGCCGGCAGGCAGCAGCAAAGCGTGCGATAGCAGCTTGTAGCGGGCTCAAGTCGCCCTGCACAGCATGTTGATGTAGCAGCGTCTGAGCTGCGCCGCACAAGTCGCCCTCCCAGGCGTGGCTGTCGCTCTCAGCACCTTCACTGGGAGCGTTGGACGCTGTCTCCACCTCATGCGCTAGGAGAACTCCGAAGAGGCGCTCGTGTTGGCGTACCTTTGACAATATATAATTATTATATAAAATTATATTCACTTATTCAGAGCCCTAACAAAAATTAATTTGTGATTACGTTATTTAACAATACTGTTAGTGGTTTTAAATCCGGTTCATCGGTAATTCGAATTTTAGCAGGGTATAATATTATACATTAAATTAGTAAAAAGGCATGAAACGTCAGTATAGTAATAAAAATATAACAACTAACACTATAATGTTTGTATGTAACTATGTTGTTTTATCTAAATTGTGTATTTTTTGAATCCCGGTCTAATGAACTACAAAGTGTACAAAAACTCACAATATTACCCGATAATTTGTGATATTACGGTAAGTATCAGATTACATGCTAAACCTTCAAAGCACGTGTAGCCTATATTCCTGTATTTCCAGGAATATTGCAATTTGCAACTAATACTCGTAGTACCTAATATGAATTTCAGACCATTTAGACGAAGCAAATATACTAAAGGTTTGATCTTTGGTTCGTATGCAAAGCGGATATGAATATACCAGGAATATGATATTGGGTATCAAGTACGCCATCACCCGGGAAATTTGATGCGATAGTATCTATGTAAAACAACTGAAATGCAAATCAACTCTATCGAACACAATTTCAAAACTAATTTCAAATTTCAAATATAGATAGTCTGTGTCATAAAAACTCAACTTAGATTTTAATACAATTTTTAAGCAACTGTTATCATTACTTATGATAAATTATTGTCCTATTGTTCTTCCTCAATTAATACTTATAATAATAATTCGACCAATGTTCTTAAATAATATTCTAAGACAATAATAGAAAAACATTTACCTTACAATATGTTGCTTTCTAGGAAATACAAACAAGAACAGTTCCTAGCAATTGTAATAAAAGTTAAATGTTAGAATTCGTTCACTTACGTCCACGTCCGTGAAATGGAACATTACGAATTGAAAATTTTCAATTGCAATACCAGGTGTAAAATGTAATAATATGTAAATTCTTTAAAAATATTACCTGTACTTTTTAAATTTTTGCCACCTTAGTAGTTGTGATATAACTAATCACGTGTTGGCGAACCCGCAAATCAGTGGTACCCCATCCTAAAAAAAAAAAAAAAAAAAAAAAAAAAAAAAAAAAAAGTTTGGACTCTTTTCCCACTAAAGCGGCCACGCTGAGTCGATAGCACTCACTCCCGAAGCGATAGGATGCACGGTTTCGGAGATGTGCAGATCGATTAACTCTTATCTAATTGATATCCGGTGGGTCATTAGCGTCCCATGGTTCACCTTTTCCTATTAGCTAATTACACCGTCCGGCGTTCTTATCTATTACTCATTGTGCACCTCGCTTATCACTGCTTTTGTATTAAACTTATTTGTTATGACCTACCTCACTATTCTAACCAAACGATGTATTATTATGTTCAAGAAAAAATACGTCTAAAATCGTATAACTATATTTATATATTATCGTACTATATTATCATAATTGTTGCTTTTTTAAAAAGCGATTCGCTTCTGGCACTCGCCGGCCGCTGCCGCGGCACGCTCGCTTTGCTCGCTCGGCTCGTGCGTTGTTTATCAAAGTCTAACCTAACCTAACCTAATTGTTGCTTTTTTAAAAAGCGATTCGCTTCTGGCGTTGTTTATCAAAATCTAACCTAACCTAACCTAACCCAATTATTTTTCCGGGTAATCTGATGTATCGAACTTTGTTACGAGCTACCTCGCTATTCTGAATCATCAATAAAACACATTCATTTTACTGCCATTTTTATTTCCAAAATGTTGTTGCTTATTATCTACTGGTTTGTGTATTTGGCGACCATTTGTCCATTTTGCTATATAAAAATAATTATTGATGAACATTTGAATTGTAGCCTTATCTACTTATAAAATAGGAGCGAAACATCTCATCCACTAAAATATCGTTGTACAGTGTGTTCCTTGTAAATATGCTCGTAAAACTATGCATTGAATATCCCTGAAACTTATATAGCAAATACATTAAGCAATATTCTCCACAAACTGAAGTCCAATCATTCTGAATCCTATCAACATTCCAGTCCCATCTCTTACAATTCCTTTTCAAAAACTGGAGATGATATCGCTCAGGTGTTCGTCCATATGAATCAAAATATTGACCGATGCCATTCGTATCGATATGTACAGCTACCCAGTGTGAACCCGGTTTATCATCCGCATCCAAATTGCATATTATATACGTTGGTACATGGGTATACATAGGCAGTCTATTAGCAGCATAAACATTATTTTCTAGACTGGGATGAATCTTTTTCATATGTTTTTGTAATTCTAGTGTATCCATGATATTACTGTTATTAGCAGATTATTACAGTACCAATCTATTCAATGGTTGTCATAGGAATGTTCAATTATAGTGTTTTGTATAAGATTAAATAGGAAGTTTGTAATGAAATAAAAAATAGTAAATTGCATACAATTTGTTTTATTTAATTTTATAATGTTTCCTTTAGTTACATATACACAAAATGCATTAAGCATAACACATAAATCTAAAATATAACACACATTATAACCTTAACTACTATAGTCTACAGTAACATTTCTATTTTTATCTATTTCAATAATATTATCAAACTCAGCATAAACAATACAGTTAATTGTTTGTGTTAGTGAGGATTCAAATCGTACTTCTAATCTTACACTACCATGCTTTATGAGATTCCAATGAGCTGATGAGTTAGCTGATAAATCAGGAGTTAAATCAAATGCTAAAAGACAGTAGCCTTTGGCATACTGTTCACGAGAGATTGCATTTCCTTCATTAAGAAAGTGAATACCAGTCCCCGAGAATAGAGTATGACAGGTTGATACCTGTTGCGAAGCAATTTGAGATAAGTTTGATGATTCATAGAGTTACTATCGGTTTCGTTTTGTAAATATTTAATCGCATTCTTTTGTGAGAGTCACAAAGCAGGTTGATGTCATTTGCGAAGGAACGTGAGATAAGTTTGTTGACTCATAGAGTTACTATCAGTTTCGTTTTGTTAATATTTAATCGCATTCTTTTGTGAGAGTCACAAAGCAGGTTGATGCCATTTGCGAAGGAACGTGATATAAGTTTGTTGACTCATAGAGTTACAATCAGTTTCATTGTACTTAAGAATTTGCTTTAGATAAGAATGGTGCTATATATGATCGAACAGTTGCAGTCATGCAGTCAGTCTATGGTCGTTGGACCACAGTGGATTGTATACGTCTACCAATACTACGTTTGTGTTGTGTTTTGTGTCATCAATGATCATGGAGGTAAGTGATTATTCTATTGACAAACTTACTTGTATTTCTCTTAACATGTGTGTGTGTGTGTCAGACTAAGTGTAAACAAATTGATATTAACGCGATAACTCTGTTGTTGCAGAAATCATTCAACTTCGATGAAAATACCTATAAACTGTGTTACTACTCGCCACTCTCTCCTCAAAACGAAGAAGAGAGTGATGACATCATCGTTAATAACACAGACGATGGCGGAAAAAGGAAATTGCAGTCAATTGATCAATTTTTTGAAGTGGCACCAAAAATAAAAAGGAAGAAGCTGCTATCGTCAACTGTGGCACGAGCTGCTAGAGATGGCGTATCATACATCTCTACAAATTCTGATGACGGAGACCAAGCGATGCATCTCATAAAAATTGAAATGTATGATATGAAAAAACTATCCAAGATTCCAACTAGTGATCACTGGAAGCACGCTACCACGAGGATTAAATATTACGTAAAGAAAAATAAGGATAGCATCTATGACAACACAAACGCCCTCGTATACAATATTACAAAGACAATAGCAGAAAGTGAAAAAGTGAAAAAATACTTTTTTAACAATGATCATTAGTTAATGTTACTATTTTAACAATGATCATTAGTTAATGTGATTCTGTTTTCTTAAATTACTTCCATGTACTCATTAGATTTTACAAAACTTTCCTAATCCTATGCTAGACTATAAATATTGAACATTTTTTAAATTGAGTATCAGTTACTCTACCAACACTTAACTGTTACTTACTGTGCTACATACTTTCTTCTTTATTATAAAGATGGAAAACTTTAGTGAAATGTGCACCAGTGCTTTCTTTTCCGCACCCATTGAAGAGAATATAGAACAATTCAACAGCGAATTCAATCAGGAGCTGCATAAAGTTTGTGATGAAATGGAGAAGCGTGAACTGTTCGATTCATCGTATGATGATGAGTTGTATAATCAATGTTTGATGGTTGAAACAACGTTAATGTAAGTATTAGAAGTACAAACTCAATAAGAAATATTATTGTAGTAATGTTTTATTTTAAGATTTATCTAATAATTTTCTTTTTTTGTTACAGTCAACAACAAGTTGGAAGAGGTATCAAACGAGGTATCACTACAGATGAAAATAAGGTTACCAAGAAAGCAAAATTTGATGAGGGAGCTTCTACATCATCAATTGAAACCAATGACGTGGACAACAATAAGGTGGAATGTGATACATGTCATGTTTATATTAATAAAAGGTATCTAAACAACCATTTAAAAAGTAATACACATAAAAATAATCTTTTAAAATCACATAATTCATTAACAAATGTAACAGTTGTTGAAACCGCTTTTGGTAATCGAATTTTAACATACAGAATTAATAGTAAAACACTTCAATCGGGGCAATATTTTGTAACACCGGAATCGTTTTTAAATTCACTAAAAATCGATATCTTATTTTTGATAAATGAATGTATTCAACAACATACAATTTTAAAAATAAACTTCATATTGCATGCTGATTTCATACAACAAACTAAAGATATTAAAAATACGTTTGATTTTCAAACGTTTAATTACATCATTTGTCAGGGAGATGACTTAAATATTTTTTATTCATCATTAATAGACACTGTAGTTGGTAAAATTTGTCAATTTGAAAAAAAAGATAGTGGTTGGAGTCTTAATCAAATTAAATACATAGATATGAATGTTAACAAATTCAACCCCCTACGTGGTAGTTCATATATCGACCTTCCTCAAGATATTAAATCAAAAAAAGCTGTAATCAATGTTAAAAATAATGATAATATGTGTTTTAAATGGGCATTACTCTCTGGTTTATATCCTGTATGTAAAAGTGTAGATCGGGTAGCATCTTACGCAATTCATGGAAATAAACTAAAATTTACTGGTATTTCTTTTCCGGTTAAAATTGCAGATATATCAAAAGTAGAGAAATTAAACAATATTAGTATTAATGTTTTTGGCCTAGAATATAATAAAGAAAAAAAGTGTAATTCTGTTGTAGGTCCTTTATATTTAACAAAATGTCGTACACCTAATCATATTAACCTACTATATATATCGAATGGTACTAACAATCATTACTGTTATATTAAAAACTTATCGCGATTAGTTAGTTCACAAATATCAAGTCATCATCATGCAGTTTATATATGTGATTCATGTTTACTTCATTTCCCATCAGAGGAAAGACTTAATAACCATCAACAATATGATTGCGCTCACATTTGTACGGAATTACCAAACGGCGAGGATTCCAAATTGAATTGGTTTGGTAAAGCAACCTCAAATAATAAATTAAAATTTGATAAATTCGCGAAAAAGTTGGAAATGCCCTTTGTGGTTTATGCAGACTTTGAGGCATTTTTGAACCCGATAGAATCATGTAGTAACGATCCATCCAAGCCTAGTACAATTAATATTCAAAAACATGAAGTGTATAGTTTTGGTTATTACATTAAATGTTCATATGATAACAGATTATCAAAATATGAGACGTATAGTGGGCCAAACTGTGCACAAGTGTTTATGAATCGCCTTTGCGAAGATGTGAAAACAATAGTTAAAAAAAATAGTTTCCAAAAATGTCCCGTTCCATTATCAGATGAAGATAAAATTAAAATTTCAAATTCAAACATGTGTCATATTTGTGAAACTGAGTTAAATGGAGATCCTTTTAACGATTTTGATTGGTACACTGGTAGTTTTAGAGGTGTTGCACATCAAGTGTGTAGTACTAAGTACAGAACCCCTCGTCATATTCCAATATTTTTACATAACCTCAGTCACTACGATGCTCATTTCATTGTCCATGCATTAAACCTCTATGATGGCAAAGTTGAAGTTATTCCGCAAAATAAAGAACGATACATATCATTTTCAAAACAGTTAACAATAAATAATAATCAATCAGTAAGTTTAAGATTTGTAGATTCATTGAAATTTTTATCGTGTAGTTTAGATCAACTAGCTAAAAATCTTAATGATGATCAGTTTACAGAACTAAAAAGGAACTATCCTAATAATGAAGATTTTTCACTTTTAAGACGGAAAGGTATTTATCCTTATGAATTTATGTGTAATAGTGATTGCTTGAAACATCCATCACTTCCTGATCAACACCATTTTTATAGTTCACTCACAGATACAAATATTTCAAATGATGATTATAATCATGCAAAAGATATTTGGCAACATTTTAAGTGTAGTAGTATGTCCGATTATTCCGATTTATATTTAAAAACTGATGTTTTACTTTTGACTGATGTATTCGAAAACTTTAGAAAGCTTTGTATTAAAACTTATGGATTAGATCCTGCTCATTACTATACTGCCCCAGGTTTAAGTTGGGATGCAATGTTAAAATTTACTAAAATAGAATTAGAATTGTTAACGGACTATGACAAAATTGCTTTTTTTAAAGCTGGTATTAGAGGGGGTGTATCTCAGTGTAGCAATCGTTTTGCTAGAGCAAATAATAAATTCATGGAGGATTATGATAGTGAAAAACCTAATTCATATCTAACATATTTTGATGCGAATAATTTATATGGTTGGGCAATGTCTCAATCTCTTCCTGTTGGCGGTTTCGAATGGATAGATTCTAATACAGATTATAATGTGCCGGATAACTCTGATTTCGGTTATGTTTTAGAAGTTGATTTGGAATATCCTGATGAACTTCATAATTTGCATTCTGACTTTCCGTTATGTCCTGAAAACATATGTGTGGGTAATACTAATGAAACTAAATTAGTTCCTAATTTAAATAATAAAAATAAATACATCATTCACTACAGGAATTTAAAACAATGCATTGAAATGGGAATGAAATTAATTAAAGTACATAGAATTTTAAAATTTAAACAGAGTTCTTGGTTAAAGAAATACATAGACTTAAATACTACTTTGAGAACGTTAGCTACATCAAACTTCGAAAAAGACTTTTTTAAATTAATGAATAATTCTGTCTTCGGTAAGACTATGGAAAATATTGAAAAAAGAGTAAACGTTAAACTACTAACTCACTGGGATAATCGTGGTAAAGTTTTAGGTGCTCAGGATTGGATTGCAAAACCAGAGTTCCATAGTTTATCAATATTTTCAGAACATTTAGTTGCAATACAATTACGTAAAACAAAATTAATTTATGATAAGCCGATTTATTTAGGATTTTGTATTTTAGATATATCTAAGACCCTTATGTATGAATTTCATTACAACTACATGATTAAAAAGTTTCATAATAAAATTAAGTTATTGTACACCGATACCGATAGTTTGATATATCAAATTTTTACAGACAATTTTTATGAGGATATAAAACCAGATCTACCTCACTATTTCGATACATCAGATTACCCGGAAAATAATATTTACGGATATCCAAAAATAAATAAAAAAAAGTTAGGTTTTTTTAAAGATGAGAATAATGGTAAAGTATTGAAGGAATTTGTAGGGTTGCGATCAAAAATGTATGCCTTAGAAATAGAAGATAAATTTATAGCAAAGGCAAAAGGGGTTAACAAAAGTGTTACCAAAAAAATGAATCTGGAAAATTACAAATCGTGTTTGTTTAATAAAAATGTATTATATTGTAGTATGCTTCGATTTAAGTCAATCAAACACACTATTTTTACACAAAAAATAAATAAAACATCTTTATCATATAATGATACCAAACGATGTATTATGAACAACAACATTGATACATTGGCTTGGGGACATTATAAATTACGCTAAGTGACTTTTTACTATTATTTCTGTGTGTATATACAAATTACGCTAAGTGACTTTTTACTATTATTTCTGTGTGTGTATACAAAATTTGTACTGATTGTAAAAAAAAATTATGATATTGCTATAATGTTATATAATAGTTTATTAATAGTTTTATAATAGTTTAGTATTGTTTGATTGTAAATAATGTAAAATAATTGTAGTTTTTATTTGTGTACTTAAATTTGATGTTGAGGTGATTGTGAAATTCTGATAAGTAGGTACTAATTGTGTTAGAAATAGTAAACAGATCATTAATTTTTAGCAATATAATATATATATTAAATTTTTACACCAACATTTTCATTTTTTATTTCATCCCTTTAAACTCTAGACGTGTGAAATGTTTCACTTTATCCATCCGTTTACTGCTATTGTGGCCGGACCAAGTGGATGTGGGAAGTCAAATTTTGTAACAAATTTCATAAAATCAGTTAAGGAAATATGTAATTGTGATTTTAATCATATCACATGGTGCTTTGATGAAATGCAACCTTTATATAATTTACCAAATGTTAACTATCATCAAGGAATTCCAAATCTTAATATGTTTGATGGTGAAAACCCACACCTTATTATTATTGATGATCTAATGAGAGAGTCTGATGGAAGAATTGTGGATATATTTACAAAAGGCAGTCATCACCGGAACCTTAGTGTATTTTATTTAACACAAAATTTATTTCATCAAGGTAAAGGTCAAAGAGACATTTCTTTAAACTCAAGTTATATAATTTATTTTAAAAACCCTCGAGATAAAACTCAAATAAGATATTTAGCACGACAAGTGTCACCAGATAACACAAAATTCATTGAAGACGCCTACAGGGATGCAACTTTAGAAGCACATGGATATTTAATGGTAGATTTAAAACAGAATACAAATGATTTTTGTCGTATCAAGACAAATGTATTCCCATTTAATGGTCACTGTACAGTCTACGTCCCCACGAAAGAGTTTAAATACACCAAGAATCAAACAATTCAAATCATTTCTAAATGATGCATCGTCGAGTCACAACGCATAAACATTTGCTAAATGCTTTGCATACGCTTAAACCAAAACATCAAAGAGCATTACTTAAAACGTGTGATGAAAAAGAAATAAATTGTATTTGTGAATGTATTCATAACGTTTTACAAGGAAAGATACCACTTAAAGATCAAGATAAACAAAAATTGAATACACACAAAAATATACTCCGTAAACTGGTGCGTAAGTGTAAACATAAACTAAGAAAAAATATTATTATACAAAAAGGAGGGACTTTCTTACCAATAATATTAGGTGCAATATTGAGTGGATTAGTAAGTGGACTAGCCAGTTAACATGGAAAATGCTAAGAAAATGATACTTATTGAACCTGGATTGATTGAAAAATTAAAACAAGAAAATAAGGATACAAGTAATTTGTCTCGATTAGATATTGAAATGCAAAATATTATGAATAGTAAGACGGAAGACCGAAAGAAGTGGATGTTATATTTACAAACACTACAAAGATACCTTCACTTTACCGAAGAGGATCGTCAACCACTCAGATTACCAATTTATTCTGATACATCTAATGAATATTCAAATGAGTCTAAAATTGGTTTTAAAAATAAAGATAGAGATCTAAAAAGTTCAGTTGATGCTGAATCTTTGTTGGAGGAGAAAGGTTCCATTAAAAGTATAGAAAGTGAGGCAAATCCACTGTATTCACCAACACAAATACTCAGTTTAATACCAAAAACTTATAATAAAAAAGGTGAGTCATTATTAAACTTAATTGGAACAAGTAAAAGTAAAATACGTTGGGATAATGAAGGCACAGTCATAATTGATAATGAAAAAATTCCAGGAAGTAATATTGTTGATTTAATAAATGATTCACTTAGACCCTTAAAAAAAAGTGATCCGATAGGGTGGGATAGATTTGCTAAAGCATTGAAAGATATTAAAGTACCACTTACTTATATTGGAAATCCAAAGAGATGTGAGTTTATTAACCAACTTCAAGCGAAAGATCTGAACAAAACCTCTGAGATTGAAGTTCAAGAATTTTCTACACCGAGCAGTGGAGATAAAAGATATATAACTAAAATACGTAAAAAGATCGATTGGGAAAAATGGACCCCGTACTAGAAGAAATTAACAGGATTTATTATGATCCATCTAACCCCGCTGGTTTTGGTAGTATTGATAAATTATCAAAAGCTATGAAGGGTAAAATGGATAAAAAGCAAGTGAAGGAATGGTTACAATCACAAGAAACATATACATTACATAAACCCATTCGGAAAAAATTCCCGCGTAATAGGTACATTCTATCAAATATTAATGAGCTGTGGCAAGCCGATTTAAGTGATATGCGAACTTATTCTCAATATAATGATGGTTTCAACTACATACTTTGTGTTATTGATGTATTTAGTAAATATGCTTTTGCAAGACCAATGAAAAAGAAAAACTCAGAAACAACTAAAGAATGTTTTGAAAGTATATTTACTGAAAGTAATTCAACCCCTACTCACATACAATCTGATAAAGGTACAGAATTTGTTTCAAAAGATGTACAAAAATACTTTAAATCCAAAAAGATAAATTACTATACCACTAACAATCCTGATATTAAGGCTAGTATTGTTGAACGATTTCAAAGAACTCTAAAAATGAAAATGTGGCGTTATTTCACTCATAATAATACTTATAGATATATAGATGTTTTACAAGATTTAATATACTCTTATAATCACAGCATTCACTCGAGTATTAAGATGTGCCCATGTGATGTAAGTTCCAACAATATTATGACAGTTTGGACTAATCTTTATGATAGAGGGTCAAACAAACTTTCTTTAGAAAATTCAAAACCAAATTTCAACGTGGGTGATTATGTTCGAATAACTAAATATAAACATGTTTTCCAAAAAGGATATGAATCAAATTGGAGTGATGAAATATTTATTATATCTTCAATAATTGATAGATCTCCATGGGTTGTTTATACAATTACAGATTTACAAAATGAACCAATAGTTGGTACTTTTTATGAAAGAGAATTACAGAAGGTCACTTACAACCCCACCTCACAATATAAAATAGATAAAATAATTGGTACTCGTTATTCGGGCAACAGAAAAGAAGTATTAGTGAAGTGGAAAGGTTATCCAGATAAATTTAACAGTTGGATTTTAGCTTCTAGTTTAAAAGAAATATGAATAAAGAAAGTTTTTATTTAACTTTGCTCAGCAATAGTTCAATGGAATACTTTCCTGATAACAAGACCACAAATTTTTCAACAAAATTACCAAAAGCTATGAAATTAGAAGGTGAATGGTTGGTTGGAGTTGTCGAGTTTCAATATCCATGCACAATGTTTACTGTTCAAGATCATGAAAATGTTGTATACATCACAAAAACCATGTTAATTCCTAATGAAGATAAACCATCAACAGTGTACTACAAAAAACATATTCCCGCTACCAACTACGATAACGTTGAACATATTTTGAGAGCATTAAATGGTATCGGAGAGAACTTGAAATTTCGTTATGATGAAATAACAAAATTTGTGTCTGTTTCTGTTTTGGATAAAAATATAACATCCGTAACATTATCACCCAAATTAAGTTTACAACTAGGTTATGAACCAAATACAAATCTCCTAGACAGAAATTTTGGGAAGTGTCCTGCTAATTTACATTTAGGGTTACCATCTCAACTATTTCTATATTGCGACATTATTGATCCTCAGATTGTGGGTGATGTTATGACTCCGCTATTAAGAGTCATTTCATTAGATCCTTCAAAATACATTTATGGTGCGTATAAAATGCACGTTTTCTCTCCACCTCACTACTTACCCGTTATGCGAAGAGAGTTCGATACGCTGGAAATGGATATAAGATCGAGCGCAGGACAAAAAATACCATTCCAGTTTGGGACCGTGTGTATTAAACTACATTTCCGCAAATTATAATAATGTATTCTCCTCATGATCATCATAAATGTCCATATGAAAATTATTATTCACATCAAGCTGGATCAGGAGTTGGAGTAATTTATAAGGGTTCACCATACCAACGCGGTCATGGTATTGGGAGCTTCTTAGGAGGGTTATTTAGATCAGTTTTACCTTTACTTTCAAGTGGTGCTCGAGTGGTTGGTAAGGAGGCATTAAACGCTGGAGTAGGACTTTTATCGGATATGATTAAAGCCCGTCCTATGGAAGCCTCAATAAAAGATCGTCTAAAGCAAGTTAGTACGAACTTAAAACGAAAGGCTGATAACAAAATTGATCGATTAAACATGACAGGATCTGGGTATATAACTAAAAGAAAACGATTGGCCTCGTTCATTCCACCACTAACAGCTAAAGTGAAAGCTACGAAAAAACTTGGTCTAAAACCAAAAAACATCAAAGATATATTTTCAAATTAAGTATGTCTTTCCTTCATAATCATTCTTGTGAGTGCGTTAAGTCAGAATTAGATTTGTTTGCATTACCGTCCACACAAACAAGCATTGAAAATGGATTGTGGATTCACTATAAACCAATTTCATCTCTTGCTGATGATGGACCTATCGAGTTTCAAGTTCCTGGAACAGGCGATGACTACATAGATTTGTCTCATACATTACTCCACATAAAGGCAAAAGTATTAAATCAAGATTCAACAAACTTGTTATCAGCTACAGTAGTAGCACCTGTAAATAATTGGTTGCATTCACTTTTTAGTCAACTCGATGTTTATTTAAACCAAAAACTTGTATCACCACCTAATAATACCTATGCCTATCGAGCATACATGGAAACCCTTTTAAACTATGCTCCTGCTGCTAAACAATCTCATCTTACTTGTAGTCTTTGGTATGATGATACAGCAGGCAAAATGGATTCCACAGATGGTAAAAACACAGGATTTGCTAAAAGACAGGAATTAGTTAATGAAAGCCGGGAAATAGAAATGATTGGTCATCTTCATGGTGACATTTTCAATCAAGATAAATTTTTAATTAATGGTGTTGAAATGAGTGTAAAATTAGTTCGGTCAAGAGAGAGTTTTAATTTAATTGCTGGGTCAAATGATGAAAAGTTTAAAGTTTGCATTACGGATGCAACTCTTATTGTTCGAAGAGCACGAATTAATCCAAGTGTATTACTCGCACATCAGAAAGTTTTAGCTTCTACAACTGCTAAATATCCTATTACTCGTGCTGAAGTTAAAGTTTTAACAATTCCATCAGGTGTTCAAGGAAAAACTCTTGATAATATATTCTTGGGACAGGTACCCAAAAGATGTATTATTGGATTTGTGAACAATTCCGCATTTAATGGTTCACTTACTAAAAATCCATTTAACTTTGAAAACTATGGTATTAACTCTTTCAGCTTATATATTGATGGTCAACAAATACCTTCAAAAGCTTTGCAACCATCTTTTAATAATAATATATTCACATCGGCATATCATACTCTATTCTCGGGGACTGGTATTCACTTTCTTAATGAAGGAAATGCAATCTCTCGTGAACAGTATGCCAAAGGCTACTGTCTTTTAGCATTTGATTTAACTCCTGATTTATCAGCTAACTCATCAGCTCATTGGAATCTCATAAAGCATGGTAGTGTAAGATTAGAAGTACGATTTGAATCCTCACTAACACAAACAATTAACTGTATTGTTTATGCTGAGTTTGATAATATTATTGAAATAGATAAAAATAGAAATGTTACTGTAGACTATAGTAGTTAAGGTTATAATGTGTGTTATATTTTAGATTTATGTGTTATGCTTAATGCATTTTGTGTATATGTAACTAAAGGAAACATTATAAAATTAAATAAAACAAATTGTATGCAATTTACTATTTTTTATTTCATTACAAACTTCCTATTTAATCTTATACAAAACACTATAATTGAACATTCCTATGACAACCATTGAATAGATTGGTACTGTAATAATCTGCTAATAACAGTAATATCATGGATACACTAGAATTACAAAAACATATGAAAAAGATTCATCCCAGTCTAGAAAATAATGTTTATGCTGCTAATAGACTGCCTATGTATACCCATGTACCAACGTATATAATATGCAATTTGGATGCGGATGATAAACCGGGTTCACACTGGGTAGCTGTACATATCGATACGAATGGCATCGGTCAATATTTTGATTCATATGGACGAACACCTGAGCGATATCATCTCCAGTTTTTGAAAAGGAATTGTAAGAGATGGGACTGGAATGTTGATAGGATTCAGAATGATTGGACTTCAGTTTGTGGAGAATATTGCTTAATGTATTTGCTATATAAGTTTCAGGGATATTCAATGCATAGTTTTACGAGCATATTTACAAGGAACACACTGTACAACGATATTTTAGTGGATGAGATGTTTCGCTCCTATTTTATAAGTAGATAAGGCTACAATTCAAATGTTCATCAATAATTATTTTTATATAGCAAAATGGACAAATGGTCGCCAAATACACAAACCAGTAGATAATAAGCAACAACATTTTGGAAATAAAAATGGCAGTAAAATGAATGTGTTTTATTGATGATTCAGAATAGCGAGGTAGCTCGTAACAAAGTTCGATACATCAGATTACCCGGAAAAATAATTGGGTTAGGTTAGGTTAGGTTAGATTTTGATAAACAACGCCAGAAGCGAATCGCTTTTTAAAAAAGCAACAATTAGGTTAGGTTAGGTTAGACTTTGATAAACAACGCACGAGCCGAGCGAGCAAAGCGAGCGTGCCGCGGCAGCGGCCGGCGAGTGCCAGAAGCGAATCGCTTTTTAAAAAAGCAACAATTATGATAATATAGTACGATAATATATAAATATAGTTATACGATTTTAGACGTATTTTTTCTTGAACATAATAATACATCGTTTGGTTAGAATAGTGAGGTAGGTCATAACAAATAAGTTTAATACAAAAGCAGTGATAAGCGAGGTGCACAATGAGTAATAGATAAGAACGCCGGACGGTGTAATTAGCTAATAGGAAAAGGTGAACCATGGGACGCTAATGACCCACCGGATATCAATTAGATAAGAGTTAATCGATCTGCACATCTCCGAAACCGTGCATCCTATCGCTTCGGGAGTGAGTGCTATCGACTCAGCGTGGCCGCTTTAGTGGGAAAAGAGTCCAAACTTTTTTTTTTTTTTTTTTTTTTTTTTTTTTTTTTTTTTTTTTAGGATGGGGTACCACTGATTTGCGGGTTCGCCAACACGTGATTAGCCGGTTCTGGCGCTTGCGCCAGAACCGGCGAATCACAACTACTCACCTTTGTGATTTTAAAGTACATTTGGCACTTTAATTTTGTACGGATTTATTACACCTTGTAAAAGACAATTACATACTAATTAGAACTTACTTTCGCATATTCAACACAATGTGAATGTATGAGAAATGAGTGTACTGCACATATGGAAAATGATTGTGAATCATCACACCTGTTCCCCTATGCAAACCTAGACTATTATGGCAATTATGCCTTGAATTATACTAGCACGCTATTCGCGACCCATCGATTGGGCTACAACAAGTTCATTTCTCATAAAGTAGATTGATAAAGAAATTATCTGAAACATTTCAAATAGTTATATGCAGATTTGTTTAGAGAGCTAAACAGGAGCTTTCATAGTGACAAAATTTGCTTGAGCAACCTATTGTTTGAGTCAACACTAAGTGCTTAATTTGTATTACTAAAGCATTATATAAAGTTAATGGACATCCACTAAACTCGATAGGAGTTATAAACTCCAACGAGAAGTGCAACTAATAATCACATTCAAATCAGGTAATGGCATCATTAAAACATTTTAAAGGAGATATAAGTGGATTATCTATAAATGCTGGAAAAGAAACTGGAACGTGAAAACTTTTGAAGCGTAAAAGAGCCGGTCCCATTGAATGTAAAGTGAATAAAGTACCTCAGGGGAATGAATTGGATTTATCGTGTAATCGCAATTCCGCTTCACTCGCTCGCTCACTTATTACGCGAGGCCGAAGATGTTCACTCAGCGGATATGTTATACTGGGAATAACAGCCAAGATGCCATGTGTTATCGATATAAATACGGGCATAACCTTACGCATGATAAGACGACCCGCGGAGGTTCAACATTTCAACTGAATTTATTCAATATTTCTTTTTTTTATAAACTTTTGTAAAAATACGAAAAAAATAAAATATAATTTCGCAGCGTTAGTATCTATAATAGGCTTACCTACTTACGTTCCATATAGATTTATGAATAAAATTGACGTTTTCTTTAACAGAATATAAAATGATATTATAAATAATAACAACAATGGAAAAAAAAACACGCTCAATTTCTAAAAAAAACCTTAATTGAAAGCTTAATAATTATTTATACTATATTTAATACAAAGGGTTAGAGAGTAGGTAATAATATCACTTAATATGTTAGGTTGGTATTTAAATTGAATAATTTAATTACGTCACGGTGTGCAATAAGCTTCACATAACAACGTAATTAAACCGGATATATACCTAATAACATTAGGTTATGGTGGTTCAGAGGCATATTGGCAATCTGCTAAACTACTGCGTAAAACATAAAAGTTTTATAGGCTTTTCGCTAAAACCCATTAAACTGTATGATCGTTTGTTATGAGTCGTCAATAGTTGTTATTGTCTCTATAGCTATTAACCCTTTACGTTTATCTTCACACAATTACTAATTAATAACCCTGTTCATAAAAGCATTATTAGTGTTTAACTTACTTTCTATAGTAGTACAAACAAAAAATGAACTCAAAGTCTCAACCACTGGTACATCGGATTCGGGTAGTAAATAATTAGACGAAAACTCTTTTCAATTCATAACATTTTTTTCTATTACAAGAATAATAAAAATAGACAATAACTAGCGGTCCGCCCCGGCTTCGCCCGTTGTACATATGAAAAATAGATGTTGGCCGATTCTCAGACTTACCCGATATGCACAGAAAATTTCATGAGAATCGGTCCACCCGTTTCGGAGGAGTATGCAGACTAACATTGTGACACGAGAATTTTATATATAAGAAGATATAATAATACCACCACATGACCATGACTAAAAATATATACAGTACTCCCAAACTGATAATGCGCATAGAAAAATTCGTCACTGTTCGGCAACTGTCATATTCCCCGAGCCTCCGAAGACGATATGCATATAGAGTGGTTAAATGTATTTTCTTCATGCATATTTTATTAGAATTATGAGTTTTATTGTGATTTTATGGTAAAAGAGATAAGTAACGAAATTTGTTTCGATAATTCAATGTAAGTTAATAGCGAGGATAAGCCACACGATTGCGAATATATATTTGATGTCTTGATTTACTTGGAAAATTCTATACTTAGAACTATTAACGTGTCTTACTGAAGCTGGCGTAATGATGGATGTATGGAAGGTTAAAATAATACAAAGTTTATATTTAAAAAAATGATTTTCAAACACTGGTTTACATTTAAATTGTGAAATTTAATCATTAAAATCTCAGTCCAAAGGATTTACAGAATCAGGGATTATCCCTATTTCTGATATCGTAGAATGATCAGAACTTTCATTATATTCTTATTAATTTTCACTTTCCCCACTGCTATCTGCTACCTGTGTCGTGAATCATTATACCGGAAAATTCAACTTTGAAACAAAACTAAGAAGGGTATGTAACAGCAGCTCTATATAATTCCATACAGAGATAATACGTGCAGTCACCACCAATATATAAAGACGACTGACGGATTTTCGAATTTTTTGACTGACAGGCTACCGTCACCTATCGCCCGAATTGTTTTCGATTGTGTATGACTCTGAATTGACTCCTATTTCTTTCGAACAAGGTGCAAGATGCAAGTGCATTGTTTAGGGCACTTACGATTCAATGATTCGGAGTGATTCGGGTGTTTCTGGAAACACGATAATTAGCGAAGATCTGCATGCGCATTATTAATTTTGGAGTACTGTACACATTTTTAAATGTTCTTTTAACGTTCTAATTAAAAAAAAACAAAACACGCTACGTTGTTGCCAGTGTCAAATATACCTACAAAAAAGAATAAAACCTCCTATAATCAAATACGTAAAATAATATCTGTAATCAGAAATCAATTATTGAATTTATGAACGAAGATTAAAATATTTCTTGTTTAAAATTTAAAATGTTTTGACAGATTTTGAAACACTTCTATGCGGTTCTACGTATCTAGAGATGAAAAAACTGACCGAACTAACCGAAGTTTTTTAGACGTTTTCGTTTACTCTATTTCGATTTGTTTCCCTTTCAGTTTCAGTTTTCGTTATTAAAGATTCTCGACAGGTAATTTACATATCCAGCGAGTAATATTTTTTTACAGTTACACACTAATATTCAATTCGAAGTTAATTCACAAATAATATAGCGGTTAACTTGCTTATGTATAATGTTCATAATTACATTAAATTTTAATAAAGTTTCTAAGTATTACATAAATATACAAAAATAGGTTTTAGTTAAAATCGCATAGTAGTAAAAAGCCAGCTACTCTTTAAAATATATATTTTATTTTTCAAGCAAAGTTTTCTCTGGCAATACCCATAAAAGAAAAAAAATATCCAATTTGGTCTTAGAATTTGGTGCAGTCCCTTAGAACTTAGAAGTTTTGCGCGTACAAACATTTCAGTCATCGTTTATAAATCATATTTACAATCAAATCAGTCTTATTTTACTTACCTGTTGCCAATTATCGTCATCATGTCTTCCAGCTTCACGAGCAGAGAGCCAGAGGCGCAGTCGAATCCTGCCTTGCACTGACGAGCGCTGGGAGCGGGCATCCAGCTTGTACCACGCCTCCACCCCCGTAGATGGGATCTCTCGTAGCGGTATGTTGACACATCCTATAAAAATCAGTTGTTAGAAATTTTGGAAATATAATCTCCAGATACATAGATTTTGTTAATTAGGAATTACGACTGTAAAATAGCGATGAGCCTCTTATTTAACTAATTAAATACGATACATTGATTGTGTTGGAGATTTTAGTTACTAAAATTTTATAAATTAATGACAAAATTCAGAATTATTCTTCTTAGTATTAACTACATGTAATGAACAATCGTCATACAGATGAATAAATAAATTGTTTAAATGTAGGTACAATCTTTTTACAAAAAATTTAAAGCTTGCACAGCAAAGCTTTTGCTGTCGGAACATGCTAAAATAATTTCCTTTTCTACGCGAATTTCAAACACAACCAGCGCTTTACCTGTTAAATAAATATTAGATATTCTCTCTACCAATTCTGATACATATATCCAATTTTTGTACACGCTCTCGAATTTGATCCTCGCCATGAAAAAATATCAACACAAAATTTTGTATTTGAACTAATACCACAGAATATAATATAATAGTAGTTACCTACTACTAATAAGTCAATTTAAAATTTCAAATTGTCACAACTTATTATTTTTCAGAAAATATTAAATGGAAAAAATATCAATATCACTTAATATATTAGCACATAATCTAAATATAACCTATACTGACCTACATAGGACTAATAAAACACATTTTCATAATAACAAAAGTACTACTACGTCAAGTTACCTGATACCTATAGCACACCCCGGACACTCCATATAAAATTATCGTTTTGACAGTCACACTGTAGAGAGTGCAAATGTGTGTGTTAACGCTTTAGGGTTCGCACATTAATTGTGACTAGCGTAAAGAAATTCGCGTTTTTCTGATGAAATACATCCGTAAACAGCACAATATCTATCCATTTTCTACGAAAAACGATATTCACAAATCCAAAATAATAAAATTACTTTAAGTCAATTTGATTAATGTTGTCAATCTTCGTTGCGTATCGTCCTTACGAAAAAATGCGGGCCATCTAATAGACTGATCGTGCGGGGTGAGGTAAGTGTTTAATTTTGGCGGGAGGCGGAGAGTGTCCGTTCTGTAGCGTTTAGCTACTATTTTGTATTCTGTGCCTATAGAAAATATTGTTTGTTATAATGAGGCAAACAAAAAGTCAATAAGTATAAATAGATGAACATAATAACAAACGACGGCTATTATATTTTGCCCACAATACAGAAACAATTTACCAAAACAATTGAATGCCAAAACACACGCATTATTGCCAATTACTACCAACACAATATTATTTAATATTGTGGCGGCTGCTGGTTACTTTGTCGCGATGTTATGTATGTTTTCATTGAGTAACATTATAAAAACTCACAAAGTTATTACAAAAATGATTCTGTAAATTTTATAGTCATTTCTCCCTCTGTAATCAACTTAACTCACAAATTTCGGTGTTCTTGTATATTTTCAGTATTATTTTAAACGCAGATTGGCCAATTTGACTCTGTTTATGTGCGTTTCACATGCAATTGGGATTTAAATTGTATTTACAAGCTTTTATCGCCTTTAATAGCTTGTAATGTGAACGAAAGCATAACGTAAATTATAGTCTAGGCACACCCCGGACACTCCATACAAAATTATCGTTTTGACAGTCACACTGTAGAGACTGCAAATGTGTGTGTTAACGCTTTATGGTTGGCACATTTGTGACTAGCGTAAAAAAAAAATTCGCGTTTTTCTGATGAAATACATCCGTAAACAGCACAATATTTAACCATTTTCTACGAAAAACGATAATCACAAATCCAAAATAATAAAATTACTTTAAGTCAATTTGATTAACACGTTCACTGCGGCACCTAAAATGCCAAACTTACCGTTGTTGCGGCATGTCTTCCATACTTCACATCGGCAAGTTCACCACTGTGCGTCATGAGCCATTTTTATCACATCGCACCTTCTGACTTTGAAGGTTAATAATTTCATGAAATTTCAAGATATTTCAAAATTTTTTTTTCAGATAATAGTATTATATAATCTAGTACATACCGCATAAATAGCTTTTAGTTTGACCCAATAGTTTAAAAGATATGAGGGAAAATGTAAACCCCTGGTTTTGTGAAAAATTATTTGCCATCCCGCACTGCGTTGATACGGCATGTTTACAGAAATAGCGATGGGAAACACTGTAAAATAAAACATCGATATCGATATAAATCAATTTTGTGTATTTCAGTCTGTTTGTTAGTACAGATAACGAGATCGTCGATACAAAAAAAAAACACATATAAAACAAGGTACTTGATAGAGTACTATCAGGAAATTGTTCAGTAACTTTTGTTTTAATGTTTTATATTATTTTCACAACTGTCATCACATTTTTGCATTTATGCTACGAAATAAAAGAAAGTAAAAAAACTAAAGCCTCTAAGTTATCATTGTCATTTAAAAATTTGATAACGACGCGTGCGGTCCTGGTACATCACTGCGAGACTGACACGCGGCGCGCTCGCAGTACAGTGCGGCATGAGGTGCTTGTCCATGGCAAAATATTTGACATGCCGCACACAAAAGAAACGGTTTCTTTTCTATGCGTTGTGTCCAATATTTTGCCATACGATTTTTAAGCGAAATTGAGTCCTACTTCAAACTGTGATCACAAAAATATATTTGTCTCTTTTCTAGTCATTGATTAACATATAAAAAACCTCGCCGCACCACGGTGAAAACTGCGATTTTGGGCGCCGCACTGTGGTGTAGTCGCTGATGGCCCGATACTGGACATGCCGCAGTGAACGTGTTAATGTTGTCAATCTTCGTTGCGTATCGTCCTTGCAGAAAAATGTGGCCCATTTTAATCACGATCGCGCGGGGTGAGGTAAGTGTTTAATTTTGGCGGGAGGCGGAGAGTGTCCGTTCTGTAGCGTTTAGCTACTATTATGTATTCTGTGGTCTAGGTGCAAAAAAGGTTATTGAATTGTTTAATTTAATTAGAGGGCTCTGTTTAATTTTATTTCATTCATGTAGTGTACATACGAGAGTTATAATTCAACTAAACTACATAGTTTAGTTGAATTATAACTCTCGTATTTTTTCACTTTTTGATTTTATAATACCTAATTATCAGGTAAATTCAATGCCGTAATTTTTGATTATGTTCGTTTTATAATCTTTTAAACAATTCCAGTATTAATTGAGAGCTTGCCTTTATTAAAATAGGACGTGATTATGATATAACTTATAATATGTCGTAAATAAAAACATGAAACATACCAAGAAAATCATCCTGGCTCCCTTGACGAGCGCTTTGGCACACTTGCTTGAAGAAACGGCCGAGGCCGCGGACGCCACGGACCTCATTCAGACGGGATACGGCATCTAGCACGGAGCTTTCATCATCGTGATCCCATATGTCTAGGTGCAGCACATCCGACGATATGTCGTCTATGTCACTGTCAAAATAGCGACTAGTGTTTATCTGTGCAAGTGTATTTTAGATAACTACAAACACAGACTACAAAAGTCATGGATGTAATAAGTTGTAGATATTTTCTTCATTAAACAAGAAAAAATTATTCATATAATTATGTATTTAATCAGTATTCATATTGATATTATACACTACATATAATATAATATAATATAAGATATAGCATAAATACTAATACCATTCCATGACTTTGTGATAAATAATCTCTTTCCTACCTCAAACATGCTCAAACTGTCATAATATTTCAATAGTTAAATAACCATTAACATTAGGTAATTAAAATTTAATTAACTGGAATGGCCCGCGTGTAAATTCGACACTTTTACGTGTTTTTACGGCTCTCACCTGTGTCTGCTCTCTACCAATTTGCATTGTAATAAGTTACCCTTTGTATTAACCACTGGATGTCCTAAATCGTTGTGTTCCTTTTTTATTAAACGAAATTAAATTATTTTGAAATTGAGATAACTATTATTTAGGAGGTCACACTTGTGTACACACACATAAATGACAAATAAATATACATAATAGCAAATTAGGTTATACTTTTTGAATGATAATTTGCTTAAACCATCTTGGTTTTTAGGACTTTTTTATCTTTGTATTAATAGCGGTTGTTAATGTATAAGAAAATGCATATTGAATAACAATAATTATTTTTTTGGTAACATAGTGTGGAAATAATGTGAAAATTCCGTGGAATAAAATTCATTTATTATGAACTACTATATGACGGTCTATTTATTGCATGTACTATCTGCCATTTCACAGTATCATGTCGCATTTATAGTGCCTACGTTCCTGTTAATAAATTATGAAAGGTAGACATTAATCATCCACCTTATTATGGCGACGAAGTTCCTAGAATAGCATCACTACTACTGACAATTTTCTCGATATTCGTGTTCGAAGAAATAATCTTATTTAGTTCTATAAAAACTATATATTATTACTTTTATCCAATGAATATTAACATTATTTCGTCAGTATCTAATTACATAACATGATCGTATTTTAATGTACTGCATTAGAAAATATGTGATAATATTTCAATTTTTTGAGGGTAGATTAATGATTCTTATCAATTATTGAGAATACGTAACTACATTTGTAAATAATTAATACGGAATACAACGCGAACAAAAACAAATGAAAGTACCAACATTGAACATAATAAACGACTTACAATTTGAACGTCTCATTCCATTTGGGCGACAGGGTGTGAGGTCGCACACTTGTGGCGCGAATGTACCGGGCTGGCAGCCTGCCCAAACTGTCGCGCTGTTGACGTCCGTCACGGCGTTTGAAACTCAAGCGGAAGCCGTGTTTGCGACCCTCGTCCTCTGAAGCTCTCGGGGAAGCGGGCAGCGACGCCGGTTGGATACCCAACATGCAATACGGATCGCTGAACCCTGAACAATACAGTACAAAGGTAACGATTTAAGCCGTTGTTTAAGCCCTTACTATACTTTATACTATGTACTATAGAATAGAACAATATGCATACTAGCAATACTAGTGTTGTACTTAAATTAAGATTATAAATGAGAAAGTGGGTTTGTCTTTCTTTTATAATATACACGCATCGAAGAAAGATTATAATATGATTTATATTTTAATAGAACAATCTAGAAGGAGAGGTGTGTTACTTTTTAGCGTTTTACATGTAATTCCCTCGGGAATTTCCTTTGACCACGGAGGCGAAGCCGGGGGCGGAAAGCTCATCGATTTGGAGTAGGTAGATTATTTTAAGTAGGAAATATTATTTATAGATTACAGAAGTAGAAATGAAATGGAGGATTCCTGGAATCTAGATGCAATTATAAGCGTGAGTTATATTGCAGTAATATTCAGTTCAAACAAAACTCAACTAAGGAATGCATACCTATTCAAGATCCGAGGCAAAATAATAAAATAATATTGTTGCCTATTGACTGGTAAAAAAATACACTGCAGTAACATTTTATATATAAAAATATTCTTGCGAACTTGATAGTTTATAAGGATAAATAATTATGGTCCTGTTTATTATTAAATATAGATTAAATTTTAATCTATATAATACTAGCGGTCCGCCCCGGCTTCGCCCGTGGTACATATGAAAAATAGATGTTGGCCGATTCTCAGACTTACCCGATATGCACAGAAAATTTCATGAGAATCGGTCCACCCGTTTGGGAGGAGTATGCAGACTAACATTGTGACACGAGAATTTTATATATAAGATATATATTTGCAAATTCAGGGGAAACGTGTTCTATGATTCAGTTAGGCTGAGTTAATTATTCAACAGCTCAAAAAACTTTCCAGTGCAGTGTAGTGAAACTATGCAGTGAAGCTGTCAAAACAGCTCTTGTGTGGAAATTCTGTTTGAAAGCCCTGTTTCCGACACTGTTTACGTTTACAAATTTTTTATTATATACCGTAAGTTAGGCTCGAATCACACTTCGTATATTTTGTTTCAAAATATATAAAGCAAAACCTGCGAGTGTACTTAAATAAGATCATTATTGGAAGTTATATATTAGACTTTTGTTGAACTTTGAACATATAAGACGAGTTGCTATTTACTCAACAAGTAAAACAAATAAGATGGAGGTACATTACTTTCCCCAATGGATTAAGTTTCAAGAAAATGATTAAGGAGTGAAGTAAACAAATTACTTGAGTAGTTATTCGTTTATTCAATCAAACTTAACCTAACCTTAGAGCTAAATACATTAGGTGGTAATTGTATAATGATAGGTATATATCAATCAACGGTTCGAGACTGGCATCTTTGCTAGGTTACCGAGTAGGTAACCTGTATTAAAGATATCAGTTCCTTCCCCATATAATTTATATAATATAATAAAAAAACAACATCTCAAGGTGGTCATCACAACTTAGTCAATGAAATTGATTTTTAAGTTCGGATATAAAGAATATAAAAAGAAATTAACTAATGGATATCTTAACTTATGAACATGAAAGGAGTCGAGTGATTATGTGTGGGCATAAGTTAGAGTATCTTTGTGTCTGCGTATGTGTAAGTGAATGTGTGTGTGTGTTTGAGTGGATGTAGATGTGTATGCATATAAAAGAATGTATATGAATGTAAAACTTTCATTAAGTCATTGTACAAATTAAATTTTCGGTCTCCTGATAACTAAGGTTTAGCAGCCAATTAGTAACTTGCGTTTTGCAAGTACCGTAGGGGAGTTTATAAATAGGTAATATTTTATTAATTTTATTGTATAATGAAGGGGCCAGAAAACAATTAAATCTTTTGGAGTGTACGAAATTACATTTATCAACTTCGCAAATTCTATCCTTGCGCCTTTTCATAATATTTTGAAATGGAGTCACAGAATCTTGAGAAAGAACAGTATGTAATATAAAGAGTTGCCTTACAGTCAATACTTTAAGGCTCTTGTACAGGTCAGCTGTCGGAAATCTGTATTTTTTAAAAGTACCAACTTTTAAAATAGCTCTCTGAGCTCTTTCAAGCTTTAGGAGATGAGTCTTAGGCGCACCACCCCAAGATGATATACAGTAACATAAAACCGATTGGCATAACGAATAGTAGACCTGTCTCAAAATTTGACCGTCAGCAATATGGCGAAGAGTTTTAAAGATATAGATCAATTTTCTGACTCTATTTTGAAGTTGTTCTATATGTAAAGAAAAGGAAAGATTGCAGTCAAGAGTTATACCAAGATATTTAGTGCTTGATTGTCGAGTGAGTCTGGGGCAATTGCAGTACTGATCAAACGGATTGTTGCAAATGTGAGCGTATAGACATAAAGTTAGGGGGGGTTGAGATGTTTGCCGAAGAGAAAAAGCCAAGTAATTAGTTTTATCGGTGTTCAAGGTCAAGAGATTTTTAGCTAGCCATGTTGACACTATATTAAACCCACCCTGTGCTTTGCGAAAAACCTCTGGCCATGAGTCGCCTATAAAAGTTAGGGCTGTGTCATCGGCGAAGGCAGATATTTTACCATCCTGGAGATCCAATTGGCAAAGGTCATTTAAGTATACCAAAAACAGGGTCGGACCGATCACACTGCCTTGCGGGACTCCGAGTGATATTGGAAGTTCATCGCTTACGTTATTATTAATTTTGACACACTGTGTTCTATGACTTAAATAGTTTTCAAAAATCGAAAGTGAATGGCCTCTAACGCCTATTTTTTCAAGCTTTTGTAAAAGCAGGGGAGTGGAAACTGTGTCGAACGCCTTGGCAAGGTCCAAAAAGATAGTGATGACTTTTTTTTAATGATCTAAATTCTTAATAATATAATTGGTAATGTCTAATACCGCTTTCGAAGTGGACATATTACGTCTAAAGCCGTACTGATTTGGAGATAATAGATTTTTATGTTCTAGGAAATTGATCAACTGCTTATTTATTATTCGTTCCAATATTTTAGACATTACAGGCAAGACGGCTATTGGACGATAATTGGCGACACAGTTACCACTGCCGCTTTTGAAGATGGGGTGAATAATAGATGTTTTTAAATAAGTAGGGAATGAACCAGAGTTTATACAAAGATTAAAAATATGTGTTAGGATATACCTTATGCC
Source organism: Colias behrii (assembly GCA_029959065.1). Lineage (NCBI taxonomy): Eukaryota > Metazoa > Arthropoda > Insecta > Lepidoptera > Pieridae > Colias > Colias behrii. The sequence continues at coordinate 6,162,734 of JARWMC010000011.1, read as the reverse complement.
TCTTGAGCAAACTAGTTGAAATTTTATCCCACCTCACTGCGCAGTCTGATCTTAAAGACGTCAAAATCGATTCCACCTCACTATGGTCTGTTGGAAGAATTACGAAAGATGTACAGGGAGATGAAGCGGAGCTATTGAAATGTGTTTCCGAGATAAAACTAGGTGATTTAAATTTACTAGCAAGATTCACACCAACGTTAACGAAGAATTCATTCACTTCATTTACTGATAGCTGTGGAGACGGAGACAATTGTAATAAATCGTTAGAAGTCGTTTTTTGTTGTACACAGTTCGTAACCCTCCTTATAATCTGCCAGATACGCCTGCTATCAGAACCAGCATCGCTAAGTTCTTTCTTTTCGAAATTTCTTTTAACTTTTTTTAATAATTTGTTACAGAAGTTCCTGTATCTTTTGTACGTCAATTTTAAAATATCATTTTGGGATTAGATCTAACGTTTTTGTGTAGCAAATCGTGGTTTTTAATACACCTTAGGAGCCCAGGGGTCATCCATGGTTTGATTAATTGTTTACGCCTAGACACAGTTACAATGGACGAATTAATTTTAATAAAGCTCATCATCAAGTCTATAAAAATTTTTGTAGCCTGTTCAGCGTCGGTTAGTTGTATAATGTGTTGAAAATTATAACTTTTTATATCTTGATCGAGTTGTTCGTAATTAATTTTATTGAAAACATTACTATGTCTAGTCTTTGAGAAGCTTCCAGTATGTTTAAGACACAATAATATACTGTTATGATCTGTAACGGTTGAATCAAGGGTTAGGGTTAGGGCTTCATAATTAGATTTGAGCATCACGTGGTCTAAACAACTTGAGTCACGCGTGGGCAGATTATGGGCAGGTAGTAAACCATGGTAGGCTAATAGGTTCAGATAATCAGAAGCTTGAGAGTCAAGTGGCGTGCAAGCAATATCTATATTTATATCACCAATAATTGCAATGGTTTTTGTTTTTGATAATGAATTTAGTACAGAGTCTAAAGATGCCAAAAAATTCGTCGTACTTATAAAAGATGGGGAACGGTAAATACAGATGATTGCTGTATCGTTATCTAGTTTTAAGACCAAACATGAGCCATCCAGAAAGTCGATTTCGGTTACAGAATGATTTAGATTATCTTTAATATAAATGACAATGCCATCATTTTGATTTTTGTTATTTTGTGTGTGATACATAAAGTAATGGTCTATTTTGGGTATAAGGATATTACTTTTGAGCCAACATTCGGTTAAAACTAAAACATCAAGGTCTATGTTTATCATTTGCAATAAAACTGAAAAACTGTTAAAATTACAATTAATCGATCTAATGTTTTGAGTTATTACTTAAAGATACTTATCCGGGTATTTTATCATTTTTTTACAGTCAGTGGGGCTGCATCTTTGGCTTGTAGACACATAAAATCTATCTATGTTATCATGTAAATCAAAAATATTATCGAATTATAATGTTATAAATTTGTGTCACATCAATGTTCAAAAATGATTGTACAGTTATTTTTTCACTATGGAGGTATATGCAAAATAAATATGCTGTGTTAGAAAATAACGAGTTGTGTGAATCAGTACTTTTAACAAAGACTTTGAAAGTAATAGGTTGAACGGCGTAGTTATCTATACTAGTCTATACTAATATTATAAAGAGGAAAGGTTTGTATGTATGTATGTATGTATGTATGTATGGTTTTCACGCATAAACTACTGGACCGATTTTGATGAAATTTGGCACAGATAATCTTTAGACCCTGAGGAAGAACATAGGCTAGCTTTTATTGCGAAATATGTACCACGGGCGAAGCCGGGGCGGACCGCTAGTTGTGAATATGATAATTATGGTATTTGTGGTAGTATGATGTGTGTGAAATTGTTATATTGGAAAAATTCCGTTTCATGTTCGTTAGTGTAAAATTATTAAGAAAAATGACAAAACTTAATAAAAATAAAGTATAAACTTGGCTCACAAAAGCCATTAAAACTAAAAGGTAAATGAGAAATGATAGCTTAAACATATTTGTGCAAATTACTAAAAACAATGTAAAAATATAAATCTGTTGTAGGTTTTTATGTTTATTAATTACTAGTGAACTTAGGCATATTTTCAATTCATTAAATTGTTCAAGTTGCGATAAGGATTTTATGACCGTTGATGCTTCTCCGTCTGCCCGCTTGATTAAGACCTTGCCGTCCACTATCCAGCAGTACTTGATTTTATTAGTTTTCTTTAATTCCCGAGCATGATAAAAAAGTTTCCTTGCGTTTGCAGTTAAATTTTCAGTTATAAATATAGGTTCGGAGCTCGAAAATCCAGCGTGTGTCAAGTTTAATTTGTTCGTCGGATGATTAATGTTATACGTTTTCAATGTATTGAATATTAAATGTTTTACGTGTAAGTCCGATAATTGAATTATTATAGGTTTCTTGGTATTGGGTTTGCCCGGAATACGGTATATATCGCGAATGTTAGATGGTTGCAAGTCAATATTGAGGCTTTTAGAAATATTAGAAACATACGCCAGCAAGTCCTGTTTTGATTCTTTATCTTTTTTGGGTATATTTTTAACTTCGATGGTTGTAAGTTTTGAGCAACGTTGGAATTCATCAACTTGTTACTGCAAGGCCAAGATCGTTTCTTGATTCGTTTTACAGTGTTCTTCTAGTGACTTTATCTTAATTTCCATCTCGTCTTGTTGTTCACTCCGAAACGCTATATTTTTTTCAATATTTAATAATGTATTTTCGATTTTGTCATAATTAATCTTGAAACTAGACAGCATCTGTCGTATTTCCTCCTTGAATTCATCAAAGTCCGCTCTGGTTATTTCTTCTAAACGACGTTTCATACGCTGATTTACAAACGAAGACGGTGGCGGTGTTGTATCTCGGTTTAAAATGTTTAGCGCCGAGTCCGAGCCCGACTTCGTAGGCGAACGAATCATGATATTATTATGTAGTAGGTTATCACTGTGTGCACGGTAATGTTGGTGAGCTGGCTTGTGTGCGTGGGTATTACTCACGATGAGAAATATTAATTCAAGCAAGCGGTGTCACACGTCTATACTCGAGCGCGGTCCGGTGAGGAAGATTATCAAGTCATTTAGTATATATATAAGAAAACTAGTTGATCGGTAGTTTCTATTTGGAAATTACTTTGTCATTAAATTACAGCACTCTGAAATAAATCAATCAATAATTATAGTAGGAGTAGTATTAGAAATGTGATGGATCATTGAAACATAATATATGTAATACCTCTGTCAAAGCACACACTTTCATATTAAAATTATATTAGCAAAAATTTTAGTCTGGATAGTGTGAATGTTCAAAGAGTCTTCTGAAGGTTTTTAATAATTATAATATTTTCTCCTCAACAGTCAATAAATGTAAATATAAAACGTACAAAATACAATATTGTGTTAGAATTACTTATCACTTTAATTCTTACTGTGATATGTGTAAACAGCTAATTCAAATATATTAATTTATATTTGAGCTTGTATGAGCTTTAATATGTACAAGTTTAGCAACAATAGAAAACTCTCACAATGAGCAATAGATAACAGTTGATGAAAGATAAACTAGATTTTCTATATTGCCAGAACCCAAGTCGGTTTTCTATAGAATTCATCATTTCATGACGTGACATCTACAAACGTGACATCTAAAAACTTTAATTAATTAATAAAACTTACTTGTTGTAAGTATATTGCTTCATATAATAATTGTTATTAGTTGAGTTGTTTTGAAGAGAAATCCTTAGCTTTATAATTTTCCACCCTCTTTAGCTCAAGGAACAAAGTTTACATCCAGATGTTTCTGACATTAAATCTTTAAGTTTCATTATACGGAGACGGACATGGCATTCATTTTGAATTTAAAAACAAACCTAGGATTTTAATTAATTTATAGAGCATTTTAAGATACAATTAAAATAGAAAAACTATTTTACAAATAGATTCAAACTTTAATTCTTACAAAACTTTAATAGATCCCATCATCAAAATTTGACCGTTCATCATCAGAGACCTTCATCAGCTTTACATTTACTCTACAATATCTCGAATATCTGATAAAATAATTCCGCCTTTGTCTTTTTATCGCTTGTAATGTAATAAATTTCCAATTAATCGACATTGAATCAAATTGGAATGAATTATTGTAGACTAGCGACCCGCCCCGGCTTCGCACGGGTGCAATGCTGATACTAAATATACTACAGAAAAACTGTGAACGTTGTATATTAAAAACATAGCGGCCCGCTCCGGCTTCGCACGGGTATAAAATAGATAGCCGGGCGGCCGGCCGGTACCGCTGCAAACGCTACGTCCCGCAATTTTTAAATCTGTAATATCTTCGAAAATATTCACTTAAATCATACGGTGTAAAGGGCCATATAGATCTATATTAAATGAACAATTTATTCAAGGTATTTAATTGGTTAAGGATTAATGCTGTATTGGTTAAAATCGCATCGAAAATTAGCCATTATTTGTCGTAAAAAGTAAATGACAAAAAAAAGTTATTGTGGGTTATCCATAAGAGATAGACATATACCATCGCGGACTTTTCTGTAGACCTTTTCAATGTGTATAATACTTAGTACATTATTTTGATAAAACTCGTAGGGTTCAGCCTGCGTTTGCAATGTAAGCGGAAAAAATGTAATTTTTTACGACATCACATTAGAAACCTCAAAAATAACAGTACTTTTCCACTATTTAATGGATGTAATTATACATATAAACCTTCCTCTTGAATCACTCTATCTATTAAAAAAAAACCGCATCAAAATCCGTTGCGTAGTTTCAAAGATTTAAGCGTACAAAGGGACATAGGGACATAGGGACAGGGAAAGCGACTTTGTTTTATACTATGTAGTGATACGGATTTTCAATAAACTCAATCAGTCGATTCCCTATTATTGGTTATTTACGTTGATTCTTGTTTTCAATATTACGATTATTTATATTTAACATACTTACCTTCTTATATTGAAAAATAATGACGCTTTATATGACATGTTTAATTTCAAAATAAATAATCAATAGATATATTTGCAATACGACATCATTTCTTTAACAGTTTATATGATTGACCAGCAAATTTTCCACGTAAAAAAAGAGTTGGAAATTTTCCATGTATAAATAGGACTTGGAAAATACGTGTATAATAATATAAAAAATCATTTGTATTGCGTCATAAACAAAGTTTGAACAAGCTTAATCTCCAGTGACCAATAACAGAAGTGAAATTGGCATCAATGCCTAACAACAACAACAAACTACGTATGTGGGCAGTAACAACAGAATCCTCTTAAATTGGCATCTCGGGCATCCCACTTGTACCGCCTAATTGGAGACAAAGCCTTTATCACGGACTAGAAAGATACCTACAACGTCAACATTTATTGATCTGTGGAAAATTTGCTTATTCAAATATCTTTATGTTTAAACAATAGGTAGGTACACCTGCGTACTAATTACTCCAGTAACTTTGAAACTTTAGGAAAATGAAGTGTGCTGTAAATTTTGTCGACCGAGCCACGTCCACATAATAATATGTGAGCTACTTCTTTGCTTCGCGAAGCTGTTCGCTCTATGAGGTACTTTTAAGCTTCATATAATAAAACAATTAAGTTCTGGAAATAATTTCTACAGAGAAGAACTATCCGTTTAAGTTATTTTATTCAAATTGATAAAAAAAAATATTTGATGACAGGTTCGTCTTGATATCATATAAAACTTTAAACTATAATTACCAAATTCCACGCATTTTATCTTCATTTATGCTCATAATTTTATTACAAAATAGTTCACCCCTTGTTCTATAAATATTTTGTATTTGTTTAGGCAATCGAAAAAATACATTTTATTGTTATTATCGTGCCTTATATACTTAGTAATATAGTAGTAATGTCATCTCTTATTCTGAGTACAAGTCGGTTTTATTGTGCACGTGTAAAGTGATATTAAGTTTATACTGCGACGGAACTGTAACATTCCACATCATTCCTGCATACCAAATTTCAATAGTTTTTCTGTTGTGTGAAAGAACATCGACATAATTCACAGTTTCACACCCCAAACATAATTTTACATATGTTTTCTGTATATCTCTACTAAAGAATTAAGGTTGGAGCATTTATACTGCCATATTTTAATAAATACCTAATTATGTACTTATAAAAGAATATGATATGTTATACCTACGTTGCTATTATTCTTACTTCTGATTCACTGATTAACTCTCTCTGATTTGATTGACTTTGTAACTACAGGACCGATTAACAGAGGTTTTACTGAGTGGTTGCTTATCTTACAGAGAGCTTAGTACGATCTATGCTTTAAATTTGTTTAATTGAGAATAAGAAAAGGTTACCTACCTACGAAAAATATGACATACTGCAAAGTTGCGACTAAGTTTTAATTAATGAGGTAAAAATACAAATACTGTAAATTTTATACAGAAATTATTAACATTTTTAATAATGCGCGTATAATATGTGAAGCATTTAGAGTATTACAACTTTTATATTGCTTTTGCCTGCCGCTGTTCGCCTACGTGCGCTTATAAGGCAAATAAATTAAAAATAACTCAAGTTCTCGTAACAATTCTTATAACAACAAATATCATAATATTAACATTTTCAGCCTTAAGCACTTTCGTCTTCGGCTTTGATGTCAAATATATATGATTTCAAATTATTCTCACACCCAGATTTTCATTACGAAATTGTTTATTTTGTCGGCGAAGAATTATGTGGATATATATATCTATGAATCTAGAAAGGTTTAATAGTGTTTATGAAGGTATCAATTTATCTTGTGTTCATCTTTACTAGGTAAGTATATTTAGATACCTCTACATTGAAAATAATACCAAGAGCAGATTCACTAGGCTTAAAAAAGGGTCCGATAAACGAGGCTACATTTAGGAATATTGTTATTTATTTATGAACTTGAACCATAACACAAAAATACTTGGGTAAGGGAGCCCAGGGAATTTACACGCATTACTGGCTTCTGTCGCCGAAGGCTGGCGAAGTTTGAAAAATTATTGTCATATTCATCGGGATAATCTCGTTACACCCATGGATAAATCAGGTTAGGAGATTTATAGACTGAACCGTACAATAAGTGTTCATTGATAGAATTAGCTGGCTGTATAAATATTTGATGAATAGAACATTTTTTTTAAGCTTTGGAAACGTGACTTGATTTAGCCATCGCATTAGCGAGTGATGTTACGTACCTACCATTATATATCCCAAATAGTGATTTGTTAACAGCGATACAAAAAATAAACGTTAGACGATGTCTAATAAACAACCTTTCATCGAAAGAAAACTAAGAAACATTCTATATTTAAACTAAATTCATTTCGTTACAGCGATGGAACCCTGCAGCAACAATTAGCGAGCGAAGTATTGAATTACGAGTATTTCTAATTAGTGCTTATAAAGTAGAACTTCTGCTCGCTTAATAGTAGGTATGTAACTTATTTATGAGAAATCACAGTGAATAAATTCATAGCACGGTAAGCAGTCTGATATAATAATTCTAATCATGTTGATGTACAAATTAATGTTTTGTTTATTCTATCTATAAATACTTAGGTATATAAAAGTAGTTTAGGCGTTAGTCACACAACTTATAACTCAGTAAGACCACATGAGTCTACTCATGTGGTAAGACCGAACGAATTTAAACGATTTTTGTTTCGTTGTCTCTGCCTGGATTAGGATAACAACTCAGAATATATTACAACAAAATATGTCAAACGGAGCGGAACTAGGGCGAGCAACTAGTTATGAAGCAATATAACACTTGATGTTTCATACTGTGCATTTCGCTCGCATGCATTTCACGTTATCGTGCGACACCCGCTTCTCATAATAATATGTAATATTACTGTCCTCTAGATCACGTTCCAATTTTGTTTCGTCACAATAAGTAGTCTGTGTCCTCCTCCAAGGTTTCACCTATGTTTTTATAGCTATTTTTAATAATCGCTAGAAACGTTTTGGGAAAGCTACTCATAAGCTTTCGCAAAAGTGTGTACATAAATAATATTATGTGGTATATAGAAGAAAAATAATAGTTATCCGCCACGAACCAAGGTTTCAATTTCTATTTTATATTAGATTCTACACAATAGCAACATAGCCGTGCGAAATAATGTTTTATTGTAAAACTTATTTTTTTTTTGTTGTAAAACTAGCTGTTCGCCTGCGTAGTCAAAGTAAGTTTCCATGGAACTGAAATAAATAAAAGTAGCCTATACTTATCACCCTCTCTTATCACTATCTCCAGATACAAAAATCAATCGGTTACGACGTAAAAGAAAGACAAATAAAAGAAACAAAATTTCGCATTTATTACATTATAGTATACACATCAATCATGGGTAGGTCTTCCACTACAACAGTTAACTAACCATTAGCATCCTTAGCTTCTAGCCCATCAGCTTCAATGACAGCGCAGCCCAGCACGACGGTGGGAGGGCGTTCACTCCCCGCAGCACGCAAGGCTCTGCCGTGCACCTCTGGAGACACTTTGAAAGCGCGGCGGGCATACTCGATCACTTCTTCCTTGTAAGCCGCGAATTGCCCATCAGGTGCTGGTGCACCTACCGCATTTTCTATGCAGTAAAGAACCTAAACAAATATATTTATAACGTTATATTACACGCGAAACGATTTTTAAGCTATTGCATAGCTTTTATCTCAGACTTTGAGCGCGGCGACCGAATGTAAAAATTCTGTAACGAAGAAACCTAACACCCCCCACTCCAACCGGCTATGCAATAGCTTTACCGCGGCAGTCCTCGAGTGCCACACTTTTTTTTTTTGTTTAATTTAGGTATCAGGTAGGTAACAAGAAAAAAATCACAAGAATGTAGGAAGGTATCGTAACATCTTGCAAATTGCATTTGCTTGGCATTTTCATTTTTCATTTGAGAACTCATAAAAACTGAAAATACAACTTAAATGTGAAATATATGTAGAGTGTGATACACACACAACACAGTGATGATAACTTACAAACAAAAAGCTCACGAATATTGGAAAATATTGGTAGCATTTTTGTACTATTTTAACTTTTAGAAAGAGAAAATTCTTTGAAAGATGACAGGAATGTACGAAAGCTCTATTATATTTTACACCCTTCCAGTAACACCTTATATTGAATCCGGAGAATTTGTACAATGCTATTTACTGGAGAATTTCTGCTCGTCTGAGTAGGAAACTTGCGTCTCGTTTTCGAGCGCTGAGTTGCATCTGTTTAAATTAAAATGTTTGTATGCAATTTGCATTTAAGAATTTCATTACGAATTGAGACATTATTTAAAAATGTTATTTATAGAATCCAGAAACGTTTCTGACTAAAATATAAATATATTTTTTGAGATACTCGATTTTCACATTAGTAAATCTAAATACAGACAGACTGACATTCAGACAGACTTTTGTCACTGTGAGCATGATTCCATACATGAGCTTATAAGGTTTACACAATAAGCTTTTTAAGTTAAATTAAAAAAAGGCATTAAATGATACTTCAAAAATATTAAATATATAGTTAACCAACAATTATTTCCACCAGAACGTGTCAGCAGTAAAGAAAAAGCAATCAAAAAGGATCTATTTTAATCGTTTTAGTTCGTAGCTACTGTAATAATGTGTAAGTTGACCCAAAAACAAAGTATTTTATTACTTCAGAGATAAATCTCGGTATTTAAGTAATTCTAATAACAAGAGATCTCGGGTTGTTTTGGATTTTGTCTCGGGAATGTTGGTGAGAATAAAAGAAAATTCAGAGACAGCAGATATAATTTCAAAGCTTGTTTCTCCATTATTATTTCTATCAGGGTAAATTAGCATAAGTCCGTCAAAAGGTCCACTTAAACATAATATTTGCAATCCTTTTATAAGTATTCAGCGTTATTTCGAAAAATAAACGGATTCAAGGATTAGGGTATCTCAATATAGGATTCAGGTCGACTCTGATTTCTGAAGGTTAAGGTCACCTACAAAGTTAGGTTTTGTGAAAGGATATTTGTATCTTTAAAGCATTCAGGTGTACTTATTTGATCAATGGTAATAAGGATCCATCAGTGAGAAATTGAAATTGTAGATTGAATACTCTAACGTATAGAATAGCTACTGTAGCATAATTTAACAGCATGTGCAATTATGTATAATAATTTCAACAGAGAAAACGTACATTGCATGCACAAAGTAAATGGAGTACCTCAGTATAGAGATGCTCATGTTCTTTATGTGACAGTTGAGCAGAAACACTCGGTAGGCCGAGATCTTGTGGAGCTGGTGGTGGACGTTCTGCGCGAGCTTCAGCCAATCGCAGGGCAGCAAGCCGCCTGTTCTCTTGACGCCATGACAAAGCTGTGAAGCTTTCGAAATACGAACCATCCGTATCTTGAACCCTGTGATTAAAATTTACATAAGAAGTATACCTTAATTAAATTCCTAGTTAAATTTCACTGAACATCGCTAGGCTTAATTCTGTTTTATTTTTCGGTTACGAATAATTACTAATTAGTTTAAATTATAAACAGTGCAAATAATCTAAGCGGTTTATGTGGTTTTCTTGTGATGTTATAGTATTTCCTTTTTAATATATAAGGTAATCTAGTTTGTATAAAAAACTAGCGGTCCGCCCCGGCTTCGCCCGTGGTACATATTTACGTTTTCTCTACATAAAAACCATCCTCGTATTTCAAGGAATATAATAAAAAAAGAATTATCGAAATCGGTTCAGCCGTTCTCGAGTTATGCGCTTACCAACACATTTTGCGATTCATTTTTATATATTAAATAGATAACAAATTAACGTACACTAGAATTTAAATGCTTTGAATTAATTATGTATTTAAGATCTAATCGCTATTGAATACTCTAATGAACACGAAAAAAATGAAGCAAAGAAATAAGGATCATTAAAGCCTCAATTGAAAAAAAAAATCTAATTAGTAGACTTTTATGTTAAGTTTTAAAGTATTGTAAGTAAGTATACATTTGGGCAAAATATGCCTTTTCTGTACATTATAAAAATATTTTCCTTTCATCTTTAATTAATTTGCATATTTATTATGCCTTTTAGCCTGAGAAAAAGTATTCTTGTTTATGGAAGATTATTGTTTGAACAAATCAAAGTAATAACATTTCCAGAGCAATAAAATTATTATCACATTTCTCTACAGTTTCATTGTTGTACGAGTTCCCAGAATCCCATAATAGAAATTAATTATTTATCGTTATGATATTGTTTCAACAAGTGTATGTTTTATAAGTATCTTTATGCATAGCAGTTATATATTTTTCAATATTCAACTTGTGAGAAGTAAGTAGTAAAAAGGTTTGCATAACTAAAAGGTATAATGATAATATTTTAAATTTAAATTTCAGCCAGCAAGCAGCGCTTTCATGCGTAGTAGGTGCCTACTCGTTTTAAAGTAATTTATCAAAATATATTTTCCTAGAACCTAGAGTATTTTAGCCTAGAATACATATGTATTTTATACTTTATAATCTATTTGTATTCAAACCTTATGACAAATCGGAGTAAAAGTTTTTTGTTCTGAAACCGTAGTAAATATATTTCTTTGTCGTGAATAATATTTTAAATTTGAAATTAACGTCAGTCAAATGTAGAGTTCTTGGTAGAGTTCATTGAGTGACGCGTATTTTCACGCAAAATAAGAGACTCGAGAAGGAAAACCGACACTTTATCCCAACTTTACCTTAAAAGCGAAGTTTCGGTATTCAAATTCTAATTAATTATATAATATGGAATACCGTGCAAAATGTCTTTGAATAATAGCCTGCTTTGAATTCTTTACTACAAAGGCACTGAAGAGCGGTCATTCCTTTTAAACACTCAATTATCTGTACAAACAATACTAAAGGTCTGTATAAACGCCTGTACTTCGTTTGTTTTTTTTTATAAAAATCCTGTAGTATAATAGGTAGACAATATTTTTTATTAAGTTATTAAGTAATACCTAATTGAAACCACCATGAATAGGTAGACTTTTTAAAATTATTATACAATATTGTATTTCTTTTAGAACATGATTACCTAGTTATTAGAAAATAATATAGGTTAATTAAATAAGAGTATAAGTATCATTAAAATATTATGCACACACACACAACGTTTTTCCGGCAAACATTGTATCTAAAATATTAAGCCATCTCTGTTAATAATATTGATTTTTTGCTAGTTTATTCTTGAACATAGTTACTAATAATTTGATAAATTTACTTGATAAAACTCTCCTTTGTTATCATTTATAGGAAAGGACGAAGATCAGCCGAAGTTATAAATTATTATATCTGCAGAAAAGAAAATGTTTATATGTTTTCAGTTAAACGAACTTTATCGGGTATTTTTATGTCATGCCGATGTTAATTTAAACTTATATCTGATAAATGTGCAATGGCTTGGTGGTAAGGTAACACTGCTTGACTGTAAAGCTTGTATAATAATGTATTGAACTGCTATTACAACTGCTTTTACAAGAGCTGAACCACAGGACTATATAGTATGACGCACACATACATAACATACATGATACATTACACACTACATCTCCCCTCATAGAAAATAATAAAAAAAATAGTAATTAACATTTTTTTTTTAGCTGAATATAATGCAAATTTTTTCTTCGTTTTTGGTTACATATCTTAATACCTATCATATAAACGAGTAAATAAAATCAAAATTAAAATTAAAACAATAGCATGGATTTCCACTTATTAATAATTACTTATTTTTAAAACTCCAAAAAAGAACATTCTACACGCTTACACATTGGCTTACACACTACATAGTAACTAATACTAATAGATTAAAACAAATAATTTTAATTAACTTCTCATGTACGAAAATAATGGAAAAATAATACAATATTAGAAAATATTTTATCGTCATATCCGTATTTAAAAATGTCACAGTCCGTAATTAATTAATAGTCATATCCGAGTAAAATAATAATTATCTTTCAATAAATCTTACAATATATCCTCATAGAATACGTTTATTTATGTGCTTACAGTTTACACATCATACTTAGAAACGGGATAATATTCATTATCTGTATTCAATTTTCTTCATATATTTTATTCTGTACTTCCTCATACGTACAACAATATCAAGATACACAATTTCATTTAGGGTAATCTTCCCTCTTAATATTTATAATAATTATAATTAATAACACCGTCGTGTTTTATATTATTCATCTTATTATATTCAATAATTCAAGATACAAGAAATATATTTATTTATTTATAACATTAACATTAATTCAGGCAGTTCTTTTAACACATCATTATATTATCATATATTTTATACCTTTATTTATAGGTACCATGTGTCCAAGTTATCTTCACGAGTGGTAGCTCGACCTAATCATGATCAGAATTACAAGGATTCCGTGCCTGTCTTGTATCCTGGTGTACCTTGTTTCTAACAATAAATCATATCATTTCACTTTTCAATTGTAGCTCTCAGGCTTACATATAAATTTATTTTTATTTTTCATACAATATTAATTCTTATTTCTCCGAGTAATTAAATGTCACATTATTATAGGAATATAAAAGAAAAACTTAGGTGATCAAGCTAAGATTCCATCTATACCCTAACATAAAAAAAAACAATCTGAGTAAATTTTTTTTGTACTCATACAACGACAAATATTTAATTTTTCTCTTCTTCTATTCTTCTAGATTTATCATGGTAATTCATTTAATCAAATAAGAATATACTTAATTGGTCGTATATGGTCGTATACCTATATTATCTATCCTTACCTAAATCATCTTGAAATATAAAATTTAATTACATTTTATTAGTTACAATAATTTTTATTTATGAAATTAGTTAAATCCTCCGAATCCAAAATGTTAATTAAAAAAATTAAAGTTTCACACTCAATTGAATTGACAAGATCGTATTGCATTACGAACATTTTATAAAATGCACAGAACGATGCATTGTGACTACCTAGTTACCTACATGGTAACACGAAATATGAGACGAAATTACAGACGCTGCATACCATTTCCCTATTTGGTAGCGCTTTATAAAACAAACAATGAACTAATAGAATTATCTGTTACTAAGTACTTTGATTATACATAGCTAAGTATATATATTTATGTATAATAAATATAATACAATAATGGTTTTTGACAAAAAAAAAATCTTTTAACTAAAATAATTCGTTACCTTACATTAATGTAAAATACACTGCTTGAACTTTAAATGTCACTTTTAGCTTTTTTTTTCTTTCACCAAATTAAACTTTTATTCCGTCGTCACTTGAATTTCGGGACATTCGGGATTCTGGTCAATTTGGGAAAACGTCTGCTATTCACACTGGCTGATCTCCCGGCTCCAGCTGCATCCTTCCAAATCTCCAATTTTATTTCACAATTTTTCATAAATAGATGATATTCCAAATCTCCATAGTTTTTTTTTTGTTTTAAAAAAACTTTCTTCGTCAAATAAATTCTGTTCTTAATTTCCATATTCACGTTCGTCGATTTTTTTATTATATTGATAAATTTTCTATCCGGTACATTGCGATTTGCGAATACGCATAAAAATTATTTGTTTAAGTTTTAACTTTTAAAATATTATTTTTCAAAAATGATCCATAGCTCAGTACTGCCGCGAGGCAGCACTGGCAGGGTCGCCATGCAACGGTTTGGTGGTAATGAAACACTTTACTAGACTGTAGGCTGTATAAAACTGTTATATTACAAGTGCTATTACAACTGCAGATCCACAGGACTATATAGTATGACGCACACATACATAACATACATGATACATTACACACTACAAATGTCAACTCCACAAAATTATTTAATCTTGTAATTTTAGGAAGAGTTAGTTTTTAAAAAGTTAAGTGTCTGTCCAAACCATGTCCAAACACCTTTGTATAAAACTTCGTCACATTTTTTATAGGCTAAGATCAACTGATATCTTGAGTAAGATATTACAAACTTAATCCGTAATTGTCTACTAGACTACTATTTAAAAGTTGATAAACACATTTGCAATGGAGTAAAATAGAGGATGTGTTGTTTGAAATAGTGAACGAAAATACATCGAGAGCCTCGCAATAGATTTAATGGAGGATTTTTTAGTTTGTATACAGTGAACGAATACAGCCTCTATTTCAAAATTCAACTAGTTCGTGAATGCTTTTAAGGGTAAGAGTATAGAACAGATACAAAGGGTTCCTGGACTACTGAGCCGTCAATAAACAAACCTTCCCACAACACTACTCAGGTTCAGTCACGCGTATAATTAGCGTTCCCCTACAAAAGTATGATGTATAATGTTATAAATTTTAGCGATATCGGTACATCCATGCGTGATGTAATCAAGATAATGATGATGTTTTTTATTCTAAGAAATTTGTTGGGCTGTAACAATAAATATGTAATTAAAATCTTGCCAGTCGATCTAAACAGGCCTAAATTTAATTCGTATAATAAAGTTATAAATTCGTACTACATATACTTTTCTCAATTAAGCATACACTTATTTAAAAATCGTATCTATATTGTACTGCATGAAAATACAGCTAATTTGTTGGAAATCTTTAAGTATGTGGTCAGACTGACTTAGACAGTATACGGACGAATTAAGATGGATGAAAATTAGGACTAAAAACTGCTCCTTTTGCCATACTTCGAAACGAACAGTGACATTCTAAAAGTGAGTTAATAAATCAGCTTTTAATGGGTATAATTTTTTGTTTAGTAGACTTCCGTACTAGAGTTCCGTAAAATCGAGCTTTTTATTAATACTGTAAAGTAAATTTAGGTGTTTTTAATCACAACAATAAAAATATGGCGTAGAGAAAAAAGTTCTAGATTAACTTTTTTCAAACTATTTTAATATTTTAACTATCTTCATTATTAATTTAACTAGTTTTTATTGCCCCTTTATCGTTTAACAATACATATTAAAAAGTCAACAGAGAAGGTGAGACCTTTAAAAAATTAAACGCCTTATACAAATGATATTTTCATTATGAAAGAAGCATCAATTTTCAAGGAACACTTTATCTTTTTACAACGCACTTTGTCGTCCTACGCGAGATTTCATACAAACCTATCAAAGCGAACGTAATGGAGATACCTACATGAGAACTTTATAAATATAGCCGACATTTTTCAGATTCCAAACATAAGAGCTCCATTATTATTTTTCTGTGAAATGTTCCACATATTCGTATTCGCAGACATAATTCTCATAGTAAAACATTCTAATAAGGACCAGATGTTGGACTAATCCCGTTTGTATACGACTGAGAAATTATGTATGCATACGTCCATTATCATCAAAATTAAATTATTTTACTCAAAGACAAACATGGACAATTTATTCGCTGATTTTGTATGCTTAATTTTATACACTAGGACAATATAAAAGAAACGTGATAATATTACGATTGTATAAATGCTTTTCGCCCGGGTTCACTCTCGCGTTCTCATGTATGTGTGAGCAACTTATTAAAAGCGGTTCAAGAGCTTTAACGTTCAAACTGAACATCAGTTACAACACAGGTACGATACTGATAATAAAATACTCATTTGTTACCTAGCAATATAAGACTTAAGCACTGAGTTGGTATCTGTGTAGGAAAAAGTATACAAGCATTTCCAAAGTATGATATATTTAGAATCCATCTGTAAGATGTAACTGATAAAAGTCCTCAAAGCTTTTTCGCGTATTCTACACGTTTTTCCTGTAAAGACGCCTTTCCATTAGCTGCCAAGAAGTAACAAAATTCGCATAGTCACGCATTTTCCCATGTATAGATAATATTATTGTGAGTGTGGGGAATATAAAAGCATCGGTGTAAGTAGGTCATGGAGCGACCTGTTGAATGTTCTCGACACACGTCCCCGGCACCGACCTCTCCCTGCACGTAATTTTATTAGTATATTAATTGACACGTACTATTCGCCGTATTTTATTGCAAGTGCTAATGGTGAAACAAAAACAAATGAAAAGATGCACTCCTAACATTTAATTTATACACCTTCATTACCTATACCTACGCTAATAACTATCTACCTCCATGTATATAAAGTATTGGTATATTCCCTTATAATAAGCTCAAAGCATTTGAAAATGGTAAATGGCTGGGTGAAAATTATGAGGTGTCAGGAAACAACTGAGAGCACCTATACCTATTGTTCATCAAATATCGTTGATGTAATGCAAAAAAAATAGTTTTCGTCAGAGTTAATTAAAATATAGGTAAAGTATGTAAATTCTAATCTAAACAAAAATAAGATTTGTAAAACACTATTCAGAAGATATTTTTAAGTGGGTCCTAAAATTTATTTACAACAAAAATTTATTTATTAATAGAGTTCGTTAAATTCATTGGATATGTAGAGATTCACGAATGAACACGAAGCGTGGGTAAACACAATTATATTTTTATTGAAATATTCATACTGCCTACGTAAATGCCATCAAATCCTTTCTAAGACGGCTAGACCGATAGTTATATTAGAAAATCGAATACATCTGTGAAAATGGTAATTGAATATGCTGCTTAATTGAATATTGGCTACCTCAGTAAATAGATAAACTGTATCAAGAGCGTGGTAATTGAATTTCACGTGAAGGTTAAATATAGACTCGATGCCTTCATAATTATCGCTTGTTAGTTGTTTAGAATATTGAAGGATATTTCTCTTTGCTAAGAGCATAATATAATAAACATCAAACTCTTTGCAGAACGAAAACGAGTCTTAAAATACTCCTGCGAGCTTTTTTTAACTATTTCATATCATCAATCTAATATAATAAAAACAAATCTATTCTTTCCAATTATATACAATACTATGAGTACATAATCGGAAAAAAATCATCATTATATTTTAGTCATTATGGGTATGTCATATATTCGTATTATCTACTAACTTAGATTCATAGAAAATAGAGTGGACTACGCGATTATAAAGCACTTTATATTATAAATGTCTTCTGCAGCTTTGTCTTCTGCGAATTGATATCTAAAGTGCCATCAGCTGTCCGTGCTGTTTCAATTATTGCGTCATTCGACAGTAGCAGGATATAATATTAAATTATTTTATAAGATCGATGACTTGTTTACTTGTTACACGTGAAGGTTTTGAGAAAAAAATATATTTAAAACTTACATTACTAATAATTAATATAAATCATTTAACAAGCAAATATTTTAAAACTAAAAGCCCTGCAATTATGACTATATCTTTAAAAATTTGCATAGTAATTACCGTCTCTTTCAGTTATTCATTTTAATAACCATTATCATCAGACATCAAGTATTGATGGATGAGACAAAAAGATAACTTGCTGGAAAAGGTTCTTCGTTTTATTAACTTTTTTATTAACACAAACAGTCAAAAATTTTAAATGTATTCTTCCTTCTGCCACACACAGGATAAATAACTGATGATATTTAAATTAAATATCTTATAATTACATCTCTCATATTATACTTGAAGATGAGAATTGCAATAGTAGGTACTCATACCTAATATAACATGATCGTTTAATAATGTTAAATATATATATATATATTAATTATATATGAATATATATGAATTTCGTAGTACATAATATATTTTTTTTTCATATTTATTGAACAATCAATAATATTCAATATCATTTCAAACATTAAAGTGTTAATAATATTTTTTACAAACATAACTACGTACCTATAAATATCCTAAAGGTTGGATAAAAAATATCTTATTTTTTATTACCAAACCGGAAATGAGGCCGATTGTAATTTATTTCTTAAAGCAACTTGATAAAAATTGATGAAATTTAGATGGCTTGGGTACACAAACAGGCAATAGGCACCCGGAGTTTTAATCAAATATCCTAT
Organism: Colias behrii; assembly: GCA_029959065.1. Lineage (NCBI taxonomy): Eukaryota > Metazoa > Arthropoda > Insecta > Lepidoptera > Pieridae > Colias > Colias behrii. The sequence goes on along the minus strand of JARWMC010000011.1, from coordinate 6,143,771 downwards.
TCGATTGGATGAAGCCCCTTTTGATAAATGAACTCATCTAGCAGTGGGAGACCGCTCTCCATATTACACCAACATTGTTTATCGATACCCATTACCTAAATTAAATATTCAATTTATTATTTATATTGAGGCCAATTGTATTGCTCTCAATTTTATTGCAATAATTAAATTATAATTAAAGGTTTCCTGAATATAGTGTATTATGTTTATCAGTGCTTTTACCTTTAAATTATCAAGGCACACATTTTTTTTTTATGACAGCATAATAAGTTATCATATTTGCTCTGAATATTAAAACGTATAAAATAAGCATTATTATTTTTAATTTCTTGTATACCTACATATTAACGTTTTTTAATGTACATTTTCCCAGAATCATATGAGGACCAATAATAATTAATAAAATCGTAATATTGGTCACATAAAGCAATTCTAATTTGGTAATACCTATATTACGATTAATTCACTACAATCCTATTAGTAGAGACTGTCAATGTACTAATTTACAATTTCATTAGTTTATCTCCGGCCACAACAAGGTTGTCATTGACATATTGCTATGAAGGCATCATTGATTCCCAATTCCCTTGTGATTTATGATAATAGCACAATGTGGTTCTCGTTCAACAATACTAAATTGACACTTATTGTTTCATTATCTCATGTAATTTATGTAACTAATTACTACAGCCTTCCTAAATATCTATTGATTATTTGATTATTCCGTATTGTGTACCCAATACTTTGGATAATTAGTTTCTAGAAAGCCGGTCTAATGATAATATCTTCCTTTATCGTTTATAAAAAGAAATCCTTACTATATATCAAACATGCGCGTATAATTAAGATAAAAGGGTTTTCCTTCGAGTAATTATTTTTGAGTAGGGTAAACATATGAATACTTAATTTGTTCGTGACCTTTATAATGTCATAATTATTGACTTATCTCAACAATTTTGACAATAAGGTATTTTTTTTTTTTTGTTTTAATATTGACTGTTAAAGTTCAGTTCAGTCACTATTTACCAGCTATTGTAAAAACTGATGAGCAATTATTGGTTTTCATGTATTACATATGTAATAAGCTTAGGTACCTCATAAGTATTATATACCTAAAAATTGGTGAGTACTGAGTATGAATAGAATTTTGTAACCATTCTTATTGCGCATAATGATGTTTAATCAGTACCTGTACAAGTAAAATACACACATAGGCTGCTTTTTATCCGAGTTTCGTGTGCGAGTGAAACCGGATTCTCCAGCCGGTATTGCAGTCAGGATTAACAAAATTGAAGACGCACGTTGATTGTAGCATCAGCTTCATATTACTTACCCTGAGTTAACAGTATTATCAACTTCTGGCCATGACAGGCGACGTTTGCAAAATGCCATAGTAGGCTTCTCTGGTGGTAGATTCCTGGGGACACGCAGTGATCCCCCACGGCGGTGGGGTGTGGCTGGTGCCAAACAGTCTAAGGTTCGACGCCTTGCGTTAAGGGCTGATGCACCCTCAGTTGGCAGAACACGGGGAAAGCCTGGTGAACGATATCCTTATTAAAATAAGATATTATAATTTGTTTAAGAGCTATTAATGATATTCATTTATGCTTATATAATTAATTGATATAACTTTACGAAATTAAAAAAAAAAACAATATTTTCAGATGAATTTTTTTTTATTTAATTTCAAAATCTGTTAACATAAACTTTTTTGAGAACATAATATTCTATTTTTATATACCTACATATTTACTTTGAAAACAATTAAAATCAAAATTGAAAGGTAGAGTCAGTTATCTTTGCTCTATATCACGATATGCACACAAAATTGTAATAAGGAACGTGATGTGTTTGTAAAATCGGGGATAGTAAAATCTACGACACTCGGCGTGTTCTTGTCAAAGACACCCTAGAACACTAGATAAATGTTATGTCAAGAAACGCTTTACATCTTCCTTACTCTTCCGCGAAAATAAAATGGTATTTATGTGCTTTCTGTTGTCCTATAATTGAAGGAAATATATTTTAGAGAAATTATTATTTTATTAATAATATATCATAAGTAATCCCTAAATCCCAAAAATCTAATTTCAAATTTCAAAATTTTCTAGTTACGATTTTTTATGTACTTAATACCGTATGTAATAACATTAAGCATAACTTGTATTAAATCGACGCCTCCACAAAGATAACACGGAAACGAAAATTTTAATCGTTGACATAATAAGAGCAATTAATCTTTTGTCTTTTGATGAACAGCTTACTCGTCGGCCTTCTAGTGTAAATATCAGCTCCTTTCTACACCGGTTTTCTGGACAAGATCAAACTTATTTTTTTATCAATGCTTACTATAAATACTGATTTCAGATTTGCATCTAGTATCAATTGACAATCGATCGTTGAAGCAACATATTCCAACATGTATAAGTTCGTAGCAGTTTGTGCCTTCCTCGCCGCCGCGTCTGCATCTGACCTGCTCATCAGATCTCCACCGGCCTACTCTACTGGCCTGACTACTTACAGCACGGCCAGCGGCTACATCAACCAAGCGCCCTTCGTGTACTCCCCTCCCGTGGCGTTCTCCTCCCCAGTGACGTACTCCTCCCCCGTGGCGTACTCCAACTACGGCTACACGCACCTCATCAAGAAGCGCTCTCCCAGCTTCATCAGCGCGCCTGTGGGCTACTCCAGCTTCGGCGTTCCCCTGGCGACCACCTACTCCGCACCGCTCGCCTACAACACCGCTCCGCTCGCCACCTACAGCTACGGCGCGCCGATCGTGCACTCCGCGCCCGTCTACTCCACCGCTCACTTGATCAAGAAGCGCTCCGCTCCCCTGGTCGCCGCGTCCACCTCCTACATCGAACCGGCCGCCTACTCTACTCCTCTCGTGTCCACCTACTCTAGCTACCCTGCCTACTCCAGCTACCCCGCTACCGCAGCCTTTGTCTCATCTCCTTTCATCTCGTCCGGACCATTCGCTTACACTCAATTCATCAAAAAATGAACACATTTCATTAACAACGCAACATCATAAACAAAAAGTCACAAGAAATTAATTTTTTGAGACCTTTGTTTTTGTAAAAATAATGTAAATAAAATTTTACATAAAGTTTTGAATTTTTTTTTTACACTTCTCTTTATATAACGCCTTTATGCATGGATGGAAACTTTTGTAAGTTTATGAAAATAAAAGGTACCTCTCATAGTTGCTGCTGAAGATTGTGATTGTTGCTGAGATTCTTCAGCGGATCTGTGGCGCGACGGAGGCACCCGGCGCGGAGAGAGGGCCAGGCCGGCCACGCTGTCGGCCACACCCGCCACATATTGGCTCAACGACGACAGGAAACTCATTGTGATGCCAATAAACTCATTAGTCACAGTTTAGTTCAAATTAAACACTTTTTTACACAACACTATATGTTAATGGGTCATTATTTAGTCCGAAGTCAACTGCAACTTTCCTGAAAAGAAGGCGATAATGAAATTCATTTATATATTTTCAACAACTCAATTACATTTTGTAAAATGTGGCGTAAAAAGAAACGCCCTAGATATATATTTTAATATCTAAAAGCTTTCCGATGTAAGACTCTCGCCGACATCGCTGTGTGATATAAAAATATACAAGATTACATGTTATCCTTTCCAACTATCAAATAATATTTATTCTTCTATTAAGACATGTCTGACCAATATTCAATTACAATAAAGTTAAACTAATTATAATTTATGTACAGGTATAGATGTGATGCATGTATTAAATGCGGAAACTTATTAATGGCATTGAGTTCTTTCCGAGATGAAATAATAGAGAAAAAGAAAGAGAGAAATATACAATAGGTGACATTAATCTTACGTAGAGATTCGCCTTATCAAAAGCTTAAAGCCTTAACTAAGGCAATGTGAACTGAAACTAGCAGTAAATCCGTTTAGTCTCGAAACAGGCGAGTGTGTAACTTTAATCTCATGCTTACAATATCGGTATATGGCTGACAGTCTATTCATTTTACCGACCACTGGCGCTATTTGATTAGCTACACTTTGTTTTCCTATGACCCTTTAAACTAGTTTGGTGCGCAAATAATTTTACGAACAGACCCGTTCAAACCTTCCCTAATTCCCAGAACATAACTATTACTCCTTGCTCGCATACGGCTTTGCGTAAATTACAATGTTAGACACAATCCTAATTCGTTTACATAATATGGTGTGTTAAAGCTCTTAATCATGTTACAGCCTTACCATCGTTTTAATTGATGATTACCATTTAATAAAAATTCGTTTACATAAAACATTTTTACTTAGCATTCTTGTATCTAATTGACACATGCATGTGTCTGTATGCACGAGTTTAAGTACATAGATGAAGCATAGTGTATAATTTTTAGGGAATCATTTTTACTTTCTGATCATTCCCAGTTACATCATCCGTCATACAATGAAGACAAAATTAATATTCGAGAAGATTAATATGAAAGGACAAAAATTTGACTCAGCCTTATAAATCGCCACAGTCCCTATCGATCCTACTTGTGCAATGACTCCTCCAAGGTTAGAGGTCAACAAATTTGTTTCTCTCAAATACGTCTTAAAAATTATTTTAATTTTATGTATTTTCTATTTGGAGCCAATAAATTTGAATATTCCATATTTCCTCTTTAAAATGTTTTCTACTTAGCGTATGTTGGTATAGATAATATCTATCACTGTGAGCATTTTTTTCTTATAATTTTATAAATACCTCTACAATCAAATGTTTTCTTTGTTTTCAATAAATATAACATTAAAAACAACAAAGTTTTTGCTAACTTTCATGTTGAGGCAACTAAGGAGCTTATAAGCACTTTCCGAGTATATAACAAGTACTCCAAACTGTGGAACAAAAAGAAAGTACATGCTCCAAATAATATGCTTGTTAAGTTTCTTTAGCAAAATATCAAGTTTATAAAATATAAAAGATTTATAAAAACTTACTTTGAAACATTTAAATGAATGAATGGGAAAATGAATGTTATTTCAAGTACTTTCTGGTTGTACATCTTCGAATGAGGGAATTTTTTTATCGGTTTTTGGAATAGTATATTACATTTCATGCACAGCTTTTTTAACAAAACGTGAATGAAATTTCATATTCAGCTTTTTTTAGCTTAATCTTGGTTACTGGGTGTAAAAAAAGATATTGTGACTCGAGTGGCAAGTTAAGCAAAATATGCCTGTTTCACTAAGATTCCAAAATGGTATCAGTCACTGTATTTTCAGCATTTAAATTCCTTACAGGATGTCAAGAGATTTTATTCTAATTACAAAAAATGTATAATTTCCATAATTTTCGGAATTTAACTTAAAAAATTAGGTAACTGTGTGATTGTGAAGAGAAATAACAATTTCTAAATATTGTTTTATTACTTAAATTAAATTTTACGATATGTACCTTAATTATGTCTTTTAGTAATTGTTATGTGGGAGCCTATTTTACATTTGGTTTAATATAAAAGAAAGACTTGCATTAAAAACAGGAGGTCACTAAAGAAATTGGATAATGTTAGAATTAATTCGTTCAAATAAGTAACTGAATCGTTGGAAGCGATAAATCAAAATAGTTTCATTATGCACGTACTGAAGCAGAAGCAAATGAAGTCGTTTAACAAACATTTTAACATAATGACTAAAAGGTTAAGTCACGTATCCAAAAGTTCCAACCAAGGCTAAATCAATAAGCGACGTCAAAAAGTGTCTGTGAACTACGCCCTACAGTATTGTGTTGCGAAAGTAAACATTCCCGCGGATTCATTAAGACTTATCACCTCATATACGAGTCTATATAAAACAATACCGCTAGATTTATATGACAAAATATTGCAGCTCGTAGTTGGTTAATAGCATTTTAATGAAACCTTTTCACATGGGTCGTTGAGGTTGTTTATATTTTCGTGTGGAGTTTCAGACTTAGTTCGCAATCGTTTCTTCTTGTTTATTTACTAAATAGAGTCAAGTCAAACGCTGGTCACAAGTTTTGGGCTCATAAGTGGAAGAGGCCATACTCACTAAACTTTAAATTAAAATGTATTTCATAATGTAATATGATGTGTGATGCATGTTTAGGATTTATAAGAAATAAATATAATTAAAACCAAAAACAAAGAGTGGTACTTCTCAGATAAATATCAATACAAATCGATTCATAGATAGACCTATAAGGAACCTATTAATGCGAGATTTGATCGATAAAGAAATAAAATTAACAAGGCGTTGTAATAAGTCGTTCCTTATTTTATCTATTAAGAAATCATAAAATGTTACTTTCGTGGTCTGATGAATATCTATTAAAAAATACACAATAAACACATTCTGCGGCGAAAGCTCTATCCTAAATCTTTTGGTAATAAATACAATTTTCTACTTTTATTATTTTTCGTCCTATGTAAAGAAGTAATTGCGTATAAAGAAGAAATTCTCTTTGATACAACGCTTTATCGCGAGTCTACAACGTTCAATGAGCCTATTTTGTCTCAGACATAATACTCTAACTAACAGTCTAGATATCTATATAATACTTTTCATATGTTTTGTATAACATAAAGACATATGTATATAATCATAGAAAAATAAGTAGGGACTTTTTAATAGTATCCTTAAGCATTCAGAATTTATTTATCTTTCTTTGTCAAGATAAAAAACACAGTAAATACAGTGGTATATAAAAATATACTTTTACCTCTATGCTCAAAGAGCTTGTCTATGTAAATAACGTACCGTCTATACAGATTGTAATAAAAAATATTAATGAAGTGGATAATCATTCTTAAGCTTGTCTTTTTTTGTATCTTATACCCGCGTCATTCATTTTACTTTAAATATTTAAAGAATACACACATTTTTCCGAAATATAATTATAAAGCTGGGTGAGCTGTGGTATTATTTCAATAAGAAAACCTATATATAATATTTTTTGTTGTAAAGGATCGCATCAAGCATGCTGGCTAATCAAGTATGCACCCGTAGATCATCAGAATACCTGAATTTCCTTAAATTTCCAATATAATGTTTATATAATAACATAAACGTATTAAAAAGCATTAAAAAACCAAATAATCAAATATCGATGAGTTAAAATATTAACATTTCCATCAAAATCTTTCTATTTTTTTGGTAAGGTACCTAATGACTTAATGAGATAGAGAGAAATATGAGACATGAAAAATTTCCCAATTGTACATAATCATATTTATAGATAATGATTGATTTCAATCGCATTACACGGAAAAGTGATCCGATAAAAAAGTTTTATTTGTACACTAAACAGTTAAACATATCTGAAATTTACCCTGAAAAGTGCTATTTTATAAAAAGTAAAGTTTATTGGTATCTTTTTTTACTTACAATATCTAAATTACGAGTTTATTTAATCACTACATAGTATAAAACAAAGTCGCTTTCCCTGTCCCTATGTCCCTATGTCCCTATGTCCCTTTGTACGCTTAAATCTTTGAAACTACGCAACGGATTTTGATGCGGTTTTTTTTAATAGATAGAGTGATTCAAGAGGAAGGTTTATATGTATAATAACATCCATTAAATAGTGGAGAAGTACTGTTATTTTTGAGGTTTCTAATATGATGTCGTAAAAAATTACATTTTTTCTGCTTACATTGCAAACGCAGGCTGAACCCTACGAGTTTTATCAAAATAATGTACTAAGTATTATACACATTGAAAAGGTCTACAGAAAAGTCCGCGATGGTATATGTCTATCTCTTATGGATAACCCACAATAACTTTTTTTTGTCATTTACTTTTTACGACAAATAATGGCTAATTTTCGATGCGATTTTAACCAATACAGCATTAATCCTTAACCAATTAAATACCTTGAATACATTGTTCATTTAATATAGATCTATATGGCCCTTTACACCGTATGATTTAAGTGAATATTTTCGAAGATATTACAGATTTAAAAATTGCGGGACGTAGCGTTTGAGGCGGTACCGGCCGGCCGCCCGGCTATCTATTTTATACCCGTGCGAAGCCGGAGCGGGCCGCTATGTTTTTATAAACAACGTTCACAGTTTTTCTGTAGTGTATTTGGTATCAGCATTGCACCCGTGCGAAGCCGGGGCGGGTCGCTAGTTGATAATAAAGGTATTATACCTTAATAAAGTAATGTGATATAAAAACAGAAAAAAGTTTCCCTTGATTGGAAAAAGCTTAAAAAGTATTAAAAGTTCTCGTTCTTGGTTCTTATCATAAAAAAAAACAAATGAATAAGTACCTACTTACTTTCTATCATAAAGTATCAAGCTCTCGGCAAAAAGTACGTTTACCTTATGGGCTATTAACTTTAAAATTGAACCATTTAAATAACCGCTAATTATTTTTTACCAAGTGGGCAGAGTTTATTACTAAATTTTAAGAGCATACTAGCCTTCCGCCGCGCGCCGGTGGCTTCACCCGGATAGTCAAAGCAAATACCCATGGATGTAATTTGAATTCCTATTGAGGAATGAGTCGTATTAACCAGGTAAAAAGTAGCCTATAACAAGATCTATCTATCGATCGATCTATCTGCTTACCTTACTGCATAACTATTAATGTAAAATATCCTATCTGACAATCTCTCCTTTACGTCGTGATTGAAAGGAAACAAACAAATAAACACACTTTGACATTTATGGTATTAATAAGGTTGATATTGTAAATTAAGGATGATTTTGAGAAATATATTAAATAAATGCAATATTTATAATATGTAAGTAATATATTGCAATGGATAACGATGCCTGCACTTACGATAAAAGTCTAATGAAACGATATAATGCGTCAAACAACTTCGGTTATTGTAAATATTTTTCCGCCATAAATAACTTGCCAAAGTAAATTCATACATTTAATCGTTTTTATTACGTGTAATAAAACGGATTCACGCTTCAACGTTTAAATTGAATAATAAGTTATCTCTTTAATTACATCTCTGATTTAACAGATATGAATTAAACCGATTTTTGCTTTTACAATCCAATTAAGCAAAATATTGCGTTTATAGTATGCTAGTTAATATAATTAGAATGCAGTAGAATATAAACAAATACGAATCTGACAGCGCCAAATTATTCTCTTTGATGATAATAATGTAAACAAGGAAGCTCCACACCAACTCAAGTTCCATGTAATGGGTACTACGTAATAGACCTTTCCCCCGTTGAACGCTCTTAAATAATCTTGCTATATTTTATAAATCTGGTTTATAATTGATATCAAAAACTTTTTTCTTATCTGTTGTTTTTACTGTCTCTACTTACAAATCATATAAAAATATCAACACATACCTACTCTAAAAATAATCAAAACTTCACTTCACGGATTCCTTAAAGAATAGATATTCTAGAATAATTTCCTTACATATTCCTTAAAACAGAATACAAAAACATTTGAATTCTGTAACCTACATCAAGTACATCTATATTAAAGAATATATTAAGTAGATTATAAACTTACCTCGCCTCGAGCGCAAGGCGCCTGGCCCGGGCTTTTGCGCACCGAAGGTATAAGTTTTAATCAAAATTTACATCTCCATAAGCAAAAAATACGTTATCAATGGAGAGCAGTAGTGTAATGAAATGAATGAAACACTCGAGCGCGTCGGATGCCGTAGCGAGACGTTCAGCGCTAGGGCGGATTGGGCGGCGACTGCCTTCCCCGCAGGCTGCGTGCTCGCTCGAGCCTCGCCCGGATACGCTTCCTGTTGATTGTGTATGCGACAGGTGATCCCAAAAGCTTTCAATCACGGAACACTGTTTATCATAACTAGACAAACTGCAATTTAATTGCCATGTTTGTTAGACTTTGCTATTTACGGTATTTTAATGAACCAATTTGATTATCTAATATCAAACTGGTTTAAGAATATAGTGTTTAATAAAGAATTTCACTAAGTAGAGTTCTAAAAAAGCTTTTAAATATAATCAGTTAAAGTAAGAGGATCACACTAAGTGTCGTTATAAGTATAGTTGAAACATATTTTGTAATCGAACTCTTTACTTCACTGTTTATGGAATGACGTTAAATTATTACTGTATCGGTTGCATTACAAGTGAAAATCGATTGTATCGGCACTGGAAGACTATTGGAAGTAAAAAAGCTTAAAGTAGCCAATCGCATGTGAGCCATTGTTATAATTATTTAAAAACAACTTGCACAATATGTCTGCCTATAAATTAGTTTAATTAATACATGAATCATTAAAGATGCCTGCAATTTGCCAACAATTATTAAAATAATGCAGTCCGGTTTACAGTAGGACATAATTTGAAGTGCCTATTATAATAAAGACTCAATGGCACAATTAACTATTTAAAATCATTTCAATTTCCATGTTTCCTAATAAATATCTGCATCAATAAAGTATGGAGGCTATATCAATAACTACCTAACAGTTATAATATTGGTATAACTATAAGTTATTAATATTCCGTCCAAGGTGAGACTTGAAGTAGCGCATTGGCTCCCAGTTCTGCACGCCTGGATTTAGTGGGAGCCAACGACTCCTGTAACTTAATTACTTTTGGCGAAACTTTCTAACAGTAATTTATTCTTAAACGAGTGGCCATTCTAACAGTGATTGTAAGTTTTGTATGCTACACCGACCCATAATAAACGAGTAGGGTTCCGATAAATTTTGCCTTAAATAGGGAATCTTTGGGGAAATCTAATTAAAAGTTTGCTTTATATTTTACATTAATAAGGGTGTTTTCAAAAATATCTAGTTAAGAAATTAAAGGTTTAACTTTGAATCATTAAGTTTTAAGCAAAACCAAATTGGACAAATCTCTTGTAGCGTACATGATTTTATAAGAAGGATAAGAGATAACATTTCAAATATATTATTATCTATAGTTAAATACATATTAAACAGTACAAAAATGTTTATGTCTACAATATTAATACAAAATCTCTTTTTTTATATTGACAAGTATTTGACCTAATAGTTCAATAGATAAAACTCAACTTCTGATCGTTTCATAATAATATCGTTAAAAATAAGTTCAATATTACTAAACTAAACTAATTATAGGTAAGTTAGCTTTCTGTATTTTAAGTAATTGAATAATTAATAATTAATCTTATTCAGACAATTTCGAGAAGTCTTTCATTCAATAAATAAATAAGAGTTATCAATTATAACTAAGAATCAATTGCTTAGTAATTCGTCTGTGTAATCGAATATCTAAGTAAGGGCGGGTCTACAACCGAAGCTATCTATTTTAGGAGCTTTGTCATGTTACTTGTCATATGGACGTAAAAGAGGCGTCGCCATGAACAATAAACATTCACTTGTTATACAAAGCTCGTTAGTCTTTATTACAACGGAGCCATAAAATCCAATATTGAATATTATCATACTTTATCACACTCGTCAAGTGATAACGGGAATCGTAAACAAGCTGTGATCATTGAACCATTTTACTTGTTGCTGTCATAGATGATAATAATCCGTGCCTTTGTATTATGATATTTATGCCAAACTACCGATATATCCTTACTCAAGTGCTATTGTATTTTTTAACGTGATAACGTTTTTAAAATCGTGCAACGGTTGGTGGTATTGAAACACTTTTCTAGACTGTAGGCTGTATAATACTGTTATTACAACTGCAGAACCACAGGACTATATAGTATGACGCACACATACATAACATACATGATACATTACACACTACATCTCCCCTCATAGAAAATAATAAAAAAAAATAGTAATTAACATTTTTTTTTTAGCTAAATATAATGCTAATTTTGGCTTCGTATGTACACGTAGGTATAACACATTTTGGTTACAAATCTTATGATATAAACGAGTAAATAGAATAACAATTAAAATTAAAACAATAGCATGAATTTCAACTTATTAATAATTACTTATTTTTAAAACCCCAAAAAAGAACATTCTACACGCTTACACATTGGCATAGTAACTAATACTAATAGATTAAAACAAATAATTTTAATTAACTTCTCATGTACGAAAATAATGGAAAAATTATACAATATTAGAAAATATTTTATCGTCATATCCGTATTTAAAAATGTCACCGTCCGTAATTAATTAATAGTCATATCCGAGTAAAATACCTAATAATTATCTTTCAATAAATCTTACAATATATCCTCATAGAATACGTTTATTTATGTGCTTACAGTTAATACACATCATACTTAGAAACGACATAATATTCATTATCTGTATTAAATTTTCTTCATATATTTTATTCTTTATGTAGGTTCTTCCTCATACGTACAACAATATCAAGATACACAATTTCATTTAGGGTAATCTTCCCTCATAATTATAATTAATAACACCGTCGTGTTTTATATTATTCATCTTATTATATTCAATAATTCAAGATACAAGAAATATATTTATTTATTTATAACATTAACATTAATTCAGGCAGTTCTTTTAACACATCATTACATTATCATATATTTTATACCTTTATTCATACCATGTGTCCAAGTTATCTTCACGAGTGGTAGCTCGACCTAATCATGATCAGAATTACAAGGATTCCGTGCCTGTCTTGTATCCTGGTGTACCTTGTTTCTAACAATAAATTCACTTTTCAATTGTAGCTCTCAGGCTTACATATTAATTTATTTTTATTTTTCATACAATATTAATTCTTATTTCTTCGAGTAATTAAATGTCACATTATTTAATTTTTGATAGGAATATAAAAGAAAAACTTAGGTGATCAAGCTAAGATTCCATCTATATCCTAATAAAAAAAAACAATCCGAGTAATTTTTTTTTTTTTGTAGGTACTCATACAACGACAAATATTTATTTTTTCTCTTCTTCTATTCTTCTAGATTTATCATGGTAATTCATTTTAATCAAATAAGAATACACTTCATTGGTCGTATAATATGGTTGTATACCTATATTATCTATGCTTACCTAAATCATCTTGAAATATTGAAATATAAATTTAATTACATTTTATTAGTTACAATAATTATTATTTATGAAATTAGTTAAATCCTCCGAATCCAAAATGTTAATTAAAAAAATTAAAGTTTCACACCAAATTGAATTGACAAGATCGTATTTCATTACGAACATTTTATAAAATGCACAGAACGATGCATTGTGACTACCTAGTTACCTACATGGTAACACGAAATATGAGACGCAATTACAGACGCTGCATACCATTTCCCTATTTGGTAGCGCTTTATAAAACAAACAATGAACTAATATAATTATCTGTTACTAAGTACTTTGATTATACATAGCTATGTATATTTATGTATAATAAATATAATACAATAATGGTTTTTGACAAAAAAAAAATCTTTTAACTAAAATAATTCGTTACCTTACATTAATGTAAAATACACTGCTTGAACTTTAAATTTCACTTTTAGCTTTTTTTTCTTTCACCAAATTAAACTTTTATTCCGTCGTCGCTTGAATTTCGGGACATTCGGGATTCTGGTCAATTTGGGAAAACGTCTGCTATTCACACTGGCTGATCTCCCGGCTCCAGCTGCATCCTTCCAAATCTCCAATTTTATTTCACAATTTTTCATAAATAGATGATATTCCAAATCTCCATAGTTTTATTTTTGTTTTAAAAAAACTTTCACGTTCGTCGATTTTTTTTATTATATTGATAAATTTTCTATCTGGTACATTGCGATTTGCGAATACGCATAAAAATTATTTGTTTAAATTTTAACTTTTAAAATATTATTTTTCAAAAATGATCCATAGCTCAGTACTGCCGCAAGGCAGCACTGGCAGGGTCGCCATGCAATGGTTTGGTGGTAATCAAACACTTTTCTAGACTGTAGGCTGTATAATACTGTTATTACAACTGCAGAACCACAGGACTATATAGTATGACGCACACATACATAACATACATGATACATTACACACTACAATCGTTTTAGTCGGGTGACATGTTCAGAAACTTGTGTCACACCAAAACCTCACGAGCGCGATCGCAGGTATAACGAGAGAGAGACGGACCGATCTCCCGTCTCATCTCGAGCGCTGCCACCAATAAGACGTTATCACGTAAACATCTCGATCGTAAACCTACTTTACAAACAACAAATTTTTTCTGTTTAGTAATGTAGGTAATTATTATTAGTATAAGGGTAAGTACATACATTCCCTTTGTAGTGTAACGTCTTTGTGACATATTAATATATGTTAAATTAAATCGGTATTGAAAAGAAAGCTTTTAATAGCAAAAGCTTAGTACGAATTTAATTCAGTAGGTAATCATTTTTGTAGAGTGGACATCAAACTAGGTACACGAAAGTGCACGTCTTGAATTGCAGGTACAATGGGTTGTGTTAGCTTTCTAATTTAAGAAACCCAGATAGATAAATCTGAAATAAAAATTGAATTTAAAGAGGTGGATGAGAATATCTCAAACATAAAATCTTAAATCTAGTCCGTTTTCTTATGGGAAAAGGTATACATTTTTGAGTAAAGCAATGCCATTTGGTACGAATGTTGTACTCGTCCACCTAAGCCCAAATCGCCCGGTAGCCAGTCATTACTCCCCGAAAGGAGGGAGGGAGGGGGGGTTAAAGAACAGAGCGCCCGGCGCTCGGAAAAAAAATTCTGGCGGATTTATTTGGACTACTATGTATGATTGATGTATGTGTCTTAAAGAATAAAGAATTTTTTATTTTATATATTTATTTTTTTTAAAATTATAAATGAAGTCAGGTAACATTGTTAAAAATAAAGATATATAATAATAGAACGTTGTAGTATTAATAATAATGACAACCACCTTCACAATTGCATAATTCGGTATATTTGAGCTGGCGTTTAAAACACTTCAATCTGGAACTGCAAGATTTCACGCACCGATATTTTATTAACTCTAAGCTTCTCTTTTCTTTTTATTTCAGATGGGGAAGGAATATTCAGATTTTTTTGTAGGCCCCCAAATATACACAGCCTGTAAAACTGCCCTTAAGGTGTGTTGTTTAAGGGCAGCTTCTGTGGGAGGCAAATTTTCTGTTTGCATGTCCTTTTATGTTAAAAATTGTTTGCGACCCTCATTTACTGTCACAGCGGGGTATGATCTGAAAAACAAACATGTACTATAAAAACATACTTATAAAAATATAAGTTCTGGTTAAGAGAATCTTTAAAATATCGTGACCGTCCTTACCTATCATGCATTGTAATCACAAACTTTTCAATTTCACTGTCTGCATATTTGCCACTGTAAAGTGCTTCATACCCTCGTGTGGCTTTAGGATATGCTTTCCATGCCTCAAATGCAGTTTATTTGCGTCTTGCATTAAATATGAGTTTGTGTAACATCTGGTAAAAGAATGGAATAAGGGCAAAACGTGTGTTCTTTGTGGACCTGATACAAGAAAACCATTTCTTAAGTATTATTTGTCAAGAAATTAATTTGGGTACTAAACTGAAACTCTAACATTTAATTAGACTTCTTATAAAAGCAATTTTGAATTGTCATCACATTTTTTTAACATTTATCACCGATTCGGAAAGCAGTATGTATGGAGAAGAACCGGAAAAAAGAAACTCCTTATTTGCTCTTTTAAAATAGTGTCAATATTAAGGTACAATTTAATTTTACATAGTAATATGTAACTACTAATAAGTCCATTATTTAAACATGAAGCTAGCATTGTTACATAAAGCTAGAACTTTAGAAGGTCTAAAAGAACTATAATGGGTACACATGCATTTGAGGCATGAAAGGCATATACGAATGGCATACGAAATATGCAGACAGTGAAATTGAAATGTTTGTGACTACAATGCATGATAGGTAAGGACGGTCACGATATTTTAAAGATACACTTATCCAGAACTTATATTTTTATAAGTATTATAAGTAAATGTTTGTTTTTCAGATCATACCTCGCTGTGACAGTAAATGAGGGTCGCAAACAATTTTTAACATAAAAGGACATGCAAATAGAAAATTTGCCTCCCACAGAAGCTGCCCTTAAACAACACACCTTAAGGGCAGTTTTATAGGCTGTGTATATTTGGGGGCCTACAAAAAAATCTGAATATTCCTTCCCCATCTGAAATAAAAAGAAAAGAGAAGCTTTGAATTAATAAAATATCGGTGCGTGAAATCTTGCAGTTCCAGATTGAAGTGTTTTAAACGCCAGCTCAAATTTACCGAATTATGCAATTGTGGAGGTAGTTGTCATTATTATTAATACTACAACGTTCTATTATTATATATCTTTATTTTTAACAATGTTACCTGACTTCATTTACAATTTAAAGATGATTAAAAATCACACTAATATTATAAAGACGAAAGTTTGTAAGTATCAGATATCCAGGTCCTACCAGACCAGTTAACATGGTATGGGACAAATAAGTACGAAACACTCGATGAGCGAGTCAGACTCGCACTTGGCTGGTTTTTTTTGTTAGTATTGCTTGTTTTTCGGGTCTAAAAGCCGTCCCCTACGCTGCGCTGTCGAACGTTTTTGTACATTGTATAATTTTTTTTACATTTAAAATGATAAAATATATGTTACATGTTAATGTTTTTATAATCTGCATTAAATTGCCTTTCAGGCAGTATTTTTTATAAACCAAGTTTTATACAAAAATATAAAACTATACCGGTTTGTTTGGATTTTTTCACTACTAAAAGTTTTTTATTTTAAGGATTGTGACATATTTTGCTATGGAACCCTAAAAACCTGGTATGGGGAATGAATTGGGCATCATCTAGTTACCTGATATCGACACCAAATTCGATTCAAAGGTCCAAATAAATCCGCCAGAATTTTTTTTCCGAACGCCGGGCGCTCTGTTCTTTAACCCCCCCTCCCTCCCTCCTGCCGGGGAGTAATGACTGGCTACCGGGCGATTTGGGCTTAGGTGGACGAGTACAACATTCGTACCAAATGGCATTGCTTTACTCAAAAATGTATACCTTTCCATACAAGCATGCCCATAAGAAAACGGACTAATCAGAACTAATTCTATCTAGAATCATTTCAATATACAGGGTGTCCCACTGTTGGTATACTAAGCTCAAAGGAGGTTATAGTTTTGCATACGCTGAGTTCGTAAAAAATACTTATAAAATTCCAGACGCATTTTTTTTTTTCAAATAGATGAATTCTTAAAACTCTATGTGTACACCCATAACAAGCAACCCGCCCAACTTTGCCACCAGCAGCTATCGTTTTGGATTATGTTTTCATGGACAAAATGCTCATATTAGCGAAGCGGTATACGCCGGCTGCGCGAAGCTAGAGAAGAAAACATGGATTTTCAGGAAAAATTTAGCAAAAAATTTTTGACGTAATTTTGTTTTTTAAGTATTTTTTTCGTGATCAGTGTATGCAAAACTACAAGTTCCTTCGCGCTTAGTATACCAATAGTGGGACACCCTGTATAACCGTAAATTTACATATTATACAGAAATAGATATAATTTTTGATACAATGAAATCAAATTTCTCGCCTAGATATTGATCACGATCACAACATTAAACAAATATCGATCTTATACCCAAAGGACTCATCTTGTAATGACTTCAAACACGAGGGGGCTTATAGAAAGTCAACGCAGAGGCTTGAAGTGGAAAAGGGGAGATAATTGTTACTTAGGTACAATAAGCTCTACAGACAGCCGTTTTATATTGGTTTGATCGAATCATATTCCAATAATTAAACTGAATTCATCGTTAATGTTTTATCACAATATCATTTTAATGGCTATCGGATCTATAGGCAGAATGTATTTATCAACAATCCAGATACTTACGTGAAAAATTCCCGCCTCGTGATCGAATCTTTTGTATTCTTTAAAAAATCTTATTTATAAAGCATTTGAATGGTATAGAACTAAATATCAAACCCAAACAATATGTTGCATTACACTTTTCTAAACTTTAGTTTACTATTCATGTATTTGTTTTCATATGAGATTTTCGGTAAGTACTTAATTCCATTGTTAATGATTCAATTTTTTAATATCAAATGGATGGTCATGAATGGTATGTAAAGAAGAAACTCTTTTGTGTTGAAATAAGTTTGAGTCCCAAGGCATTTCACTTTGCGATAATTCGGACAAAGAATACTCCCAAAGGAAATTCTCTCAAACAAACATTATGCGAAAGGCAAATGCAAGATCCCCGTTTCTATGGCAACACATTTGAATTTGCGAACCTCAGTGCGATATGTGTAAAAATAAACAGCTAGCGTAAATGTGTCCAACCAAACCAATCAATCTTAGACGCATAGAAGCTTTCTTCTAAACGTTGTGGGGAAATCTTGCATAGATACCCTTATCCAGAACTTATATTTTTATAAGTATTATAAGTAAATGTTTGTTTTTCAGATCATACCTCGCTGTGACAGTAAATGAGGGTCGCAAACAATTTTTAACATAAAAGGACATGCAAATAGAAAATTTGCCTCCCACAGAAGCTGCCCTTAAACAACACACCTTAAGGGCAGTTTTATAGGCTGTGTATATTTGGGGGCCTACAAAAAAATCTGAATATTCCTTCCCCATCTGAAATAAAAAGAAAAGAGAAGCTTTGAATTAATAAAATATCGGTGCGTGAAATCTTGCAGTTCCAGATTGAAGTGTTTTAAACGCCAGCTCAAATTTACCGAATTATGCAATTGTGGAGGTAGTTGTCATTATTATTAATACTACAACGTTCTATTATTATATATCTTTATTTTTAACAATGTTACCTGACTTCATTTACAATTTAAAGATGATTAAAAATCACACTAATATTATAAAGACGAAAGTTTGTAAGTATCAGATATCCAGGTCCTACCAGACCAGTTAACATGGTATGGGACAAATAAGTACGAAACACTCGATGAGCGAGTCAGACTCGCACTTGGCTGGTTTTTTTTGTTAGTATTGCTTGTTTTTCGGGTCTAAAAGCCGTCCCCTACGCTGCGCTGTCGAACGTTTTTGTACATTGTATAATTTTTTTTACATTTAAAATGATAAAATATATGTTACATGTTAATGTTTTTATAATCTGCATTAAATTGCCTTTCAGGCAGTATTTTTTATAAACCAAGTTTTATACAAAAATATAAAACTATACCGGTTTGTTTGGATTTTTTCACTACTAAAAGTTTTTTATTTTAAGGATTGTGACATATTTTGCTATGGAACCCTAAAAACCTGGTATGGGGAATGAATTGGGCATCATCTAGTTACCTGATATCGACACCAAATTCGATTCAAAGGTCCAAATAAATCCGCCAGAATTTTTTTTCCGAACGCCGGGCGCTCTGTTCTTTAACCCCCCCTCCCTCCCTCCTGCCGGGGAGTAATGACTGGCTACCGGGCGATTTGGGCTTAGGTGGACGAGTACAACATTCGTACCAAATGGCATTGCTTTACTCAAAAATGTATACCTTTCCATACAAGCATGCCCATAAGAAAACGGACTAATCAGAACTAATTCTATCTAGAATCATTTCAATATACAGGGTGTCCCACTGTTGGTATACTAAGCTCAAAGGAGGTTATAGTTTTGCATACGCTGAGTTCGTAAAAAATACTTATAAAATTCCAGACGCATTTTTTTTTTTCAAATAGATGAATTCTTAAAACTCTATGTGTACACCCATAACAAGCAACCCGCCCAACTTTGCCACCAGCAGCTATCGTTTTGGATTATGTTTTCATGGACAAAATGCTCATATTAGCGAAGCGGTATACGCCGGCTGCGCGAAGCTAGAGAAGAAAACATGGATTTTCAGGAAAAATTTAGCAAAAAATTTTTGACGTAATTTTGTTTTTTAAGTATTTTTTTCGTGATCAGTGTATGCAAAACTACAAGTTCCTTCGCGCTTAGTATACCAATAGTGGGACACCCTGTATAACCGTAAATTTACATATTATACAGAAATAGATATAATTTTTGATACAATGAAATCAAATTTCTCGCCTAGATATTGATCACGATCACAACATTAAACAAATATCGATCTTATACCCAAAGGACTCATCTTGTAATGACTTCAAACACGAGGGGGCTTATAGAAAGTCAACGCAGAGGCTTGAAGTGGAAAAGGGGAGATAATTGTTACTTAGGTACAATAAGCTCTACAGACAGCCGTTTTATATTGGTTTGATCGAATCATATTCCAATAATTAAACTGAATTCATCGTTAATGTTTTATCACAATATCATTTTAATGGCTATCGGATCTATAGGCAGAATGTATTTATCAACAATCCAGATACTTACGTGAAAAATTCCCGCCTCGTGACCGAATCTTTTGTATTCTTTAAAAAATCTTATTTATAAAGCATTTGAATGGTATAGAACTAAATATCAAACCCAAACAATATGTTGCATTACACTTTTCTAAACTTTAGTTTACTATTCATGTATTTGTTTTCATATGAGATTTTCGGTAAGTACTTAATTCCATTGTTAATGATTCAATTTTTTAATATCAAATGGATGGTCATGAATGGTATGTAAAGAAGAAACTCTTTTGTGTTGAAATAAGTTTGAGTCCCAAGGCATTTCACTTTGCGATAATTCGGACAAAGAATACTCCCAAAGGAAATTCTCTCAAACAAACATTATGCGAAAGGCAAATGCAAGATCCCCGTTTCTATGGCAACACATTTGAATTTGCGAACCTCAGTGCGATATGTGTAAAAATAAACAGCTAGCGTAAATGTGTCCAACCAAACCAATCAATCTTAGACGCATAGAAGCTTTCTTCTAAACGTTGTGGGGAAATCTTGCATAGATACCCATGGCCCCCGGGGAAGGAGCCGTGGCTTATGTCGGATTCTTACCGACTAAAACCCCACTGTGTTCCGTATGTGATATGACCTGACGGCATTCTATCACTACAGCTGTCCTGTTGTTACATAAAGTAATTACCTGTCACAGACGAGTCACCTGGACCGTGACAAACTGAGCTTGACCCATATTTTAAATTTATTGATCGTGCGGCCAACGAACAATATGCATTCGCTAAATTAACGTTTACCTTCTGTTATATTGATAGAATTATTATAAGGTTAATGCAGTCCTCTAAATATTGAAAGAACCAAAATAAACCCTTAAAACAGATTACATGATAAGGAAGGAATGAATACATCGATCATAAATATATGTAGAAAGATTATTTTTGGACAAGAGTTCTTTGATCCGAGTTTAATAAAAGAAGATCCTATGAAATACATAACATATATGTACCTAAGTTTTATTATTTACAGTATCTACTCGATTTTATCGACATAGATCACCAGATTTTAAATAAATCAAACTAAAAATTTGTTATATGTTATTTAAAAAATACTAATTATATAACTTATTAGATAAAGTAAGCTAACTAAACTTTACGTTAATGTAGTTTTAATTATATTGTTTTTATTTTTGTAAAAAATCTTCCTTCCCTGAAAAGTCATGAAATTAGATGTGGCATAAATAACCCTTAAACTTTCCTTAAATATATTAACTTGGTAATACAAATGTCCGAAATTTTAATTATCTTTGAGGACCTAAAAGCAACTTTGTGCGTAAAATTTGTTTAAGCAGTATCAGTTACACAAGTATAATGGCTTATTTTCTAAATGACAGGTTAACTTGTAAAAAAAAGTTAGTCAGATCGTGGTCAGGTAGTGCTTTTAGGAATAATTTATCTATACTAATATTATAAAGAGGAAAGGTTTGTATGTATGTATGTATGTAGGTATGTATGGTTTTCACGCATAAACTACTGGACCGATTTTGATGAAATTTGGCACAGATAATCTTTAGACCCTGAGAAAGAACATAGGCTACCTTTTATTGCGAAATATGTACCACGGGCGAAGCCGGGGCGGACCGCTAGTATGCTATAATTTTGTACTAAGTAGTAGCAGATAAGATTAGAAAAAGCCATTAGTTTGACCATAATAACATTTTATTTTGTTTGTTTATGAACTGATATCTTTTCATTTGTTGGCTTGATTGAATGTTGTAATTATCATAACGGTATATTATTTCTAGGAATCATACCAGCTATAACAATTCTACTTATAAGTTGTTCAGTGAACTTTAAAAATATCAGAAAATATTTTTAGACGTAACTAGGACAAATTAAAACTGTTTTATTTCCCTTTGATTCATATTAAATAATCTATCTATATATAGCCACAGTAATTATCTACCAGTAATTTTTATTTATTTTGTACCTACTTTTAGTTCGTTATTATAAAAGTAATTATAACCTAACAAATACACGCTTAAGAAATAAGATAAAAGGGTGAGAAATAAAACACAGATTCGGATAAAAAAAGGTTTATGGAAAATGATTAAAACACAGCACAGTGTTAAAACTAATAAAAATTTAATTTAGGATCACAAAAGTAGGTAATTAATTGTAACATGATTACGACAACGAAATACCTATACCGGCGAATTGAAAATATTTTACGATTTAAACGCCCAGTTATTACAACAACAAGTAATTCTATATTTATAGTTAAAAACGATTTATAGTTATCACTACATCTATAAATATTTGATTCTAAAATACTGAATGAGAATGGTCGATAGAGATTATTAACAGCCAATTCTTAAAAATTAAACACCACCGGTCGTTTGTGTGTCAACATCTTTATTTACAAACTGTTACCGAAACCATTTAAAACTATAACAAAATTGTAATTTAGCGATGATGGACGGAATGTCACGGTCGCGGTGCTAGGCATGCGCGTGGGTTAGGCGCAGCTGCAGGCGCATCGCTTCACGCGCTTCTCTTGGTTCAAGAGCGCGTCCACGCTGCGAACCGAACGCGGTTGCATGTCTGAAACAAGTTTATTTAATTATTTTTTTATTTCATTTGTTAAAAACATAGTATTGGTGCGTTACACATCGTGTCGTGCTACTTAAATGAATAAGATGCTATCCAAAGTCCTCATAAATTCCTTAATTTTACAACATCATTAGTTATGCTAAAAATATAATAAACTTTGGAAGATTATCAGATACAAGTGTTATGATTATCATCGATATATCCTGAAACAATTGCTACTTTATCACATAATTTAATTAATTATTTATTAATCTGATTAGTTATTATCGTACACAATTGCAATAAGAATCGCTGTACTTTTTTTTCTAGTCCGTATTGCACTTTGCCGTTTTTCATTTGAAATTGGTATTTTTCCTTTGTTATTAAAATGAATTGCTATGGTAAGTCAAAAGATTCTCAGACTAATTCCATACCAGAGACAAACTAACCATAATCATAAGCATCCTTGCATAAATCGAAAATTTAAAATAAGAGAGTGCGTAGAGCACGCTGGCCACAAGTATGTTGCGAATATTAAAAACTTCTTTTTTAAGTGATTCAAGATCCCAAAAAACACAAAAACCAAGAAAGAACATATTATTTATCAGTTGTGCCTGAGGTTTACAGTAATGTGCGTATACAAATCCTAATGTAAAATTCACAGGTACCTATAATTCTGGATAAACTGTCGAAATTAATAGACATACCTATAGTCTAATTAAAAAGGTGATGACAATGTGACAAATGAATACTCACAATGTGGCCTGCCGTCCATGTCCTGCGGCAGCAACAGCGTACGCGGGGCACGCGGCGCCTGTGCGTGCGCGTCCTGCGCGTACGAGTCCTCATGTTCCTCACCGCGCTGCTCCTCCGCCTCCGCCTCCGCGGCCGCCGCCAAAGTGTTCATTATCGTCTTCACCTGGAATAGACGCTGTTTTACCATGTTTACAGTTATGACTTAATAGTTAATGTAACACGGGTTTTATTGTGAGAGCATCTTTTTTTGTGGCAGAAACTTTTTAACAATTAAACAAAGAATTTTAATAACTTAACAACTAAACCCAATCTTTATATTAATTAAAAGTAGTTTATAAGGTAATATGTTCACATAAAAGTGATTAAATATTACATCCTGTATTATTGATAAAAAATTACTGACATAGTTTACATTAACAACAAAACTTTGTAACAATAGACGAAACGAAAGTACGTAGCAATAACCCTTAAACTTTCTTTTTATAACGCTTTCTAAATTTCCCAAATAAAATGTTCTGCATGTTACTGAGCGATGTGCGTCACATAAAGTAACACGGCACTTGTAACTTATGTTCCTACCGTAAGCGAACTAAAAAAGACTGTTTTGTAAGATAAGGATAAAACGCTTCCTGAAAATGGTTTAATAGAATCTGTATTATTTATTATATAATTTTAGTTTATTGAGGAAAACCCGGGCCTGTTCCGTTACTAAGCATCTAAACGTTCAATAAAATCATACGACGCAGTGGGTGGTTTAATCCGTACATCTTCATCCATTTTACCGAACGATATAAATAAATAAATTATAACATCTTTCCTCGCGACCCCACTTATGAGGGATTTCTTTAACCGCATACGTGGATTTATTTTATAGAGGTCTATGTACACGATATTCGGATTTTTCGATGTAGAAACCACGGAACCCTGTGAGCGGAATAAATTCTACGATGTTATTATCATCTATCGATCATTAAAGATATCAAAATTTTCCAATGCATTACATTTGCAGGTAAGTGATCTCAATATAATAATAACAAAGGGCATTGTTATCTATTAAAAAGTGCAAAAAAGTAATTAACTAATTACTAATAATAACTTATCAGCGAATGTGTTAAATTATCTAAAAAGCAATTCAATTAATGTGTGGTAGATTTGTTAAGATAAAGGATTTATAAATGACATCCTGCCAACTCTCATCAATGAGGAGATATTTCTACGGAATTTCTGGGTGAAACTCATGGCTCATTCTTTATAATGAGGCGGTGATAAAAGTAAATTACTTTTTAAATGAGAAAAAAATTAAAGCAGGTTTATTTCTATCATATAAACGCTGGGACTGTATCATGTGTTTGTATGAAATCTAAGTTGCTGAATATATCATGTGTTATATTGTTAATTAAACAATAATACTAACAAATCTTTATTGCTTAAATTGTACAGTTTTCGACATGCTAATTCAATAAAGAAATGTCCAAATACTTTTTCCGATTTTCAAAATATGATTGCATTTAATAGCGTGTGAACTAGCTTGCTAATGTATACTCTAATAATGTATGAACATTTACTTTGCTATCTAGACGAAATCTAAAATGTGTTATATGCGTGTATCGTGTAACAGTGTCGGCGTGCGACTGAAATGTAAATGCGTTTTCAGTTCACCTCCTGCATGTCGTTGTCGATCTGCTGTTCGCGGCGCTGATTGGCGATGGCGTCCTGCGCGGTGCGGTGGATCATTCTGAGGTCGTCCTGAGTGAGGTCGTACGGCAGATTCATTTGTACTGGGCTGCCTTCCATTTGCATTTTCTGTACCTGTATTATTTTGTATGTATTAGCGCTCAGGGTTAAGGTCGAGGTTGCTGAATTAGATATGTTTTTATTTATTATTGGATTATAATGCAACTCTAGATTGTTGTAGGTACTTTTACAAGTCGGAATACATTTTTGGATTTACTTAAATGTCTTTATTGCAATAAACTATGTTGAATAGGTAGATAAGTAGAGCTGTAGGTAATATGCATTGTGTTGTACATAATATCAAATAAACGACCCATTTCCCTCCCTTCATTTTCTTTTCCTTTTTATTATCTGCATCACATGCGAAGAATTTAACAAGAATGTAATATGTATTTCAGAAGAAATGCGAGCGCAATTTCCTAGAAAACTTGCTCATTAGTTGCAACGTGACATGTTTATATCTTACAAGTTGCTGAAGTTTGACTCTATTTAATATATTTTATATATTAAAATAATGTGGTGTAGGTAAGTTTCATTCTAAGTATAAGAATAATATATGTAATAACATTAAAAACCAAAACAATAAAAAGAAGAAAACCCGAATTGAAGATTGTCGATTGATATAATTACCTCAGGTTGTTCCAATTCTTGTGTCGGAGCCGTTTGAGGTACGAACTGATGAAGGACAGCGGGCTGCTGTAAAATATTAATGAATAATGAATAATGAATAATTAATACATATTAAAAAACCGCTTTGGATCATATAATTTATTGCTCCAGTAATGTTGGAATTATAAAGATAATTAATGAACTGTATCGAGTGAAATTGCATCTGACATACGTATTCATATTTAACGGTTAAATCGGTTTGTGGTTTCGTCTGTTTTTAATTAAACAGTGCTTGTTATCATTGAGTATTTAAAAAAAATGGTAATGATTGATAATAATTTATAAGATGACACTATTGCCAATATATTTTTGTAAAAAAAAGAAAGCTTTTTGGTTTATCTCTCAAAAATGATAATGAACACGATTGGCGCAGATATAGACTAGGATTTAGATTTAAGTGTATACTACATAGTCCCTTTGCTTAGTTAATATTTGATTAATTACTATATTTTCGATGCCTCTAGTTATACATTTCCATAATGCTAAAATTGAACCACACAACAAGAAACGTCTCTACCAATTTACATATTGTTAATTGTTATGTAATATGTTCACTCTAACAGTTAATGAATATAGTGCTTATAAAAATAGAAAAAGTAATAATAAAGCTCACTTGAAGTAAAGTTCACAGGGTCATCTAGCTATAAATTAAATGGATGTGTGTATTTAAAATTGTGTCAATTATCACCTTTCTATATCAGGTAAACGACTTGCGATAACCATCAGGCAATACATACATTGTATTTGTATATCATGTGTACAAAGCATTCCTTTAAAACGCCAATATTCTTGAGTAAATATTGTACCCATATGCTAAAGAACAGGAAAGTTCCTTCACCTTCCGAGCAAAAAGTCATTAACATACATATTTACAAATATAATATGATACACGCGTTGGACTTATAAGCTTGCCTACGTTGTACATTGGTATACTATGTATAGATATGTTATATATATATATGTTTGAATATATGTACTTATGTTATATCTTGTGAGGCTTTAGTCGGTGAATACTTATAACTTTTTTTGTGTAAAATAAAATGGCACCCACGCTAAGAAACATACTGATACCTTAGAAAAGCCGTAAAATAATCGCTCACAAAATCTTTTGCGAAATCATCATCAAACACACGTAAGGAGCTTTGACCTATTATAATGTCAATCAATGAGTATTTGACTTTATCGTATAGGAGCTACCAACGTTGACAAGAGAGAATTTTAGTATAGTTGGTTCTTTGATATACTGTTCCTCTTGCTATTTCGGTTAGAGTCCGGGCTGTCTGGCTGGTCGCAGTGGTTGCGTTTTTTAGTGCGCATCTTATCTGCACAGGATAATTTCCTTAATTTTAAGTCATTTTTTAACGCGTAATTTTTAATCTTTTGCCTTTAGATAGATCCATCAGACATAATTTTTTTATTGCAAGACGTCTTTTTCGTTGTTAAATAGGTGCCAGACGCAATTTTTTATTTCGTTTTTATAAAAAATTCAAATTATTTTAGAATGTCTGTAAATTTCATATTATGTTCTTCAAACATAATATAATCTAAAATTAATTAGCCAGACGCTAATTCGATTGTTAAGTATTAAATAATGTGTATAAATAAAAAAAAGTAATGAAGCATGCAGCTCATCAGCTAGTGTATTTTAATTATGTGACAGGAAATAATTGCAAGAATACAATATTATTTACACTTGTTCTTATAAATAAAAGTTAAAATGAAAAAAAAAACATAAAAGTGAAAAATAAATTAAAGTTACCATACATTGAAAAGAATGGAATAAAAACTATATCAATGAAGGTACCTGAATCTATTGAAAATAGAACAAAAAAATGTTCTACGGTATTATAGAATGGATCAATATCTACAAGAAAGTCCGCGATATTCCATTCAAAAGATATAACGAATTTTTAAAAGTGTCAATTTACAGAAAATAGTAGGTATACTTTTTAATACAATGAGGAGGCGTAGTGCGGGACGGGGTGAAGGTGAGGAGGGAAGGGATATTCGTAGGAACTACTTTGATTCCGATTTGAAAAATTCTTTCAGTTTTAGATAGCCCATTGATCGAGGAAGGCTATTGTAGGCTATATTGTACCATAACACTTAGACCAACAGGAGTGGAGCCCTTAAGGTATTTACACTTGTTCTTATAAATAAAAGTTAAAATGAAAAAAAAAACATAAAAGTGAAAAATAAATTAAAGTTACCATACATTGAAAAGAATGGAATAAAAACTATATCAATGAAGGTTAAACAATTACATTGTTAAATTTAAAAAGCCATCTTCATAATCATCATCATCATCATCTTCCCTCACACTGTCAGAATTATTTATGTTATCGTCTAAGGAATTGTTATTGTTTTCCAATATTCCATCATCTGTAAACAACTAGAAAATTAGTTTCAATATTGATGTACACACATACACACACACAACACACACACACACACACACCACACACGACACACACACGTGAACACACACATACTCGCATGTTTAAGTTTGTATTGAATTTAACTAAAGTAGTTAGCATGAATTTATATAGGTATACTAGCGGTCTGCCCCGGCTTCTCCCGTGGTACCTACATGTTTAAACTATCCTATCTCTCAAGTTGGATCGAACTGCACATGGTGTGCGAATTTTATTATAATCGGTTAAGTGGTTTAGGAGTCCATTGAGGACAAACATTGTGACACGAGATTTATATATATGTATTAAGAATTAAGATTAATGAATTAA
Source organism: Colias behrii (assembly GCA_029959065.1). Classification (NCBI taxonomy): domain Eukaryota; kingdom Metazoa; phylum Arthropoda; class Insecta; order Lepidoptera; family Pieridae; genus Colias; species Colias behrii. The sequence goes on along the minus strand of JARWMC010000011.1, from coordinate 6,115,029 downwards.
TATAATATTGTTATCATCATCACTACATAGTATAAAACAAAGTCGCTTTCTCTGTCCCTATGTCCCTTTGTACGCTTAAATCTTTGAAACTACGCAACGGATTTTATATGTATAATAACATCCATTAAATAGTGGAGAAGTACTGTTATTTTTGAGGTTTCTAATGTGATGTCGTAAATAATTACATTTTTTCCGCTTACATTGCAAACGCAGGCTGAACCCTACGAGTTTTATCAAAATAATGTACTAACTATAGTACACATTGAAAAGGTCTACAGAAAAGTCCGTGATGGTCTATCTCTTATGGATAACCCACAATAACTTTTTTTGTCATTTACTTTTTACGACAAATAATGGCTAATTTTCGAAGCGATTTTAACCAATACAGCATTAATCCTTAACCAATTAAAGACCTTGAATACATTGTTCATTTAATATAGATCTATATGGCCCTTTACACCGTATGATTTAAGTGAATATTTTCGAAGATATAACAGATTTAAAAATTGCGGGACGTAGCGTTTGCGGCGGTACCGGCCGGCCGCCCGGCTATATATTTTATACCCGTGCGAAGCCGGAGCAGGCCGCTATGTTTTTATATACAACGTTCACAGTTTTTCTGTAGTGTATTTAGTATCAGCATTGCACCCGTGCGAAGCCAGGGCGGGTCACTAGTAAAGTAATAAAAAAAATTGTTTTGTATAGAAGATTGTTGATGTACCCTAATAGTTTATTTTTTAGCCTAAGCAATAAAATGTACCAATGAAAGGTACTTGTTCCCACAACACAGGGAATCCTAGAGTAGGAACAATTCAATTTCTATGCATCTTATATTTTCGAAAAAAAAAGTTATTTTTTATTGTTATTTAATTTTCGCGGCCGACCCTTTCTATCTCTCTTGCACTTTAAACTATCTCTCCATATACACAATCATCAAATTGTTATACTTACCTACTTTCACTACGTTTTTATTTGTACATATTTAATACTTAACAATCGAATTAGCGTCTGGCTAATTAATTTTAGATTATATTATGTTTGAAGAACATAATATGAAAATTACAGACATTCTAAAATAATTTGAATTTTTTTATAAAAACGAAATAAAAAATTGCGCATGGCACCTATTTAACAACGAAAAAAACGTCTTGCAATAAAAAAATTATATCTCATGGATAGATCTAAAGGCAAAAGATTAAAAATTACGCGTTAAAAAATGACTTTAAATTAAGGATAATTTCCTGTGCAGATAAGATGCGCACTAATAAACGCAACCACTGCGGCCAGCCAGACAGCCCGGACTCTAACCGAAATAGCAAGAGGAACAGTATATCAAAAAACCAACTATACTAAAATGACTTTTTTTTAAACGTTAATAGCTCCCGTACCATTATAAGCATTCATTCTTTATATTACTCTTTTAAAAAATGTATTCAATTCCTTTTATATATTTCTATTTTCATTTATTGAACAAAGTACAAAATAATAAAGGTGTGTGTGTTCAGAGGCGGCGTAAGGCGTGGGCGACGTGGGCCACCGCCTACGGCCTCGCGGTACAAGGGGCCTCGCGCCTCAAAATTTTTTAAAGCGAGAATAAAATAAAATAAAAATAACTACATTAAAAACAACCGACTTCAAAAACGGAAAAGCAAAAATTAAAAAAGATTTGATATTATTAATTACTACATATTATTATTTTAGATATGCTATTTACTAAAAACTAAAAAGGTTTGATGTCAGTGCACGCATTTATTACTAAGTGCTTAGTGCTTGGCACCGACTTCAAACCCATTTAATAAATAGCACATCTGAATAAGTAATAATATGTAGTAATTAATAATATCAAATCTTTTAATTTTTTGCTTTTCCGTTTTTGAAGTCGGTTGTTTTTAACGTAGTTATTTTTATTTAATCATTTTAGTGTATTTTTCAACACGAATCAAACGAGCCCAAACTTGATAAAGTTAAGTCAATATATTACTGAGTTCCTATGGCCACCTTCCGATTCCATCATCAAATCAGCTCTATATCATGATAATGTTTAATCGCTATCCAATTTATATACGTACCTATACAAAATTTCAGCTCAATTGGTTATCGAGAAGTGAATCAAAGTTACTTGCTACATTTCAATTAAGTCATCGAGATTAGACAAAAATGCTCATAAAATAAAAACTACTGGGCCTATCCGAATAAAATTTTTATGGGACCAAATCGACAACATTCCGTATCAAACAAAAAAAGAATCACGTAAATCGGTTCAGAACCCTCGGAGTAATCGGTGTACATACATAAAAAAAATATACCGGCCGAATTGATTGAAGTCGGTTAAAAAAGATATAAATCAATTTTGTTGTGAAACATGGTTTCTTAGTCTGGCAACATTTGCCACCGACCGACCAGAGTTCCAATGCCTTAATAAATTAAAAAAAAAAAACAACCAGAGTGCGGGGAATCCCTGGTTTTATTTGTTTACTTTCTTGACTAGGAAGACAGCCAATCAAGTCAAAGTACGCAATTGTTTTTATTATTTTATAAAATCCGTCTTCAGGTCGCCATAGAACAGGGCCTCGCGAAATCTGTCTTGCCCACATCAAATTTAGGTCTTACCCCGCCACTGTGTGTGTTGCCACCATTAGTTAAAAGTTGTTATTATAGAACTATACTTTGATGTGGATTATAGATAACTGAACGATGCTTTTAGTGATTTTATCACCAAATATTCCATTTCAATACATAAATACAATAAACGCTTTGATAATGTATGCTAAAATTCTCAGAATAGCCATAAATAGATACCTATTTTCAGAAAAAAAATACAAAGCAATGACAAAAATAGCAGATTTGTATTGAGATTTGTGCACATCGAGCTTTGTACATAAAGTAAATCGCATAAATTGATAAAATTTGATTTCCAATTGTTATTTTGGCACGTAAAATTGTCTGAGTATACCGAGTATGAGAATATTAAATATCTTGCCCATTTATATTGAAATTAAAAACATATATGTACGTACTCGATGTATGTGGTATGGTTTAAACATATGATTTTGTGTAATATCTATAGGATCAACCTGTAATGCCTGGATTACACGAACATCTAATTAACGCCCGAAATTAATAATGTAGGTAGGTATCGTATCACCTATCTAGGATTCCATCAATCGTCGATTATTGTATGTCTTTCGATCGATCTTTTATCTGCATGCCAATACAAAAACAAGCCTTCGATATGTTATTGACAAGCTTTTATCATAACATGGATTGGCTAAATCAATATTTGCTTGCGAATTTTGTATTGGAATTGATTAATTTTTATTAACAACGAAGAAGAAGAAGAATAGAAAGAAGAAGAAAAAGTATAATTCGCTATTTTTAAATTACCTCATCTTGGTCCTGTTGTTGGTTCTGTTGTGGCTGTGGTGCGAAATGTCCCATGACTTCTGGAGTGGGGGCCATGTTGTGGGGCGCGGGGACGGCAATCACACGCATTCCGCGGGGTACCGGCATATTTTGTTCCTCGGGGTACATACGTTGCTGAGAAATAACAGTTAATTGTAACACATTGACAAATATCTGTTTTGACTTTTGATACGTTATTGTATAGTTAGTATTCGCTGCTCGGAGCAATTATTGTTAATTGCTCCGAGATTCGCTGCGATAATTAGGAATGTATAGTTTTCAGAATGTAATAAGTTTAGATTAAATAAAATAATATAAAGAGCAGGTAAGTTTTTAAAATACTGATTTTAGCTTATAACGAGGAACAAATTAAAATAAAAAAATCAGATGGTTTGCTCGAGCCTTTTCCTTAATCTCTAAAAATATAGAAATATTAGATATAAAAAACAGCTATTTTCACGAACTTAACATGCTCTCTGTTGAATACACCGTATAGGTACCTGCTTTAGGAATCATGATTGTTAAAAACCAATCTAAGCACTTAGTCAATAACAGTGTCCATAATATTTACCTCATGTTGTTCCTGGTTCTGTGGTGGTGGTGGGGGTGCGAATGGTCCCATGTTCTCAGACGGGGGCATGTTCGCTGGGATGGCCATTACTCTCTGCACGTGAATACGCATCTCCCTGGGTCCACCCATCTGTTCCTCTGAGGAATCCCATGGCATCTGTTGACAAGGAATGGATGGATTGAAATAAATTGTTAATTCAATCCTATTTCGATAATACAATATTTACGGTTATGTAGGGCCATAAGCTCTACAGTGGCTCTACATAAGTATAAATGAAAGGTCTAATGTATATAATAGCTTTTCGACACATGTTAATTAACCAATTGTTGTTTTAATATTTTAAATTTTAAATTTGTTAGAGTTATTATTAAAACAACTATTATAAAATACATAGGTACATCCGTCCTTAAGATTATCAAAGTTCGTTTATCGTTCCACTTTATTTAGCACAACAGTTTATGCTAATGAAAATATTATTTTTTGAATAACATTATCATTAGAAATCATTTTCACTTTTTGCTATTCTGATTCTCATAAAGATAAACGGTTACTTTTCTATGAAATAACAAAGATGATATAATATATCGATGGAAGAGAATATGTACATTGTACTGGTACCAAATGATCAAAATTTTAAATAAATTAACGTGGGTCAAAATATTTAGATAGCTATCCCACAAGTCGAAATTAATCCACGTATAGTTTTACAGCCATTATTTTTTATTATTTACTAGAAGAGTTAGTTGATATATAAGTACCATAAGTAATATATATATATATATATATATATATATATATATATATATATATATGAATACTAGGCAAATTGAATACTTAATCCAAAACCTTATATATATATATATATATAAGGTTTTGGATTAAGTATTCAATTTGCCTTTATCCGTTTAATCAAAAGCGGATTGTTACACATATCTGTACGAAATGGCAATATACGAACTGTTTGTTCGCCAAATATAACAAGGTTCACAATACATTATTTTATTTGTCATGTATTTCCCTAACATCTTGAGCGAATAACACAATCGGCTGTTTCGTGAAAGATACACGGAATTTTTTACAGTTGAATTGATTGCCTTTTTATTAGAGTTATTCGAGATGAAATTATAGAGAACAAAGGATAATAAAAGTATACAGCGTGGTCGTATGAATAAAACATTCGCCTATTGTGCAAACGCAGTGCTCATGTTGACATCATACGATCGCACATCACTGGTCAACGCCAATACCGAATCAATGACCCGAGTGAGTAAAAACAAAGGCATCGCAGCGTGTTCTACGTGAGATGAAAATTACTGTTATTTTCGATAGCAATTTGCACAATATATTATTACAGATATCTAAACCGAGTTCTTTGTGCCAAGTAAAAAACGAACAATGTTATTTTTTTGAATAAACCATGATTTAAATAATAGCATCGATCAACTTTTTTTGTTATTGTTTACTTCCGTGCGACGTCCTACAAAAATACGTTTTGTAGATGATTTATGATATTATGATTATGGTTAGTTAGAAAGTTGAAAATTATAATTTATTTATTTATTTATCTATCAATTGTTTATTGCACTTAAAGAGAATAAAAAAGAAATACAGACACTTAAATATAGCTTAAACTAAGTACAAATGGAGGTCTTATCGCTTTAGAGCGATTTCTTCCAGACAACCTTTGGTACAGTAAAGGATAAAGTATAAAATAAAATAAATGGGTAGTGCAATAATAAATAATAATAGTAGGGAAAACATACACATACATATTTATATTGTTATTGATAATAAATAGTGAAAGGGGAAGAGAAATACAAAATACCATAATATGACATAATACATAGTAATTAATAATAAGTATATAATATAAGTAAATATGTAAATATAATGTAAATATTTCTTTAATATTTAACAAAATATGTATAATATTATTTACCATATTAACGACAAAAGTGTTAAACATGCTTTTCAATATATCTTTGATAAATATTCTTACTGGTAGGAACGTATTGATAAAACCTTAGTTATGAATTATGATAGGCTGATTAGAGTTTATTAATATTCAAGCAACATCCATTGATTGATGCGGAACGAAATAAAAACACGGAAGAGGTGGCTCTTTGTATTGTCCACGTAACATTATTAATTGTTATATTGTTGATACGTTCCTGCTTCTGCATGTTGCGTCTACAATTTTATTAAAAACATGTGTATATTTTAATTATTAATAACTCTTTTGTCACGCTGTAAACAACCGGTGTAACATATATATTCTTAATATAATTAAAATTTCCACTTAAGAACTTACGCGTGCAATATTATTTAAAATAAAGGATGCATGATATCCTTTTTTTATCTTGAAGTAAAAGATCAAAATTACAATTTTAAATAAGTATGACATTAAAGTATTAAATTAATCATAACTACCTAGTACTTATTAGATGATGTTGAATCTACCCTAAGGCTATAAATCTACAAAAACGTTTCTACTTTACATTTTATTTAAGGTGATTTTAATTTATGTATATGATATATTTTTACATATTAATGTAATGTATAAAATTTGGTTGATTAATTTATCAAATTATAATTATGATGGTAACAAACATAAACTTAAATTCAATGAAGATATTTTGAGAGTATAATTTAACTCTTTAACATAATATAACGGTACCAGCTATCGAAAAGCTACCAGCATATATCATGACCTTCGTAAGGCAGTTATATAAATTAGATGAGATGTATATACCGTAATTAACATACCGTTTCCGATTACTTTTTTAACAAATTTCCGTAATTTTGTTGCATCCGTCGAAACCAATGCCACTATCGCTTTATAAACGCCGGCACATTAATACAAATAAACCTCAACCGGTTTTAGATAAAACAAAAATATTATGGTTGGATCTCGGAGTATATCATCCTTGCAAGAAGCTTATATCTAATACACTGGAGATTTCAGTATGAACATTAACTTGTAACAAGAAAATATGACCTTGAATGACGCCTGTATGTTTTTTTATCCCTTTCACACCTAACTTGCTCCAGTGTATTACATATAAGCTTCTTGTCATCCTTGTATCGAAAGTATGAACAAGACACATCCGTTCAATATCACAGCTCATTTACATGTTTCTTTTCGATGTGACTTTGGATAATAAATTCAACATTAATGGCCTATCTACTTTCGTCGATTTCTTCTTTCACTCTGCATGTTTACATTTCAATATTTTAGGATTCAATATTAATATTGCTTTTCACTTTCTCGATTTTTTTAAGTATCAAACTTAGTAAAATGTCGCTTTATAGGTTTATGTAATCACCGGCAAATTTTATTTTGGAAGGCCAAACAAAAAAAGATGTTTGCTTCCTGTATTCATGTTTTCTATGTACATTTTGAAGTCGACCTCGTATTTTCAGTTCCTCAACATGTGGATAGACTTCAGACGCTGATGATAATAAAGATTTACGCTACGAGAATATTAAATAGCGTAGTTTGTTACCAATGTAACAATGAACCAGAATTATAAGAATCGAATTAAGTATGCGGAGTCAGCCAAAATACAGCGTTGATAATAATCAAATATACTCCACCTTACGTAAACACAATGGTTAATTATGTTTGTATGTATCCCGAATATCTACGAACGTACATGTGAATTACATTTATAAGTGCTTTAAATCCTTGAATAAATCGTGTTCTAAGTTCTCAGCAATAAATGAGCAATTTAAAATGGTCATGCACAGAGCAAATTAAGCTCATACCATCAACTATATGATGGATGGTTGATGTTACCATTTTTAATATTATTGCATGAATCACTTTAAAACATCAAAGATTGAACTACGTCGTAGTATAAACTTATGTAAATTCTCCTTTGAAATAAATATAAATATGTAAATATAGGCCAGTTATAAGCCTGCAACCAGAGCAAGAAATAAATTGCTAACCTTCTGTTCACATTGTTAAAATTAAGCACTTTCCATTGTGATCTCAAATATGAATATAAACCTCACCATTGTTTAGTGCCAAGTTTATTTTTATTCTCTAAAATTTTCAGACATTTACTCAAATGCTGTTTTCGGCTGAAAGTTAAAGAAATAAAAGAGAGCGTAGGTTCCTTGAAGATTTACTTCGTTAAAACGATAAATTATCATAAGACAAATGGTCTATAATTTCCAATACTACGGCTGGAAATATACATTTAGTATTAAATATATGTCATGATATAATCTATGCTGACCGCACACGTGTGATAATTGCCTTGTAAATGTTAGAGTAATGAAGAATAAGAAGTGGAACAAGGTTCGTGGGCATATACCTATAATTTTATTACAACTAAAAATACAACCAATGTCTGCGATGAAAGTATGGTGGCCCCAAATCCCGTCGGATATCGGCTTCTGAACAATAGCCTACAAACTTCATGAGCGTCTGGATTATAATAAGCACAAAAAATATCTCTTCAAATTGGGACCGTATATTATTGATCGCTGGTTATATAAAAAGTGTGGATGGCGCGCGCGGCTCAAACACTCCACACACATCGAATCATGTACGCGTATCTCACGCTGCTCGTTGCGCTTTCGGCGGCCGCGCTCGCAGCGAGCCCGCGGGACCGCCTCGGATACGAGAGAGAAATAGACGCTACGAGATACAAACAAGTGCCCAAATTTCACGATTTCATCCTCAACGAAGACTATATAAACAAACAGAGAACCAAATCGAAACTTATAACAAAACTTAAACCCGAAGACGCGCTAGCGGCTGACAATGTCATTTTAGAATCCAATGTAGTGAAAATCGTGCGACCACTTAGGAAATTGGAAAATGGGGAGCTAGTGAGGCAAAGGCGTGGATATAATTTAGAGAATGTTAACGTGCCTGCGAGGTACCCGTATCTGCCGGTGCCGCGGTATAATAGATTTCGTCGCCGGGGCTAGTGGCCGTAAGACAAGCGCCGCGCCACCAAATGTCAAGGCTGCAGTAAAGTTATTCAAACACAGGACCCGTTGCGCCTCCAGCGCATCTCCAATGTTTGCGTGTGCACACCCTTAAGACTAGTTCTGTTGTTTATGTAAAGTGGCTGTGATCGAACACTTCAGGTTTTCTTTGATATTTGCTCTTTGTCAGCTATCAACAGAGCGACTATTTAGTGATATTATATGTTATATTTTAGTGTAGGTATAGGTGTTCAATATAAGAATTATACGTTAACATATTTAAAGTAATTGGTTTTATTTTAGCTTAAACGCAAAAAGTGTTGATTTTAATTTGACTAAAAGATGTACCAGTAGGCAGCTAAATAAAAATATAGTGAAAAACAATTTAAATTCCTCAGTCAATAAATTAATAAATAGTTGTGGGTTACGAAATTACTGAGGCGATAATCAAGATAATAACAGATTTGAGCTTCAATTTGAGTAAAGGATATAATAATTATATTTTCATTATACCGAAGTAAGAAATATTTTACTTACTTAGTTGAATTTAAATAGACGGTGAAGGCCGTGCTACTTGCCCGTAATGACCGTAAGGATATTACAGAAAATGGACTTATCGTGTTGTAATAAGTAACGGTCATATAAATATGACTTTAATGAGGAGGCCTGTTTGATGCATTCAACTGTATCGATGTCACAGAGTCCCAAACTATTGTTTAAAAACGGAAAAAACCGGCCGGTGTTACGGTCCAATAACATCAATGCTAATTATATAACATAAGCACTTGCATCATTAATAAATAGTATAATGAATCTTAGAATACATTATTGCTTCCAAGGTAAACGAGCTACAAATTGTACACTTTTGTACATGATAAAACAATAAATAAATACAAATATAAAATACAACAATACATTTTAAATTAATATCATCTATCAAATATCTTTAACCCAAGAACTATTAAATGAAATATGTATTGCCATTTAAAATTATGTAATAACCGTAACGAAGTAAGAAACTACTATTTAAACTGTACAAAATACAAATTCGTATCAAAATTAAGTACCTACTTCCTAATCCCGATACCAATAATTGTCAAGGTGATCAACTCATCCAAAGAGACGAAATTATTATTTCATTCGTCAATTCTATACTTATTATTTAGTTACGACCAAAACAGACGATGGCAAAAACAGAGTACGTGATTTAAACTTTTTGTGAGCGTTGTTCTTCAGGACAAATAAAAACCTGAGCCGAGAACACATTACAATCAAGGGCCATATTAATATAATATACATATATACATATTAATATACAATATACATATTATAAAAGCAAGGCTACAGATACCTATGGATAGAACATCGAAAATGGATTGATATTGCCAGATTATCCGAATAACAATAACATTGTGTCAGCAAGATTTATTAGTTTTCTAGTATCGTAAAAAAATGTAATAGGTAGGTATTTGCTTTGTAAGCTTTAAAAAACTTTCCTCAACAAATCTATAGGAATTCAAAACAATGCACAATGGATATCCATGAGATTTGAAAGGATAAAAAATTAATGAGCATGTCTTGTTATTTTAATTAAAAACCTACGCATAAAAGTGCGACGCCATAATTTTTTTATTAACAAATCGCAAGTTAATTAAGTTTCGGAAAGTAAATGACCTTTTGAGAGTACATTAACACGTTAGGTGAAACGAAATAGACGAAAAATTTACTCTAAACGAGTCCATCAAACTGATATGAATTTGAACATAATGGTAACATGTGGTGCATTTAAAATGTACCTATTAACATTATTGCGTGATTCGTTTCACATTCATGAGACACTAAACATCATAACAATAGTAACTATTGATGTATTTATTATCTGTAACGAGTCATTAATAAATTTATCAGTCGGTATTTAGCGTTTGGAAACACATCCAAGGGATGTTGGCGAAGCGTGACTAATGGATTGATGAAAATAGATTAATTAATTATTTGTTCAACATCTTCGGAGTTCTTTTCACTAAAGTATAAGAAATTTAATAATGAATGATGATAAATAATAAATATGTACAGAGATTTCTTTCGTTTGACATCAAATACAACCTAAATGGGTGGTACTTTCACTACATACATACAACGTTAAACATTTTCCGCCGTTATATAGTTCTTATCAACATCACAGAGCGTATTTATACAAGCCTTAATGAGACAAATTTAATAAGCGTGGATGTAATTGAAGCATCTTGTTGGATCACGTCCGTCGAGCGCGTTATTAACCTGACAGTCTGTTGATTGTCAACTGTCAGATAGTCACTTTGAAATTGTAAAGACATTAGATTAGTGAACAATAATAGATTGGTTACCTACGCATATAATACCTATGGTCCGGGAGCCAGCAGCAGATTTTATGACCAAGTTCCTCTCAAGCGGTAATTAGTAAAATGCATCAAAGTATAGTATTATGAAGCCTCGTGAACGTCAGCTGGAGCTCGGTTGGGGGGAAGAGCGGTTGTAGCCTCCCGTATCAGCTGACGGTTTTTCCACCAAGATACAGCCAGCTGACATATATATTTATCCACAGTTACATATAAGCTATCATCAGGTAAATTTTTGTTTGAGAGGAAATAACGGAAAATAAATTTTTCTTTAAATTTAACTTTCATGTTCGAGACACCAGCTGACGTATAATACACCATGTTGTAACCAGCTGACTATTTTTTTTCGTTGAGATATTGGGTTAGCTACAATTTGACAAATTTTTAGCTGAGAGGAAATGAATGAATGAATGTATTTTTTTTCCTATGTGCGTGGGAGGCTACAACCGCTCACCCCCCCAACCGAGCGCCAGCTGACGTTCACGAGGCTTTATAATACTATACTCTCATGCGTCTGACGAATTATCTCTTGAGAGGAAATAGTTAACCAAATTTGCACCTGGCTCCCTAACCACTACAGTAATTAAATAGGTATTGGAATATGGCTCTGTAAGGTGTTATTGATACCCCATGCATATGAAACAAGTAAACAATTTTTCAGAAAAAAAAGCTCCATCTTAGGCTAGGTATCCTATTCGGCTTCTCGTATTTCCATTAATAAATTGAAACATTCTTGTTATGACTATAAAATTCAACACAAAAATAATTAAATTCATATGGGGGTCACAAAAATAATTAAATTCATATGGGCGATTCATAGAAGATACACAAGATGCCAGTGTGCTATCCGCAGCATCGAACGCAGTAAAAAGGACGTTTACCCACCGCCCTTCAACTTAAACTTAGACTCTGAAGAGATGTCCAACTTATAAAGACTCGCTTAAAAATTGCTAAGATCAAATTCAGAGTTTACCATCTTGCTCGAATCTAAATTAAATATTTAATCCCTACCAAGTTCCAACACTAAATAAAATTAATCTAAAGATAAAACAATGTTAATGCTTTCTAATTTTTAAGGGACGTTTTTCATTGCGCAAAACTTTCAGTGTTTAATTTTTGCAATTGTATCTTAAGTAAATGCTATCTAGACTTTTTGTAGCTTTCTTGAATTTACAACATAACAGATTTATAAGTTTGACCCATGGTTATCTCTGTCAGAAAATATGTAAGAGATAATGTTTATCAAGGAAATTACGATCTTAACCCGCCAGCACTCGCGCCTCAAGAAATTACATCAGCACTCGCTTTTTTTTTTTTTTTTTTTTTTTTTTTTTTTTTTGTGTGGTGTCTCTCAATGTTAGCCAGAAGGGCTTCTACATTTTAACGCGGACGCGGGGGTGAACTGAAGGTTCACCCTGGTAGCGACATGCACAAGGGCGTCCCCCCTTGACGGGGACCACGAACCTCGGCTTGGGCTGTCGCTTGAGTGGAGGAGGCCAGAAGGGCCCTAATCGGACGGGATCAGCACTCGCGTGTAGAGCATTTTGCTCACGTTTATGAATGTCAATAAATGCATGTTTTACCAAAAAATATGAATAAAAAAACATTCTATTCAATAAAATACACATTATTTATTCTACAAAATATATATTCAAAGAGTTAACAATATTAATCTTTTTTATTTTAATTAACAATCATAGAAACTAATTTGCCAGTCTTGTAAGGCAGTCTTACGGAAAAAATTAGACAAAAAAAACTTTTCAAAAAAAAACTTAACTAAATATAAATAACTAATCTTCGTCGTATACGCGAGCTTTACACATATCACATACTGTACGACTATGCTCGGTACATAAAAATTTTTGGCAGTAAATGCAGCTCTTTTTGGTCTTGCGATTTTTGCGTCTTGGGCAAACCGCGCAGATACCATTTGGTTTTTCTTCTTCTGGTAACTCAGATTCTGGTAAAAAACGTTTCAACACTTGCTGAAGAGGATATGAAATATTTTGGAAGGTGCTTCTTCTTTGGATATGTGGCTGTGTTAGTTGAAAAGCTAGTTGTTTCAAGTAGTCTCTGCGCGTGATGATTATACCCGTATTTTCTTTGTAAATGATTTGACTGTTGATTCCGGCTATGTTTAGGATCGTGAAAAATAATCTCAGCGGCCATCTACATGCCACTCTTGCCACAGAATACTCTTCTTTTAGTCGATCCACAACATCAACACCTCCTTTTGGTTTATTATAAAAGGTGATAATTTCTGGTTTCGCGGTAGTTCCAGTTGTTGGATCGATTCGGTCGTCGTTATGAAGTGTACTTATCATAAGAACATTTTTTTATTCTTCTTGTTTGGTACGTAAGACACCAGAACCTTGCTCTTATGAAAACCAAAGATACTACTAGGTTTTGGTCTAAAATAAAATAAAATTTGTTCATCCCTTCGATCACGATCCATCTATAATAAAAATTCATAATAGATTACTATTTCAGTAATGTAAAATCATAATATTACATAAAAGTAGCAGTAAAACAGTCGCTAAGATGAAAAAAAAATAAAGTCATGAGTAAAAAAAAGTACTTGCGTCGATACCCGCGCGATGAGCAATACGCCGCCTGATGGTACACGGCGCAACAAACCACCTCGTCCAAGTGACTGGCGCACACTTTCGAGAAGTGAACTGCATACAGGGGTGGGGGACGGAACAAAACTCAGCTACCAAATGAACGATGTACGTACGAATAATTTTGACAAAATGGCGGGTGTTTTAAATTTACTGTGAGCAAAATGCTCATAGCGCGAGTGCTCGCGGGTTAAATCTCACTAATAACCTATTACTACGCCTAACATCATTCGGCCTAAAAGTGCTAATTATATATTATTGAAGTGCGCACGTATAGATATCTTTTTTGCCATGTTTTCAATAAAGTCTTATATTAAATTACAGCTTTACGTATCATTTGGCAATACACGAAAAAATAAATAGATACTGAACATAATATAAAATTTATAGACAGATAGAGAAGTAAAGTAGAAACCTATAAGGAACTTTCATTCTATTAAATTATAAAGGGGCTCTATAAACGGCTCTTTATGATATGATAATATCTGCAATTTATATTAAAAGTAGCACACTTCTTCGATTACTTGATCAGGTTTATACTTTATAGTGATTTAACACCAATATGTTTATACCGAGGAAATAGCGCCTGTAGATATGATTAAACACAATATGAATATGCTAATTCTTCGACCGATTACATTTTATACTCAATAGCTTCGTATTTTACAAATATTAATATATTTCTTATCAAAACAATCTTATTTCCGCGTTTACATAAGAAAATTATCGATGTCATACCGAGAATAATTTAACTGAAGTTTTCTTCTGACTCAGACATCACTAAAAACCTCTAAAATTTCTTCAAAGATTATTAATTATTATTTATGAATTATGCTTTATTAACATTTCGTTGACTTTCGAATACCAATATTGTAGTTGGGGAGGCGAGGTAGCTAAATAGCGTAATTCGACGGCGCCGTCGAGACTTATCAAAATCGAAAGATAAAATAATTTCGAAAAGGAAAGCTTGTATGGTAAAAACCATTTTAGCGGTGGGTTTGGCGTGTACGGTTTTTCAAAAATGTAAAAAAAAACAGTTACTTGGGCATTCTCGAGCGCGTCAGATATTCATACTACGTATGCCCCAAGTGCCTCTGATAACAACGGTATACTAATCTGCCGGTTTGCGTGGTGGGGCCGGGCATATAAATTAGTCAAAAATGCACAAAAAAAAATTTACTCGAGCGCGTCAGATTTTCGGAAGGGGTGTTAAGTAGGCCCCAAGGAAGCTCCCCTTAAAAAAACTGACGATTTCGGCGTGACGATAAGCTACGATGAACTTTTGAAAATGCAAAAAAAATAAGTCTTTTTGAAATACTCGAGCGCGTCAGATTTTCATAGGGGAGGTTTATCTCGGTATCCTGAAAGCATATTTTCTTAATCTGACAAAAATGTTGGAGGGTTCTCTTAATCTGACCGAAAAAGGTTTTTGGGTTTCTTTTTTTTAATCATCGTTATTTCATATCGATTTTTTTTAACACCCTCAGTTTTCGAGATATACTCAAAAAACCGGGAGCTTAAGTTTTTATGATGCTTCAAGTCAAAAAGTTTTAACTTTGGACAAAAATGTCAAGAGACCTTTTTTGTGTAAAATAAAATTACCTTTTTTGTGTATTTATACTTTTTTTTAAAGTGAAACTTTTATTACATCGTCTCAAACTTTTTGGTCTGTGTAGCGCATGTCGCGTGTATCGCGGCTGCCGAGTAGGTATACCTACTCGGCAGCCGACCGACACGCGACGTTTGACGTTCGGAACCGTTCGAACAGCTTCACTTTTACCGTGGTTTCATAAAACCACACAACATTTTTTGTAAAATGTATCGTTCGCGACTTATATACTGCAACGCGTTTTTCGGAAGACGAAATGGCTCCTCCAGACTTCCGGTCATGCGGAAACCGGCAGATTTTGTATTTTTAGTAAGTTTTAGATTATATTCTTCAAAATAAAAAATAAAAAAATCGCGCTCGAGAATGCCGGATTAACGTTTTTTTTACAAGTTCGCGACCCTATAACTCGGCGGCGTCAAGGACTTATCGTCAGATTAGTTAAATTTAGTCTTATAACACTAAAATCAACCCCCAATATCTTAATCTGACGCGCTCGAGTATTTCAGACTATCGATTTTTTTTTACTAATCTGATCGTCTATCCTAGGCGCGCGTCACTACATATAGAGCTAAATAGTTTAAATTTTTGTTGTAAAATTTTAATAGTTCAAGGTTGTTCTACTAGGTCTAAGGTATCTCTCATATCTTAAACTGCCACGCTCGAGTATTACCGAAAATTCCCCTATTCGCCTCCCTATCTAACGTTGAAATCGTTCATTAACTCTTCAACGTGAGCATGTCTATACGAAGATAAATATGTGGAAAGAAAAACAAAATAATGAGGACATCGAAATTTGTTTTGAACTCTCGAAAAAGCAAATGGCAGCATTAGAAATTTCATTATTAAGGTTGTATGTATAAAGACAATTAACGTCGATCCTTCTAAAGTAACATTGTATATTAAAAATGATGAGTACCTACATAATAAATCTAATTATTCAGCATCGTATATAAAAGTATATATGTATCACTTTACTAATCGTAAAACCCACATAAACCAACACGCGAGACTCATTAACATTAATGATCGCGCGTTGGGTTTCACAGACTAAGAAAATTATCTGTCAATACTTCAAAGAGCGTGTACAGTTATGTACTTATTGAAGATGAGATAGCAGTGAGATAGCAATTGACTGTCCCACTAACACTTTCATTGTGTCATATGAGTACATTCACTTCGTACCGTTATCACAGAATACATAATAGTAGCTAAACGCTACAGAACGGACACTCTCCGCCTTCCGCCAAAATTAAACACTTACCTCACCCCGCGCGATCGTGTTTAAAATGGGCCACATTTTTCTGCAAGGACGATACGCAACGAAGATTGACAACATTAATCAAATTGACTTAAAGTAATTTTATTATTTTGGATTTGTGATTATCGTTTTTCGTAGAAAATGGTTAGGTATTGTGCTGTTTACGGATGTATTTCATCAGAAAAACGCGAATTTTTTTTTACGCTAGTCACAAATGTGCCAACCATAAAGCGTTAACACACACATTTGCAGTCTCTACAGTGTGACTGTCAAAACGATAATTTTGTATGGAGTGTCCGGGGTGTGCCGTTATTAAACCTCGATAGGTACTATACATACGTGTTACCTACAGCTGACAGCAGAATAAGTGTGTGAAAGTTTACGACTGCAAATATGAATGCTAAGACAATGTTAGTCATTTTGGACATAAATTGTGAAAAGCTGGATAATAACAAATAATGTATAATGTAGATAGATAGAGCCTTTGATTCAGTAATAAGTTTAATAAATGCAAACATTATAATTATTATTTGTAGTACACTTTATTATAAAATTATTCTGAAATGGAAACAAAAGGTCAAATACCCAGAATAATACGAAAAGCGGGAGATAGGAAAATGCATTTGTTTATTTGGGGTGACGTTCGGTGGAATTTTTCTATTGTGCCGAAAACGAGTTCTCTCTTGCCTGTGTGCGCTTTCAGATTAAAACGTGTTAAAAGCACAGAATATAATATACTATTATACCATATAAATTGCTTGTTTACATATTTTTCATTTATTGGATTTCCACTGAAATGTTATATTTTGGTAGCAAATTTAATCAATAGATTGAAATACATGAAAAAATGCAAACTTCAAAGTGGCGTGAATTTGTAACCTATTTTAGGACCTTCATGTCGTTCGATTTGCTAGTAATGCCAGGGTATTGAGTGTTGACGGGACAAGCAATAAAACAGGCCGAAATATCGGTGTGGCACAACCGTCGACCAACCGCGCAGTACGTGATCTTGTTACAGATAGGGTAGACTGGGTACGGTTGTGCCAGGTCCCGGTAGTGACAGTCGTATTATTTTCGAAAATATAGGGAATAGCAGAGGTCGTGCAAGGGGAAAGAGGAGCGGCTTGCTCGTCTCAACCTGTTTCACAGGGTTGCATCATTTTCCGCGCAGTAAGTACGTGAGCAGAAGCCCATTTTGATTTTAACCGCCAAAAGTAAGTTATTTCTTTTATTTTCATTTCCAAAATACTGTAATATATATGCTGAACGGGTATTGAGTGTTATTCATCGATATAAGTCACATATTAGTAGTTTAATATCAATACTTACATTTATTGTAGGTTATTTTGTCTTGGCGTGGTGATTGTATTTATATAAAAACAGTCTCTGGTTACGATTGTGACACTTTAACCGGGTACGGTTGTGACATAAGTAAATCTGTTGTTTTTGTTTTAGACGCCTTGAAATCGCATCAGAAAAACTCAAAGAGTGTACCGTGTACCGTGTCGCAGTACGAATGAAGTAAAACGCAGGACTTCTTTGCGCAGTGCTGCAGATTATTACTTATTTTGATAGACTTTCGCATAGCTACCACTTTACTATGAGAATATTTTTGTTTTTTTTTGTTTGTAAGATACCATGAGAATATTTATATTTTTTATTTGAAAGATGAGCACTTTTATTACGTTTGGAGTTTTGTTTCAAAGTAAAGTAGAGTTCCTACAAACATAAGTTTTATTGTGATTATGAATGTGATTGACATTTCTTTGATAAATATTGTAATTGATTAAACTAATTTTTAATGAAGACTATTATAAAAAGTCAGTATTAATCCCCATTAATATTATTAATATATATCAGTCTCCACTGATAATATATCTAAAGATACTATAGTGCCTTGAAAGTTGTGAAAGATAAAACTGTTACCAGATTTTATCACTTTGAAGAAAAGTAATTTTTGTTAAGGGTCATATTATAAATAAATGAATATTTCTTGTAATGTAAGTAATAAGTAAAGTCATGAAAAAGTATTTCGTGATCATTTAGAGCATTTCTATCCTGTTGTGTAATCATTTCACATAATTTTCATACTGTCACTATTGACCCCCAGTACTGTCACAACCGCCCCTGGGATGTGGTCGATTGTGACAATCTTCCTTTGTTTAAATAAATAATTTTCATAATTTAACTATTTGATTTAGGCCTAAAGTTTTAACATTTAGTCGTTAACCAATGAATAAACTACATCATAATATAGTTTTTGTTCAGATTATTAGCATAATTTAAAAAATATAGGCGGACAAACTAAAATTGTCACTACCGTACCCAGTCTACCCCGAACCTCATTTACAGATATCAGATCGAGTGTGAGACGACACCGAATTAAAATTAATCACTGATAAAGCAAAGCACCTAATGTCGGGAAATTAGTATTAATTTTTACGATAGTCACTAATTAGAACGAAACTCGGATTTTTAAGATGCATAAATTATTAATTATCTGTAAATTTATTCGACTATCATCACTATGAGTACACATAACAAGACCATTAACAAAACATTGATTTATAACAGGAAAATATATTTGCATTTAATTAATTTTTAAATCGTTATCGAATGTTTATACACGTGTTATTTATATAAAATGTTTAGATTTGTATTTTATAAAGTTAGTATTTATTTTCAGAAATGTATGATTCTCTTCTTTTTGAAAATGCACCAGTCAAAATTATGGGCTAAAATAACGCTCAAATTTCGGTTCATTGTTATTCGTATGATCTCAGATAAATTAGTCACACAATGTTTTCTGAATGTGTTTTTAAAATATCAAACCGTCATAAAAGAAAACGCATAAACGTGCAATATACCGACTGGCGAGTCATCATACCTAAAAGATTGAAAAGTATAAAGCTCACAATAACCAGTTAGATATTGCATAAGTTTGGGTGCATTTCGACTGCGAAAACCGGTATATAAGTACAACGACCCAACGTATCTGCTTTTAAAAAAAGTTGATGTTTTAAGATGTTGCAGACCGATAAATATTATATCTTACACTAGCTGCTCCGCGCGGTTTCACCCCCGTGGCTCCACTCCTGTTGGTCGTAGCGTGATGATATATAGCCTATAACCTTCCTCGATAAATGGGCTATCTAACACCGAAAGAATTTTTGAAATCGGACCAGTAGTACCCGAGATTAGCGCGTTCAAACAAACAAACAAACAAACAAACAAACTCTTCAGCTTTATAATATTAGTATAGATTGAATTGAAGGTACGAAATATATCTAAATTCTTAACTTAATAATTGAAATCTAATAATTCTAATATGTCTGACTCTACCTACGTCCTACAGTAATTTAGATTGAAGACTGAAGCCATAACAAGCTTGAATCATAGTTAACGGTATTTTCTTGTGAATAATATGAGCGCTAGAAACAAATTTGTTACAGCAATTTTACGATATTACTCTTTGAGCCATTGTTCTATTGTCCTTGTTTGCAGAAATTCAATTGTCTAGATTTAAACTAAGAAGATTTGTGCCAAGATCATTTATTAAATTAAGACAAATTAAAAGTATTGCCAATGTCTTTTACATTTTTTTATATCTATACTAATATTATAAAGAGGAAAGGTTTATAATTATGTATGTATGGTTTTCACGCATAAACTACTGGACCGATTTTAAAAATTCTTTCACCATTAGAAAGCTGCATCTTCACTGAGCAACATAGGCTATATTGCATTTTCAAAAAATTAGAGATCCTTACCAAAAATGCAAACATGTAACCCAAGGTGTAAAAAATTCCTTAATAAAAATTCTGTCATCGCGTGCGCTGCGGAATATCTATTCCTTGAAGTACGAGGATGGTTCTTATGAAAAAAACGTAAACATGTTGATACCACAGGCGAAGCCGGGGCGGACCGCTAGTATATTATATTGTTATAGCTTTCCGTCTGCGGAATTACATATTTATACCTTTTTAGCGAGCCTCGCTATCCATTGGTGAAAACAGAATAAAATCAATGCATTAGTTTTTGGGTTTATCGCGAGCAGAGACAGTCGTGGAAGATTTCGTTTTATAATATAAAGTGATTTTTAAACTTTTTAAATTGAATATTGCATATCTATTTACGACACCATACCGGTTATTTTTTTATTTTATAGGAATGTTTGCACTAGATCAAACTTGCGCAGGACAAAGACAACCTTTATAAAATTATGTAATTGCTTGTAAGCAATTTAACCCAAGCATCTCGTTTTACTACATTAATTCCCACACATATGGCGTATTAACAAATATTTTGCCGATTAACATGTTTTATTTATTTCATTTGTTACTTTATTAAGGCAGCACAGTGGCAGTAGCAGAAAATTATATAGTAAGAAATAAGAAACAAATATTTAACAATTTTACACAAATGCATATTACATAGTAGATAAAATTAAAAAAAATGCGTGTGAATATGTAACTGAACAGACTATAGAGACTATAGACTAATGTTAAGCCCCGACATGTTTTTACATAACGGGGCTTAACAACAAGTATTCGTCCGTGATCAATCAGCGTACAGTTATCACGAGTAAAAAGAAAAACTAGATTTTCCCATGGCTCCATTCACGTCACAAAAGGCAGACATCTGCAAGCCTCAATAAAAGCAAACAATGGAAAAATTAAAAACTCGATAAATACTGTGTTAGAGTCCATAGACATAAAACACAAGCGCTTTAACAAATTAGTCAAAATAATATTATACATAGTTTATGATAGTATGAACTATAATTTTAAAAAGCATAGGTACAAGCTGTAAACGTTCTTTAATTTAAAGTTGATCTATATAAATTATAAATACATTATAATATGAGCAGTCTTAAAAAATATACCAATAATGTTTTTTAATAAGGTAGATACCATTAATTCGTTAATACACTTTTAGATTAAAAGACATTATTGAACTTCTAATAAATATTGCATTAACTGTTAATGGAATTTTAATTATACTGTCATTATATTATCAGTAGAATAGTTTTCATCCAGGATATTAAAAGCGCTCACAGAAAGTTAGAAACAATTTAAAATTTATCCACGTGCCTTCAGCGTCGTTAGCAATTACGGTAATGACTTCTCAGTAATCCGTGGTATTCGTAATGCAATGAACGTTTTACAATGCGCAAAATGCACGTTTTCGTTAATAATTGGATACCAAATACGTATCGAATTGTTAATTGGGTGACTTCTAGGTATCCTCTGAATTATAATAATTTAATTTTTTATTCATAAATCCTCTTAATATATCATAATTATGTTGATTACGAGTGTTACACCCACTAGTATTAAACCCGTGCAAAATCCAAACATTATGTTATAAAAAAGCTAAAAATAAAAAAGCTTTTACATTAAGAAAAACGTTTTCGTATCAAAGAACTTCCACGTCATCGGGGAATTGAATCCTGCCCGGGGAAGAGATTTATAAACGTTGAATCTTAAAAAATCGTATCTTAAAAAGTACTTACGGGCAGCGGGAATGGGCCGGGTCGGTTTTGAGAGAGTGGCACGAATTGTCCTCTGGGTTCAGGGGCTGGTGCTGGCATTGGTTGCCTCTCTGGTTGAGGTCTGATGGGGAGACGGACTGGGCCCGACAGCGGGAAGGCGAACACTTGCGATTGGGGATCAGGGAACATGGGCATTTTTCTGAAACAAACACTTTATATTAGAACATTTCTCGAAGCACAGGTCAATAAAGAAATTTATCTGTGTCTGGAAATTATTGCATCTATCGACGATTATTGAACATCTATATCTATCTATATGTATATATAAAACTCAAAGGTGACTGATATAGTGATCTATCAACGCACAGCGTAAACCACTGGACGTATCGGGCTGAAATTTGGCATGCAGGTAGATGTTAGGACGTAGGCATCCGCTAAGAAAGGATTTCCCGAAATTCTTGCGGGAACGGGGAAAAACGGGGATGCACGTACAAAGTCGTGAGCGGAAGCTAGTAATCCAATAAAATGAAATTATCATGGTATTTTAATGCTTTATTTCATGTGGAGACACGCATTCACAAAACAGTTACCTACTTCTTATCTCACAACTTAATCTGATTCATTAAAGTTTGGGTCTATATGCAACAGATAGTTATGTGCCGCCCACTATCGTGTTCCCGCTAACTCTAACCGTAAAAGGTTAACGAAATTTGAAAGCTTTAATTTTTAGGTTGTTATTTCTACGTTCTAATTTGTTGTTTTCATAGGCTTACACACAAGTGAAGAAAAGTCTTTATTTTTAATACTATTTGTTCATATGTGTACTAAGTACTTATTGATTGTATTGAAATTGCATGTAATATATTTTAATATTAACATTAGGTAAATAAAGAGACTATAAACTCGAGCTGCAGTTTATACGATACTAGTTTATGGATGATGTTAGCACATAACTTCGTGGAAGGCAAACTCGATCGCTTTGGTATTTGAAAAACAACTTTACCCATGAAAATTTTATGAGGATGAAAGTTCGTACGTATTTTTCTAATGTAAAAAACTATTGCATGCATAAATTTGTGTATCTAGTAATTATATATCATAATTTGCTTTCAATCAATCCAAACTTCAGCGGCTTTTATTCGACGCAGTTATTAACTTCAATAAGTCAGCGGGTTGTTGATATAATAATGAACAAGAAATAAATAACATAATTGATCATTTAACGACTTTGTCCATTTAGTATTTTTACCTCTTACTAATTGTCACGCAATATTTTCTCGAAGAAAATACACACTCCTTTGTCATTAAAATTGTACTTAAAAACAACAATAACAACGTTATATTATGTAACATAATTGAAAACATTCAAGTGGAACAAGCCGAGAGCAGAATTGAATTACAAATAAACAGCAAAAATGTGTAAGCCTGTGGAGAATATAACTCGCTAAGTCCCTAGAAACAAATCCCCTCTAAACTCTTTTATCTATTTTCAGTACAACATTTACAAAGGCTTACATTATTTTCGATATTTCTTTTTAAAGTCAAAATGTATATTTCTCCTTTCAAGTAGAAATGGTAGATATATTTTCGTGTTATCGTAGCGATTTAAAGGTATCTAAGTCGCACAGGTTGAAATGTGAATATTAAATTTATTTGTTTGCTTATACAGCGACTAAACAACAAACATAAACAACCATACAAGTTCAATATATCATTTAATCTACATAATATACCTATTTTAACTCAAAATATTCTTGATTATACAGAGAAACAAGATATTATATAATATATTCGTAGTTAGAAGGATGATACTAGGTGCTTAATATTATAACGATGTCTGTGTGTATACCTACTGTATTATCAATCGTGTGGTTTGTGATGTATATAATAGAGTATATATGATAGAGTAAAGGATTGGAAACCAAAGCTGGATTTAAAGAAGATACAAGATAAACTTACGTATGAAATTGCAAAACGAAATTATTACATTGATTCCAATTTAACGTGAATTTAACCTACATGATTGTTTATGGTCACGTTCGAGCAACATACATATAAAAACTTCGTACAAACTTCAATTTCTTTCAATCGAATGAATTTACCACTTCATTTTACGCCCACTCGAGACTCTTAGGTAACTTAAGGAATATTTTTATAAAATATCATTATTTCCTTCACGTATAGATAAAACTTACCTTTCGTCACCGCCGTGGCAAATAATAGCGATACGTTCGGCCTGAGCAGCGCGGGGGGCGAAGGCTCCGAGAATGTTGAAGGGGAAACGCCTTTCCATCGGATCTTCCCGACGCCTTTCTACTACGCAGTTCATGCGGCCTCTGAAATAATACCATATATGTTCAAATATAAATTTAATTATGGAAAATGACATGACACTCTGGAATGCTTGAAGTGTTTTTAAGACAGATCTTTCCTATATGTAAAATTTTCAAAAATTAACATTCAGCCAGGTAAACAGGATACTACTTTCAAATTTTAAAATAGAAAGTTTTATTTAATTAAGAATCATCATCAATCACTTATACATACGTGTTTGGTGTAGGTATGTAAGGTCTATTTTTAAAATAGAGTATAGATTTAATACGTAACAAATTCAGGTAGCCGGAATTAACTCAAAAATAAATTTAACAACAAGAACCCGGCAACGAAAAATTTACGCTCGAATAATAAGAAATTATACCCTGCCTAAAATTATGATTTTTTTACCGATACCTCATAAATATGAAATTATGATAAGTAGCTCTAGCAGTTATTAAATTATGCTGAAAGAAATAAACACAAAAACATGCCTACGTACTAATTAGCAAAATATAACAAATCATTAATTTTATAAGGCTTTAATGAATATTAGTTTACAGAGATACTTTCCCAATTAACGAAAATAATCATTAAACTTCTTTGTTGTTAGGTAAAAACGTTCGCATCAATTAATTATAATTTAATTAGGCAGAACAAAATCCTAGTACAACCCAAAGGATGTTTTATTTGAGCAAAATCGATAAGAATGTACCTTATTTCTCATAAATACACCTGTCTAATTAACAATTGGAACAAAACAATACAAATGTACTTAAAAAGCTCTATTCTCGCTTTATTGTGTAACATTTTCCATAATAATGTACATGTTTTTATATACAGGTTGTAAATGGTTCACTCACTGTATATATAACAAAATACAAATATGAAAATAGATCTATTTATGATATTTCGCCTACACAAGAGGATCAACATTTGGTACGTAGAAAACATGCTCAAATTATGCCGTACTTACAACGTACAAAAAGAGTAAGTCAGAGGTTCATGTTATATATTTAATTCCAACATACACAAACATATTTTATAATGATATGCATCATTTTATTTATAAACCTTGATTTTTACCTTCTCTAGAACATTTAAACCTTGAGTCTTGTCGTGTTTGGCTCAATGCAATCTAAGGCCGCGCACGTAAATAATTATTGTCAATTGGACAAAAAATGAAGTAGAAAAGGAAATTGTAAATATTTTATTTACTACTGACCCAATTTGCAATGGTCATCGCACCATAAAATTCAAGTATAGATACAATCTTTCTCTCTTCGTTTATGCTTTTTAAATAAATATTTTTTGGCTCTATCTTTTTTATCAAATTGATTTCAGAAAGCTCTACATTAGACTAACGTATAAAATATAGATAGTTGTTTCACTTTCTTTAAGTTATTTTCTTTATAGCTGCTTGCACTTACTTTTGGTTATTGTTAGCAAGGAAGGCTCCTGCAAGCTCATCAAGGTCGAACTGAACTGGTAACTTGAAAAGAGGTCTGATGATGTCATCTTCTTCGTCTTCTCCGGAACTCTCTGACTCTGAGCTTTCATCGCTTGTGGGCTCTGGTTTCGAGTTGTCGTCATCAATTTTCTGAAATAAACGTTAAATGAGCAACTGTAATATATAGCTTTAACGACATAATCGGGAAAATAAGATTTTAATAAATATTGATCATTATGGTGAAATTTTGCAAAGATTTTGTCGTCTTAATTCATTCTGTCAAGAATATATATACCTACATAATATAATTTAAGCTTAATTAAGTTGTGCTATTTAAACTAATTAACTAAAATTCTTGTCTCACGTGCTTGAGTCTTGAGAGATACCGCAATGTGACAAGATTAATTAAATATAGAAAAGAAAACGAAAGCAATAAATTAACCAAGTATTTCATGAATGTATACAATTTATGTTAAATAGCAAATAGGTAACAATTACAAACAAGAAAATTTGCTAGAAAAAAGTATATGCTAGCCGCGTAAAGAATCTAAATCACGATCATAGTGAAAGGTCGTCATTAAACGAATTGTTGCATGCCGTGGAACTTCTATGGGATACAACAATAATGCACCTTACATGCACAAAAACATGCTATATTGTATTCTTACAAATGTCAAAATAACATAATTTTATGTAGTTATCCATTTATGTAAAGGCATTCCCAGCATAGCACAATAGATTGTAATTTGGCAAAATCGCACGCCAGTGCAATATCGGAGACTCTATGTACTCATATGAATTAATAAGGTTCTTGACACCTTTTTATGAGCAGGTATTTAAGTTGCCTTTAGCATAGTCAGGTAATACCAATATTAAGGGCTGTCACTCTCGCCAATGGATGGATATTATTATGTTCTTGATGAAAATCTAGTGTATGAAACATGGATATCTCGTTCTGTGCTGTTTACTTGGCACAATGCGTTCGGACATCCTGCTGGAGACAATGCGCCGCGCACCATTGTTCCACTGCCCTCCGTTTATAAATATTATTACTTACAGTCCACTAGCTTATTCATTTTTTGACCCGTTGGAATGTCAATTGACTATTCTTTTACGAAATATATTATATTTGTTTGTAAGTGGAGATGCAGAACCATTATTCCACTTTTCGTATTAGAAACTAAATCGTACAAAACTGTCAGTAAAACATTTATTTGCATAAAATCAAATCGTATTCATATTGGTATACACATAAGTTCCAAAATAACTTTCCAAAATATTTATCCAATTGGCATCAGCAACAATGTTGACTTATATTAAGCTCCTGTTAAGTCTGAGAACTTTCTAAATTGATGCAATAACTTTCTGTACGTAATTTCAAGTTTTAATTTCCAATATTGGAAAAATAACTGACGCCAAATATATTTTGTCGTAAATTTTACTTCGGACTTGTTATGACATTAAAGTATCTATATATATATATAACTTATTTATATTTTGAACTTGAACCAATGCCAGTACTGTATCTGTGGTTATTTCGATAATCGAGCAAATAATACTTGAGTTGAAAGAAAGCAATGACGCGATGTTTATCTTTTAGGATATCTGCATGAATTTTACTTTCAACGAAAAGTTTCACTTTTTGTACATATTATGTAGGTATTGTTATGATTGAACGATCGAAAAAAAAACGGAGATGAGTCGATTAAACTTTACAAGACAATTAGCAAACCGGAGATCCTCTATATATTGTTTATTGGTATGCAGTTCTACTTGACATGTGCTTAATATTTATAGAATTGATAACTGAACCACCTATTGTGTTCGTTCATACAATAGATATATTTATTGTAATATGAGATGAGACTGGTTGAAGTGAAAGCTCCAGTGTGACTTGAATTACACATTTGACGTTATTATATTATATAGGAACGGTATCGCGTGCATTTATATCGGCCACATACAGTAATGCATTTATGTAACATGTTCACGTAACGAGAAACTTTCCGTACCCATTTCAAATAAAGCATTGGCTGTAATTCAATTAGCTCTCAGTAAGAATGAAGCTTACCGCAAAGCTCAAAAAAATATTTTTAATAATAATAACTTTTTTGTTTCCTTTTTTCAAATACACAAAAACCTAAATAGAATAAAAAAATATGAATGTACGTAAATCGCGACCAAGCATACAATTATGACGACAGCCGGTAGATAATTATCACATCGCTTATTATATGTAAAAACAAAACGCTAATGACACTTTCACAAACCCATCCCATTAGATAATAATCTCAAACATATAAGCAATTTTTTTGAGAACAATATCATGAAGATTTAATGCAGGTTTTTTTCCAAAATACATAAACAAGATGTGCCTCTCCATTCAAATTCGCAAGTTTTTATATAATTCTGTATAAGTTAATTTGTTATGGTACTAAGTTTATTTTGACCTTCATGGTTGCATAAACAGACAACAAAAAGTAAAGTGGTATAATTTAATTAAGCAATGATGTAGGTATTCTACAAATGGGAGAGTTTGTACATAATTCATAAAATTATATGTTTTGGAAGTACTTAAAGAAAGAACGTACCTGTAGTTTGTCTTCATCGAATTTAGATTCAGCTTGATTGAAAGGGTCCTCTTTAAGGATGCTGTCAGGTGACGGCGCTGCAGTGTTTTGCAGCGGTGGTGCTGACGTTGACGATAGAGTCAGAGGAATTTGTGCATGCAGGGCGTGCGCATTTCCAATTGGTAACGGTTCGTCCTATAAATAAAAAATTACTATATCAAGAACTGAAAATTAGCCATTAGGTATATACTTGTTAACATTTCGAGAAATTTCTCGAAATGTTAAGAGCGCATATTCAATTTAACGCAAGTCAAAATCTCCGCGATCTATTACGATAGATCGCGGCTTGCGCTATCCTTTTACCACAGTATTACAATATTATTTCCTACAGTAAGGAATCGCCTTTGATGTCGCGCGATGCCGCCGCCAGCGTAGGTACTTACGCTGCCACACGAAAATACGCTAGGGTTGCAACAAATGGGAAATAAAACAATTGTGATTATTAATATTATGATGAAATCATTTATTCATATGTACATTCAAAATAATTGCGATTATTAAATCTGATGTAATTATTTGTTCATAAATATATAATTACAGATATTGCACTGCTAAATATTATTTACGTGGACACTTTATTTTTGGATGTTCTTAATTGTATATTATAATTTATAACATTTAACTAAGTAATGCATTTGCATTGGGATGTACAATCTGATTAGAAAATAATGAGGACAACATATACCTACATAGCTTTGATTTTAATTCAACAGATACAATTAATACAATCTTTCTGAAATATTGTTTCCTTCTGGGATTTCAATGTAGATTTACATCCGTAAACGGAACAGTTTGTGCGCGCCATAATAGAATATGTAAGTACCTATGTATAATAAAATTATTACACAAAAAATACGACTGCGTCGTCCTTTCGCGCTAGGTAAAGCAAACTAAGCGTGTTTGCCTTACGCGGCCCGCGTCGCCCGACCCCCGCCAGTTCCCCTCCGTTTCTCTGCACAAGTACATTCGTCGCACTACTGTAGGAAATATGGTAATACTGTGCTTTTACTATGAACAGCATAGGTCCACAGGAGAGCGCCGAGCAACATGTCCTCTCTCTGGAAAGGCTCGCTGCCGACTGATTTTAATCGGGTCGCGCGCAGTGTTTTATAGTACTTTAAAAAAATTTGTAGAAAAATACTAGAGGTACCTTAGTTGATTTTTTAAATTTTATCTTATAAGTAAGACATTCTTTTATTGCAATATGTATAAATTATATTCAATAAAGTCAAATATCTTGGTGAAAATAATCATTTTGTCGACTATAATTTCTAAAAAAATTCACATTGTTCGGATTTTAATTTCGTAAGTTAGGAGTCCAAAATAAAAAAATCTTTTAACTAACTATTTTAATAAGGATTTTTGCAGTTAGTTAAAAATAATTGTGTGTTAGATCTGTCAGCGATTTCAGATATTTTTAGCTTCGAAATTGACACTAAAAGTGAAATCAAGTAATCATCGGCTCAGTTATCTTGATGGTATTCACAAATTCTGTATTAATTGAAAAAAACTCTTAACTAACTACATAGACAATAAAATTTCCTAAAATTATTAGTAATTCATATGTTTGTAAGATAAGTGGTTGATGGACAATCTGGTTTGAAAAATCACATATTTGAGCCAAACAGCGCACGGAACGCGTACACGGCCTTAATGCCCTACTCTCTACCAGAAGAAATTTCTTCTGGTAGAGGGTAGGGCAAAAAGAGAAGCGATTTATGACGTGTTTGTTGCACTAATTTTAAACTATATAATTGTGAAATCATATCATAATTAATAATACGTTATTTAAATGATTTTTAAATTGTAGTAAAAATTAATGGCTATTTCCCGTAAACGTATTATTTAGAATGAATAGCTATTTTCATTCATAGCAATTTGCGTGGTTGGTAAACGGAAAAATCATGTTTGACACGTGACACAGAGACTGTTAACTCACACATCACGATTATTATTTCTCACACATTACATGTTATTTTAACATGTATATATTTTTATGTTCTAGAAATAGATAGCTTTCATTGTTTTTATAATAATATAATTAATATACTTAATTAGATGTAAGTTTCATTATATGTTTACCAACTAGGTATGCAACGAAAAACATTCCTTAAAAATGATATACCTACTTATTTTCCACTAGCATTCCGCCCGCGGCTTCGCCCGCGCAGTCAAAGAAAAACCCGCATAGTTCCCGTTCCCGTGGGATTTCCGTAATAAAACCTATCCTATGTCCCGGGGTAAAAAGTAGCCTATGTCCTTTCTCGGGTATCAAAATATCTCTATACCAAGTTTCATGAAAATTGGTTCAGTAGTTAAGGCGTGATTGAGTAACAGACAGACAGACAGAGTTACTTTCGCATTTATAATATTAGTATGGATTAGTAAGTATTAAAAGTGTACAAGGTACCTACACGTCATAAAATAAATACCTATGGCATGTAAATCAAACATCCAAGGGTTTTACACCGAAAAGGTAAAAAAAGCAAAAACACCTGCAAGCATTTGAGGATGGCCACCGCTCACTTTGAACGTCCAATCTCATCGTAAAATGGCGACGCAGTATGCAAGCTCTTACGTAACTAATTCATTTACTATTCCATCAACTATACACTTGTTCTCATAATACAATATGTTTTAAATAACGATACTTAATTTGAAACGCTATAGAAAACTTAACTGCTACCATATGATTGATATAGCTATTAGCTGCTATATTTTCTTTTCAAGATAAATTAATTGAATAAGTATTGCTGTTGAAAAAGAAAGTTTTCCACAGTATTGTGAAATCCTACGCTTTGAGTATTGGTTTTAGAAGCAATTGAAAAGTAAATATCAATAAAACAAAGTGCAGAGAAGAACCGCAAGTTCTGAAAGAAGTATTATTGTACCTATTTGAGTTCAAATAACCTTTTTATATTATGATTAAACTGTTATCGTTTAAAATTACGGTATGTAAAGGTAAGATTTTTAATTTGATTCGGTGTGTTCACGCTATTACGATTTACAATTGCAAGTAATTTAAAGGATGCGACTATATGCATTGACTTAACATAATGACTATTTAAAAGACATGCACATTAAAATGCAAGGCCAAACCACTTAGACCAATGTGCCTACTGCCTACTGCCTATTGAACGTGAACTATACATATGCATTGAATCCAGTTAACTACCTGCTTGTTAGTTTATTCCTTACTAATTTGTAAAGCACGCTCGTACCGTTGTCGTCGGATGGAGAAAGATCTAAAGAGTTCCTTAATCGTGGTGTGACGCACTTTGTATCGTTGATTATAATTACTAGTCTGTGGCAGTCCTACACAATAGATCATTAATAGCTATAACCAGTTTTAATGAGACGCCTCATCAGTGTTGACAAACATTTAGGTACATTCTTCCACTATATTTTGATCCACATGCCATGCTCCATTAGTTTTTAATTTTGTATATTTGAACCTTAATTCGAACACAACAATGCAAAAGTTTATAGGATAAATAATTTCATTATTTTCTAATAATTTCCAAACATTTTAAATTACATATAAATGTCGTTGACTTATAATTTATTAATAAATATTTATCAACATTTTGACATCGTTATTAAATTTCGAAATCAAGAAACTAATGAACCTAAAAGTATATAGTCCTAAATGTATAACATTTTCGTTTTGATATGTGAGTAGGTATGTAGATGAGTTAGACATTTTTTGGGTATGAATGTACAAAAATAAATAAACAGAAAAAAAATATATCGGAAAATTCATAACATCCCTAAAATATTTACCAAAATTTTTATTTTTCATCGTATTATTAGTCATAGAGTCATTTTCAAGGAGTAAAAAATTAAATTTGTAGATTTAAAATTTATTCAATCTTATTTTAACATAGTACATACATTAAAAATAAGATTGTATTAAGAATAAAAAAATGTTTCATGGCATTTCTGCTGTTTGCCATTTTCTCTTTTACAAACGGAGGTTTTGTTTTGTTCAACGGTCAAAAATTCAATTGATGATTATTAATGGTATTGTTTGTTCATCTGGGCCAAGCAGCTTGTTCTTTTGGCACTTCGCAGCTTACAATTAAGTGTAAAAATGTGTTTGTGTACAGGTACGTCCGTGTCAGCTAATAGGAACCAGCGAGCCGCGAAGCGCTTGCGACCGCAACCGATAGAAAACGACGGTTACGTCGACAATACAATTGTCGCATTGTAAATACGCCTACAACACTTTTACTGCTTTTACGAAACTAAACGGTACAGTTATTGCTTTTTGCTTTGAGCGTTGCGTGATATCAAGGAAATTACAATCAACGGTAGAACAATAAAATTATCGATTGTTAAATGGTTTATAGAAGTAGTCGGAAAATTATAAATTGATTGATTCTGATGGTAAATTGAACAATAACATGCTGAAAATCACATTGTAGTGTGAATAATGTTTACGAGATAGTATTATTAAGTACCTGTAAAAGGTGTTACATTGGTATCATCTATGCTTCATATTTATACATAATACACCTATTCATTACCATAAGAGCCTGGGGAGCGACATTGAAGAGCCTTATTACAATAATCTTTCAAATAAAAAATAATAATTTAAGTGGTTACCTTAATTACCGATTACCACTTCCTTTTAAAATAAGAAAACTTCTTTAAATACTTCAGAAAAAGGAAAAATTGGCAGGAAAATTGACACCCTGAATGTTAACTAAGAAATTCTAAATCAAATTCTTGCTCTCCATTTCTTCTTTGAAATAAGATATACTTAAGGTTAATTACATTTTTTAATATTCATAATTTAAATTTTAGATTAATTTATAAAACTGTTTTCATAAACTGACTTGAAAATATAATGTGGTCTCTGTGTCGCACTATGAGTTATTATAAATATTAAGTAAATATTGTATAATCATCACTTATTTTCTCTTAGCATTACAAAAAATTGTCATGGCATTGACATTGTTGACAATAGAATGCAATTTACAACACAGTCTATTACTAGAAATTGATTGAATACCATGTCATACAATCAATGCTATGATAATAATGCTACAATCAATGCTAAAAAATGCTAATTTAACAAGGAGATAATAATTTGGTATGTAATTGATGGTCTGGCTAAAGTGACAGAGTTCATAATGTATTCTAGATTGGCATGACACTGCATGACAGATTACAATTTCGAGAATGTCACGCGAATGTTCGCGGGGTCAATAATTACATAGCATTATTGGTAATGTGCTGGTGGAGTGGGCGTCGCGCGGGAGGGACGCAAGATCACTCATCACAGTGATGAGCGAGCATGGAAAATCGCTTGTTTCCGCTACCTAATCAACGTAATACAATGAACGTGTTCGTATGAAAATGTTGCTAAATGAACAAGACTAAGCAAAAACGCCAACCTTAATTTACAAATCTTTCTTTGAAAGTGAAATGATATTTCACGCGCTGTAATTTTAGCACTCAAAATTTAAATATAGTGAAACTACAAGTTAATTTCCTTTTTCATCGTCATACATCAAAGGTTTTATTGTAATCTCACAAAGCCACTATATCACAAAGTACATAAAATAACAAAACTAAAAAGTATTTTGGGTTTCTATTCTTCGATCTGAATTAATTTCCTGTTTGTTCATATAAAGAAAGTAATTATATTATATAAAAAATATATAAGTATCTGATTGTTTTAATATTTTTCAAAGAAAATCCAAGATCCAATGTGTGTAAAAATTACTTTTCAATATTATTAAACATAATGTGCTACGGTGAACGATGAACGAGTTCTTGCTATTCAAATGTTTACATTCCTACCTTATACATTTCAGTTGAAAATAATAATCAACGAAATATGACTAAATTTAAATATTATTCAAAGCCCAAGAAACAAAAGCGCTTGAAAGGGGTAGAATAGAAAGTTACAATGATGGATTGGTTTCCATAACTCAATGCAAATTGCACAATAATAAAATCTACCTTACAAAAATACATTCAACCATAATCTTAAAATGGTTTTGATGAAAAGATGTTTTACATTTAAATAGAACACTAATAATTCATTTGTAGCAAAGAAAGTCATCTAAGTTTAAAGCAAAGTAATGTCACAAACGTGACGAGACTTTTCAAACAAGATTCTACTCATATCTATATTTTTTAAAACTACTTTGTACATATTATTGTATGTAGGTACTTAGTCATAATATTATTATTCAACATTTAAACAGGAAAATGCCCTATCATAATATTCGGCATGTAAATACGTATGTTGATTTTTAAATATAATTATGTAAATGTTACTGTTTAAATATTACTTTAGTTGATTTAACAAACGCAAAAAGAGTAACATCATTATACTATGTCAATACCTGCTGCTAGGATTGTTTTAATACGCCTTGTATATGTTGAACCAGGTTGATTATATTTATCGTGTTTAAAACAACTAAACGGTTATAAAATAAATTGTCGGAAAAGCATTGTTCGAATGTCTATGGTTACTGACTTCATTGGTTTCGCTGATAATAAATAGTTTCAAAACATAAATGGAATTCAGAATATATTGCATGTTCATATTGAAATTAGACCAGACAAAGTAATATTTTTTTACGTAACTAATTTATTGCAAAATATTCGCCATAAATAAAATTGAAAGTTTTACACTTTAGTTTAAATTAAGCTGTCCTTAAATATCTATATCAATAATTTAAGGAGAAAATTTATTTCAAATAGTATGGTCTCCTATCGAGGTAACAATTAATCACGATCGGCATTAACTCAATCTACATTTGGAATTTCCCAATCATAAGTAAACTTTTTTTATATAATGAAGTTCACTGTTACGTAAAAATTTCTACTCAATTCTGAACTTTGAAATTTAAATAAAAATAAACATTGCGTGCGCGTTATTTTGCTTTTTATATGATTTGCTGCAATTTTTTAGTCAACGTTATAGGTAGAATATGAGTGATGAAACGCTTTAGGCGATGTTAAATTATGGAAATTATGTGATAAAAACCCAAACTCATGTTGTATTTAAGAACACGAAATTCGAGTTTATGCGACAATCTTTTTATAACCGCCCTATCAATTAATGATTCCTACATTTACACCTCTGTATTCGAATTGTTACTATTTATCAACACTATCGATAAAACGTACTTAATTTCATTTTATTTATGATTAATTTCAGAAGTATTATACAATCATTGTCATATCTTCTTGCCCATTAAACTGTTTATACAACAAGTTACAAATTATTGTTACATTAGAAAGGCATGCGAATTTCCATGCTGGTATATTTTATTTGCTTAGTGATGCATCCGCGACCTGGGGTCAGTGACCGCTTACAACTTTCGCTAAGTGACGTAATCAACTAGGTAATCCTTTGTGCTGAACATAAAATGTCAAAAGGTTGAAACGCCGCCTGAACAAATAAATGTAAGCTTGACTTAACAAATAAAAAAAAGAAAAGTTTATACAAATACCTAAATGAAAACAAAGTTTTTATCTTCTATTTGCAAAAAAATAAAGCTTGCAGAAAAACCGGTAGGTAATACGTTTAGCTGTATAGTGTATAATATGTAAGCTTTTATCATAATCGTGCCTTGATTCTAATGGTACATAATTAGTTTACGGTTTAAGACATTTATTTCTCAAAAAGATTAAATTTGAATCACTTACAGAGAAATAATAATAAAATATATTATAAACATGTTTAGTTTGCATCTATCTACCTATTAATAGACTAACATGTGTGCCGGTAGGTACATAATATAAAGACATCATACATACCAATAGATAAACATAACATATGACATAGCGCTACCATCTCCGCATTTTATACGATTCAACATATCAAACGAAGTAGCATATCATCATACTAATATAGACCAAGTACAATGTACGATGGCCCTAATTGTTTAAAAACCTTCATATCCAACAAAAAGAGTCTGTTCGCAAAATTAGGCACAACGAAGATGTTCTTAAATATCCTACTATTTCTTCACAGTTTGAGGTTCATTAGGACGGCTGCGCCTGCGCAACTTTGCGTAACGCTTGTGAAGATTCAAGGTGATCCGGTACCGCGGCGTCGCGCGGTGGCACGGACTTTACTCATACGTTAATCAAAAATAGGTATCTCCTAACGTTTATGTAAGAAGAAATTATTATCATACTTATATTAATTTTATAATATACTCATAAAATAGCGTCTAACGTCTTAACTAATTTTGTTATAGAATTATGTAACGTTACATAATAATCACTCAAACACAAACAAAAAAATAATACATTTTCAATGTTACATAATCGTGTTGACGTTCTAAATTTTTTGTCATCAATTTGATAAAAGCTATACAATATGTTTTGTTGTATATAAATTATGATACCTAATACTAAAAAGTCCCACGAGCAACGCCATGTTATGAATCTTAACCAGAACTTGAAGGTTAACAAACTATGTGACAACACAATCATAAAGTTTGTTTATAATAAAGCTAAGCGTCTACATTAGTCATACGTATTTAATAAAATATTCATCTAGCAACAAGTGATACAAAGCACAATAAAACATATAGATAATATACTGAATTAATGCATCCGTCCTTCAAGGTCAGGCTCATTATTCACACAAGAACCGATTCAGTACCTCTACCATGAGTTGACATAGTTAAATCGTCTGACGTAACTACAATAGTAAACGTGAATAGTTCACGAGATTATTTTCCGTGAATGACGTATCTATCATCGAATAGTTATAAACTATGACATATGTCAAAATTAGAACTCATGGTGCAAAAATTGTATGGTTACTACAGCGAGTGTAGTATAGTTTACTATACGTTATCTACTGTAGTATACTATAATGCACCTCATGGTAGGCTTTTTAGTTCCGCTACGGCACACTAGGGGCGCTGTACGAAATTTCATACAAACCGCTTACTACAATCGCTAGCGAGTATCGTGTGCGTAAACTCATGGTAGACCTACAGATTAAACAATAACAGATACTATTCGCGTCAAATAAACCAAATCGAATGTAACTAACATGTCAATAAAGCTACATTTTAGTATTCTGAAGAAGCAGTAAACACAATAAATCAGTGAGAGACTAATGAAAGGACGTTATTGACCGGGACCGAATCCGTCATCCACCAGTAAATTGCAGCAGAATTTAAAGTAAAATGTGCCATAAATTCTAGTCACGAACCGTACTCGTGAACAAAGTGAGACGTCTGGGAAGAAAATACTGCACGGGACTGCAAAGGTTCATATCGGTACCAGTTAAAAATATACGAAACGGCAACAATCGTGTTACCGTGTCACCGATAGTTGTTAACTGTAAACAAGTATTATCTACAAACAAAACAAAACAATGGCACTTGTGTGTATTGTGCGAATCCTGTATTCGTATGGACATCACGAAAAAGTGCCGGCTCTTTGTCCAGAGAAGAATTTAAAAGACATGCATCATGAGAACCGAATGTTTTAAATTTACGACTTGAACACATTAACTGTTAACAGTATTTTGAATAAAATTTTGCAATAACAAATTAATAAGTATTCCTAATAATACCCGTCTATATAGTTCTAAAGAACATGATTAAGTAATTTATAATTATGTTGCGACATCTCACCACAAGTAAAACGTAAATACCTACAGACAAATGTTTACAGCATGCACACAAAATTTATGTACATTTTGTCATGGCTGATACTTTGTTCTTCTGACGACATCTAAACTATCCTCACAATATTATAAAGTGGTAATCAATAATCATATTATTATGTTTAGGAGAAAAATAATGGAAGCATGTATCTTCATTTTAGATATTTCCTTTTTAAAGGAAATATTGAAAATACTTTTTTCTTTCTTAATATACTAAATACTATTACACAAAGTTAGCTAAAGAGACGAACACCCATCTTTCAATTAGCCATTTTCTTAAAAGTAATTCGAGGACGCTGCGAAACTCGTACCTACACCAGTACTAATCTACTAAGTGAACTTTAAAATAAAGCTACTTCAAGGATACATAACTATACCTTTCAAGAGTGTAAGAACGAATGTCAACTAAAATAAATAAGTACCCATCAACTTGTTGTCTATACATTGTAATTCATCTCTTCCTGGTGGATTCTTAAAGGTAAAGGTGAATGATTATTATCCTTCGGCTTACATATAAAGCACACCATACATGATAAACTAATCCTAACTTACCACATTTCATAAAATTCCGAACAAAATTTGCCTAATTGAGTAACATATTATGCGAACCTTCACATTTATAAACTAGTATTAGTAGAAAAAATCTATAAATAAACTTACCGCCAACAATGCGTCATTTCCATATGATCTTCCTTCCAAAGCCAACTCCTTGTCTAGCATAGCATCCAACTGTTCGAGTTGGTGACATGAGGCGCGCGCTGAAACCCAACTCGACGCGAGGATGAAGGATCCCAAAATAAAGGACGAGGCCACCACTGTTAGAGCGGCGATCCTTGCGATCTGGACCGCCGATGATACCCTCTGACGGTATGCCTGTGGAATTGAATTTATTTTTTGAACTTTGCTGAATTAGCTGTACAAGGTGACACGTAATAAATAATTAATTAAGGTCAGACATATTTGAACATAATATTCATTTAGATAAGAAATATAAATTTGTGCATCGTCAAATTATCGTGCATCAAATTTTATCGTCCTGTTATTTACTGCTATATTGATAAAATAAGCTAAATACCAAGTTCATCTATTTCTTTTATATATGTACATATTTATTTAATAATTGATATTATTTAAATGTAACAAACTGAAATATAAAATTCGTGTCGGTGATTATTTAGGTGAATGAAAACCGAACGTGCTCTATCAGCTTTTAACGCACACCTGTGTCTGATCGTGTCATATCATTACATTATAAAATATCAAATTTACTTTAATATTCACTATCAAATGTTATAACAGTTTTATTATTTAATGATTTTATTATATATCATAACGAAGGCTAGATCTCACAAGAAATAAAATACTAATTGTATCATAATTTTAAAATAGGGTTTAAAAAAAAAGTATGTGTCGTAAATACTAATTATATGATTATTTAATTAAATAAAATAGAATTTAAAATAAATATTTGTTCTAATCCATATTATCCATATTTAAAACTTTTAATATTCTTGGTATGTTACTGTTTATCCTAATAATATTATTGCTCTAAGCAATTAACAATTAAACCAAAATGTGATTTGTCTAAGTAAGGCCTAAGTAGTAATACGCTATTAGGTATCCCTTCTGTGTGATCGCAGTAAAACACTGAGTGAAAGTATCTTATAAGTGCATTGGAACGCGGCGTCTTTCGTTCAATCGACGTCAATTTCAATCTTCGCAATTTGTTTTGCCAATATCCCTCACTATCTCCACTAACGCGCATCCAACATCGATTTTCACAACAAATAAAAATCATCTGTGTCGTTTCCGCTTTTTCAACCGTTGTAGAAAAATTCTTCTTATCTTTGGCCATAATACCTAATACGTAAGTTATCGTAAAATTCAATACCTTATTAAACATTTGAAAACTGAACTATAAAATATCTTATGAAGAAATGCATGTAGGTAATTCTTTGCAAGCTATAAAAGAAAGGACAAAGTAAACGAAGTAAAGGCCAAAATCAATAAACAAAAAAATCTATTGTTGCGTAAAGAGTTGCCATTATTCCTTAAATGTGATGAAAGTTTTTATGATGGTTGCCCACAATACTTATATGGCGTTTCGTGCAATATTTCACTAGAAGCCTCTCGGCAAACTGTTATCTAATACTGTATACTACTCATAACAATTTTATATAGACATGCGCTTTCTAACAATATTGTTTTTGGAAAACACACATAACATCTTGGCTCTACAATTTTGTATTCTTCCTATTTCATAACCTAAATGTATTTCACATAATACCTTACATGAGTTAAAATACATTGTGATGCCCTGACTTTAATACAAAAAAAAGTAAGTAGTAGAGTAGTAGTAGTATAGGTAGACTAATTTGATTTACAACAAACACTAAGTATTACTATGAAATCTGGCTCTACCATAAATATTCTCAGAAAAATTGAAATAATATGTAAGTATACCACTCAAATCACACATGAAACATCAAAAACAGGAAATAAACGTTGAAAATTATGTTTTAAGTAAGGGGTTGCGGCGTTAAAACCTAATAGAACCCCTATTATAATGTAGTAGAGAGACGTCAGTGAGTTTATAATTGAATTATGCCACTTTCGTTATGGAATTTTCTACAAAAGCCAATAACAAAATTAACCAGCGAATCCGCAACGAACCACTACACTTGCTTCTAGTACAAATTACGTTACTAACTTTTTAGTTTATTGCGCGGATATTGCAATCTCAAGATCAGTTCCACTTACGTAATTCTTAAATGGTCGTAAAATTATTAAATTTGTAACAATTTCTTTTTAAACAGTAAGTTAGTGTGGTAGTTAACGATAAATTGAGTCAGATAACGTATGTATGTAAATAGGATTTATACTGTCGCTAAAAGTAGAGTCTCTGACGCAATCATCATTGTGTCCAGTGCCACTTCGTCAACTAACCAAACGATTTCACTTTGTGGTGCTTACGATAGGTTGTATTACCAGTGGGCTTCAATGAACATATTACAAAATCGTTTGTATACATATCTAATGTGGCTAATGTTTATATCAGCCAGTCTTT
This sequence comes from Colias behrii, assembly GCA_029959065.1. Lineage (NCBI taxonomy): Eukaryota > Metazoa > Arthropoda > Insecta > Lepidoptera > Pieridae > Colias > Colias behrii. Next base: position 6,073,631 of record JARWMC010000011.1, on the reverse strand, counting down.
GATGTAAACTTTTTGGAAATATAATTATACACTATACTACCTAAGTAGATATTTAGTGGAAGTTTGTATTATATATTTTAGTGGAAGTATGTTTCGGATGGCTTAAAATAATATAAATTTAAATATATTCTATTATAAGTATTTACATTTTTATGATAGCAGTGACGCTAATGTAACAATCTGTTTACAAGTTTGTTCGAGAACGCTCACGACTCACGAAACCAATTCTCACTTAAGTTCAAATTGAATAAATTTTAAGTCATTGTTTTGAAAGATCGTAAATGTTTTAATTTTCACAATGAATAATATTTGAGAAGTTGATTAAACAAAGGTGGCATATACATAGATATACAATATACACATTGCATTGCGATATATGTATACCAACGCATTTAACTGAGGCAATTTATGTAGTAAAATTTAAGTTTTCTTAACAACTAGAGTCGCGTGATGCATGGTAATTACATAATCAGTATTTAAGTTAATGATGGAGAAGAACAATGGAACAATGAATTTCCCACATTTATGGGCACATATCTCATAGTTATTCTTGGAAAAGAACAACTGCATCTTGTATTTACAATGATAATCTGTGCCCACTGCAGATGCGCAAATCCGTTTATATGACGCAGTTTCATTTAGCAACTATTATATTATTAAATTAGCATGTCCTTAAAGAAGTATGTACTCTTCTATATTAGGTATATTCTTATAGCTCCTTACAACTTTTACGAACAATTTTTACAAATCAAAATTATATTTATGTGTACTTTCAATATTCAAATACAAAGTATTTGAATATTGAAAGTACACACTAAAATAGTAGGTAGGTATTTCACTACTGAAATGTCTATCTTGCTAAGACTCTATACCTAGCAACTCTGTGTTTTAAATAAATTTCTCATTTGTATTCATAACTGATTCCTGAATAACATAACAAAATGAACTGGTCATCGAGTCTTCGTCACGTTCCAAATGCAGCATATCATGCCAAGTCTTCTACAAGCATTTGTACACTTTATTTATCAGAAGAATTAGTTTATTACTCTGTCAAATAGACATATTATTATTTTGATACAACATATTAGTAGTATACACATAGCCAGATTTAGGCATTAGCCATAAAAACATTCGTATGTGTCGACTTATGAATATACTTAATTTGAATTTTGAAACTCCACATATTTTAATGTTGATTTCTTAATCGATTTGACCATTTCCATTCACTCATTCCTACTCAAACTATAATAACAGATCATCGACAAGGTATGGCTATTATTTAAAAAGGCCGAGATAGTCTCTAATTATTCAAAGTAAAAGTATATAAATGGAAAATCTAACAACATGATAGTAATCCCGAGATAACTACACGAGTGGCTACGCGCCAACAACTTAACAACCGCTACAGGCTGAGAGAAAGGCACTTTCCCGACGTTCAAAGATATTACTCGTTTAATTTACAGGAAATTTCCATTAAATTAAAATTAAACTTAAAAATAATAATGTTCAAGACATCTTCGATACAATTATGAAGAGGATTAAAGCCGGTGTCATATCTTATAAGATTCATTTAGTAAGTATGATAAACAAGAACTGAGATAATCCTTAAATACACCAAAGACAAATCAAGAAAAACTGTCAACGGACCAGGTTTTTACCATGAAGCATAACACAAACACTGTGAATGAACTCATTTGTGATTTGAGGAGACAAGAAAGTTTAGCCATTAGCATTAAGTAACGGGCGATCTTACCGGCGGTGGTTCTGAGGCACTGTATTCAGAAGGTGGGTATTCTGGTTTCATTGTGATGGTTGCCATGGAGTCTGGTTGGTGCTCCTTCTCCATCACGAAATATTATCTTCACTTGGGGGAATTAACTGTTATAGTATGCGCGCGCGTTGTTTGACGTTCTATAGAGCAGTGCGAGTGAACGGCGAGGAGTTGCGTAGGCGCAACAGTGGTGGGGCTATGCGCAGTGGTGATTGTATAGCCGAAGACGGATGCTTCCCGCTATGACAAATCTATAGGTATTGTTGATATACGTGCTCTAGGTGCATAATAAGTTTAGTATTTTGAATAAGAAAACGAATACTCAGGTAATTGAATATTGGATCGCGTAGGTAGTCAAAAACATGCTGCCTTAAAGGTTACGAGCGCTAAAGGGCAAAGGAGCGGTTGTTATGTTATATTGTATTTGAAAATATAGTGCTCTTTGTCAAATACAAAGAGTATAGTATCATATATCTATATTCAAGTCAAATATGAATAGTTACAATTGTGTAACTATTACTACAGCATGCAAACGTGACTCTCTCCCTTAACAAAAAGAAATATTATATGGAAATAAATAAGGTTTTATTTTATTTTAACTATCTAGTTGATCGTGAGTTGATCATTCTGTAAAAAACAGATATTTCTAGATAAATATCCGTGTTTTGTATATAACTACATAACAACATTAACAAAAATGCGATATTTATTTCGAAATTCTAGATTTAGATACCTAGATTTATTCATTTCTATTGTAGACAAAAATTGTTACCTTGACTGGGGTAGAATGTTGTCATAGAATTTAGACTGAGGCCTCAACATAAAACACAATTGATTGAATAAGCTCTTTAGCTAATGGACCTCATTATAATTAGTAACTACCTACCTATTATTAAATAATTTAACTGTCATTAATTTATTTATGATTGTAATCATTGTAATAGAAGAGCAACTTTAAGGATTAAATTTATTAATAATGTATATCTCTTGCTAATCATCATCATTATCATCATCTTCAGCCCATAATGATCCCACTGCTGGGACACGGGCCTCTCGTAAGGGATGACCGTAATCCACCACGTTGGCCAAGTGCGGTTAGCGGATGTCATCAAAGTTTTGATTCTTCGACATGTTGGTTTCCTCACGATGTTTTCCTTCACCGTTCAAGCAGTGGTGATGTTACATGCGCAGATAAATTGAAAAATCATCAATTTATTTCCTGCACGCTCGCCTATTCCCGAACCCCAGACTTATCGAATTGAAGTCCGAGGTTACCACTGAGCCACCATTGCTTTTAGATTTAATACCTCTGACGTTCCGAATTCACGAACCACGATTAGCGAATAATAGAGATATATGAGGTAGTAAGACATTTTTGCTAATGTAGAGCTATGGAAAAATTTAGAGTTATATTTTTTTTTTTATTAGCGCTATAATATAATCGCTATGTAAGATACCAAATGCTCTATAAATGGAAGACTATGGTTATTGGATTGATATTTAGACGGAAACAGTTTTAATCCGTATTTACCTATAATGCTTTGTTACCTTAGGAATATTATTTAATTTGAATAAAAGTAATTAAAAGACTGAATTTCATCGCAAGAAAACAAACGCGAAAAATCTTAGTTCTCACAATAAGAGGACATCGAGCGAAACAGGGGCAACTCGCTTATTATATTTATAATTAATATGATATATTGTATAAATCCTAATTGGTGTTCTTGTGTCCTCACTTCTCTTCAGTATCACGGAAGAAAACAATACATCGTTAAACCTGAAATCGTGACACGTATACATTATAAGTAGAGCAGGCTCCAAGGAGATGTTCGTTTGCAAAAATAGCGGACCTAAATCTGACTTCTGATATATATTGTATAGATCCCAGACATCCTATAGACAGATGTTGCCAACCAGTTTTGTGGTCCCCCTCCCCCCACCCCGGTAATTAAATATGGCATACAAAGAAAAAAATAAAAATTTCCTAAACATGCCGTGTGGGGTATCAAATGAAAGAGCTTATTGAGTAGATCACGAATATATAGCATACTATAACATTTCTTACACTTTCTCTAAGATTTTTTAGAAAATTTACGAAAATGCTCCATTTTTGAGTTAACTTTAAACCACTATAGATTGAAAACTCATGAATATATTTTTTAAATTATTATTTTAAATAATTAACAATAGTCCATTGTTTACGATTCAATAGTTTGTAATAAGTGAGCTATATGTATGTGGTGGATTTGATGACCCCACAAAATGTTTTAAATTGCAAGGCGCAACTTTCACTGAAGTTACCGATTTGAAATCTAATCACACAGAGGCTGATTCAAGAATGTTCTGCCATATTGCAGAGATAATTATTCTAAGCCCTGACACCGATATTTTTGTATTAGGCCTTTATTTCTGGCATAAACTTGAAAATATACTCGCCATCTTTGAATGCTCCCCCCACTCCCCCATGCAACTATTTCACTGTACGAACTATTGAATCGTAAACAATGGACTATTGTTAATTATTTAAAATAATAATTTTAAAAATATATTCATGAGTTTTCAATCTATAGTGGTTTAAAGTTAACTAAAAAATGGAGCATTTTCGTAAATTTTCTAAAAAATCTTAGAGAAAGTGTAAGAAATGTTATAGTATGCTATATATATTCGTGATCTACTCAATAAGCTCTTTCATTTGATACCCCACACGGCATGTTTTGGAAATTTTTATTTTTTTCTTTGTATGCCATATTTAATTACCGGGGTGGGGGGAGGGGGACCACAAAACTGGTTGGCAACATCTGTCTATAGGATATCTGGGATCTATACAATATATATCAGAAGTCAGATTTAGGTCCGCTATTTTTGCAAACGAAACTCCACTGAGAGTCTGGTCTAAAGTTGATACTATTCCGCGGGTCTACCTAGTATTTAATAAAAAATGAAATAGGTATGTAATACATATTTTAATAGATGCAAAAGAAGCATTGGTAAATACTTCCGAAGGATATTTATTTATAAATATATTATAATTGGGTTTTTTTTTTTAGGATATTTGAAACGTTTGAAAGTAATTGCCTGCATTAAGTACCTAGTATCAGGAGTTTGAGATAGGTAGGTACTACAATTTATTATACTTACATACAACTTTATAGTTTAAGAGTAGATATCTGTTACTAAATTTGATAAATAAATATTTAAATCTATTCATTATTATTTTTACTTATACGTTAGTCATCGTGTATGATAAGAGAAGTCTCAAAAATCCAATTCCCAAATACCTAGTTTGACTACTTCCGTGGACCGTGAAATACAATTTATAACAGAGATGTTTTTATCACTATCAATACATAGTATGTATAAAATAAAATCGCTTTCCGCCGTCCGCGTCTGTGTGTCTTTATGCTTGCTTGTATCTTTAAAATTACGCAACAGAATTAATGACGTTATTTTTAAATAGAAAGACTGATTCTTCGGGAGACGCCGCGAACGGAAAGCTAAATAATTATAAATTATAATTATTATCAAATATGTATAAATCAATAGTTCACTAACGTATTCAGATAACTGACAGAATATATCTATAACTTTAGTGAACAAACAGCAGGTAAAGTCCAGTTTATATTGTTTTTTATCCGAGTATAAGTAATACCTTTATACCTATATCAATTACTCAGAACAAAAGTATCTACCTAGGTAAGTACTTTTTCAACGTTTTTTTTTACTATTGAACGATTTATAAATCTTGATTATTAGTTATTACAATAATTATTGTTTTATGAGTGTTTTAATTATTTTTTTTTACATTTATCCTTACATTTATCAGGTTTTTATAAGTTAAATTTTCAGATAGATATAGATATTCATTATCCAAAGTCTCATCGTACATAGAGACATATCCTCAAAGAAGATGAGCGTGAACTAATAGCACAGTATTACAATATCTATACAGTACGGAAGCGAATGTACTTGTGCAGAGAAACGGAGGGGAACTGGCGGGGGGTCGGGCGACGCGGGCCGCGTAAGGCAAACACGCTTAGTTTGCCTTACCTAGCGCGAAAGGACGACGCAGTCGTATTTTTTGTGTAATAATTTTATTATACACTAGCTGCTCCGCGCGGTTTCACCCCCGTGGCTCCACTCCTGTTGGTCGTAGCATGATGATATATAGCCTATAACCTTCCTCGATAAATGGGCTATCTAACACCGAAAGAATTTTTGAAATCGGACCAGTAGTACCCGAGATTAGCGCGTTCAAACAAACAAACAAACTCTTCAGCTTTATAATATTAGTATAGATAGGTAGGTACTTACATATTCTATTATGGCGCGCACAAACTGTTCCGTTTACGGATGTAAATCTACATTGAAATCCCAGAAGGAAACAATATTTCAGAAAGATTGTATTAATTGTATCTGTTGAATTAAAATCAAAGCTATGTACTAGGTTGATCCAAAAGTAATGATAATTGGGTATTTCCTGTACACATAAAAATATAAAAAAATGTTTTTTGCTTGCTCATGTACTCACTAAGTTATGACAAAATAATCATATCAACAGGCCACGTTTCCAAGTATTTAGATTAATTTGAATGTGAACCGTGCGTGCCAGAATTTTTCCCGACGAAAAGAAGAAACAACGATTCGACATTTAGAGGGTGAATTTCTAAATTTTTAATGAGATCAGGATAATTTTTTGTCACGATTTGTGACCATGGACGTTACCCGGGTTCACCATGTTTATGCTGAAACCAAGAAACCATCAATGGCTTGGATGCGATCTTCCAAAGTGACGATGAAGAAATTCAAAGTGAAAATTAGTGGGATAGATTAAAGCGGTAGTTTTTTGGGACGCTGAAGGCATAAGTATGGTGGAATATTTTAAGAAGGTAAAGTACGTCCAACGAGAAGCGATACCAAATGTAAACAAAACACATGCAAGGTCATTGGGAATTGCAGGGGTGCGTAACTTTTTGAAAGTTGGATTTATATAGTTTTAAAAAATATCCGGCAAATTGTAATAATACCAAAAAGGATAGTCTATTTTTATAAATTTTATCATAATTTGAATTATTGTATAATGTAGATTTAAATGAAATAACGCGAATAATAATAATTTTCTGAATCATAAAATATAATATAAGAATAATAAAATTGCCGCCCGAATGTTGGCGAATCCGTCTTGACGTTGTTATGTTTTTGCCGGGAGAACGAGACATTACGACAAAGGCACAAGATGGAAAGAGATAGATATTAGATTGTCAACGCCACAGTTGTTTTTTAGGTGAATGACCTTTTGTATCGCTTCTCGTTGGCCTTACTTTAGTCACTATGTTGGGCTCTTACTACACAGACCAAATTAAAGGATTGCGGTAGGTTATTACGAAAAAGAGATATGGCAAACTGCGGGCTTGAATGGTGTTTCACCAAGACAACGCACCAGATCACAAAGCGTCAGTTGCAATGGCTGCCATTCAAAAATCAGCATTCCAAAATGCTTGAACACCCACCCTGTTTGTTAGATCTAGCTCCTAGTTATTTCTATCTCCTTCCTGGGCACAAGAGACACCGTCTTAGCAAGAAATTTTAAGACGACAGCGAAGTGATGACCGCAGTGGAGGGGTTTTTGTGGATGAACTCAAAGTTTTTTTTTCTAAGTTTAGGAAAAAAATATCGAAGTAAAGAAAGACTGAAGACTATCTAGTGAAATACATAATTATTTTAACTGTAATGACCTTGTTTAATATTGATTATCATTACTTTTGGATCAACCCATGTATATGTTGTCCTCATTATTTTCTAATCAGATTGTACATCCCAATGCGAATGCATTACTTAGTTAAATGTTATAATATACAATTAAGAACATCCAAAAATAAAGTGTCCACGTAAATAATATTAAGCAGTGCAATATCTGTAATTATATATTTATGAACAAATAATTACATCAGATTTAATAATCGCAATTATTTTGAATGTACATATGAATTAATGATTTCATCATAATATTAATAATCACAATTGTTTTATTTCCCATTTGTTGCAACCCTAGCGTATTTTCGTGTGGCAGCGTAAGTACCTACGCTGGCGGCGGCATCGCGCGACATCAAAGGCGTTTCCTTACTGTAGGAAATAATATTGTAATACTGTGCTAATAGACTGTAAATGCTGCTGTGTTACGTACGACAATCCCCACTCATCGCACAAGGCACCGAAGGCTCTTATTTTCTTTCCTGAAAGTTCGCAGCTTTTAAAGCAAAATCGCTTTTTAAAAGCTTACAACAACGTATTTACAGAGCATACATCCGCATAATATATGGGCTGTGGTGATTGGTAGCGACTAGCGACCCACCAACGGGCAACGCGATTGTCTGCTCTTACGTTTCTTACCTAATCAAGACAATTAATTAACTATATCTTTATAATAGCTTGCTGCGAGATAGACGGAACTAGACCGATAAGCAGCGAGATCTGTCGCGAGTAGACGCAGTCATGTTTACACACGCTTTTAGTACGGCTTGTTAAGAGCGCATATTCAATTTAACGCAAGTCAAAATCTCCGCGATCTATTACGATAGATCGCGGCTTGCGCTATCCTTTTACTATGAACAGCATAGGTCCACAGGAGAGCGCCGAGCAACATGTCCTCTCTCTGGAAAGGCTCGCTGCCGACTGATTTTAATCGGGTCGCGCGCAGTGTTTTATAGTACTTTAAAAAAATTTGTAGAAAAATACTAGAGGTACCTTAGTTGATTTTTTAAATTTTATCTTATAAGTAAGACATTCTTTTATTGCAATATGTATAAATTATATTCAATAAAGTCAAATATCTTGGTGAAAATAATCATTTTGTCGACTATAATTTCTAAAAAAATTCACATTGTTCGGATTTTAATTTCGTAAGTTAGGAGTCCAAAATAAAAAAATCTTTTAACTAACTATTTTAATAAGGATTTTTGCAGTTAGTTAAAAATAATTGTGTGTTAGATCTGTCAGCGATTTCAGATATTTTTAGCTTCGAAATTGACACTAAAAGTGAAATCAAGTAATCATCGGCTCAGTTATCTTGATGGTATTCACAAATACTGTATTAATTGAAAAAAACTCTTAACTAACTACATAGACAATAAAATTTCCTAAAATTATTAGTAATTCATATGTTTGTAAGATAAGTGGTTGATGGACAATCTGGTTTGAAAAATCACATATTTGAGCCAAACAGCGCACGGACCGCGTACACGGCCTTAACTCAAAAATATATGAATACTAGAGGTCCGCCCCGGCTTCGCCCGTGGTACATATTTCGTAATAAAAGGTAGCCTATGTCCTTTCTCGGGTATCAAAATATCTCCATACCAAATTTCATGCAAATTGGTTCAGTAGTTTAGGCGTGATTGAGTAACAGACAGACAGACAGACAGAGTTACTTTCGCATTTATAATATTAAATATAAGTATGGATTGGTCCCGTTTGGCAGAAAGTATGAAATTTGGCATGCATGTAGGTTTTATATGTGTGCTTCAATATTGAAGAAGAAACAGGTCGAAGCACAATCTGTGACAATATTTTTCCCCTCCCCCCCACTTTTATGTCCATGATCGCAGATTTTTCTTTTTTTTTTGAAAACGGCTAAAGCTAGGAGAAATCAGTCAAAGAAAAAAGTTTTCTTTATAAAATTATCTAAAAAACAGTCCTTGGATGTATGTTGATAGGACTTATAGTTTTCAAAATATGCTTACATGTCTTTCATTTTTGCAAGAAAATTATGAGAATATTATTAAAATGGCGCGGGCCTATAGCCGATGCGGTGGCGGCGGGGGTAGCGATGGCAAAAAAATGAAGTTAGAAGATTTTTGGATATCTTTCGGTGTCGGTAAAGCTACACGCAGTATTGCTATCCATCAGCTAGCTAATACACTCGGTCCAGAAATATGCAGCGGCATTCTGTTTTTCCATGCGTTTACAGGCTTTGATACTGTATCGGGCTTCAGTGGAAAGGGAAAGAAGTCGTTTTGGAAAGCCTGGAAATCTTTCCCTGAAGTCACCGAAATATTCAAAGAATTATCACAGCCTGTAAATGCGATTGAAAACCATCATTTGGATCTTTTGTCAAGATATGTTATCTTAACATATGATAAAACAAGTGATGTTGAAGACATCAATAACGCAAGGAAGGCATTATTTATAAAGGGACGGGCCATGGATAGGCTGCCACCCACGTCTAGTGCTCTGTTAGAGCATACAAAACGGGCATGTTTGCAAGCGGGATTCATCTGGGGTCAGAGCTTGATAGCAAACCCTGAATATCCCAACTTTGAAGATTGGGGATGGAAGAAAGAAAATGGTGTATGGACTCCATTATGGAGCACTATCAAAGAAACCGCAGCATCCGTAAAGGAGTTAACTAAGTGTTCCTGTCACAGCTGCATTACAGGTCGATGCCTCTGTAGGAAGTCAAGGCTTCCTTGTACTGGCCTCTGTAAGTGCGGGGGAGATAATTGTGATTTTAAAATAAATATATAATGTATAATTTTCACTGGACCTAACTGCTTGTTTTATTTACTTACTTGAATCCTAGTACTTATACCAATAAAGATAGCTTTCTTGCTTCGGAACGAGTTCCAGTAACATATTGTGCAGAAGCAAAAAAAGGAGTTATTCAGTTGAGTTAGACGCCGTGAGCTATAACTCGGGAACCAAACCTTATTATTAACAATAATTTGTTAGGTATCGTTTTGTAGCTTGATGTGTACAGTTTTTAATAATTTTAGTTCATTTTATCACAACACTTAATTTTCCATTAAGTGAAGAAAAATAAAAAATAAATAAAAATTTCTTTCTAAGTTTACAATACATTGACGGTTTTATTAAAAAGTATATGTCTTATCACTATAAATTTAGTATTGTTGAGTAGGTAATTTACCGACCTTTATTTGTTTCTTGAAAAGTAAACTCATTAGTCCTATCGTTTTTGTAGAAATTAAAAAAAACCAGAATGAGAGAGATAAAATGGAGAAAGGGGGGGAAAAGGGGGGGGATCATTTCTCAGCGTGTTTCCTTATCGAAATTAAAGCACATATATAAAAGCTACATGTATGCTAAGTTTTATGCTTTCTGCCAGATGGGACCGTAATTAAGTTAACAAGCCGTACTATTTCGTAACATCTCGCAAGAAGCGCTTGACAAACTGTCGCGACAGAAGTCAGAACTTGCTATAGGCCAAGAAGCTTATATCTAATACACTGGAGATTGCACTATGAACGTTTACTTGTCACGGGAAGGTATGACCTTGAATGACGCCTGGTTGTTCCTTCATCCCTTTCACACCAACTTGCCAAGTTAGGTGTGAAAGGGACAAAAAACAACCAGGCGTCATTCAAGGTCATACCTTCCCGTGACAAGTAAACGTTCATAGTGCAATCTCCAGTGTATTAGATATAAGCTTCTTGCTATAGGCTTACACTTGCAAGCTGCTGTCAGACAGACTGTCGGACAGTTCTTGCGGAAGTTTACTTGCAGATGGTAACACGGCCTAAGCTTAGCGAGGACGGATTCTGCCATATAAACGACTCTTCTTCTTCTTCTTCTTCTTCTTCTTTTTTCAAATGGTAACTCCCGATCCCAGTGAGGACGGATTCTGCCAATGTCAAGTTTTGAACGGATGGTCAGTTTAAGTTAATGCTCATGTTAAGCGTGCTCTGTGCTGAGGAAAAATCACGGTTGAGATGATTTACTTTTTATTTACTCAATGACTTCTTACATGGAGCTGTATAACCTGACAAAGAACAAATATTAGTTATAGACAACACAACACATCACAAAAGCATAACATAAAATAGGTATAGGTAGTCAGAGGGAGTTCAAAATTTTAGATTGTTAAAATTGATAAATTTTGATAGGATATTCACAAATGAGGTAGGGACAAGGCAAAGTAAACACTTAAAATTAGTAGGGAGGGGAACATCTGGGGGAAGGATATCCAGAAGTGAGATACGGAGCTTAGGGCAAACAAAGAATAAATGGTCATAACTTCCTTCGTCTATACCACACTCACAGAGAGAATGGTCACGAACATGAATTTTAAATAAATGATTAGGAGTGGTATTGTGACCTAAACGGAGGCGGCAAATGGTGGAAACAGTAGGCTTGTCTATATTAGGGAAACGGAAGAACCAGGGCTTACGTGGAATTGAGGGTTGGATATCTCTATAAAATTTCCCTTTGGTTGAATTTTTCCACTGACTGTTCCATGTATGATCCAAGCGATCCTTAGAAAGAGAAGAGAGATCGTGGGCATAATTAGAGTAATGCTCCAGAGTACCATGTTGAATGGCAGATTTAGCCAGAACGTCAGCTTTCTCATTGCCTACAATACCAGAATGGCTTGGAATATGTACTAAATCTATCTGAAGCCCTTTTCTGAAGCAGTTGTAAAGTGCGGATTTTATTAGAAAGATGATGGGAAATTTAGACTTTGAGCGGAAAGGGTTAGAAGTAATAGTCTGAAGACAGCTGAGGGAGTCTGAAAAAATAACTGAATTTTGGAGATTATGAGAGTCGATAAAATTGAGAGCTTCCAAAATAGCTGTGGCTTCACCAGTAAAAACAGAAGAGAGAGGGGGACATTTAAATTGTAAAATAGTGTTAGAGTTATGGTGCCATACAGCAACCCCTACAGCAAGATGTTTTGACACTTTTGAGGCATCCGTAAAAAAAAGATTATAACCACGCCAGTAGGAAGAAACCAGACAGTTAAAAGCAACATTAGAATCTGGAGCATATTTTTGAATACCAGAACTCATATTAATGTTGGGGTTAAAAACTAGTGCATGAAACGGAGTTGAATATAAAGGATGGATACTAAATTGGGATGTTGGATCCGGAAGGCGGTTAAATTTGATGAGACTTTTAAGTAGGCAAGGAAAATCAGATGGACGACGGAGGTTATTTAGAGTAAGTATTTGAAGTAGATTTCGAATTTTAGGAAGAAGGGGATGGGAGGATCATTGTATAAGCCGAAAGAAATACTTGTCTGCCAGATATTGACGGCGGAGATATAAAGGAGGGTCTACACATTCTACCTGAAGGGCATTGACTGGGGTAGACTTCATGGCACCTATAATGAGTCGCAGACACTTGTATTGTATTCTGTCCAATTTTATTAAGGATGTTTTATTGCAAGGTTCTAAGATGAACGACGCATAATCCAAATGGCTACGGATTATAGCATTATAAACTAGTTTTTGACAATATGGATGTGATCCCCACCAAACACCAGCTAGGGAGCGTAAAACATTAATACCCTTTTCGCACTTCTGAGAAATGTAGTTAGTGTGAGCCATACCATTCAGCTTTTGGTCAAGCACCACCCCTAGAAATTTAATCTTGTTGACTACAGGGATTGAGGAGTTTTCTAGTAATATTACCGGCTGTGGGATCAAACGTTTTTTCGTGAACACAACTACATTGCTTTTGCTGGGCGATAGTGACAAGCCATGATCGTTCATCCAATTTTCCAAATAAGATAAGGCGCTGTTAAGTCGAAAGGTAATCACATCCATATTCTCTGACGAAGTATACAATACTATATCGTCCGCATACTGCAGAACGCTACAATATGATGGAATGGCTTTATCCAAATCCCAGGTGTATATAGAATACAATAATGGACTCAAAACGGAACCTTGGGGGAGGCCTTTAAATACATGTCTAGTAGGTGTATCTTTAGAACAGCGCACTTGTATCGTCCTCAACATTAATAAGTTGAAGATGAAATGTATCATCCTCTCAGGCAAACTCAGCTGTAACATTTTCTGTCTGAGCACTGGAAGAAGAACATTATCGTACGCTGAAACTACATCCAAAAATACGCCGACCAAATACTGTTTATTGTGAAAAGAGGAACGAATGTCAGTTGTTAAAATACTAAGACTGTCTAATACGCTCAAACCTTTCCTAAAGCCAAATTGGGAACTAGCTAGGAGACCTCTGTTCTCGACCAGCCATTCTAGACGATTTTTAATAAGGTGTTCGGTGATTTTGGCTAAGGTAGAAGACAGGGCGATTGGTCTATAGGAATTGGGGTTAAGGGGATCCTTGCCGGGTTTGGGGATAGGAATAATAAGCTGGGATTTCCAAGAGTCCGGAATAATGGCATGTAAAAAGAAAATGTTAATTAAATTTAGAAAAAAAGATTTTGTTTGATCGCCTGTCTTGCAAAGAAAAGAATATGGTATACCATCAACCCCAGGGGATGAGTCTTTTAAGCCATCAAGAACCGTAACAAGTTCTTGCAAGGTGAATGGGCAATCCATACTGTCGTATGATACTAAATTATGGGGAGGACAAGGAAACTGATCAGAAGAGGGGACAAATGGAGGGGATAGTTTGTCAATGAAATCATCAAGCCAAACGTCTGAGTTGTTGGATACTCTATTTTTATCACATAGAGCTCCCCGGAAACGGCGAATACTATTCCACATTAATGATGGCGGGGTTTTTGGAGATAAGCTCTCACAGAAACGGATCCAACCCTGTTTCTTTTTTTTTGATAGCACCCGTTTAGTGCGTGCTGCAATTTTCTTATAATTAATAAAGTTCTCATAAGACATACTAGAATCATATCTTAACTCGGCTTCTTTACGGTCCTTAACTATGGCAGTACACTCATGGTCCCACCAGGGAGGAGACAGCTTCTTAACAGACAGAGTTGAATAAGTTTTCAATGGGAAAGATTCGGTAGCAGTAGTCTCGAGACAGTTAACAAAAAGAGAATAAGATTCTAAACAATTCTCAGGTGAAGCATTTGGGAGATTACTTATTTTGGTATCAAGGGAGTTGGCAAATTTCTCCCAGTCGGCATTGCCTAACTTAAATTTGAGCAAAGGTGGGAAAGCTCTAGTGGGAACATGAACTGTGCGTGAGCAGGAGATGAGGATTGGAAAATGATCGCTCCCATGAGTAGAGGAAAGCGTAGAACAAGAAAAGGAAGGAGCTAAGACATAAGAGCAAATTGTTAAGTCCACTACAGTATTAGGATTTTGTAATGGGGAGACTCTACGGGTAGGAAGGCAATCGTTAATAATACACATATTCAGATCTTCAAAGAGGTCAACCAATAGATATCCAAAGGAGTCGCAAATGTACGAGCCCCAAGAAGTATGGTGGCCATTAAAGTCACCCATAATAATAACAGGGGGAGGAAGAGAGGAGATGATTAAGGAAAGCTCTGGAATAAAACTAGGATGGGGATGAGGAACATAAACGGATAAGACTGAAATATTAGCAGCTCTAGCTGCAACTGCATTAAAGTTACAGCCATGGTGGGGAAGTGGAATTTGTGAAAAGGTAATACTGTTATTCAAGAGCAGAGCACAGCCAGCATAACCATCAGCTCTGTCGTCTCTAAGACAGGAATACCCTGGAACCCTAAACCGAGAACCGGGCATTAACCATGTCTCTGAGATAGCAAGAACCAAAGGTTTATGATTGGTTATTAATTCAAAAATCTCGTGCTTCTTGGGACGGATACTCTGAGCGTTCCATTGCAGAAACACTAGATCCATAATTGAGGATAGATGAGAAACGGGATAATCTTTCGGCAACGTTGGGCGGTAACTGGTGGGGATAAGAAAGTAAAGTCTCTATAAAAGATAAACACATATTAAGTAGGTGTTCATCAAAGGGAAGTGAAGACCCTGTATTAGGGAGAGCACAACCATTAGAAAGGGAAGAGGGAGGTTCACGAATGATAGAATGATGTGCATCCTTATCATAAGACTTACCCAGAGGAGCTCGGGAACGGGGAGTCTTAGTGACTGTTTTTCTGTATGAAACATTAGGTGTTGATTGGATAGGAGGATTAGATTGGTAAGATGGGAGGCTTTGGGAATGTATAGATAAAGGGTTCTGTATCTGAATATTCTCAGCATAGGATCTACGAGTTGACGGGATGACTCTAGAAGCATCCTCAAAAGATATTCCTTCAGATGCCATTAACTGCTTAATGGCCTTTTGCCTAGCTTGTTCGGGGCATTTCCTATCAGTGGCATAATGCTTACCAGTACAGTGGAGGCATGTTGCATCAGACTCTAAAGTTGGACAAGAGTCGCCCAAATGGGCCTGTGAGCATTTGAAACAACGTTCCTTAGAGCGACATTGGTCGCGTACATGTCCAAACCGACAGCATTTATAGCATTGAATTGTGGGGTATTGGTACACTTCTACTGGCATGGAGTTGTAAAGGCAGTATATTCTTTCTGGACGAACTTGGCCCTGAAAGGTCAAAACAACGGTTTGAGATGGTGACCATGAAGTAACACCATCTATTCTAATTTTTTTACTAAGCCGTCTGGCTTTCAATATTTTGCCTCTTCCACCTGGGAAATCCACATGGCTGATAAATTCTTCCATAGACCACTCCGTAGGGACACCTTTGACAATGCCCATACGAGTGATGTGAAAAGTTGGAATGGAGGCTTGGTAATTTGAATCTTTAAGAGGGGGGAAATTTATAAAATTATTTGCGTCACAAGCGGTATTGAATTGTACAGAAATTTTATTACGCCCAATAGCTTTAACTCCATCTTTAGCTATGTTAGCTACACGATTATTGTATAAGAAAGATCCAAATTTAATTGGCCTAATAGTTAAACCCGCCGCAGGATCGGCCTCTGTACGGGACACATAAACAATAAAAGGGCCACTGTCATTGTCGGAATATGTAATGGGATTAGATAAAATGGGATCCACATATAAACTTTGAGAGGATGCGATCGCGTAGTTCTTAACTGTTACCTGTCTTTTAGACGGGATAATATCTGTATCAGCAACGGATGGCTCTGACCGTTGTCTTTTATTACTTATGTGCTCCGCTTCCATCACCTCACCCTGAATGTCAGGAGGTTTACCAGGGTCGGGAGGATCAGGATTCATGATGGGTGAGGAAAGTTAGTAAATAAACGCTTACCCCAATATATATATAGAGACAATCACAGATTTGGTTATCACTACCAGTTTACACTAAAAAAGAGTGTTCTCAACAAGTTAATTAACAAAAATCTCAATGGCACGTGTTTTCTCCGACACAACAAAGATCGAAAAAAAAAACTATAAACGACTCTATGGAATTGTTAAACGACTAAACGTCAAGTGTCAACAGTCAAACGTCAAAACCATCAGTTTAATTTTAGGGTTATATTATTTTACATTACAATTCAATAATCTGTTTGAAAATAATATATTGTAAACACCTGATAACTTTATATTAATTGAAGCAATGGCGAACTCTGGAAAAGGCACTTACCGACCGGTTGGTAGACATTTAAAAATATATTTGGAAATTTTTATCTATCCAGTGAAAGACTAGTATAAAATTGCAATTTCACCAAAAATGGTAAATCTATTGTAAAGCTAAAAACTGACTGAAAGTAATGCAAGTACCAAGCCGATCAGTGAATCTATTCAAATTTTATTTACATATCCATTTATCCACAAAAATTTAAGTAAATCTCGGTCGAAATAATGTCATGCGGTATTGAGCGTATGTTACTTTAATTCCCAATAACTTATTCAACAAATAATTTTAGGATTCAGATGTACATATATCATTTGAAGATCAACAGAAAATTAACAAATTTGCCCGGTTGAACGCCAAAGCAGATGATATAAAAGATGAATTGAAAATTAAACAAAATGATATAAAAAACTTAGAGGAGGCCGTAGAGGAATTAGCTCTTGCAGATGATTCAGAAAAAATACCCTTCTTAATTGGTGAAGTATTCATTTGTCAAAGTCTGGAAGATACATTGGTAAGTATACCAGTTATCTGTATATTCAAATATATAATTGATAACTAATACTGATTACAATGCTTTTTTTTCAGAAATCATTAGAAGACATGAAAGGTAAAAAGCAAAATGAGATTTTTGAATTAGAATCAAAATGTGAAGAGCTGAAATCCCAAATGAGTGAACTCAAAGCACACCTGTATGGTAAATTTGGAAGTCATATTAATTTGGAAAATGAAGACGATTGATCTTATTCTCCAAAGTGCTATAAGTGCTTATATTCTTAATTATTTCAAGCATATTTATAATTCTCAATTAATTTACCTAAAAGTGTTATGCTTAGTATGTAATGTATAAATAAATAACTTTAACACAATATGATGATTATTTATTATTATTTCATTAAAATAAAGATTTTATGTAATATAAAAATCAACAAAAAAGCTGCAATACAAGCTAAGGCTGTAAGTTAACAATACACCTCTTTTATTAATACAGTATGATTTAAAAAATTACTGTCTTATCATTTATCTCTATATACCTATCTAGAAAATGCATGACGACAGTATCCATAAATGATCGAATTAGTGTTTTTAAGGGAAAATGTATAATATATAAATTAAAAATAGTGACTTAGAAATATTAAAAACATTAAGATTAATGAGATTATCAATAAAATAAAACATGTAAATTCTGCAGTCGGCCATTTTGACTGAAACACGCGTGACGTCACGTCTATGTAAACAACTTCGCGTCAGGTGTATTTTGTTGTTATGAATATGTTGAGAATACGCATTTTTATTTATTTTCTATTTTTTCACGTATGCTTTATCGACTCGGAACAGAAATATAATTGCGAATTCACGAATATGTGGTTCGGGTTTCTCTGCGTCAAATTTATACAATCATTTCATATTATTTTCTCGCTTTAAACAATTACTATAGTCCTTTTCACCTATGATGATTCCTTGTTTAAAACGCCAAAATAATTTTAGTGCTTTATTTTTATTTTATTGCGGCATTATTAAAGGCTTATTACACTACCCGATATGAAGGGCCCTGCATCTAGGGTGGGCGTGTTCCCTAGTTAGTGTGGCGCTTATTACACTTCTCTGCGAATTGGGCCCTAACTCAGTTTATACGCGAATGTCTAGAGAGATAAACGTATTGTTGCATTTTACATTATGCCGCCGTCAGTATCGAAACTTCAAAAAGTTGCTGTAGCAGTGGCAACCGTTGACGCAATAACAAATATTAAAAAAAGAAGAGAAAGATCTGGGTGAAAGAGTATTTGCGGTTACGTGAAAAGCTTTCAAATATGCAAATACTAAGCGTGCTTGAACCGGGAGTTTTAATGAATTAATTAGAGTAGGTGCAGGACAATTTGAACACTTGTTGAGTTTTAAAACAATTAAATAAACAATTGATTTTAACAATTTATTTATTTGTTAACATGGCGGTGTGATCACAAACATTTGGAACTTCCCTTTTAAGTTATATAAACCTGTAGTAGGGAAGTTTGGTGACACCTTACATACAAAAGCAGCCACTCCACGCACTAGTCGCGCGGCAACTGAGCTCCCTAACCGCCCTAAACGTTATTACATTACCCAATCTGCAGGGCGCTTAGGGAGCTAGGCAGATCGGGCAGACCCGATCGCCCTAAATCGGGACACTAACTCCCTAAGTCTTATTACACCACTCTTAGTTAGGGTTAGGGTCCCTAAAAATTGGGTGGTCTAATAAGCCTTTTACCAAAAATATAAAAATGAAACATCTTAAGCTTATAAATCAAAAACAGTATTGTTTAGTTTAATATAATGAAAAATAAAATAAAATAACACAAAAATATAATACCTACGCAATTCGTGTACATGAAATGGATCGTTGAAAAATCATAGAGTTGGAAAATCATATAATCGGCGCCCATCTTGTGATCGTTTGTCAATCGAGTCAATCGTCTGTACGAGTGCGTCAGCCTTGTATACAAGTTGCATTTTTATATTGATACTTTACGTGGTATTCTGTTATTGTTACTAATTGTTATTGTTGACTTTTTTTTGCTGTTGTTTGCTAAGTTTCCTTAGTTAATTGTTGGTGAAATGCTGAAAAAACTAATTTTGGTACTTTATTCAAATCGATTTCATTTCCATATAAAATATTATCGATTATGGAAAACAATTGATATGATTTCAGTAAAGACATCTCTACACGTGTCAAAAATCAATGTGTCACAGATGACAGAAATCATCTTAGGTGGAAAGGACTATAACACTTTTTTTTGGGTATTATTTTTATGTAGATTCACATTGCAATACTGCACACCACTTATAAACTTTGAAATTAGATTCTATAACACTTAATAATTAAATATTTGTTTAATTTTGCTTCGCTATGCATACAGATAATTACGTATTTACGTAAGAGTGAAGTCACGCCTACGCCATGACACCTGTGAGCTGTTTTGGCACAGTTAATAAATATTTTTTGAAAAATGGCTTTTATCTTCGTTAAATTTAAGTATATTAGCGAAATATAGGGTTTTTCTTGTTTAATAAACGTATACACACATTATGGAAGTGGTTTTCAAAATCTTTCGTCATGCCTAAATTTATCAAAAAAAAATATGATTATGAAAATATTGTAATGTATTGGCATAATATGTACTCAATTTTTCAAATATTTTAGTGATAAGAGCATCAAAAAAAAGACCTTTTTTTCTGTCACAAAATATAATTAAGCGCACATATTTAACACAACCAATAAAAAATCCATAATGCTTTACAATGTTATTACAACTTTGTGCATATAATTCAACTAATAATAATAATACTTAATAAATAATACATTATATTACATTATCACAATAGCTGACTACAAAAAGGCATCACATCATATTTTATAATAAGCAGGACCATTTATTTTTATTTCCTAAGTACATAATAAAAATTATTTAATACTTCTTAATATTCAAAATTAAAATCATATTTAAATAAAAAATTCACTTTAATCCTGAATGAGAGAAAATTTTCTATAAAAGTAATTTTTAACTTTAAAGAATTTTCAAAAATCTTATAGATGATACCTTAACTAGCCTGGCTTGCACCATGACATTATTCCCCATTGATAAATTATATATCAAGATAAATCATCATACAATGTAATTTTTACATCAATAAAATGCAGGAAACATGAACATAAACATAAGAACTGAATTCACAAAAAATACTTAAACAATTATTATATAATCTGTGAAAGGTGCTTTCACATTTATAAAAAGAATATTAATGCAACTGCATAATAAAAATTTGTGCGTCATAAACAAATTATAAGTCATATTTCTCTTTATAACTCGTTTAAGATGAATGTACGCAATTCCTAATACAACAAAATAAATTCAGGTTCATGGAAACTAAAATTATATAACATCCATGTTTGACTTCGTCAACTGAATAAGAACTTATGCTAAATTTCAAAGGTACATATTCTTCCACATTTAAGATGCTAAATAAGTAAATACTGTTGGTATTCATTTCACTAGCTTATACGCCTCTTTGTAAACTGGAGCGGGAGTTTGACAAGGAACTTTGTTGTATACTTTCTTCTTCATCTGTATCGTGATCATTGGATATCCTTATTGCTTGGTACCATTGGTTGGTAAGGTCTGTCATCTGACTCTTACAATCTTTCAATTCCTGTAAATTATAATATATTTCACAATTATTACTAGTGTTATTTAGCCTTCAGGTATTTAAGAGTACTATTGTGACAGAAATAGGCTGCCCAATTCCCACCACTACCATAATATTATGAATTTGAGAAAGGGAAGCCAGGTAGTCTGGCGTCGTAACGAGTGACGTAATGAAGCGGTTTACCCATACCATTTACCCAACCATAAAAGGTACCATTCCAAAAAAATTATCAGTTGAAATGAGTACAAAGCAATCACATACCTGATGTGTAAATCGCCTGGTGAAGAATGGTATTAGATATTTTATATCCAAACGCACAAATCCTTTCAATCTAGTAGCATGAGAGTAGTTCACCTGCAATGAAAAAAGTAGACAAACAATTTAATAAAAGTACATCAACGGTGAGGACCTCGGTCTTCAAATTTAATTTAATAATGTCCTATAATATTAAAAAAAAAAAATTTGGGATTCTAATTTATCTGCGCATATTATAACATAACAACTGCTCGAACGGTGAAGGAAAACTTCGTGAGGAAACCGAAATGTCGTAGGATCAAAAGTTTGACGGCATGTGACATCTGCCGACCCGCACTTTTGCGAGCGAGGTGGATTATGGCCTGTACCCTCATAGAAGGCCCGTGTCTTATCATTAGGAATGTATATGGCTCATGATGACATGTTCAAGAGGCAATAAAATAATTAAATTCCTACTTCATATAAATTTACCTCCAATTCTTCTTCAGTAATTTCCGATAGATGCTCAGAATCAATTGTTTGTCCCCATTCTTTTGTTTTAGATAAACTGACTTCCTTCTGCTTACGCAATGGTCGTGATCGCTTCGTTTTCTTGTTAGCCTACATTTATAAAAAAAAAATAAACATAATGTAATAGATATTAAGTTTTAATAGGGTATTTTTATTTTAAAATATGGATATATTACAATAAAACTAAGCTTATTAAATAATTAAATAAATATAAGATTACCCGTAGAAATTTCAGTAATGGCATAGTAGAACCTCCAAAGAACAATGTAGTAAACAGCACTATTATAAGCGTTGTGGTTATAATTACGTGTCGAGTTTCGTCAGAGAAGTTAAGATGAAGAGAAAGTGCATAAGAAATTGCACCACGCAAACCTGAAAAAAAACGTACATTTATATTTAATCTGAAAAAAAAATTGTTGTTTATATGAGATTCCAGGGCAATTGAAAAGTTTTTGGGTATGGAAATATTTTTTATGCCCCAAATACATTTTTATTCTTGTTTATGAGTAAGCCAACTTAGCACATTATGTAATAATATTGTAAACAGGCATTCAACAATAAAATATACAACATCTTACCACTAAACCACATTATAAACATCATTTTCTTGGTTATCTTATGTTCTCTGAATTTATTACAAAGTAATGCAAGTGGAAATATATTTGCAGCTCTTCCTAGTAGACAAAGCACTATACTCCAAACAACAAGGGCTGGTTCCACTCTATGGCGGAAACTGAAATAATCAAATGTATAGGTATTTGAAAAATGGAAATAAAATTTTTCTATTCTTTTGCAGCGAAAATTAGGAATAAAACAACTATTTAATAAAAAAATAATACTTCTTAAGCTACTATACTTCTGACATTGTACATAAAAATTGTGCAACCCACCTAAATATAGCTAATCCGAGATAAGCAAACACACATGTTTCTGCTATGAAAGCAAGCGTTCTCATAGTTTGCTGCATAGTAACCTGTGTAACTGTAGACAGATTGAAATGGGTGTAGTGGGACATAACAATACCACAGAACAATATCGCCATAATTCCTGGAAACAAAATATACCATAAAAATATGTTAATTAATGAACAATCAAAAAAATCATGTGACAAATACAAAATTTATAAACTTACCAGATAAATGAATTCCTTCAGCAAGCACATAAGGTGCATATGTAAACACAAGCATCATTCCAAATTCAAGGGATGGATTTTTACGCAAATCTACATGTTTCAACAAAAGAGCACTTATAAGTGCAAAGACAACCCCAATACCCGCTGATGCAAAAAACATGAGCCAGAAACGGTTAATTGCAGATAAGATAGCATCCATTGTCGACATGACTGGATCATTAGAACCTAGCACAGCTGTAGTGAGGACGATAGCAACAGCATCATTTAATATACTCTCTCCAAATACTAACATATTTAATACTGGATCAACATCTAAAGCATGAAAGATTGCAACTGTAGCAACAGGGTCGACGGCTGATATTAAAGAACCAAATGCAAACGATTCTACAAAACTCAGCTTATAAACAACTTGGGCCAATCCCAATAAATAAATTCCAGCCCCAATAACAAATGCAGATATTGCAGTACCAACAATTGCAAACAGCAATATTGATCCAATATTCTGAAAGAAATTTCCCTTATGGAGATTGTAACCAGATTCAAAAATGATTGGTGGTAAGAGAACTAAGAAAAAAGCAGTGGGTGAGAATGCTTCTTCTTTTCTCCAATTGGCTATGTTCTTAATAGACATTAAATTGATAAGCATACCAATGAGGGCACCTAAGAATACTATGACAACACTCTCTGGCAAATATGAAAACCCAGTTTGCAACATGAGATGTATTAACAATATTCCAAGAGCTAGAACACACAGAACAAAAAATATAGCCATAGAACTATTATGTTCATCTTCTGCTGAACTCTTCCCAGGAAGTGCTGCTATATCAGAAGGACTGACATCCGAGGCATTCGGCGCGACCGTTGAAGGAACATTTACTTGAGGAACAGGTGAAGTTGAAGAATTTGAGGAACTTTCATTGACAGTATTCGGACTTTCCGTTGTTATATTTACTGGTACTGATGAATTCGCTATATTTTGTACTGTTACAGGAAGTTCACTCGAACTCGAAATATTTTGTATTACTCCGCGCTTCGACCTTGAAATCACTTTTTCTTTTAAATTATGGGCAAATGGCATATCTTTAACATTGTTTGCATCCTTAAATGGCTCTTCTTCAAACATAAATTCTTCATTTTCAGTATTAACTGTATTTAATACTCCAAATATGCAAACGACATAATAAAATATGTTTGCGACTTTAGTCATTTTTAATTATTTTGTTTCGTATAGATTGACAATAATAACTATATATTTTCACATATAACCTTACACATTGAAGAATTTCAAGATACCAATAATTTTAATTTGTTTATCAAGCGCCGTTTTAACATTAAAAAACATGATAAAAGAAACTGTATCAATATTCAATCAGATGATAGCCTGACGTCTGTTTGTAATTACGCTTGTACGCTACGGAATACGGATATGACTTATTGACATTGACATATAACGTAGGGTTTGACTTTTGAGATTTATGACCATAGACACGCACAACTTGACTCCTGTGGTAATGATCTAAGCCTGTGGTTGTCGGTTGACTCCTTAAAGGCTTATTACACTACGCGGTATTCAGACAGTCTTACTAAGATTTAGCATAATGTAATAAGAGTTAGCAAGATAGCCTGTCTAATTAGACCGACCGAATGGGTTCGACCATGCTTACTTGCTTGCTTGCTGAATACCCCGTAGTGTAATAAGACTTAGCACGCTTAGACCGTTCAGTCAGCGGCCAGCGCGCGGCAGCCGCAGAGCAAAGTCGCTCGTATGTTTGTTTGCTGTGGCCGCGTGCACCATGGCTTGTTCGAAAGAGAAAGAAGTGCTTTTTAATGTACTCGATTTGTACCGAGACATGCCATATTTATGGCAGAAAAGTCATAAAGATTATTCTAATCAACCACTACGTACTGAAGGATTCCGGGTGTTGTTGGAAATTTATAAAAACTTTGATGAAAAAGCTACAGTCAAAACAATAAAAAAGAAGTTGATGAATATGCGCACCAATTACAATAAAGAATTGGCTAAGGTATGTACCTACTTAATTCCTTTGTTATGTCTTTTGTTCGTCCCAATAAATACGTAGGTACCTCCATATACCTACGACAAAGCGCACCTGCGGGGCTATTACACTATTTTGCCGAAATGAAATTTGACCGCTATTTCAAAAACTTTGACGTACATTGCCTAATTCGATTTTCTTTGTATGGCGTCATCTGTCAAACGATTTCGATTCACGCAATGTACATCGACTGTGTGTCCTGTCAAAATAGTGTAATAACCCCCCTTTATAACTTTTGATTTGAATTGAACTGGGCCTAAATCGTTTCAAGTTTCGAAATGCGGTGTTTTTAGAGGTAAATGCTTCCAAACAAACTGGTGCAGGGACAGATGACGCGTATGTACCAACTTTATGGTATTACGACGCCTTAAACTTTCTTGGGTCAAGGAGTGAACCGTGTCGCATAACACCAGAGAGTATCGAAGATGAGGAGGTAAATTGTATTCAATTCATTATACCAACTTCGAAATCGCGAATAAAAAACAGGTTTCATAGAAATATTCAAAATTCAAGACCAATCACCCGATATGTATGGAACAGCTGTTTTTTTTCGTGATTTCGAAGTTGGATGGTAAAAGTTGTTCGTAGGTACATAAGTGCAGTACATTGACCCCTTTCATTTTTTAGGATATTATGAAACAACCTGTATTTTATTTTTTACTAAGCATTATTTAATCAGATAAAATGGTAGGTACAACAAATATTATGGTGGTACAACATCAATCATTCGGTCTTGGAAACTAACACGTCCAACAGAATTGAAATAGTCCATGAATTTATTGCGAACAATGTTGCCATCTTCATTACGCTGCCTATTTGATGAACGCTGTAATGAAATTAAGGGTGCAGAGGTTTGTCTCCAATCTCCTTCGCGAAACGTACCCAGTCTTATATTTTCTGAGTCAATATTAGAATGAGATATATAAGTTGGTACTCGTTTCCTCAGAAAGTTATGCAGAGCGCAACATGCCAACACTACAGCATCCACATTGTCCAGATCTAGATCAAGTGGTCTACGCAGTATTCTGAAACGGGAACTTAATATGCCAAAGGCATTTTCAACCACTCTTCTGGCTCGCGATAATCGATAATTAAAAATCCTTTGTGAACGATTAATATTTTTAAAAGGAAACGGTTTCATTAAATTTTTATTTAATGCGAATGCACTATCCCCCAGAAACACGTATGGTACAATTTCGTTTGTGCCTGGTAGTGGAGATGGAGATGGCAAATTTAAAGAATTGTTCATCATTTTCTTATAAAATTTTGTACATTTTAAAATTGCTCCATCTGCAACGGATCCATTGGTGCCTGTGTGTATATACATGAATTCGTAGTTAGCGTTTACAACAGCAAACAGCACTATACTGAAGAATCCCTTATAATTATAGAACAAAGAGCCACTTCCGGGGGGTTTTTCGATGGCGATATGCTTCCCATCACATGATCCAATACAGTGACTGAAATTCCATTTTGTTTCGAATTCCTCAGCAATTTCTGTCCATTCTGTCTCATTTTCAGGTATCTGGAACAAAAAAATTAATTTGATTGTATTTTTAGGGCTCAAACTCATCTGACGAAGACATTTCAAGCCAGCAAATTCAAGGATCAATTCCTTCAACGTCTAGAGGACATAGCGTTAAAAAAAAGAAAGAAACACTTCTACAAAAACAAGAAAAAATTATCAAATCTGCTGAAGTAATGTTATCAAATAAAGAAGAAGAAGACTGGGAAGTATTTGGAAAGTCTGTAGGCTTGCAGTTAAAGGATATAAATGGAACACAACTGATATTTACTCAAAAAATTATATCCGATGTAATTTATAATGCTAAACTTGGACGACTTTCTGAAGATTCTTGTCTACTCGTCACGCCATCGGAAATAAGACATACATTGAACAGATACAACTATCAGATACCCTTCATCCAATCACCAGTATCAAGTTATTCATCCCCGTCACCATACAACCGACAGTCCCCTAAGTTGCCTCACAAACGTCCATCATCACGCATTTATTTATCACCCACACCGAGTCCTCCATCGTCATCTACTACACAGTATCATCCGCCTCATCCAATTCAGTTTCCACAACAAGCATTCCAGTCGTCACAACAAGCAATCCAATCGCCACAACAAACAATTCAGTTACCACAACACACAATCCAGTCGTCACAACACACAATCCAGTCGTCACAACACATAATTCAATCACAACAACCAGCAATCCAGTCACCACAACATTCATTTCCCTCGAGAATCACTGTCAACAATCCTGAAGATTTTTTAGAATACATTGAAAATGAATCAGGGTCAACTGTTTCCCCGTCTATAGTAGAAGGGAGTGCCAATGTAATGAAAGATTTTTTGATTTTCAAGCCGAAAAAAGAATAATTTTCTGTTTAATTTACTGATTGTTTTTGTTATTGATTTGATTTGAAAAATAAATGTTAAATTGAACTTTGAATTTTGATTTGAAAAATAAATGTTAAATTGAAAAATAATATACAGTGGTTTTACTCACCTTGATCAAATGTTTTAAGCATTTGTAGATAGCCCGGCATGTTTCTGGTATAATTGACGATAAAAGAGGTTGCGATATCAAAGAGCTGAACCTTAGGTCTTGATAGGAGTTGCCCGTTGCCAGGAATCTTAAAGTAACTACCAATCTTTGTTTAGCACTGACACTTTGTCTAAGAATCGTATCTTCTTTTTGAATATACGGAGTAACTAATTTCAAAAGACATTCAAACTCGGCAACTCCTACTCTAAGGTAGTTTCTTAAGTCACATGGTTCCAGAACACTCAGTATTTGCATATTTGATAATTTTTCTCGTAAAAGTAAATACTCTTTCACCCATATTTTTCTTTTCTTTTTTGTATTTAAATTAATAGATGCGGCAAGAGCTATGGCGATTTTCTGGTGCTTTGAAAGTTTTCCCATCGCGCGACAACCGTCACCGACTACGTACGCCTTGCAAATGAGTTAGCATGCGATATTCAGCACAGTGTAATAGCGAGCTTGTCTAGTTAGATTTTAAGACAGTCTTAGTAAGACTGTCTGAATACCGCGTAGTGTAATAAGCCTTTTAATCCATGTTGACTCAGATGACGTATCACGTAAGTCGTAACCAAGAAGCTTATACCTAATACACTGGAGATTTCAGTATGAACATTAACTTGTAACAAGAAAATATGACGTTGAATGACGCCTGTATGTTTTTTTATCCCTTTCACACCTAACTTGGCAAGTTGGTGTGAAAGGGATAAAAAAACATACAGGCGTCATTCAAGGTCATATTTTCTTGTTACAAGTTAATGGTCATAGTGCAATCTCCAGTGTATTAGATATAAGCTTCTTGGTCGTAACCAAGAAGCTTACATCTAATCTTAGATCATTAAGTAATGGATGGAGTACGCTGGCAAATGTTCTAACTAAACTTTCTGCTGATTTTGGTGCGGGGAGGGTAACTCACACTATTGAAACACAATCACACATTCACAAAAATAATTTGTGTCACGAAAGTCGTAAAAATTTACGACCTTTTAAGCGACGAGTTTTTAAATTCAACTCTATCCCTAAGTTCATAAAGAATAAATTTGTATTTCATTCCAAGTTGTCTCGTGGGGAGTGCGGTTCAATATCGCGTTCTAAATTCAACTTTATAACTTAGATTATAAAGATTAAATTTGTATTTCTTTAAAAGATAGTCTCGTAAGGAATGCGGTTCATTATCGCGTTTTAAATTCAACTTTATCTCTTAGTCCATAAAGATTAAATTTGTATATTTTCTTTCCATAATAGTCTCGTGGGGCCGCATCAATGATCGAGTAAACATGACTCGATTATTTGTCTTGATCATATCGCTAAACGATACATCGACGATTATTGGAAATTGCATTTAATTAGAAATGTACGTTAAAAAAATAAAAAAATATACACAAATGAAAGGTTATTCCATCTTTTTTAATATTCGACATGTTTGAATTGCTTCTGCAAGTCTTGACAGTGCAAAACGGCATTTTTAGCGGAGCACTCGCAGACGTCCTTTCGATGTTTTACGAATACGCAGAGTGATTGTAATCGATTACGCAAGTAGTTTTTATGAAAGCATAAGATTTTTCGATTCGAATAATCTTATACCTCGGCAAAAGGGGAAACGCCTGCGAGTGTTATCCATTACTTAATGATCTAAGCATCTGATACACTGGAGATTGCAATATTCAGGACATTAACTTGTAACTAGAAAATATGACCTTGAATGACGTCAGTTATGTTTTTTGTCTCTTTCTGTGGGGTGACCACACTGGTTTGTAAATTCAGGATTTTTCGAAATAGAAAAAACTACAAATCATGGTCTATAAATAATAACGACATATATTTTTAACGGTATTTATATTATATTTACTGGTCAACTTACAAAAATTATCACCTTTTTATAGGTACATACAATTTTAATTGGTAGAGACTGATAGTTTTAAATAACGCTTGATAACTTTTGGCTACAAAGCTTGGATATCAACCGATCATATACAGCATTAACATCCTTTGTAAATAGAGGAAAGTTGTGTTTTGCATCAGATGTTGTTTACCAAATTGTAAGTTACTCAGATCTTCTTTTTAAACGCGTTGCTTCGACGGGTCAACTTTAAGTCAAAAAAATCAAAGAAAATATATTTATAGCAGCCTTGCAAAAATTTCAGCTAACTTTACAAAGTTTATTTTTCAAAAGGTATTTTTTCCTGGGTCGTAATCCTCAGTAATTTTACCCTTGATAGGCACATATATTTCTTTTTACTTCATTTTTTGGAAAGCTGAAATACGTAAAACAAAAAAATTTTAGGTTAAAAAAGTATAAATTTCAATGTAAAAAAGAAAAAAATGTTGTGTGGTTTTATGAAACCACGGTAAAAGTGAAACTGTTCGAACGGTTCCGAACACTGCTTTGTGTAGCGCATGTCGCGTGACGGTCGGCTGCCGAGTAGGTATACCTACTCGGCAGCCGCGATACACGCGACATGCGCTACACAGACCAAAAAGTTTGAGACGATGTAATAAAAGTTTCACTTTAACAAACTTAAAACCACATGTGAGTGCAATACCGATGTCGTGTATTGTTTCATTACTAGTATAAAAATCTTTAAAATGGTGTTCTAAATGTTCATCATAATATTGTTTTAGCAATATATTCTCGTCGCTATCCGTAAAAACCCGTCATCATGGTTACCTTACTTGTTAAATTTGTTTATTGAAAACTTGTTGAAAAATGATGAAAGTATTAGGAAAAGAACTTATTTAACATGATTGCTTACTAAAATGATGATAAATTTTACGATTTTTGCCATTAAAATGATTCTAAACAGGTAAATGCATGAGTATTGAGGAATATTGTAAATAACATATAAAATTATAGGCCAGAATTTGGTTTCCAAACACTTCTGCAATTTTGCACGATACAATACATTCTTTATTTTCGGAAAATATTTATAAAATACGCAACAACATTAACTTAAATATTCGAAGCGACGCAATTTTTTTTACACATATATGCCATATTGACAAACCGAGAGTTGCTATAATTTTATTATGGTGACTACCCATTATCAGGGAGTGTGACTTTTTAATGATTGGCTCAGATCAAGCTCAGATACTTAATTTATTTAGCATAAATAATAATTGTCTCATCCAACAATGCTTCTGAATGATGTTGTTGGCAATTTATCAACGAACTCATCTACAAAATCTAACCTTTTGCACAGAATATTACAGAATACATAGTAGCCTTGGGAAAACTTCGTATTAACAGTGGCAATACCAAGTTAGGTGTGAAAGGGATAAAAACATAAGTTAGGGTCAATGAACTTCTCGTCAGTCGTCAATCCTAGACGATATCTCCAGTGTTTAGATCTATGCTTCTTGGTCGTAACTATTGGGGGCCCGATAATCTTGAGAAAAAAATAATATAATCTTCCTATAATATATATTGGATAGGTTTTAATATTTAAGAATTAATATTTCCAACATGGAAAAGCGTTTGTCGATCAAAATTCATGATTAAATAAAAATACCGTCAGAAAAGCAGGTGAATTTAACGGAACCTTGTTCTGGTTTTTCAAAGAATAAATACTCATTTTTAACTGATTCTTTCCTTTTTACTTATTACAAGGGCATGGAATAAAAACACAAAATTATCGATAATAATTATAACTTTTATTAAGTTCATGGCTAATCTTAAATTAAAATTAAATATTTGGCGAAATAAACCAAACTGACTAAGTTTAATTTCATATCCAGAGTATTTAGACACCCGAACTATGTAACCTTTGGAAGATTATTTTATAATTATTTCAAATCAATTAAATATAAAATTATATTTGTAAGTACATTTTCTCTTATATAATAATTTATTTGACCGCAGGCAACCTTTTCTCTATAAAAGTTTTCATGTCTTTTAGTTCTGCATCCGACGAGCTGTGCGATAAACCTTGGTAGGTAACGAATTCAATATTCTTCATAAATGTCTTTAAAAATACTGCAGTCATTTGTCCCCATTTATATGGCACTACTGGATCACAGTCGCCGTGAGCTTGGAATATCTGTAAATAAAAACACTTGTTTTATTGCCATCTTAAATGAAATAAAAATCATTTGTAGGTCTGTTGTACCTTACACGTCTTCGATATATCAATTGAAACGGCCGTTAATGGAGAAGTACAGTCTTCCGATACACTGTCTCAAAGTGGGCGCTGAAGGCTTAGAGGGAAATAGGGGGGCGGAGCGCGAAGCGGGTTAGAGGGGCAATGGCTGATTATGAAAATATATCACTTTTTTTAATGCTTAATAATAAAATAAATTAAAACATTTTTTTTATACTTAGTATCTAATTTTCTCATAATGAATTATTTTTCCTCTATTGAAACCGCGGGAAACAGCAATATGTTAAAATATTGTAGTTTATTATAACATATTTTTTCAAAATTTCTGTCTCACACGTATTGATCGTGCTATTTCTATAATTCTTAGTAGTAGTTAATTTATCCTTCATCTTTAAAACTGATAATGAGCACCATAATATTATGAGATAACGTTTATTAGATTATTATATAAAAAGATTGAGCACTCTACAAAATATTAAATCTTTAAGGCACGTAGGACGTAGGTACATTCACATTAATTATACGAGTGTACTTAGCTGCAGGAACTGCTATTTCATTAGAATTTCAAAATATGCCTGTTTGGCCTTTATTCACATATCTGTAATGCAAATATGTATGAATTAAAATATTATGTATGAATTAAAATACGTCATTCATCCAAGAAAATTATTGATAATTATTGACCACTTCTAGACTAACCTGGATAATTTATAAGCTATGGCATGTCCAATCAAAATGTTAACTGTATTTTATTTTTAACAGACAAATACCTACTCTAAAAAATATATTTTTACCAATCTCACATGAGATTCGTTCACGGTGTAAGAAATCCAGAACGCTCAAAATAAAGTAAGGGCTACTGGCTTATTTCAACATTCGGGTTGAAAAACAAAAAGTTTAGCCACACATACCTAATAATAGATACAAGATGAAGAGTGATTCGAAATACTTGGAATACAATTTAACCCTAGAACCGTACCCATATTAAAATATCATTAACGGTACCCAGGGGTACAAGTGTACCCCTATGAAAAAAACAAGATTACAAAAAGATTATCAACTTTTATTAAATGTTGACTTATTAAGGTCATCTTAACATTTATTTAGGATCTAGTAATTTAATTTATCATGGCATTTTTATATTTTTTCTACAATTTACACACACTTTACGTTGGTGATCAAAATTTATTAAAAGTTTTCACTTCCTGCACTGTGTGCGGGACTGACGGAATTTTAACGTGGATATTCACAGTTACATCTCAGGTTTTGAAACAGAAGTGATCCCTGCAGTTATTGGTAATTGTTGTCCTAAAATATCTCCATTACTTATTTGTAGAGACATTGGCAAAGTTATGTACTGAAATCGTTCTTCTAGAATCTAGGTGAAGTTTTTTATAATAAAAAATTAAAAAATTTTCGTCAGGTTCATATTTTGATGCCTCACCAAGTACCAGCTCTTCTTGTTATTCAACCTCCCACAAAAAATCAAAATTCATCCATCATTTGCCATCTTAGATCATTAAGTAATGGATGGAGCACGCTGGCAAATGTTCTAACTAAACTTTCTGCCGATTTTGGTGCGGGGAGGGTAACTCACACTTTGAAACACAATCACACATTCACAAAAATAATTTGTGTCTTTACAAACTCAAACTATTACAAAATTGACAGACTAGCATGTTTTTGCACACATACATCGATTACACAGAAAAATCTCTGTCCATATACGTAATAATACAATCGCTCTAAAGGGATGTAACCATATCGATATTACAAAAATAATAATTTTGTTGAAATTAGAAATAACATTAATATTATATTCATAAAAAATACTACACAGGTCATTTGTAACGTTTTCATCATTATTATATGCATACGAAAAAACAATAAAACGCCATTTTATTTGTATTTGAATATGTATTTATTCAACACATCACATATTATATTCAACGCCCGTGGTACATGTTTACGTTTTCTCTACATAAGATCCATCCTCGTACTTCAAGAAATATAATAAAAAAAGAATTATCGAAATCAGTTCAGCCGTTCTCGAGTTATGCGCTTACCAACACATTTTGCGATTCATTTTTATATATAAGAAGATAAAATAAATATCGGTACAGAAATTTTTATTATTTCTGTACCGAGGTGTCCATTCTGATTTTCTCCCACAGCATTCAATCCACCTTAGCCTTAAAGCAGGATTTTTTGTAAATCTGAAATATACGCAATATTAATACATACATATAAACAAACTAGCTGCTCCACGCGGTTTCACCCCCGTGGCTCCACTCCTGTTGGTCGTAGCGTGATGATATATAGCCTATAACCTTCCTCGATAAATGGGCTATCTAACACCGAAAGAATTTTTCAAATCGGACCAGTCGTTCCCGAGAATAGCACGTTCAAACAAACAAACAAACAAACTCTTCAGCTTTATAATATTAGTATAGATTACATAATAGAAAGGTTACAAGATTAACATTACAAAAAAACGGCTAAGTGCGAGTCGGACTCGCGCACGAAGGGTTCCGTACCATTAAAATGTTCTGCCAGTTAAAAGTAACCGAGCGTAAATTTTAATAAATATATACAAGACTTACAAAATAAACATTATACTCCTTTTTATGCGTTGTGTAAAATTTTAATATAATAAAGATTAATTCTCATCTCATTTCAAATTATACTTAGAAAAATATTTTTTTATCGACGTTCAAGTTAAAAGCAGTCCGTCACTAAAGAAAGTCGTAAAAATTTACGATCTTTTAAGCGACGAGTTTTTAAATTCAACTCTATCACTAAGTTCATAAAGATTAAATTTGAATTTCTTTTCAAGATAGTCTCGCTACATCGCTTTATAGTCTCGTGGGGAGTGCGGTCCAATATCGCGTTCTAAATTCAACTTTATCGCTTAGTTCATAAAGATTAAATTTGTATTTCTTTTCAAGATAGTCTCGCTAAATTTGTATTTCTTTAAAATATAGTCTCGTGGGGAATGCGGTTCAATATCGCGTTTTAAATTCAACTTTATCTCTTAGTTCATAAAGATTAAATTTGTATATTT
Organism: Colias behrii; assembly: GCA_029959065.1. NCBI lineage: Eukaryota > Metazoa > Arthropoda > Insecta > Lepidoptera > Pieridae > Colias > Colias behrii. The sequence continues at coordinate 6,038,711 of JARWMC010000011.1, read as the reverse complement.
TCTTTCCATGATAGTCTCGTGAGGCCGCATCAATGATCGAGTAAACACATGACTCGATTATTTGTCTTGATCATATCGCTAAACGATACATCGACGATTATTAGAAATTGCATTTAAATTGATATTTACGTAAAAAAAATAAAAAATACTTACAAATGAAAGGTTATTCCATCTTTTTTAATATTTGATGTGTTTGACTTGCTTCTGCAAGACTTGACAGCACAAAACGGCATTTTTAGCGGAGCACTCGCAGACGTCCTTTCGATGTTTTACGAATACGCACAGTGTTTGTAATCGATTACGCAAGTAGTTTTTATGAATGCATAAGATTTTTCGATTTGAAAAATCTTATACCTCGGCAAAAGGGGAAGCGCCTGTGAGTGTTATCCATTACTTAATGATCTAAGTTTGCCATCAAAAAAAGAAAATGAATAACTCAGGTATTCAAATCATGCAGCAAATCATAAATTTGTTGAAAATACAATTTCCTACACTATTTAACAATAACAGTATGTATATAGCATGAATGTAAAGTAAACCTATAATTGTACATCAAATTTATCAATAAAAAATATAAAATAAAAGGACCAAAAGGCGAAAAAATAAAATAAATGAACCTTGAAATACTTACGTTCGTAGTACCCAGGGGTACTGGACTACTGGAGTACCCCGACAGGTTCGTACGACGTGTTCTCAAAAGCTTGACCACTGATCGAATACAATATCTACGTGTCTTCTCATCCCCGACAAATACACGGACGCGCAAAAGAAACCGTTGTTTATAAAAAAAGATATAGAAGATTTTCTGAATTTTTTTTCATTTGTACCCCAGGGTACGGTTCTAGGGTTAAGAAACTGGAAAGACTTTAAGGGGACAGGAATCACATATGCGTTTTGACGTTTGTTACCTCAAAACATTTTGGTCTCGCCTTTTTAAATTCAAAATAAGTTAGATTTCTAGGTTACGTTTAACGAATACCTACTATTTATTACTATTAATTAATTAATATTTGCACACCCTGCAACCTAACAAATGCAAGGCAGTAGGACTGGGGTATGTATGACTACATATTATATTGTTAACAGTCAACAGATACTAAAGTAATTTTTTTGGTGATGATCGTCTCATTAGACGTTAAATTGAGGAATTTTTGTGGGAATTTTCTAGGTTTTACCTGGAAAAAATTTGTGTACCTTTGCTTCATTTACTAGTTATTATTCTGTGCTTCAGCCTTCCAGTGATTTGAATACATGGAGGATACACACGCTTCGCTTTACTTTACACACATAATGCATGTATTACGATTACGCTGAATATGTGTCGTGGCCATATCGTAGATTTGCTCATTTCATGAAATGGCCAATTTAGTTTGGCCAGATCGTTAAATCGTCATCGTTTCACGATTTGGTCATCCACATTTGGCCAGATCGTCGATCTGGCCAAACGTGGATGGCCATTTCACGAAATGCGACCATTTTTGTTTCTTTTTTAAAAAGCGATTCGCTTCTGGCACTCTCCGGCCGCTGCCGCGGCACGCTCGCTTTGCTCGCTCGGCTCGTGCGTTGTTTATTAAAGTCTAACTTAACCTAACCTAACTGTTTTCTATTGAAAAAACCATTCGCTTCTGGTATTCGCCGGCGCTACCGCGGCACTAACTTAAATGACAATAAACAAGTTCTTAAAATATTCTGAATTTTTTAATGTTTTATGGACTCTCTCTAAGATATTTTATACGATCTGGCCAAATGTCGATGACCAAATCGTGAAACGTTGACGATTTAACGATCTGATCAAACTATATTGGCCATTTCATGAAATGAGCAAATCTACGATTTGGCCACGACATATTATGCATACATTAAAATTACTAAAAAAAATTAAAGCGACTTTACTTCAATTTATATTATTTTCCATTATAAGTCGCACAGTTATATGCAAATATATTGTATAATCAATTAAATAACATTTCCTATTAGATACCTACCTACTCTTATCATTATTTATAATCGAGAGAATTAGTGCATATATCATAAACAACAAATGATAATTATAAAATAATATAGGCAACATAAAACAGTTACTTTGATTATTGGCTACAATAATTTAACTTTGTTCACCATATTATATTATGACAACAAACCCATATGTGTAAAAATAAGAAAATTAGTTTTTAATAGTAACATTTTCGTGAATATTCTAGTGTTTTTGAAAATAATAATATGATCTGCCCGGTCAAATAGGACACTTGAAATATCGAACTAAATATTTGTGTAACCTTAGGTTTACCATTACAAATAAAGTGTGAAAAGTCCCCAGCAATCCCATGGCGGCTTCTACACTTATTCGGGGTCAAAGGTCAAAATTTTAGGACGAGGAACTTTTCGCAGCGGATTTACCGCAGACTCAACACACACGGTGTGCGGAGAAAAGCACGCCATGGAAAGGAATATTCAGATACGTGTACTTCCTTTATCCGGTCCGCAGTCCGCACTCCGCTCCCTGTATGTCCGCGGACCGCGGTTATTCGGGGGATTTGTACGCAGAACCTTTCCTCGTTTGCGTTATTCGATGTTGTAGTGATCTATTTAAGAGTAAGTCCACACGGCGCGTCGCGTCAGCGTTGCGTCGTCGCAACGCAAATATTTGACGCATAGCCGGCCACACGGGCGCTGCGCCATCGCAGCGTTACTACTACTACAACTGAGCGCTGCGCTCCGACGTCGCAAATTGCGACGTCGGAGCGCACATTGCGACTCGCAATGAGTACACCCCCTCCCGCTTCGTCTCGGGGGCTGCTGTCCGTCACGTGTGCGTTTACGCAAGCCATTAAATTATGCATACTGATCTAAGATTGTACATGAAGTACCTACAGTAAAGTAATATTTTTATATATTCAAATTTTGTAAGGTTTCAAATATGAGAGTATAGTGTATACCTACCTGAATTCCTAAAATAAAATTGAAAATATGTACTTAGATGGTGATCGATCAATGCCCTCTTGAATTACCACTATTTTAACATTCATGTTAGTATTCAATTGAATGAACAATTGAATACTAACTAATTAATGGTGATTTATGTTAATAATTACATCATTCACAAAGTAAATGTAGGTAGAGGTTATATAAAAAAATCGTAATTAGGTATCATAAATAATCCATGACAATTAAATTGATAAGTATCATGTATAATGCATGATACTTAACAATATATTTAGATAGTAATCAATTCAGAATATGATTAAAATTTTCTTAGAGGGATTTAGGATTTAGATATTTTCTTAGGTGGTCAGCGAAAATTCAGCTATTCGCGCCTTAGGGTGAGGGGGTCCGCGTTTAGTATGGCATTAACGTGCTCGAAACTAAAAGTCGTAAGCGCCATTCACATTTTTATCAAAAAGTGAATGAAAATATTTAGTATTTTCTAAATCTAAAACAGTCACGAAATCGAGAAGGTAAATACCTATGTATTTGTGATTTTATACGAATTATTATCGTAAAATGCGGTTGTAATGAGCATTTATATGATATTTTAGAGGTAACTTCAGGATTTTTTTTATCAAGCAAAATTTTTCCAATCGTGTTTTGAAAACAGTCATCCCATCACACATACGTTCTTGTTCGGTGCAATGACCACCGAACAGCCTAGTCAGCAAATACTAGGTATTGCGGGCGGCGTTTAACATAAATTCATGCAGTCCACAAAATAACATATTAGCGTCGCGACGCGTTAAACATTAAACATATAACATAACATAACAGGATAATTAACATATAATATAACAATTATTAACAATAGCATTAACAGTAAAACATTAGCAAGTAAAAGTATAACAGTGTTTTGTAACAAACAAGTAGAACAGTGATTTTAGTAATAAATTAATTAGTACATTTTAGTTTGATTTTATAACAAATCCCTCCAACACTAGCCAAGCAGCCCACCACTGGGTCTATCGCCCTACATCTTGGTCCTTCGAGCTATCGTAGCGGGATCACGGGATTCGGGAATTTACGCCTCTCGTATCTCGTTGAGAGTCAGCGCCGCCGGGCTGACGCGCTAGTGTTGTGAGTAACAGTGAGTGAACAATTAAGTGGGTGTAAGTTGTAAAGCTGTTGATAGTTCCAGAACAAGTGAGTTCGTTCCATTATTTTTTTAACTAACAACATCATGGAAGACATTTACGAAGCACAATCGGAGCTTTTCTCTTTCCTAGAAAAGCTTTATATTAATTTAAAAAAGGATGGGGAAGAAAGGAAAATGTCTTCAGGGTATATTAAAAAGAAGTTAGACATTTTGGAATCATATTGGTCTGAGTATCAGACCAATCATGAAAAATTATTGCCCTACGAAGACAGGGAGCGCCCTTACTTCGCGCGAAGGGAGTACGACCGCTGTAAGACACTATACCTGGAAATTAAACAGTATATAGCTAGGGTGTCGAAAGAATTGGCCACGAAATTTCCAAAAACATTTACAAGCACATATAATCAAGGGGAAGGTCCAAGTAAGCAACTAACAGAAACAAATGAACAGACTGAACAAGGTGCAATTTCATCCGCACCCATTTCAATAGGGTCAAGTAAATTGAAAGAGATGTTGCATAGGCAGGCTGTTAATTTTAAAGCTTTAATGAGAACAGTGAACAGCATTGATTTAGAAAAAATAACAACTAAATGGAAATTTGAGGATGTACTACAGCAATTAAACTCGCGATGGGGCGTAATAGACTCTCTGCACTGGGAGATTGATAGTATTTTAGATGGGCAAGACCATGAGTATGAAAATGCCTTCAGTCATCACGAAGGTATTTTTGACCGTCTCAAAGAAGCAATCAACACCAAGCTTTGGTCTGTATCCCACAGAGAACATATTACACCACAAGTTGATATACCAATATTCACGGGCAACTATCAGCAATGGGTTTCCTTTAAAAATTTATTTAATGAAATAGTACACCTCAACCCCACCTTATCCAATGCACAGAAAATGCAATATTTAAAGAGCAAAATTAAGGGCGATGCTGAACGCCTGATTCAGCACCTACAAATAAGTTCGGAGAATTATATAACATGTTGGGACATTTTGAATCATAGATATGAAAACAAAAAACTAATATTTGCATCACATATGAATATGATTTTAGGCCTGCCAAACATGCAAATTCAATCGCTAGTACAACTTAAGAAAATGTATGATGCCACAAAGGAGAGCTTAAATGCAATTAAAAACCTTGACGTCGACATAAGCTCTTGGGACCCCATTATAGTACATATTTTAGCGCTCAAATTAGACAACGAATCTCATTCCGATTATGTGGAATCATTAAAACAACCAAGAGAGCTACCGGTTCTACAAGATTTTTTGGATTATTTAGAAAGCAAATTTACCATGTTAGAACAATCTAGAAGAAAACAAGAACCTATCATTCAAAAACCTTCGTATATAAAGCCTAATTTCTATCCAACATATTCTCAAGAAATCAATCGTCTGCCAAATTATGTGAGAAATAACAATTATCAAATTAACAAGCAAAACTACTCTTCAAATCGCCACTCTCCAAAGCCTATTATGAAAACATATCACTTATCATCTAAGATTAACATAACTTGCCCTCTCTGTAATTTAGAACATGGATTATACAAATGCACGACATTTTTAGACCAACCAAATGAAATGAAATTTAAAACATTGAATAGATTAAACATTTGTATAAATTGTCTATTTTCGCATAATGGAAAGCCTTGCTCATCATTACATCGTTGTCGAGTATGCAACCGAGCGCATAATACGATTTTGCATAACGCAATAAGTCAGCGATCGTCGACCTCAGAACGGCCAGTAATGCCCAAAACACTAAACAATAATTCTTCGAATAAAAACGGGGCCAACATGTCACACGTGTCGCAGAATGATGTTTCAGAAATTTTGCTTTCAACAGCTATGTTAAAAGTACGGAGCAGCAATGGTACATATATAACTATGCGAGCACTCATAGATCAGGGGTCACAAATATCACTGATAACAGAAAATGGTGCACAACAATTGGGGTTGAAACGGGAAGCATGTCATGGGGTTATATTCGGGGTTGGACAAAACAAAAACAATTGCAAGGGAAAAATTAACATTAAATGCGCGTCGATATACAACAATTTTGAATTCAACACAGAAGCATATATCATGAATAATTTAATCAAAAATTTACCAAGTTTAACATTTGAAAAACCAACATGGAATTACATAAAGAAAATAAATTTAGCAGATCCGGACTTTAACATAAGTAGACCAGTGGACTTATTGCTTGGGGCAGATATTTACTCAACAATTGTTTTAGAAGGGATGATCAGAGGACGCACAACACAACCACTCGCTCAACAAACACATTTAGGGTGGATTTTATGTGGTAATGTGCATACTTTTCAATGCAACATTGTATTAACAAACATGGACAACATTAAACAATTTTGGGAAATAGAGGAAATTACGGACACAGAAGAATTATCAACAGAAGATCAGAAATGTATAGATTTTTACAACAAAACAACGAGAAGATTAGCAGATGGAAGATATGAGGTAAGAATTCCATTTATTGAACAGTATGAACAAGAATTGGGGTCAACAAAGGAATTAGCAATAGCACAATTCAAAAATTTTGAGAAGAAGTTCAACAAACAACCAGAGCTAGCACAACAATACAGGGATTTTATTCACGAATATCAACAATTAAATCATATGCGTCGATCAGCAAGTAATTTATCTAGGGAAATATTTTTACCACATCACTCAGTTTTGCGACAAGAATCCACCACAACCAAACTTCGGGTGGTATTCAACGCATCAGCGAAAACAACAACAGGGAAAAGCTTGAATGATATTATGTGTAAGGGGCCCAATTTACAACAAGATCTACAAAAACTAATATTAAAATGGCGTCAATTTCGATACGCATACACTGCTGACATCGAAAAAATGTACCGGCAAATCAAAATTCACGAAGAAGATCAACGATTTCAAAAAATTATATGGAGAGATTCATCGGAGCAAAGTTTACAGGAACATCAACTCACGACAGTCACATATGGCACAAAATCAGCACCTTTCTTGGCTATGATGACGTTAAGGAGGTTGGCAACCGATGAAAAGGTATCATTTCCCGAAGTAACAGATATAGTTATGGAGTCATTTTACATGGATGACCTGCTCCATGGGTCACATACTATTGAAGAGGGTCAAAAACAAATTTACCAATTAAATCAATTGTTGAAATCAGGTGGATTTACGTTAAGGAAATGGTCATCAAATGAATCTGAATTATTAAGTAGCCTGAATAACGAACAAAATGCTGACACAAACATTTTTAGCTTTAAAGCCGAAGGGATCACTAAAACGTTAGGATTACAATGGGACTCGTCAGAAGACATGTTTACATTCAATTGCAACATTAAATTCAATAACACAAATAAAATCACGAAAAGAATACTCCTGGCTGAAATTTCAAAAATTTTTGACCCATTAGGCTGGTTAGCTCCAGTAGTAACGAAATTAAAATTATTATTTCAATCCGTATGGCAAGAAAAGCTCAATTGGGATAACGTCATACCAACTTATATACAACGTGAATGGTTTAAGTTAAAAGCGGATATTGAAAACATCAACAGTATTAATATACCACGTTGGATAGGCTGTTCGAAGGGTGGACTCATCGAATTGCATGGTTTCTGTGACGCATCAATAAAGGCTTACGCAGCAACAATTTATGGAAGGATTCAACAGGGAACAAATAATTATTCAACTGTTTTAATCGCTTCGAAAACAAAACTTGTACCACACAACAAGTCCGTCTCACTACCGCGACTCGAATTATGCGGAGCTCAGCTACTTTCAAAGCTAATGTTAAAAGTTATTTCATGCTATAATGAAAACAATATTAAAATGTATGGATGGTGTGATTCTATGGTTGTTTTAGGATGGATATATGGTGATGAGACTCGTTGGAATACGTTTGTATCGAATCGTGTAAAGAAAATTAAAGAAGTAATGTTGCCTGACTGCTGGCGTTATGTGAAAAGTGCAGAAAACCCAGCGGATGCGGCTAGTAGAGGCCTAACAGTTTCACAATTAAGAGATAAATCCCTATGGTGGAAGGGTCCATCGTGGCTATCACAAAATAATTATCTAGAAAATATAGTTAGTAAAAATAATTACGAAACCAACCATGAAACAAAAACATACGTATCGGTACCTATAACAACAATTCAAGAAAGCATAATTAACAAGTTATTAGAAAAATATAATTCAATTAATAAAATAACAAGAATATTAGCATGGATACAGAGAGCATTGACACCGAAAAGCAAGCATCGACCTACATGTAAACATATTACATTGCAAGAATGCAATACAGCAAAATTACGAATAATACGTCACGTACAACAGACTGAATTTTATAATGACCTACATAATTTACAGATAAATAATCATTTAAGTTCAACAAGCAAGTTATTAAGTTTAAATCCGTTCTTAGATAAAGACAACATTTTACGTGTCGGGGGAAGGTTAAGGAATAGCATCATACCTTACGACGCTAAGCATCCGATAATCATCCCGCATAACCATAGATTAACATATTTATTAATTGATCAAGCTCATCGTCTTACATTCCATGGAGGCGCTAAATTAACATTATATACATTAAGAAGAAAATATTGGATTTTGGGTGGATACAAAACAACGAAGAAACAAATAAGAAGCTGTGTAACGTGTCGTAAGCAGAATCCGGAGTTAAAAAACCAACTTATGGGAGATCTACCAGATTCACGCTGTAACCCCGCCCCTCCATTCTACCATACAGGGGTGGATTATACAGGATTTGTGGACGTGAAGGCCAGCCAAGGAAGATCTGTACGGACAACAAAGGGCTATATAGTAGTATTTGTATGCATGGTAACAAAAGCCATACATTTAGAAATCGTCTCGGAGCTCACTAGCTCAGCATTTTTATCAGCCCTACGCCGACTGGCTGCTAGAAGAGGAACACCTAAACACATTTACAGCGATAATGGTACAAATTTCGTAAAAGCTAACCGCATCATGTCAGAGGAATACGAACAGCTGCAATCTATATTCAACAACAGTTTCTACAGAGAAATAACCGATATGAAATTTGAGTGGCATTTCAACGCACCAGCCTGGCCTACAGCAGGAGGTTTGTGGGAAAGAGCAGTACGTAGTGTTAAACATCATTTGAAGAGAGTTATCGGTGAACAAAAATTAACATTTGAGGAGTACAGCACGCTTCTAGCTCGTATAGAATCGTGTTTAAATTCTCGTCCGCTTTGCGCGCTAACTGAGAGTGTGGAAGACATAGATTGCCTTACGCCAGCTCACTTTCTTCATGAGCGAGCTGGTACTACGGTCATCGAAACAGCAGAAGACGCTAGAACGAGATGGCAACTGGTAACAAAACTTTCTAATGACATCTGGAAAAGATGGAAGTCAGAATACCTCATTCAATTATCGGCAAGAGCAAAATGGCAAAAACAACAAAATAACATAAAAATTGATGATATAGTGATAATTCATGACGATAATTTACCAGCAGGAAAATGGGCTATGGGAAGAGTGGTCGAGTTACATCCAGGTGGCGATGGATTAGTTAGAGTAGTCACGTTAAAAACAAAAAACGGGTTTGTAAAAAGACCCTACAATAAAATATCACTTTTACCGGTAAGCTCTGGAAAACAATAACAGAAGACAAAGATCAACATCCACAAAAACAAATTAAAAACAGTTCACGAAAAGGCTCACAAAGTTTCTTATCCCTAGCAATTTCATTTTTATTATTTTTAAATATCTTAACTACCGCAAGTACAACATGTCACCCTACTAGGAAGGAGTAGAAGCATCCGAAAAGATTACAAAATATTTGCAAAAATCATGTAATAGTATGGGCAATAAGGCACGATGTCATATGATTCTAACACAACTACATCATGAACACCTGAGTTATTATGTTACAACGACGTCTTGCTGAATCAGGCGCACGCGACAGGCACGCGAGACAGCGGCGCGGCCTTATCAATGGTGTGGGTTATGTTGCAAACACTATTCGGCGTATCGGACGAGCGATTCGCGGAACAATATCGAATGGACATAGAACATAGTGTTAGTGAGACTATTTTGTGAATAGTGTTAGTGTGTGTGCTTAGAGACTCTAAGATTTTAACATTTTACTTTTAGATTTAACAAACATACATTTAGAATTTTAAGTTTTCATATTTTACACTTTATTTTAGATCAAACAATTTATAACATTTTAGATGTTTAAAGTTTAACATAATATTTTTAAGTTTATCATATTTCAAAGTCTAACTATTTTACTTTTAGATTAAGCAAACATCAATCTTAAACATTTTAATTAGCACATTTTAACATATTTCATACGTCTTATAGTTGTATCATTTTAATCTTGGTAACATTTTCATCTCATAGTCATCTTTGTCGCCCGGGAGCATGTTCGGTGCAATGACCACCGAACAGCCTAGTCAGCAAATACTAGGTATTGCGGGCGGCGTTTAACATAAATTCATGCAGTCCACAAAATAACATATTAGCGTCGCGACGCGTTAAACATTAAACATATAACATAACATAACAGGATAATTAACATATAATATAACAATTATTAACAATAGCATTAACAGTAAAACATTAGCAAGTAAAAGTATAACTAGAGCAGGCTCCAAGGAGATGTTCGTTTGCAAAAATAGCGGACCTAAATCTGACTTCTGATATATATTGTATAGGTCCCAGACATCCTATAGACAGATGTTGCCAACCAGTTTTGTGGTCCCCCTGCCCGCACCCCGGTAATTAAATATGGCATACAAAGAAAAAAATAAAAATTTCCAAAACATGCCGTGTGGGGTATCAAATGAAAGAGCTTATTGAGTAGATCACGAATATATAGCATACTATATACATTTCTTACACTTTCTCTAAGATTTTTTAGAAAATTTACGAAAATGGTCCATTTTTGAGTTAACTTTAAACCACTATAGATTGAAAACTCATGAATATATTTTTTAAATTATTATTTTAAATAATTAACAATAGTCCATTGTTTATGATTCAATAGTTCGTAATATAATATAAGTGAGCTATGTGGTGGATTTGATGAAAATAACTATATACTATATGAACTTGAAAATATACTCGCCATCTTTGAATGCTCCCCCCACTCCCCCATGCAACTATTTCACTGTACGAAATATTGAATCGTAAACAATGGACTATTGTTAATTATTTAAAATAATAATTTAAAAAATATATTTATGAGTTTTCAATCTATAGTGGTTTAAAGTTAACTCAAAAATGGACCATTTTCGTAAATTTTCTAAAAAATCTTAGAGAAAGTGTAAGAAATGTATATAGTATGCTATATATTCGTGATCTACTCAATAAGCTCTTTCATTTGATACCCCACACGGCATGTTTTGGAAATTTTTATTTTTTTCTTTGTATGCCATATTTAATTACCGGGGTGCGGGCAGGGGGACCACAAAACTGGTTGGCAACATCTGTCTATAGGATGTCTGGGATCTATACAATATATATCAGAAGTCAGATTTAGGTCCGCGATTTTTGCAAACGAAACTCCACTGAGAGTCCGGTCTAAACAGTGTTTTGTAACAAACAAGTAGAACAGTGATTTTAGTAATAAATTAATTAGTACATTTTAGTTTGATTTTATAACAAATCCCTCCAACACTAGCCAAGCAGCCCACCACTGGGTCTATCGCCCTACAGTTCTGTAATACATATTAGAAATTTCAGTGCGAAAAAACTTCAATATTTTCAATTATAGCTCATAGATAACAGTCCATTTTGCCGTTTTCACCTACTAAGGGCCCTTAAATCGTATTTATACTTTAAAATCTGAATAGATTTTTTCATACTTATAAACTTCTCCTTGTTTAATTCAAAAGCGCAGCGCGCTACCTATTATGAATATTATTTTAATGAGGACAATGTCGACAATAGTTTGACAATGAAAAATGCTCTGCGCTGCTCTCCGCCATATCTGCGCCGGCCCTGAGTGTGTTTGTTTGTCTTTCTTTCACGGCAAAACGGAGCGACAAATTGAGTGATTGTTTTAAGTGGAGTGGGATAGAAGGTGACAGAGATTACTTCTTGTCTCTTTCTTACCCCCCACTTCCCTGAAGTTTGTATATTACATTGCGAAACTTTCAAGGTAGAAAACTTAAAATTGGTATGCAAACAATTTGTGACTAACAAAATATTGTGCACACCCCGAGCACCAAAACACTGAGCTGCGCTCCAAAACTAAAATCGCCGATGTAGCGCAAAAAGCCGCTTCGCTTAAATGGAGCTGGGCGGGGCATATGAGTCGCATGCCGGACGAACTGTGGGCCAAGATAACGACGTTGTGGAGCCCAGACACAGCTAGAAGGCGTCGCGACAGGCCGAAGAAAAGATGGCGGGATGAACTGGACCAATTAAATAGAGACTGGCCGCCTAGAATAGCACCAGATCGTGATTCATGGAAGCGCTTTGGGGAGGCCTTTGCCCAGCATTTGGAAACAACAGGCTAATACAATAAAAAATATTGTGCATTTTTATTTTGGAAATTTGCCACCAATCCCTTAAAAGAGGAGTTGAAATTATATATGGGACTTCTCACAGTTTTCAAAGAAAGATAAAAATTGGTAAACAGTTTGGCAAACTGTTTGTTACCAATGAAAAATATCTGCCTTATTTATTTCAATGGCAACTTTCCCTAACCCCTAGAATAAGGAATGGAAATTATTGTGAGACTTTCCGCAAAAATCAATAAATAGAAAGTCAAATCAGATACAAGGGGAATATTTGCAATGGGATTTTTTATTATTAACCATATTGGGGTTGACTTGTATCTAATAAGAAAAGCATTATAATAAACAATTCTAATTTTTCTTATAGGAAGTACTCAAATATATAATGTAAAAGTCACTTAACTATATTCATATATTGAATAAATCAAAATAATTATGTAAAGATTCCTTCCTTTCACTTTTCTCTATAATATAACTAATTTACCGGTAGTTCCTTAGGAGCTTTAAGGCCTTCTGGGAAATGAGCATATCTCGGCAGCCAGCAGGAGAGAGACATAACTCCAGCTAGTGGTTCAGGATATGTAAGAGCTGCATGAAGAGCCAATGCCCCACCTTGTGAAAACCCACCCAACAAAATCCGACCTGCAGGAATACCAGCCTAAAAATAATAACAATAAAATAAATATATTATCTAAATTTCTCCAATATATAAGGATTCTTTTTATTTTAATGTTACTTGCTTTAACTTCATCTGATATTAATCCATGTATAAGTGATGTCGCATTTACGATGCCCTCTTCATCCTCTGGAGCAGTAGCATCTAATGTTCTTAAATCAAACCAGGAGGGCATTCGAAATCCTGCATTCAGTGTTACTGGTATTGTAGAAGCAGTTGGACAAATTACTTTTACGTGGGGCCCTCTGATTGCTGCAATTGTACTTGCCCATCCATGGCTACAATCATAAATACAGATTAATTGATATCATAATTAAATTCTATAAATCAAAATATGTACTTGTTACTTGTAATAATCATCTTACCCGGTATCACCAAGTCCATGTAAAAAGATCAGCTGCAATCGATAATTTAATTTTTCAAGATTAAAATAACTATATAAAAAAGGATCATAAACTCATCTTAACAATTTTATTAACTTACAGATGCTGTTTGTTTTGCTGTAGCAGCAATAATTACAGGGTTGGGTTCCATTATCCGATTACGTGAAAATTGATACAAGCTACGATCTGCGGCTATTACCTGTACCAAGCTATGGGTGAGCTGTGGGCGCTGTGGCAAGCAAACCAACGAAATTATTGCGAAGGGCAAGTACAACCACGTAATGTAGATAAAACTGAAAACTTGCAACATGGCATATAGATTATATATATTTTTGACTTACTAGAAAATTATATTTGACTTAAAATATTAAAGTAATTAATAATTGCAACAAGTTATTTGATTAAAACCCTGTTTAACTTTCCCTTTTTTCATAATATTAATATGCTTCATTATGTTTCAATAGTCAATACCTACTTTAAAAACATGTTTGACAGGACGAGGCGCGAGTGCTAAATAATAATATGTTTTATTAAAGTCTCCCACGAACGTAACGACTGTGTTATAATATTTCATTATTCTTACATCTGAAACCTTAGAGTATATATACTATCTATAGAGTGAGAATAACCAAGTGGGAACAGTAGGCACAGGTGGGAACAACACGACGTTCCCGCCGCGAGCGCTCGTAGTCGTGGTTGAGTGCTGTCGAAGTGCGTTGCTCCGGATTTTTTTTCATATTTACGAATAAACATTGTGAAATGTGCAGTTCTATCTTGCAAAAACGATACTAGAAAATACACAAAATTGAAATCCAGTATCACATTTCATCAGTAAGTCGATTGTTATACTTATTTTTATGAAAATAAATTAAGCATCGCGGGGGTGAAGGGGAGGTGGGAGGCGGACACGCGGAGGCTCGCTCGCGCGCCTCACTGCCGCCACGTGATCGTAGTGATGTGACCTGACCAACGCTGTACTCGATATAAAGTTTACTAGAACTATATTTTAACAAATTATTTATTTAACTTTAAAATTAAAACTCTTTTAACAATGTATTATAAATAAATTTGTGGTGTGTTTTGTATGATACACTTTCTAATATTATGAATGCGAATGTATTATAGTGTAAATGTAAAGTATGTAATGTTACGATATATTTTCTGAACCGCTAAATTGATTTTGAAGATTTTAATAGTAGAATGGATAAAATTAAATAAAAAAAATTATTAATATTATTTACTATATTATAATTTTAAATTATTAATTATTTCTTATTTTTATTTAACATTTTTAAAACATTATTATTATGTTTTGATTTATTGTTAAAGAAATAGCACTAAACCTGATCTTTTATTTTTATTAACTTTATTATTTAAAAAGTACTCACGTTTTTTCTGATATTCCAATTAAACATATTTTTTAAAGTACTTATAATTAATACAAGATTAAGATTTGTTTACCAACTGAATAAAGTTTGTTTATTCCATTTGAATATTTCAAATTTAAAATTACATATTTATACTTTATTCATATATATTTTTCCTTTAATAACTTATTGAACATAAAATTTACATAATATGATACATATTTATTTACATAACTTATCGATAGTTCAACACGCAATTGATACCTACCCATCCCTATTTGTCACACACACATCTATATAGTATCTATAGCTCATCTGCCTACGATGTGCACTGAGCAATTTGTGCAATACACGCGCTCTATACATACTATTGTAATATATACTCTAAGTCTGAAATATTGAAATAATTACTAACTTTATTCATAATTTTAATTTATATGTACACACTGTTGTTGTAACTTGTTTTTCATAAAATGTCAAGATAACTTTCTTTCTCATGATTATCTGTTCGATTTTATTCAATGTATATTGTTTAATCTGTAAATGCTTTGTTATTATAACTTTCCTCTGTGAATGACTATGGTTTTTCATTATTGTCTGTGATTATTGTTGTGCTCATGGTTGTGCTGCTAATTGTGGATTTAATCTTTGAATCTATTAAATACAGTGTTTAATTTAATATTTGCACAAATCTATCACAAATAAGGAACGATTCCAGAGCTCCGGTATCTCAATTCTTGGATTCATGAATCTAGGGCGTGAGTAGTCATAACTTCAAAATTATACTAATAACTATGTCTGACTTTTGAGTTTTGACAATGACTATTAGGTACTTAGTCTAAATTCATGTTGTTATTGCAATTAGTTTCCTTCGTTTGACCGAAAATAGTCATTCCACTTCACTTTATTTCGCATCTATTGAATATAATATCAGAAATATTTTTATTGTTAATAAAAATAATTATTTTATTATAGAGGAACTTCATACATGTACTCAATATACAAATATAGCTTTTTGTTTACAAATTTACTGTTTTACTTATAGTTTATCGTTCTAAATGTTCAGATCAGTTAGTAGGTATTCTTTCCAATGAATATAAAAAAACTAACTTATTTTTGTTTATAAACATTGCAGAAACGATATGGCAACTGCAGATGATATATCCTTAAGAGTTGGAAGGCTAGAGATAGAATCTTCAAAAATAAATAAGAATTTGAAAGAGGATAATCCATTTGTAAGTTCAGTCCTGAAGAAATACTCTAATTCTAAAATAATTCCACAAAACAAATGCATATGTCATACTCTTAAGAAGAAACACACCATTTGTAAAAGGAAGCATAATAAAATACTCAAGGAACCTGTATTAAAGTTGTCACAATCTTATGGTAAAAACAGGAGAAGTGAATGTCAACAGCATTTTATAAAAGGGAACTTTTCAGTGTTATCATTATTAAATACAAGTGAAAATTTATATTTGCATTCATTAGTGGACACATGCAATCAGTTACACATATCAACTGAGAAAAGAAAAAGCAGTGACAGACCTACAGATATCAATGATAATAGTAAGTGGTGGAGAAATGATGTTGGGAATGACAAAACACAAAATCGAGAACCCATTTCAGAGAGAAGTTCTTCAAGTTCCTGCTCTCAGCAGGCCCTTAATCCTCCTTGTGATGTCACAATTGATGAACTGGCAAGTTATTTTGAAACATTAGTACATATACCAAAAAAGATGTCATCAATGGCTGAAATGATGTATATATAATACTAAATAAATATAAGTACATGTTATAAGGTAAATGAAAATATTAATTATACAAATTTATTAATTTTATGTATTGAGAATTTTAATAACCACAATTTTTTGTGATATTGTTTTTAAAACGTTGTGTTTAAATCAACACACACATGTTTAAATCAATAAAACATTTTGTAATTCTTTGTGGTACATAGGTAAAACATTCTAATTTTTAATTTGCATTCACAAATGTATGACACAGATAAACTTACAAATATGAATGTCCGTTTTTAATTATTACAAGATAGATAATTTTTTTATTTACTAATATTATAAAATCTATAATGAATGTTTAAACAACCTGTATTAAGATAAAATAGGTGTTTCATTTGTCCAGCCTATGATGGCTGTTTGTCTATATAAGTGTACTTTCAAAATAGCTTAATTGCTGCTAATGCATTGCATTACGTAATTCTGATTTTGAATATTCAACAAGCAGTTCCCGTGTAATGTTTAATTTTCAATTGAAAATACCAAAAACAGGTAATCCACATGGCCTAGAAAATTTCAATGAAAAAGAGTTTATGAAGTGTTATGTTTGAATATTAATGTATAGAAGGATATTCTCACAACATATTATTTTTATGAAACTGGGAACAAATAGTTTTCAAAATACTGTCTAGTATAATGAAAAATTATGAATATCTTAAATATTACCAGTAGAATTGGCACAATATAATTAAGTATTATATGTAAAGTTTAGAAACATTAATAATTATAATATCATTGATTGATAGTTAAAAGCATGATTATTTTATTTTTCACTTCTGTTTTCATTTATGCTACCTTAATTATTATTGGTCCTGAATAAAGTATATCATATAATGCAATATTGGCTACTTTTATACCCCTCTCAAAATAATGTTCATTTTTTGCTAAAGATAAAATCTGATGTGTACTGGTACACTGAAACATTTGTTTATCATACTAACATTATAAACAAGAATGCTATAATAGTATAAGTTCACATAAAACTACTGGATGGATTTGGATGACACTATACAAAAATATAGGTACATCACAATAATACATGAGCAATGGAAATCATTGTAAACATCACAACTGGAATGTCTGATATTATTTTTTGTATCCCTGTTATAAATGCAAGAAGCCCATTTAAACATAGTGGATTATTATTTTGGAAATTGAGTGATAGGTTTGAAATGTACCTACTTTAATAATTAATATTGATGTAAGTGTTGTTTTAAAGGGTTATTTATTTCGAAGCTATATAATAAAAGAACTGAAATCATGGCGTGCTTTTCTCTAAATCTAATAAATATAGGGGTTATAACGTGGACAGTAAAGCACACGGCGATCATCTTATTTTAAACGCGCAGAGGCCAGAGGCCAGAGGACCAACCACAGTATTACAATATTTATAGATATTGTAATACTGTGGGACCAACGCTGTACGCGCTTCAAACGAGATTCTAACGCAACCTTGTAAACCTCAGCACGCGGGTCGCGGGAAGATCGTGAAACGCGCAGATAATATATTGATATTCAATACAGACTCGTTGTAGTCTCTCGTAGCTTCTACGTTTTTTAGCGAGCGCGCTTCACACAGCCCCGTCTGTCTAGGGACAAGCTAGCGCGACCGGCAATTGAGAAATTTGAAGTTTGAGTGCTCCGAATTGTTCATGTAAACAAAAAAAAATATATTAAGGGTTTAAATTTTAAATTGCAACAAAATAAAAATAACTACGACCTCCGGGAAGTTGGCACCGCACATTGAAGTTAGAAAAATTTTAAAGGTTGTTCCAGGTTGTTCTAGGTTTGTTCTACATTGTTCCAGAATTGCATACAGCTGAGATTAAAACTTTTCGAGAAAATTCAAAAAACCCGATTTTTGAGCTGGCACCGCACTTTTTAGATATCGCGATTCTGGCGGTTGTTCTGAGTTGTTCTAGGTTTGTTCTATATTGTTCCAAAATATCGCGTCCGAAAAAGATTTATTTTCCACAAAATTCGTAAAAAACCAAAAAGAAGTTGGCCTCCGGGAAGTTGGCACCACACTTTGAAGTTAGAAAAATTTTAAAGGTTGTTCCAGGTTGTTCTAGGTTTGTTCTATATTGTTCCAAAATATCGCGTCCGAAAAAAATTTATTTTCCACAAAATTCGTAAAAAACCAAAAAGAAGTTGGCACCGCACTTTTTAGATATCACGATTCTGGCGGTTGTTCTGAGTTGTTCTAGGTTTGTTCTATATTGTTCCAAAATATCGCGTCCGAAAAAAATTTATTTTCCACAAAATTCGTAAAAAACCAAAAAGAAGTTGGCACCGCACTTTTTAGATATCACGATTCTGGACCTCCGGGAAGTTGGCACCGCACTTTGAAGTTAGAAAATTTTTTTCGGACGCGATATTTTGGAACAATATAGAACAAACTTAGAACAACTTAGAACAACCGCCAGAATCGTGATATCTAAAAAAGTGCGGTGCCAGCTTCTTTTTGGTTTTTTACGAATTTTGTGGCAAATAAATTTTTTCCGGACGCGATATTTTGGAACAATATAGAACAAACCTAGAACAACCTGGAACAACCTTTAAAATTTTTCTAACTTCAAAGTGCGGTGCCAACTTCCCGGAGGTGGTTTTTTACGAATTTTGTGGAAAATAAATTTTTTTCGGACGCGATATTTTGGAACAATATAGAACAAACCTAGAACAACCTGGAACAACCTTTAAAAATTTTCTAACTTCAAAGTGTGGTGCCAACTTCCCGGAGGCCAACTTCTTTTTGGTTTTTTACGAATTTTGTGGAAAATAAATTTTTTTCGGACGCGATATTTTGGAACAATATAGAACAAACCTAGAACAACTCAGAACAACCGCCAGAATCGTCATATCTAAAAAGTGCGGTGCCAACTTCTTTTTGGTTTTTTACGAATTTTGTGGAAAATAAATTTTTTTCGGACGCGATATTTTGGAACAATATAGAACAAACCTAGAACAGCCTGGAACAACCTTTAAAATCTTTCTAACTTCAAAGTGTGGTGCCAACTTCCCGGAGGCCAACTTCTTTTTGGTTTTTTACGAATTTTGTGGAAAATAAATTTTTTTCGGACGCGATATTTTGGAACAATATAGAACAAACCTAGAACAACCTGGAACAACCATTAAAATTTTTCTAACTTCAAAGTGCGGTGCCAACTTCTTTTTGTTTTTTTACGAATTTTGTGGAAAATAAATCTTTTTCGGACGCGATATTTTGGAACAATATAGAACAAACCTAGAACAACTCAGAACAACCGCCAGAATCGCGATATCTAAAAAGTGCGGTGCCAGCTCAAAAATCGGGTTTTTTGAATTTTCTCGAAAAGTTTTAATCTCAGCTGTATGCAATTCTGGAACAATGTAGAACAAACCTAGAACAACCTGGAACAACCTTTAAAATTTTTCTAACTTCAAAGTGCGGTGCCAACTTCCCGGAGGTTAACTACGTTAATAACAACCGACTTCAAAAACGGAAAAGTAAAAAATAAAAAAGATTTGATGTCGGTGCACGGGCTTAATACTAAGTGCTTAGTGCTTGGCACCGACTTCAAACCTACATATTTAATAAATAGCACATCTAAATAATATAAAATAAAATAATTAATAATATCAAATAAAATTTTTTTGGGACCTATTCGACACCATTCCGCATCAAACAAAAAAGGAATCACGTAAATCGGTTCAGAAACCTCGGAGTAATCGGTGTACATACATAAAAAAAAATATATACCGGCCGAATTGATAACCTCCTCCTTTTTTTGAAGTCGGTTAAAAATATTTAGCGGCCCAATATTGTAATTCAGAGCTCTTAATCGGACCTAGTTACCAAATTATGACGATTTTGTGAGCAATTCGAAGCACTGTTTTAAACGTCAGATTTTTTGGGCCGCTGCGCTAGATAGATGGGGACTGATTCACACACGCCTTTGCACTGAGTTTGCGTGTGAGCGTGAATCTATACAAACGCAATATCAAATACAAATCGGCATTCGGCATCCATGGCGCAGACGACCGCGAAGCGCTATCCTGACACACGCGTCAACTGCGAATTTTAATTTTTCCTTTTTCCTCAGTGAAATGTATTGTGATATATACAATTCACTGAGGGAAAAGGTATATGACTGGATAGGCTAACACAGTACCTATAGGTTAGTACAGACAACGATTTGTTTAAGTTCTTCTAACAGTTAGAAGAACTTAAGTCCCAGTCATCTGGTTGAATATAGTAATGCGCTGCTGTCGCTTTCTATCTCTCTTGCACTGTAAACTGTCTCTCTCCAACCACAAGCATCATACCGCAATACGTTTCATTACTTTTTTATTTAGGTATATTTAATACTTAACAATCGAATTAGCGTCTGGCTAATTAATTTTAGATTAAGTTATGTTTAAAGAACATAATATGAAAATTACAGACATTCTAAAATAATTTGAATTTTTTATTAAAACGAAATAAAAAATTGCGTATGGCACCTATTTTACAACGACAAAAACGTCTTGACGTAAAAAATTTAGGTATGTCTGATGGATCTATCTAAAGGCAAAAGATTAAAAATTACGCGTTAAAAAATGACTTTAAAGTTAAGGATATTTTCCTGTGCAGATAACATGCGCACTAATAAACGCAACCACTACCGCCAGCCCGGACTCTAACCGAAAGAGCAGTATATCAAAAAATCACCTGTTCTAAAATCATCTCTCGAAGACGTTGCTACCTCCTATACTATAACGATTAAATTTTATGCAAGAGTCAAGCAACACATTTCCAAAGACATTTTCTGCAAATGGTAATGTCGTAATGACGTCGTTGGGTAATGGGCAGTGATGGTCGCTTACCATAACGCGACCACTTGGTTTGTTGCCCGCGCTGCTGGTAGGTTTATTGCTATAAACTACTATTAACGATGGCAAAGTTACCTGCCAATTTTGACGACATAGCTTAAGATAGGTAAACCTACTTATTGTATCTAAATGATTTCAATAAATAAAACATACTTGCAACCGTACCAACCAGCAACCTTTAAACTACTGAGTACTGTAAACTAAACAACGTAATTACAAACGCAAAGCGCACAGCGCAACCAGTAGGTACATTTTGCGCCTTGCATCCCAATCCAATCAACATCAAAGTCACACAGACATCCAACAGACGTCTCTGTTTTGCAGCTGTTGACTGATATCAATACTATGCGTCATAATATAATTTTTGGATACAATGCACAAAACTACTCTAAATTGGTCTAAAATATTTTCAGAAGCTTATACGTATACCTCTCAATATTTATTATTTGCCGTGACTATAATTTTGGCATCAATTATTTTTATATGGATTTATGAGAGGCCGCGGTTGTATAAGGTATGAAATGTTTTATTCCTTACGTGCGCCAAAAAAGTGTTTAATTATTAATACAATATTTTGTAGTGTGTAGGTATCTATGTCTGCCTCTGGTATCGTAACAAATAAACGGATGAACAGATATCAGTGTGATCGAACTGATCGAAGTAAGCTTTGCGGACCTAGTCTTGTTAGTAGGTACCTATATTGAAGAAAAAACTAGCAATTTAACTGTACACTATGCTAAGAATTCGTAATTAAGTATAATTCTCTATAATAGGTACAGTACTTATACACCAAATAAAAAAATGTTGTGTGGTTTTATGAAACCACGGTAAAAGTGAAACTGTTCGAACGGTTCCGAACACTGCTTTGTGTAGCGCATGTCGCGTGTCGGTCGGCTGCCGAGTAGGTATACCTACTCGGCAGCCGCGATACACGCGACATGCGCTACACAGACCAAAAAGTTTGAGACGATGTAATAAAAGTTTCACTTTAAAAAATAGTATGAACCAAATATTAATTCTCTTAGGAAATTCTTAAAATTACCTAAGTACTATCTCAATAGCACTAACTTGGTTACTTGCTCACAAATTTAAAATATTTTATTGTTTACAGCTTATATTCAAAAAGAGTAAACAGTCTACTGTATTTAGCCGCCGAGAAAGTGAAGAAATGCAGAATGGAGATGGATATTCAGCAACTAAAGACATTTTTTATGCAGAGAAACCGATACTTGATGGTTCCCATGAGCTCGATAAGTCCACTTAATCTCTTAGAAAGATTAAGGAATTAAAAGGATATAATATAATTAAAAAAAATCCAATCCACATATTTTGTACAAAAAGGTGTAATCGATACAATAATAAGATATACCCTCTTTACTGTATCGATTACGATTTCTATCACTTAAATTCATTAATAAAGAATGCACTGTCTTTTTGATAGCGTATTTTAATTTTATGAGAGAACTAAATTTATACAATTTAAAGAGGCGTTCATCCATTTTCCAAGTAAAACCATATGCAATAAAAATCTTTGATTTATCTATACCTACTAATATTATAAAGAGGAAAAGTTTGTATGTATGTATGTATGTATGTATGTATGGTTTTCACGCATAAACTACTGGACCGATTTTGATGAAATTTGGCACAGATAATCTTTAGACCGTGAGAAAGAACATAGGCTACCTATTATTGCGAAATATGTACCACGGGCGAAGCCGGGGCGGACCGCTAGTTTTGAAATAAAGCTGTTGTATTACTTACCTATGGTTGTCCGTCGAACGTTGATTCGTACGACTCTCACCTGCGTTCCGCTGCACTTATTACAATGCAATACATTTATAAATATTGGATAAAGCATTCATAAAAAATGTGATGTTTTATATATTATACTAGATGTGCCACGCGGTTTCACTCGCGGACGAATGCAAAATCAAGTATTTCTATTTTCTATAGCTCATGTGTTTATGTATTGTTTTTAAGTGTGTAAAATTTTATCCAAATCCTTCCAGTCAATTTTTTTGACAATTCGTTACGAATACAAATCTGTTTTTATACCTAATAATATTAATATAGAAGTAGGTATAGGTAGTTATTTTATAAAGCTCGTATTAAACCATCTCAATAAAAATATGTATAAGAAAACCCGGTTTCTCCCGTTGCAGATATTATGTTGCCACAAGAGTACATTAAGACACGTGTTATAATAAAACCGTGTTAGATGGTAAATAATTTTAATCTATGTCGCGAGATCGCAAATTATCGAAAAAATACTCTTTTGCGTCGAAGAGCACGCTGTGGAAGCCTTTATTCACGGTTGTTCAAGGTTACTTTATGTTGCAATTTAAAGTAAAGTTCATGCTTTAAGAAAAAGTGAAGACATTAAAAAAAATACTGGGTCCATCCTCTGCAGATAGATTAACATATTATAGATATTTTGACGTGATCTATTATTTTCGGGGTCTCCCCCGCACTTTTGTCAAATCCGCTCTCTGTGCTAGCATGTTATTCGGGGGACATTTTGTACGCGGTACTTTTAATGTCTCATTTGCGTCATCTTTCATCTCACTCATAAGAGAAAGAGAATAACTTTCGTCATCCTTATATGAGAAAATGGGACAGAACGAAATTATGTTTAGCCCTTACCAGCATTTTTAAGAACAGCAAAATAATTTGATTTGACAATTCCCGTAGATTTGAGAACAAACAATTTGTTTTTGTAATTAAAAATTAGCAAGTTAACTAAATATGTATGTGTTATTTTTGTTAGGGCCGATTTTTCAATGCCCAGATAAACAGCTAGATAGACTTTATTCTTCAGTTAACAAAATATTCAATTTTTCAATAAACGAATAGGACTTATCTATCGAATAACTACGTTATTTGAGGAATAAATCTATTTGCCGCTCCAACGGCCAGATAGCGCGCTATTCGACGGTTAGGCGTTTGAGTTGACAACTGACGCGTCAAATTTGGGATATTTTCGTATGTCATAACATAGAGCGTAGAATTATTAACAATTAAACCTCTTTCTATATAATTATTATCAATTAAAATCTCATCAATCATATTGAAATTGATGTTTTTGATAGTACTGATGACCATGCCATTGAAAATTTGCCGAACGCTGCCTTTAAGTATGTCGTTTCCATCGTAAAATATATAAATTGAAACACAAATTTAACCAAACTCTTTACTCGAATCAAAACAACAATCAACAATCATAGAAGACAAGAGCAATACAAGACAAACTTAAAATGCACTCCTGACGTGAGTCATAATGACGGTTGTTGACAAATTGCAAGAGTTGACTCTATCCCGCTCTAACCTGACTAATTTAATATGTTTGTTTCGCCACTCCGAGAGCAGAGCTGCCAATATGGAAATATTTGGTCAGATAGTTATTCATCAAATAAATCACGATTGAAAAATAGGCGAGCCGTTATGAGTTAGATAAATAATTGAATAAATCTATTCGAGGGGTAGTTATTAGACTGTTTATCTCGGGATTGAAAAATCGGCCCTTAGATATCTTAAATTTTATCACATTGAACATCTGAACACACAACTGAACTGATCTTAACTAGAAATTGTAAAAAAATGCATTGTAGTGTTAAAGGCAAAGTGACAGCCTAAAGACATTTGATCATGACAACAGAATATGTTTTGTTTCATGTGTGGCCACGCCGCGGCCGCGGTCGTCCTAACATCTATAGGATGTCCGTCTACGTCAAAGACGTTATACTACTAACTAGACCGCACCGGCCATGGTATAAAAAACAGTCCGAGTCAGGGCGTTCTTATTTCCAACTTGTCTCTTTCTAATTAGGTCTTAAATTAAAAAAATACAGATATATAATTCGTGGGATAGTACAAGTCAA
The DNA here is from genome assembly GCA_029959065.1 of Colias behrii. Taxonomy (NCBI): domain Eukaryota; kingdom Metazoa; phylum Arthropoda; class Insecta; order Lepidoptera; family Pieridae; genus Colias; species Colias behrii. The sequence goes on along the minus strand of JARWMC010000011.1, from coordinate 6,013,148 downwards.
ACAAAATTCATGGTCACCCTACAATTTTTACAAACATCAACTATTGGTTAAGTTGTCAATACGTTAGACAAGGACCATTTGCCTATGGGAAATCTCTCGCTCGGACTGTTTTTGAAAGAAAAAGCAACCCTAAGTACAGTACTCCCAAACTGATAATGCGCATAGAAAAATTCGTCACTGTTCGGCAACTGTCATATTCCCCGAGCCTCCGAAGACGATATGTATATAGAGTGGTTAAACGTATTTTCTTCATGCATAGTTTATTAGAATTATGAGTTTTATTGTGATTTTATGGTAAAAGAGATAAGTAACGAAATTTGTTTCGATAATTCAATGTAAGTTAATAGCGAGGATAAGCCACACGATTGCGAATATATATTTGTTGTATTGATTGACTTGGCAAATTCTATACTTAGAACTATTAAAGTGTCTTACTGAAGCTGGCGTAATGATGGATGTATGGGAGGTTAAAATAAGACAATAAATCTTCATTACTCCTTATTCTCCATTTTTATTCAAATTCCACAGGCGTAGGGGTCATGACGTCAATGATAAAGTCCTCCATATTGGGCAGAACTAGAACCTTCTCGAACTCCTTGAAAGTTTATATTTAAAAAAATGATTTTCAAACACTGGTTTACATTTAAATTGTGAAATCTAATCATTAAAATCTCAGTCCAAAGGATTTACAAAATCAGGGATTATCTCTATTTCTGATACCGTAGAATATGATCAGAACTTTCATTATGCTCTTATTAATTTTCACATTCCCCACTGCTATCTGCTACCTGTGTAAATAATCATTTTATCGGAAAATTCAACTTTGAAACAAAACTAAGAAGGGTATGTAACAGCAGCTCTATATAATTCCATACAGAGATATCGGTCAATTAAGGAAAGCTGGCATCTCGGAGCAATTATCAAGCCTGGAGAAGTAACAATTAATTGAACAATAAAGCACTAGTTTGGCCTTTTTGGCTTATGGCAAAATGTCATGCGAAAAAAGAGGACAGATATATGTCAGTTCGACAGTTTGAAATGACATGTAGCCATTACAATTTGTTTTAGTGACCAGTCTGGTCACTAACGCATGGTGATTTTAATATTTGTTTTTGAAGTGAAAAACGTATTTTCTAGTTTCTTATGTTATTTTCTGAAAAGATAATTTACTAAAGATTACATGGCTTGTGTTGTTCACGGCTGTAAAAGCCGTAGTACTGGGAAATCGGATGAAGATTGGAATTTGTCTTTTCACAGGTTAGTGTTTTGATCAATTTTTTTGTTAATTGTATTATAAATAAGTTAATTTACGTTATTTTCATAATCATCTATGTTTTATCTAACCGTAATCATTGAAATGAAATCATAATCAGCTTAGTTTTTAGAAAAAATGCAAAATATAACTTCCATAGTGTTGTGCAATTATCGATACTTGAGTAGGTACGAAGTACTTCATTGATAATGACTGCTTTAGGTTAGGAGAAAAAAAAAGGTATTTAAGTATGGATTTTATTGTTATTTGCAGGTTTCTGGCTTGAGAAAAATTAAAAGATGTTTGGGTTAAAGCTATAGCACAGGGAAAATTGGAAGCCTTCAAAACATTCTCGGCCTTGTTCAAATCATTTCGAATCAGACGGGAAGAAAAGTAAAGTGCTTTGCAGAGATGCTGTGCCACAAGTTTACGGTGGCATCTATTTTAAATAATAAATATTGTAATTTGTTAATTAAGTATCGAAATAAAATGTTGCAAAAAAAAATTTTAAATTTTATTTGTTTCATTTGAAGCAATTTATTTTAAACTTTTACCAATTTTTTCCTGTGGGAATGAGTTATTTTCCCGCGGTAAATTGTAGCCTATATGTTATTCTGATGTTTAATCTATAATATGTATAATTGGAAAATTCCATAAAAACTCATTCAGTAGTTTCTTCGTGAAAGAATATCAAATGTCCATTCTTATATATTTTTGCTTTTATAATATTAGTAGAATAGATATTAATATTAATAGAATGAATCTATGAAAACAGGAAAAAATACGTACCTTTTTACGAAACCATAAAAAACAACCTAAACCGAAATACCTAATAATATTTTTTTATAAATACAACTACCATACAATGCAAGACAGTCAATACGCATCGTAAATGAATAATTCCAATTTAAACGAATCTTAAAATTTGGAATTACCTATCCATAATTCAAAATTAAAAGAATCTTAAATTATCTTCAAGCAATTTTATAACTTAATTTTTTTATTTATCGATATTTTAGTATTCGATAAAGTGGCAAGCACTACCTTTTTAGAACAAAAAGTGGCTACATGTGGATTTGAATGCCAAGCCGATAACAGTGTGTTGTCTCTTTCTATCGCATTAATTAGGGTATTGAATAAAAGAGAGCCACTATATAAGAAACGTTCAATTAATTGTTACTTCTCCAGGCTTGTTAATTGCTCCGAGGCTGGCATGTTCACAGTACTCACACTTATGCAATTTCACTTACAGTATGTTCAAAAATAAATGCGACTCTAGTTTCATTTTAGACTTGAATTGTAAAATGGTGCGTTGTAGATAAATATATGCAAATATAATTATGAAAGCTCTCATAATTTACCTGTAAAATTATAATTTAAAAGTAAATCAATTGATGAACTTAATTATTTATTCTTATAATAATCAATTGGATAAAAGTATTAATAATCATTCAATTATCAAATAATAATTAAATTTCAGGTCATAAAAACAATACAAATAACACGTGTACGCTCACTCCCAACACACGGATGGTTGTTTTGATAATGATTTAAATAACGGACGTCTTCTGCAGTTGCGGAGCAGTCTTGTCCTGACTTTGGTCGAGTAAAGATATCTAAGAAACATTATATTTGTAGTAAGTACGTAATACCTACCAATACGCGCTAACAAATATGTGTTACATGTTTATTGTATAATTTTCACACTATTGGTTTTCTCAAACTCAAACATTTATACAATTAGACTTCTTCTAGAAGCACTTTTGAATCGTCATAACTAGGGCCCGGATAAATATGTATTTACATATTTTTATTTGAAATTGTTTTCGTAATTAATCATGGTTTCCACGGTAAATATGTTATTTAGATCGTGAAAATTCAGGTTTTATTTTCCATATTTTTCCATATTTTCAATGAAAATCCATATTTCACAAAATATCAATAAATGTATCCATATTTCTATCAGCGCTCTGAGTTTTCTAAAAATTCTTGCAAAACAATTCGCGTGTGGTCATTGACCCCGCTCGCCGCTCGCACTAACCGCACAGCCAGGGGGGGGACACTTAGAACAAACTGACATTTATTAAAGAAAGCGACGCCATCTATACTTTGGAGAGTAAAAACGTATTTTAATCAGTTTATATTAAATCCCCAAAAGATGGCATCGCACTTTCCGAAGTTATTGCAAATTGTTTAAAGATATTTAAATAAATGGTAGGTATTCTTGAAGCATTGTTTTATTTTATTGGATCGAATGCGAAGCTTACCTTTTTTCTAATGCCATTAAATGATTTTGCGATTTAAATCGTTTCATATGGTATCAAATTAATAAACTTGCAACATCTTCTGAAAGCTTCTCAGTGTTGTCATAATGAAATCAAAGTAGTAAAATAAGACAAATGAAAACCTTTCTGTATTAAAAGTTTAAATGAATTAGAACAATTATCTCAGATTTTTATTTCAGTATCATATAGAAATATAATTCAGGAAAATATTTTACATAAAAAAATACTGTTTCTGGCTAAATAAATATTAAAAACATTTTATTAATTGACATGAAAAGTGTTAAATATGATTTATAATTGGTAACATTGACTAACTGAAAATATTTTGTTTGTAAACATCACAAATTGCTGTCATAAAATGGCGGCTACCATACGTGAAGTTTATTTACTTATTTAGTTCATTTTGTTGATAATCGTGTGAAGTTTCTAGTTCTCGTGAAAGTGTGGTGAAAGTGCGTTTTATCGAGCCCTACGTACCGGCTTTCAAAACTTTTTACTGAAAATTATGTGCACGGACAGTTTTGTTTTAGGTATATAAAATGTAATATTTCAATATGTGAAAGCATTTATAAAATAAAGTACTAATTTCTTTTATTGTCGTTTTCTTCATTATTCTTAGTAAGTACTTCAATATGTTTTAAGAAATTTGACTGAATTATATTTAGCACTTCTAAATATCTTATTTTTAAAGACTCCGTAATATTCATATAATGTAACTAATTTATAATATACTAATTACTAATTATCTTGTAATTATTATAAGTGAAAAGTTATTTAAATCACGTAAATCTTTAAACACCATCAATTTCGTAATCATTAAGGTAATCATTTAGATCTTTAGTCTTATTTCTTAAATGTTGAAAATAAATGATAATATTTCAGTTGTATTCTCTGAAACAATATCGCTCTCCTATTTCAATAACGACGCAAATTTATGTGAGCATTTATTCCAGGCACATATTATTTTGAAGTTTGATTTCATGTGATTTCAACTATCAAGTAAAAAATATATTGCCTGAAATGATTGTTCAAACTTCAAATTAAATTGCGTCGTTTGTCACAAAGAAGTGCTAAAAAAAATATAAATAGGTATATTATGTAGTATGTACGTATACGAGCGTATATGTATGTAGGTATATAGAATTAGTTTTAACTCCAAAATCCAGAGGGCGCATTGTCGCCTGTCAAAGTCAAATAGGTTTGCCTTCATATGCTTCAAGAGGGCTCTCTATGCCCTATTATACATTATACTCTTTGCGCACAGCTACCTGCTACCCATCCGTATGCGCTCCCCGCCCGCACCGCGCCTTCCCTCCCGCGTTTCGTACCCAATCTCAGTCAGTCATTCTAGTTACACAGCGACGATCGTCATTTTAGTAATTTCTTGCCGTATTAAATCGCCGCGTCTTATTGTGTGTTCTTTCATAAAGGCATTAACAAAAAAAAAATGCCTAAGGATAAGCAACCATTGCGTTTCAAATTGGAAAAATATATCGAAGATTTCCCAAACCAATCGCTGACTACAGATGGTAAAGTGCTATTTTGTAATGCTTGTGGAAAATCTATATCTGCCGATCAACGTTTTTTAATATCACAGCACGTGTCTACTGCTAAACACAAGCAGAATTGCACAAGGGCGAATAAATTTAAGCAACAATTTTTTTCTGATGCAATCGCAAGCAGCTCTCAAAGTTCGACTTTCTCAAAAGAATTATGTGAAGCTATGATAGGTGCAGATATACCCTTATGGAAGTTAAATAATACTACTTTCAAAAAATTCTTAGAAAAGTACACTGGCAAACATATACCGGATGAATCTACACTTAGAAAAAGTTACGTATGTGGTATTTATGAAGATTGTTTGGCTTCCATTCGTAAAAATATTCAAGATGGCCCTATATGGGTTGCTATTGACGAAACTACAGATTCACAAAGCCGGTGCATTGGCAATGTGATTATCGGATGTCTAAATGAAGAAAAATCCAGCAAATGTTTTTTATTGGCATGTGAAGAACTTCCTAAATGCAACCACCAAACGTCAGCTAAGCTTTTCAATGATGCTATGAGTGTTTTATGGCCTAATGGAGTTAAACATGAACAAGTTTTCTTGTTACTTACCGATGCTGCTCCTTATATGGTAAAAGCTGCAAGTGCTCTTCAAGTTTTATATCCAAAAATGATTCACGTAACGTGCTTGGCTCATGGTGTAAATAGGTTGGCTGAATGTATAAGATTTCAGTTTAAAAAGGTTGACAGTTTAGTATCAAACGTAAAGAAGATTTTTTTGAAAGCTCCAAGTAGGATCTCAAAATTTAAAGAGATATATCCTGACATTCCCTTACCACCAGAACCAGTGCTAACTCGTTGGGGAACATGGCTAAGAGCAGTTGAATACTATACTCAATATTACGAACAAATAAAAACTATTATTTTTGGATTCGAAAACGAGACTGCTGCCATTGCGAACGCAAAAGAACTTCTCGAAGATGAGACTCTACGCAATGACTTGGTGTACATAAAAAGCAATTATTGCTTTTTATCACACCAGATAATGGCGCTCGAGAATTCTTCCACTTCACTTAACGAAAATTTGAAGATTATCGATAATATAGAAAAAAAGATTTCCGAATCGGAAGGACCCGCAGCTGAAGTTGCTAGGCAAAAATTTAATTACCTTATAGAAAAAAACAAAGGATTTCATATTTTAAAACAAATTAATAATATGCTGTGTGGAAGACCAGAAGGCGCAATAGACGTGCCCTACTCACTGGCAGAACTATCCAAATTTAAATATGCTCCCATCACATCCTGTGATGTTGAAAGATCTTTTAGCCAATTTAAATCAATATTACGTCCCAACAGAAAAAATTTTAATTTCGAAAATTTAAAAAAACATGTCATTATTTATTGTAATTCAGAGATGAAAGATGTAAGTAAAACGGAAGATGAGTAAAATTGTAATTTTTTTTTCAATAAACATTAATTTTATTAAAAATTGTTGCTTTTTATTGTACATATTTTTTCCATATTTTAGTATTTTTAGTCCATTTTATAAGTACATATTTCGGAATTTTTAATACATATTTATCCGGGCCCTAGTCATAACAGTTTAACAGTTTTAACATTTACCACCAATTCAGAAAGCAGTATCTATAGAGAAGAAGAAGAATCTATTTAATCATAATCGTAATCTTCTACTTCACTGAAACTTTCATCGCTCGAAGAACTCGATGTTTCGTTGTCGGAATTTCTTAATGTTATTATAAATGAGTCAGTGTAATTATCTACTTTTGGTTCTAATTGAATATATTTTTCCTCATGTTCTCGCGTCTTTCTCCAAACGTCACTAAACATATCCAGACTAATAGCATTTGCTTCCTTTCTAAATAATTCTCCCACAGTTTTCAAGTTAAAGTTCACATTTTGTGATGCTACTTTCCCTTTAATTATGCCCCATAGTAACTCTATTGGGTTGAGTTCTGGATGGTGGAAGGCGCAATACACTATGTCCATGATCTTTGAAGATTGCATCAAGTAAAAATTGTGTATAGTTTGGCTTATTTTTTTTAATAATGTCATAAAGAATAGGTATTGTGTTTCTTTCTGGATATGGTATATTATGTTTGTCCAACTTTTTCTTGAATTCGATGTGGGCACTGGATCCGATACGACGTTGTGGTATGATGCATTATCGAGTACTAAAACTGACTGAGGTGGTAAATTTGGAAGAAGTTTTTCTATGAAATAAAATATTATCTATGCTTAGGAATACTTTTCCCTTATGCCCGAGATCCAAAAAGCTAGTTTTTTATGCTATGATAGCAAGCTAGTGTCAGTCAGCTAGCAAGCTTCTGGCTTCGTGTAGACAAAACTAGATTCGTTTCTAAGCTAGAAAACTAGTTAGCTAGTTGACAAGCCAGGACAGTTTCAATAGGATGGAGTTCTATTTTTTAGGCGAATAGCCACCCCAACCACTGATTTTACTATCTTAGCTTATGTACTGTGTTTATGTGACCGATGAAGCTAGTTTTCAGTAATTGATGAGAGCGTTTAGCATATGTGGTGCAAGTTGACGCCTTTGCTGTTATTTACCAATGATTCCGGTTAGGTTTTCATCCGGATCCACGAAGAACACGAGCCGGAGAAACGCTTGGGATAGTTAGCCATCTGTGGCATCCTCAGGAGGTACATCTATATCATCACGGGAATATCATAATGTGGGTCCGGATCAGGAGTCTACTTTGGCGCATGAACCCAGCGCGTTTGTTGCTTACAAAGGTAGTATAAAAACACGAGGAGGTAGTAAATTAAAGTAGTAAATTAAAAAGTATTGTCTCATAAAAAGTAAAAATGGACCAGAAATTCTTACTCATGAATGATAATGTCCCTTCGCATACGACATGACAGGGAACGGCCGCTCTTCGAGACCAAAATATTCAAGTTTTAGACTGGCTTGCATATTCGCTCGTCTTTTAATTCTATTGAATATGCTTAGGATATGTCACAACTAAGCGCTCTAAAAGATTTTCCGCAAAATTTAATTACGGATCAACAACTTTACGAACACTTCCAAAGAACACATACCGCAATAAGACATTGGTATTCAATTTTAAGTAAGAACAACCGATATCGTTTGTAAATTAATGTAAATGGTGATAACTCTGATTATTAATTAGTAATTTGATTTTTGAAAAAAAAATGCCGATTTTAGTCAAAATTTATATTTTTCTAACAAGATCCTTATCATCCAAATTTCCACATTGGTGAGAAAAATTGACATTTCTAATGAAAATGAACAAAAAATTAAATGATTTTATTAAATACTGTAAAATAGTCTATAATTCTTCCATTTACTGTATCACAAAATTCTTCATAGATTTTTAGATATTCGTACTACACCAATTACATCACCCTGTATTTATAAACAATTGCAAAATAAAAGCTACACATAGGCCGGGAGATACTGACACAAAATTTCGGCTCATTTGTAACAGAATGGCGGTTCTACAGGGGTCTTATTACGCAATGACAAAAAGAAAAATGATGGTCAGAACGCTGGTACCGGCGGACTAGTCGCGTGGGCGTTAGTCGAACTCGTCGGATAAATAGCGAAAGTCAAACGATTTGTAACACAAAAATTTTAGAATTTACCGATAGCCCATAAAAAAGATGTAGGCGGTAGTGTAGTATGGCATGCATACTTTTCCGGTGTAACTACGAATAAAATCTTACAATAAGAAAAAAATCTTATACACATTCGCCACCTCCCACAGGTATGGCATTATCACACTTCTATTTATAATCATTCAGGAGTTGTTGAAAAAAAAAATGTAGGGTGGTACAAATCGTTTGGCGAGAAAAAAAAATTCAAAAATTTGCAGATTTTCCGCGGTATGGCGACTATTTGGAATCGTCCGAAAAGTATGGCATGGCGATTTTAGTAAATGGCTGCACGACGATGGTTACCTGTGCAAAAGTTAGCCCGGTACAAATGGTTGAATTGTTTTTGACGTGACAACGTCTTAAATTAGGTTGCGACTGGGAGTCACTTATGAAAAAGTGTAACGCTCGGTAACGTTACGATGAGTCACCGAACGAGAGAGAGGCCCGCGGTCTGCCGCGCGCGCAGCACATAAATATTCTACCGAGAAAAAGACGTTGTCACGTAGAATCTTCGCCTGTAAAACCGACTTTACAGGCAACCATTTTTTTTTTAAATCAACGCATTCACGTCGGTAAGGCGGACTGTAAGTCACATCGTAAAAGTATGGCATGACACTACCGCCTACATCTTTTTTAAGGGCTATCGGTAAATTCTAAAATTTATGTGTTACAAATCGTTGGACTTTCGCTATTTATCCGACGAGTGTGACTAACGCCCACGCGACTAGTCCACCGGTACCAGCGTTCTGACCATCATTTTTCTTTTTGTCATTGCGTACTAAGACCCCTCTAGACCGCCATCCTGTTACAAATGACCCGAAATTTTGTGTCAGTATCTCCCGGCCTAACATGTGCAATGTGTAAATGTGTTGACGTTCCAGCTCTTCTTAATATAGGTATAATACGTGCGGTCACCACCAATATATAAAGACGACTGACGGATTTTTGAATTTTTTGACTGACAGGCTACCGTCACCTATCGCCCGAATTGTTTTCGATCACATTTTCGTTTGTGTATGACTCTGAATTGACTCCTATTTCTTTCGAACAAGATGCAAGATGCAAGTGCATTGTTTACTGTTTAGGGCGCTTACGATTCAATGATTCGGGGTGATTCGGGTGTTTCTGGAAATACGATAATTAGCGAAGATCTGCATGCGCATTATTAATTTTGGAGTACTGTATATAGCAATAGATCATATTTTATCCAATTTTTTTTTATAAAATATGATCTATTGCTATCTAGTCTATAGTGCACTGTCTAGTTAACAGTATAACGTCTTTAGTTTACGTATAGTTGTCAATCGAAATCTGTGGATGCGACACTCGATACCGCTTAGAGCTAGCGCGCACGAGCAACTTTGTCTCCGCAACTATTTTGTCTCTCCCACCTATGGGCTAGTATGAAAGTGCGCGCACGTAGCGACGCAACTCCCCATACAAATTGATGGGAGAGACAAAATAGTTGCGGAGACAAAGTTGCTCGTGTGCGCTAGCTCTTACGATTCTATTCTCGTAAACACGCTTGCTTGTGTGCGTGAGCTTTTGTATGAAGATTACCTATTGGATGGATATCTGTATCTTATCTGTGTATTGTACGCATAGTGTGCGCATATCTACCCTTTGTTTATGGTTATGGTTATATTTCGACAACAGAACAACTTGGCTATTTTACCAAACATCATCGAAAGCTGACAAGTATAATATTATTAACATCCATCCATCTAACACTAGAAAATATTATGTAGAATTTAAAGACCTAAATAAAAATCCCAGGCTGCTTATACTATGTTTATTACAATCCACAATCTTCCCCATCAAACCACATCAAACCCACATCTTCTGACGTAATTGTCAGGGTCACTAACCACTTCGCTATCGGGCATTCTTATTGACTTTTAAGAAAAAAATTGTTTGGGCTTTTCCAAAAAATCCAAGAGCGACCAATTTAAAATTGGCTGTTAAAAAACTACATTTTGTCTTAATGTATCACTTTAATTACATTCATAATATTGTCTTTTATGAAGCTGTGTATAATACATGTATACTGAATATAATACAATCAGAACTTCAATTTGATTTAACTAACATTATACATATTATGTATAGAAAAGAACGACAGTATAACGAAAAAATAACAATTTTCTTTTTATTATTATAATACATCCATAATTATTATTAAATACCACTAAATAGTTTGATACCGTTAGTTTACAATAATAATCATAGTAATAGGTTCCTAATAGGTATCAAAAAACTGTAACACAAATATCATAGTGCAATTTGTTTAAAAAACCACTAAAAGAACAGTGACAATATTTTGTTTAACATGATTGACTATAACACCCCTATATTACCCAGCGAACTATAGCTGCTTTGGGGTGTCGGAAATAATGATCAAAAATCCACAGCTCAAATCGCGCACCATTAGAAAAATAAATTACAGACGGTCCTAACCTAAATTTTCAATTTATCTTGGCATGTGTTCTCTGCACACCTGAAAAGAAATTAGTCATGATTAAATACAGCTACTAGACATAGCTATAGTAATAATTTTTAATAAATATTCATAGAAATGATTTTAATCCAGGTTAAAAGTCCCTTTGATATATTTTACAAATATAGTTCAATATAATCAACACTACTAGCATTCGGATGAGATTAATCCATAATCTTTTCTCATAACTAAATCACTTTAAAAAAATCCCTTTCGGGACTAAAATTTCCTAGAAATGATATCTACTTACACATATTCTTTGATAATAATTAAATTAAGCAATACCCACCCCATGCCTTACCCCGTTATCCGTTATCAAATCTCAAATCTATCATATAATAATCAAAATATACTCACTGCGGTTGAGCAAGAGAGTGGTGCGTAATTAGTCTGCTGATTTGAAGAAGTGGTGAATGTGTTGATTTGCATTTGCGCGGGGGGATGCGTGGCGAGGGGTGACACCGGCGGCGCCATACCACTGACGCCGCCGCCCCCCGCGTTACTGGGACTGCCCGTCGTTGAGAGCCGAGAGAATGCTGCGAGCGCATCAGGGAAGTTTGGGGGTGTCGCTGGTGTGTTACATGGTGTCATCAATTGCTGAAAATAGAAGTTAAAAATGTTTATGACTCAAATATAATATTTTGGGTTGGTTGTAAATATAATATATTTACATAGATTTTGTCTCAGCTAAATTTTTTTTCAGAAATAAAAGACATTTATTTTTTTTTTTATTTGCTCACAGAATTTTGCATTACTTCACCCAGACGCTACTCAGGATAGAATGTTTCCATAGGGTAGTTTGATCTAAATTGCTTTGTAGCGGACTAATTTGAAAAATTCTTTCACCATTGGATAGCTAAATCTTCCTATATGTTCTCTTTAAAAAATAACAATGTCAATTGAAGCAGAGATGTGGCAAACAGTTAGTTGGATCTTAAAAGTTAAAACTTGTAACTTATAAACAAACTTCCTTCATAAATTTTATACCTGGGGATAGTGCTGTGCAGCAATGCTATTTGCTGAAGGGATGGCCACTTCTTGAAAGAATATTGATAGAGCTGTCTGAAATAAAAAGTAAATTGAAAAAAATTACGAATGAATGAAGGAATAAAAGCTTTATTGTACTGTGTACACACCAAATTAGACATAACATAAAATGAAATACACATAAATTGCACAATAGGCGACCTTATCTTATTAATATGGCTACAGAGCCATCTCTTCCAGGTAACCAACGGAGGAAAGCAATAACAAAAAACGAATATTGGTAGGTGGTACATACTGAAGCACTGAAGCAATAAAAAATAATACGATACATATTAATGATAGGATAACCAAATAATATGATAAAAAATAGACATCTTAAATTGATGCAGCTTTTTTTTTAATAGATAGAGTAATTGAAAAGGAAGGTTTATGTGTATAATTTATTAGGTTATTGATAAAGCAGGCGAAGCCACGGGCAGAAAGCTAGTATGATATATATAATATAACAAAAACTATACAATAAGTACTGTATGTAAATAAAACAGTTTTTAATTTTTAATTCACTTAATATTTAACCCTTCAAGAGTAATAAGGATTAAGATTTAAGTGTATAGAAATTTCGGACAAAAACAAATAAATGATAATATGTTTGGGTCTTTAGACAACTACATTATAATAAACAAACTCTAAATAGTGTATGTATGTAATGTAAAGAAGATAGCTTGACTATCAGATATATTTTGTAGAACTGAAATATGAAAATTTATGTGAAAGATTTGTGAGACCTATGTTCTAGTAATATAAATATAATAGAATATTACTTATTATGACAAAAACAAAACAAACAATTGTAATCCAGCATAACCTCTTGAGAACATTATTAACAAATATAGATCCATATCATGGAATAAAAAAAGTTAATTTTACTTATACCTATTTCACACAACTTTCTACAACTACATATTATGTACCAAAAAATATAAACGTTGTAAATATAGGCTAAGAAACAATTCTATTTATATCTTAATTTTTTTATGACAGGTTAAATGGCAACTTGTGATTTAAAGCTATCTTTAAAATCAATACATGTTTTTATTTTAGGAATATAATATAATATTCAGCAGAAAATTTGCACTCTATTTTTAGCAATATTATTGTCAACATTCGTACGTAGATACTACGTGCTTATTTTGTCATATCAATGTGTGTACACTTTTAGATATGGTCAAGGTAATTGATCAATCTATGTGGTCAACTTTATAATAATCGTTTTCGACAACTTATTTTTATCCCAAATAATGTTTTGTGGTACTAGTTATGATTCATTAATAAATATAAACACAAAATAGTAGCAGCCATTTCATGATTATATTGTTTGTTTACATGTATTATGAATAATCCCAATTTACCTCAAACTGCCAGTGAGCAGCCTGCAAAAGCTGTTTCGCTTGTTCTCTAGCACAACCAGCTGCTAACACAAATTGATTTATCATAACTTGCTCACGCAATGAATCCATTGTTTAACTTTAATACAGTATTAGCAATTTATAATCACAGAATCTGTAAGAAATACGAGTGCTAAATATTTATTCTCACAAGAACGTAAACGTTCTGTGTATAGACTATAGTGGCGCTAGTGAGATAGGGAATCGTGTACGAGTGAAAGAGACAAGTTCAGTTTACAGTTTACATAATATTTTCCGTCAGTATTCTGTATTTCTAGTAGACAATAGACATGGCCTTGTCAATAGGTTGTACTGTACTGTTGTATATAATATAATAATATGTTCTACGGTCAAATAAATTTATGTTCTGATTATGAACTACGGTCTATGATCTTTCACCCTCTATTTATTTTAAACTATAATCTAAAATATTATGAATCGTGAGATTCACAAAATTAAGTATTATATTATATTTATGAAGTTACTACCGTTTTTAATTCACTTTTTTAAAGTTATAGATAGATAGACACGCTGCAAATGGCAATAAATCAGGTAATTGCCTGACTCGAGTGGGTGAGGGAGCAAGATGTAATCTATAATCTATTTATTTATTAACACTTCATTAACACTTTATTGTGCTGGCATACAAATAAATCCTTAAAAATAAAACTTATAACTAGTCCAGCACAGAAGGTGGCCTTATCACTTAAGAGTGATCTCTTCCAGGCAACCTACTGTGTGGAATAATATTATGAAAGAGGAGGTAGGTAGGAAGTACAAAAATATATATATACATAGCTATATATGATCTATAATAAATACATACATACTTATAAATATTACATATACCTATTACATATAATATAATATAATACACATTCAAATAATAATTATATTATATATACATACATAAACTCATACTGTAGTATAGATAGAAAAATAAAGTAAAACACATAAATAAATTAATTAATCTTTCTAATCCGAGTTAAATGCCAAGTTTAAATAGTGGTTTCGGACTTGTTTGGCAAAAGTGGACAGCGTTTGAGCTTGTCGGATGCTAACTGGCAGAGAGTTCCATAATCCGGTAGCCCTTACGGAAAAAGAGCCACCGTAGAACTGTACGTGCGGTGCGGAGGCATAGATAGCACTAGCCTGTCCACCGATCGCAGAGAATAGTTATCACAGTGCAGGAATTGGAACTGGTCTTTTAGGTAAGAAGGAGTTTTGGGATTGAAGAGGATTCGATACAAGAGGTGCAGGTAATGAACATTCCGGCGAAGGCGGATCGGGAGCCACTTGAGCTTCTTACGAAAATGAGAAACATGGTCATATTTACGGAGACTGTAAACAAACCGAATACAATAGTTCTGAAGTCGCTCAAGTTTATCCAATTGCTCAGATGTTAAGTCTAGAAAGCAAGCATCAGCGTAGTCAAGAATAGGAAGGAGAAGGGACTGTGCTAACATAATTTTGGTCGGTATGGGTAAAAAGTTGCGTAGGCGTCGTAAAGAGTTAGATGCCGCGTATAATTTACGACTGATATGCTGTAGATGCTGCGACCAAGAAAGCGTTTGGTCCATAATAACACCTAAATTCTTTACTTGATTGCTGAAAGGAATCAAGTAAAGAATTTAGCACGCTTATAATCTATATTATAAGCGTGAGAGTGAAAGCGAGCGGTTTATTAACTGCTGTACTAGCTATTTTAAAATATAATATTATTGTTGCTCAGTGTTGGTGTCGGTTGGTGTACATATCCTTTTGCATTATTTACATTATTGCATTTTGCATTATTGGTTTCTAGTATAATAGTAGAATAGTTAAGTGTGGGTTATTAATTTTTTTTATCTTTACATTAATACTATCGTTCCTTATCTTCCTTATAGGCTATTAGCCACAAATAGCCTTACACAAACGACATTCAGAAGTTTCCATAATGATATCCGCATTACACTAAAAATTGGCGGCGTAAGAGTCCCTCTTATGGGTGGAGCCTGTGGGTGTAGGGTTCCGTATATTATTTAAAGAGTTAAATATGATAACGGAACCCGGAAATATCTTTCGATGAGATTCATGATCACAGATAATGGGTCATATTCTATGGTCACTTTTGTCTTTTATAATCTGTGGGTGTCATTCAATGACATTTTATTTACGATATTGACATTTGACACACATGGCCCGACCTGAGACCACATGACACAAAAGATTTTTGACAATCAACAAATGAAAGAAATGGGAAGAAATAAAAATCAACATTGGCACGTTTGGTACCCTATATTTCTTTATGTGTTCTTTATTTTATTATGTAAAGACATTTGAAATCTACTAGTAATACTAGCAGTATAGTTTGCTTTCTGTATCATAATTCAAAAGAAATATATAAAATTTAATAGGAAATAATATTAAAAGTTGATAACCTAAAATAGATCCTATACAATGAACACTCATTCTATTTCTGAAGAACCTCTGAAGAAAAAAAGACGTAAAGAAAATAAAGACGGTAAGTTATACCTTAACAAATATAATGATTTTGGTCTTGATACAATTTAGAATTTATTTGATGCGAATATTGCTTGTAATAATCAACAATATGCACAAATATATGTATTTAATTATTTTAAAATTTTATTTCTATTTCAAACTTGTATTTTTTTCTCAGATAAACATCATACAAACAAAAAAAAATCTCTTGGCATAGAGAAGAATTTGAAAAGTCAAAGGACACATATCCCTAAATTTAGATTAAAAATAAATGGAAATGCTGCTGCTTTATCAACAATAGAAAACGAAAGAGTGCCCCTTGTTTTAACAGATATACAACATTTACTTCTTCACTCTTTATTGGGCAATCTTAATCTATCACAACCACCCAGATGGTATGTTATAGATAAATGTAATCATGTAAGTCAAACTACTTGCTTAATAATTGAGGGTATTTCTATCAAGCACTGGGAACAATACAAAGAAAAGATGATAAATATCAATAGAATATGTGAAGATTTTGTGGAAATACTCACACCATCAGTGTACAATGGTTCTTTGGTAAAAGAACTAGCATTGGTACCACTGTCTGAAACAGAAAAAGAGGCAATAATTCAAAAATATGGAAGTATGAATTTAGCACTTGATATAAGGAAAGACCTTATGGTTATGATGAAAGCTGTGTTTCCAATTAATGATTCATTTAGTGAAATTAATTATAAGGAGTCTAAAGATCAATTCCCTAGAACACAACTAATTTTGTCAACATGGCAGCTTTTAGAAGAAAATTATCCAGTTCCTCTAAAAGGAAAACTAAAGAATATTTATTCTGACTATGTTCTGTCTAAAGATGAATACAAATCTGTTACACCAGACTCACCCATGTTTGGCCTAGATTGTGAAATGTGTATTACTAATGTGGGATCTGAACTGACTCGAGTATCTGTTGTCAATGAAAAACATGAAGTTATATATGAATCATTAGTAAAACCTTACAATAACATAACAGATTATTTAACTAGGTTTTCAGGTATTACAAAATCAAAATTAGAAAATGTCACTAAAAGATTAGAAGATGTTCAAAAGGATCTGCAACAGTTACTACCTCCTGATGCTATTTTAGTTGGTCAATCACTTAATCTTGATTTACATGCTTTGAAGATGATGCATCCCTATGTCATTGATACGAGTCTTATATATAATTTCACTGGAGAGAGAACACGAAAACCAAAATTAAAAACTTTAGCTAAAGAATTTTTGAATGAAGACATTCAATCAAATAAAAATGGCCATTGTTCTATTGAAGATTCTTTAGCGTCACTTAAACTAGTTCAGTTGAAGCTTAGTAAAAATATAGAATTTGGTGATGCAGTGCATACTAATAGACAAACTTACAAAGAAAATATTATTAAAATGACAACTAAACCTGAATATGCCTTATCAATATTCAACCATATTATTGAGCAAAGAAAAACATCATTAGTGGTAGGTTGTGATAATATTACTGGAGACTATCATACCTACTTAACACAAGCAAAAGACAGTTTGAGTGCTCAATTAAAAAAGGGCAAACCAAAAAAGGTTAAACTGAATACAGTCGACACAGTTGAGGATGTCATATCAACTGTTAGTAATGCTGTAAATGATTATAATTTTGTTATGGCTCATTTAAAACTAGATCAAATAGATGTTCAATTAAATGATATGTCTAACATTGATAAGTGGGTTGAAACTATTTGGAATAGTCTTAAACAGTCTGCACTGTTTGTTATTGTATTTGGTGGTATTGCTACAGACAACGGGGTAGCAATGATAAAAGTTAAAAATAAGTAATTATTGTAAATAAAATTTAAGTTTCTCTATGTTTTTGTTTTTTTTTTTTAATTTGTTAAATTCCTACGATTATCGTATGACTAATGAACAAGCACCATTCTAAGGATGACAGCAACACCTCATAAGTCAAAATGTATCCAGCTGCGCCTTGTAGCAAGCATACAGACACATGCTCGAAAAACAGAACCCTCCTTTAGCAGGGAGTTAAAGAGGGATGTAGCCAAGTAGTAAAGTCAGCGAAGTATGGTCTGTAACACTAAGTAAGTACCAGTTACTGGGCGGTGGTGACTTCTTAACATTAATTATCAATAACAAAGAAAAATTGCAATTGTTATATTTATAATATCTTTTTATTTCCATTTAATTATTCTGTCTTTTTTCTTATTTTTAGGTGAATATTCAACATATAGATTCTGTGAATATTTCAAGCTGTTTTTCTACGACATTCTTTTTTTAAACAAACAAACTCTTCAGCTTTATAATATTAGTACCTATTGATTTAATAAAACAACAGTTTGAGCAACAACATTTAATACGATAAAAAAAATAAAATGCATATTTTACAACAACTTTAATGAAAATAACAATGATCGACTGTTGAATTGATTTAATTACAATAATGCTATGACTTTTTTATTATTAAATTTTAAATTAGATACTTAACTAGGTACTTTAAAATTTAAATTAGAACTAACTAACATACTTATTACATTTTACACTCAAATACATTAAGAGTCCGTATACAAAATTGCGCTGGACGAAAGCTAGTATTTTTACGTTTGAACGCGATCATCGTGTAGTCGAGTAGCAAAGGCTGCAGCGCTCAAAGTGGAAACATTATAGGACCTTATTATCTCGTTATCGTCTACTCCACCAATTCTAATCTAGTATCGTGAGCTTCCCGACTACTACGCGCGGGAAAAACGCACTTTAGTAATTTTGTGTCTGACGGAGCAGCGCAACACGTCCTACTCCCTAAAGCGCGGAGCCTCTTTGCGCGGAGCGCGGTCTGCCCAAAGAGTACTATAATAATACGGCAGGTCTGCCGTAACAGCGTTTGCGCTCCCGTATACATATAATCGAAAATTCTAGAGAACTTTAAATTATTCCATTACTTTCATAAATCAAAGAATATCTATTTTTTTATTGCAAATTTTTAAGCATAAATCTATCATTTAATGTGTATTTTTTATTTTTTTTTACTCTGTCGTATGTTTTAGAAATTCGACGCCAAATACACATAAAATTTCATCAAAGTACAGTGCTCCAAAATTAATAATGCGCATGCAGATCTTCGCTAATTATCGTATTTCCAGAAACACCCGAATCAACCCGAATCATTGAATCGTAAATGCCCTTAACAATGCACTTGCATCTTGCACCTTGTTCGAAAGAAATAGGAGTCAATTCAGAGTCATACACAAACGAAAATGTGATCGAAAACAATTCGGGCGATAGGTGACGGTAGCCTGTCAGTCAAAAAATTCAAAAATCCGTCAGTCGTCTTTATATATGGGTGGTGATCGCACGTATTATCTCTGTATGGAATTATATAGAGCTGCTGTTACATACCCTTCTTAGTTTTGTTTCAAAGTTGAATTTTACAAAAAAGACGGGTTGCACTCCGGGAGTGCCGGCAGAAGTGAAAACTTGATTATTAACGTTCAGCATGTTTGATATTTTGGAATGGTATCCGTATTACGCATGGAATATAAGGGCTAAAAAAAAAAAATCCGTCTTACGCTTTTTCGATCAGGCCACGTGTCCTGACGCGAGTTTAAGATTTTATACCCAACGCCGCTAAAGAAGTTTTCACTTCAATAAAATGATTATTTACACAGCTGTAGCAGATAGCAGTGGGGAAAGTGAAAATTAATAAGAGCATAATGAAAGTTCTGATCATTCTACGATATCAGAAATAGAGATAATCCCTGATTCTGTAAATCCTTTGGACTGAGATTTTAATGATTAGATTCCTACAATTTAAATGTAAACCAGTGTTTGAACATCATTTTTTTAAATATAAACTTTGTCTTATAAACCTTCAATACATCCATCACTACGCCAACTTCAGTAAGATGCTTTAATAGTTCTAAGTATAGAATTTTCCAAGTAAATCAATACAACAAATATATATTCGCAATCGTGTGGCTTATCCTCGCTATTAACTTACATTGAATTATCGAAACAAATTTCGTTACTTATCTCTTTTACCATAAAATCACAATAAAACTCATAATTCTAATAAACTATGCACGAAGAAAATACATTTAACCACTCTATACACATATCGTCTTCGGAGGCTCGGGGAATATGACAGTTGCCGAACAGTGACGAATTTTTCTATGCGCATTATCAGTTTGGGAGTACTGTAAGGCTATTTTAACTTAGATTTTCTTTGAATTTTTGAATAAAAGTATTTAAATTGCCTCGAACACATTTTAGGATGTCTCAGTGTCTTTACTGTCGTATATTTTATAAGAAAACTTCTTCTTTTAAATTCCGTGTAAACTACAAAGACACGAACGTCCCGCATGGAAAAAATTGAAACACGCCTCAGGTTATTGGCTATTAAACAAACTGGACTATGAATATCAATAAATTGTCTCGAACATATTTTAGATATTGAATGAATCTTTAATTTAAGATATTATAACACATTGTTACTAATTTAGTTTTGTTAAACGAGCTCCTAAAGAATTACAGAAACAAGTCAAAATCACTCTAAAATCGATATGGACTCTTAAATAGATGTCACCGTTTTATTGTAAACATTGGATTATGGCTAGGTACCAAATACAATTTATTGGCGCGCCCATCCGCCGAATTTGTCACTGGCGACAAGTCGGCCTCTGCGGACAAATCCAAAATCTGCCGTCTGCGTGTGCGCGGTTCGAATACTTCATAGCCTAGCGTGTGATGGTGTGGACGATGACAGATGTACGGCTCGGGGTTCGGCTCAAGTTAGTGCGTAGTGAATGGCATTACAACCTAGCATATCATAGAAAAAACCCAAGATCAACGTTTCAAAAACGTCCGGATAGAATGAGCACAGCATTCTAAATTGGACGGAAAATATAATAATGACTTATACAGGGTGTCCCACTATCGGTATAATAAGCGCGAAGGAACTTGTAGTTAGTCCTGCATACACTGATCACGTAAAAAATACTTAAACAACAAAATTACGCAAAAAATTGTTTGCTTTCTAATTCATGTTTTCTTCTTCTAGTTTCGCGCAGCCGTTTGAAAAAAAAAATGCATCTGGAATTTTATAAGTATTTTTTACGTACTCAGCGTATGCAAAACTATAACCTCCATTGAGCTTAGAATACCGACGCGGACGGTGGGACACCCTGTATAGGAAGGAAGAAATGTGTGATTTTGTTTGAATTTTTCTAAAATTTCAGTCATCATATTTCATGCCTTAAGGTGGGTTCCCACGGCCCGCTAGATCACAGGCCTCGGCAGGCGACAGGCGCCTGTCGCCACCTGTCGCGATCTCAATCAGCGGTCGTAAAATTTTATTGCTTTTTGTAAAATTCGTTCTAAAAACAACCTTAAGCAATTCGCTTAGTGTTGAATATTTGAGAAACTAAGTAGGTATATATGCTTAAAAGATGACTACAACATCGAAAATAAAATTGGAGAGGGTTACCGCCACTTTCGCGCGTTGGTCTTATATGAGAGCTGTGCATCTAGGTTTTTTTATAAACATATATATTAAATGAATGTTTTCAGCATAATACATTTACTGCGCATTTATACAGGGTTACTTGTAGACACCAGCAACCTCGCAGGACAAGATAGCTAACATCAGAAGTAACAACATATTTTGTTCTACGACTATTGGCATAACGCATTATTTTTAAATGATTTTTTAAGCTTTTATTGTACTCTCTTAACATTTGTAAGTCTATGTTCTATTCATTATCGAAAGGACGACGCGACGCCCCCTTCCCCCTCTCGTTCGCTTCTTGTTTACGTAATTTTTGGGATGCGCGTAGAGTTTATAATATTCAAACGGAAAATTAAATAAATACTATATATTTTTGTATGAAAATAAAATCTAACAAATTATCAAAAATCAGTAGAACAAATGTTGTTACTTTTACTTATGATGTCAGCTAATCTTGTCCTGCGAGGTTGCTGGTGTTTTACAAGTAACCCTTTATAGCCGCGTTATCTATACTAATATTATAAAGAGGAAAGGTTTGTATGTATGTATGTATGTATGGTTTTCACGCATAAACTACTGGACCGATTTTGATGAAATTTGGCACAGATAATCTTTAGACCCTGAGGAAGAACATAGGCTAGCTTTTATTGCGAAATATGTACCACGGGCGAAGCCGGGGCGGACCGCTAGTTGTCTAAATAAAAATATCACAATTTTTTACAGTTTGCTATCACGCAAGATAGATAATAAATTGTAATCATGTTTTACAATCTTACGGTGACCAAGATTCATGATTTAATAAGACTGTGGCGACAATTTTAATTTTTTCAATTTAAGTAGATGTATTATTCACAAAATGGATGTTTCTCGTTGAATAAGTAAAGTCAACATACATAATTTTAGTTATTTCAAATTTCAATACATTTTAACTTAATAGTATTATTAATACATACCTAATATATGTGAGAGGGAACCCAATAGGTCTTAGGAGCAGATAATATAAACGGTACTAGCTATTAATCGTACTAATTTATTTGGTGTCACAGATTACCATTTGTGTGCTTTTGATATATTTTCTTGTGATTATAAGTTATAACCATCACTATTATTTAGAAAGAGTATAAATCTGACCCGTGACTGGATCAACTGCAAGAGACGGAGGCAGTTCCGCAGCAATGTCAGCTAAAGCCTCCCATCGAGTTGATCGACTGCATTCCGACTGACTTGGACTTACGTGTTCTATAGGTTTGCTATCTTCTTCCCTTAAAAAATAGAAAAAAAAAAGATATACATATTATGTAGATAATCAAAGTATTAACGAGTTACCTAATACCTATTCATTCTCCGTCCACATTGAAAATTATTATCTCAATGGAATATTATATGTATCTATATCTACGAATAAATATTTTGGATATTTCTACTTTCTTGCGGGAATGCCTTGTTTTATTTTGTTTTTTAAATATATTAGTCTTTTTCTTTCGAGAAACTGTAAATACGGATTTTCTTGTTACAAGCATTAGTTAATTAAGAGTAAACATTAAGAGAAAGTGAAACTCACGTAATTTCTATTTCTTCTAAAGGACTTGTTACAATTTCTGGATTGCACGGCTCATCGACCTCCACCGATTCGGTCGGTATAGTTTCATCGACACATTCCTCGTTACTGGTAAGCTCATTTATATCCTCAATACGAGTATCTTCAAGTATTTTATTGACTATGACAATATCTGCTACCTCTTTGAATGTTGTAATTTTATTTTCCTGGCCATTTTGATTGTCATGAATCTTGAATTCTAACGGCGCGTTTCCATCCAAATCTGATAATAAACAAGTAGATTATGATATTAGACCCTACCGATACTAGCTTTTCGCCCGCGGCTTCACTCGCATAGTAAAAATTTCTAAAGAATAGAAAAATCAATCACTCGAGGCGGGAATCGAACCCGCATCTTCCGCCATTCCGTCGCAATGCCTGAACAAAGCTTTCATGGTGCGGGGTGTTGGGGTGATGTTAGACTCATAAAACTAAAACATAAAGAGTAGAATAAATTCGATTAGTGGATCACGGGTGGCCGAGTTGGTCAGGCGTCGCCCCGTAATGGCGCGGAAGACGCAGGTTCGATTTCCGCCTCGTGATTGAATTTTTTCTATTCTTTAAAAAAATAGTTGTATATATCAAACCAATAGTTCTCGTTTCTATATTATGTCCTTTTTTAGGTCTCACTTCTTTGTACTAACTTGGTTCAGTGGCTCAGGCCGTCAGGCGTGAAGAAGAGAGCCAGACAGAAAGATTTACTTTATATGTAATATTAAATAAATAGTATGGATTGTAATCACTGCATGGTTTATAACAAAGTCGCTGTCACTGTCTGTCCGTGCCTATTAAAAATAGAATAAAATTTATATACCAATCACACCCACTTAAAATATGTACTCAAAAATCTAATAATATAGGTATAGTATGAAGTTAATGTTTTTTTATTTTTATTAAAAGTCTATAACAATACAACTACATTAATTTCTATATAGCCCGCAAATTAAACCAACTCTAAATGGCACCCTGATTTGGATTTGGAAACGTTCCAGAATCCAGTCACTGGCCTATTTGTCGTGATAATTACCATAAGAGTTACAACAATTCGTTGATGTCACGCAAAAGGTTTGTTTTTATTTTTACATTTACCTACGTGTTTTAAGGCACTCAAAACGTAGATATATTTTTAACATGTCTTCATTAAGTAGCGGTTATTGTTAAATTTTAGATCATCAGGAAAATTCTGGATGGCATTTGTCTGTTGCAAGGTTTATCTGTGTTATTTAGTATTGTTCTCTTATATGTTTTTTTTTTGTACTTACTACTTACGCTGTTACATAGAAGAAAATCTAATAAAACAATAATGGGGAAACCTACTTTCTAAAAATTGTAGCCTGAGATAAAGATTTAAACTAATAACAGTATTGCGTTTATAGAGCGTTTAGTAGGTAGCCGACAAAAATATACCTTGAAAATATTTCTTTAATCAAAGGACAAGTTCAACTTGAGGTTACCGACCGGTCGTGTAATGGTCCGATATCATGGGGAGTTAATAGTCGCTACATTTATATAATATCATTATACTTTTTTTGACTAAACGTGTCGGTCACCATAAGGCGGACCTTCATACGACGACTTACGCATTTTGTGATATTTCCACTGACATAGTTTTAGTGTTAGAAATAACCCTTATATTTTATTATCACTACAAGTTTCTCCGGCTGTCTCTTTGTACGCTTAGATACTTAAATCTGCGCAACGGACTTGAATGCATTCTTTTTATAAATTAAAGTGTTCAATGGGAAGGTTTTATTAACTATGTTGTATTTTGTTGTAGTTTTTGTGTAAGTATATATTTATTTTTTTAAGTTTTTTATGTACAACGCGGGCGCGCTAAGGTTGAAAACCTAGTCAATTTTAAGTTCCATCAAAAAATCTTCACTAATTAAAGTGTGCTATTATTTTATTAGTACCTAAGCCTACACCTTTTAAAATCATTAAATTTGTTGATTAGTATAGGTATGTAAGGAATGTACTTAATTTACTTTAGTAACTTGATCACAAGCTCATACGAAAAGAAAGCATTTACATAGCAGACAATAGAGCAGTCACGCAATTTACTAGCAATTTCAAACTTCACCTTCGAAACAAAATTATAATTTAACTCGTTTAAAAGTGAACAAAGGAGTCCCATAAAATTAAAGTTTCGCCGACTATATTTTAATAAACCTAACGACTAGGTACATTCATTATAAGGCATGTTTATTGTTAGGTCTTGCATATCTAAATACTTGCTTTAAATAGCAAATAGCACCTCGCTTCTGTTTTGTTTTACATTATAATTTTAATTCTTTTGGAAGTTTAAAATGTAACCTTTGTTAAATTATTTTAGTGTAGGCAATTAATATTACTCTGAACTTCTTTATTTTATTAGTAAAATAAAGATTCAGATAAATATAAAATACAGATATTCATAAGTATAATATATAGGTATACATTTACCTACTTCGGGGATTTCCGTAGAGGCAGTACATATAACATTTTTTTACGACTTAAGATGAGTGTATAGCAAAAAAATATATGTATTTAGAAGTCGTATCCTACAGCTCATACTTTATCAACATAGACCTAATCATTAATTAATTTTTGAAGTCACTCCATACAAAAAACAATTTTCAAACAAAATGTAGCCTGTAAAATGTAGTTGAACCCAACATTGGTTTATCAACATATACCTAATAGATAAATGTTATAAAGAACAAACAGAAAATTTTCACCATTGATTGACCATAAAACCTCCATTTTGCATAGCAATTACATACTCTTTGGGTTGCTATTTTTAAACATATATAAAGAAAAGATCCATACTTACCGTTTACTTTTCCTTCCGTATCATGATTAGTATCTGTAGAATTACTATTACTAGCTAATTGTATATTTTCCGTAAAAGTATCACACGAAGGAAGCGCTTCAATATTATTTTTACTTTCAAACTTTATATCAACATTGTTCTCCGAGCTCATTTTGTCTATTTCATTGTCCTTTTGTACTTTTGTTTCTTCTGAAAGTTAAAGTATGTATTTAAAAACCCCTAAAGCATTAAAACAACTTTAATGCTCTAAGTAAAAACCAGGTATTTAAAACAACAATTATTTAAAAAAAAAGACGGGTTGCACTCCGGGAGTGCCGGCAGAAGTGAAAACTTGATTATTAACGTTCTATGTTTGATATTTTGGAATGGTATCCGTCTTACGCATGGAATATAAGGGCTAAAAAAAAAAAAAAAAATCCGTCTTACGCAGCCACGTGTCCTGACGCGAGTTTAAGATTTTATACCCAACGCCGCTAAAGAAGTTTTCACTTCAAAAAAATTCACAAAGTAAAGATCTTGCAATATTGAAGTAAATTGATTAAAGTTAATTGATTTTAATAAAAAGACGATACATAATTATAGGGACAACTAATCCTAAAGCTATCCATACTCTATAAAACTTAAATTTAACTAATTGTCTAAACTCAGTGATAGATATAGTTATCATTAATTGTTTATGTATTATGTGCGAAATCAATACTTAGTAATTACCGTGTCAGACAAGATTAGGTGTCTAGTGTCTATCAAGCACCACGTATATCAAGAAGTAATAGGTTTACGATACAAACACACAGCGCTATTTTTGGCCGCAAGTTCCTATCGTTTTTACTATATTTAGCAAGCAGGCACTAACTAATTACATAGGTACTATAATACGAAAATATTATTAACTCGTCACATCATAAAACTTAGTTCCCTTTACGCCAGATGAAGAAAACCACGAATAAGCAGAGGTAAATCGATATTTCTAGCTTTTTTTATGAAAAAATAGGGAATCGCTGGAATTTTACCGCCTATAAGGGAAGATAAGGTCAACAATGAGCGCGCTCCCCTAGAAGGTTCAAGGTACCCGTTAACTCTACTCTACTCTGCCTTATTTACTACCTATTTAAGTTTAATGATTTATATTGTAAAGTGGTTTTTAGTTTCATTTTATTATAATTACCAATGATGTAATAATTCTACCTTATTTATATCGTATGACTTTAGGGATATCGTTTTATAACTAACCGTTTTATAATTAATATATACTTGAGTGAATAGGTACTTCCTTCACGTTTAATATTTAAAGAATAATTACTTACATTATGTTAGCAAATGACACTCAATATTATAGTGTCACTCAGTATCACACTTTTAAATATTATGATTTTTCGTAGTTGAAATACGTACCTACTTATTTGCTTTGTATGGAGTGGAAGTATCTTTGAAGAATTTTATCTAGTATATATATTTAGTATTATATATTTAGACGATTTAATTTATTCTCTACTTTTATTATTTGAAGAAAATACCAAAACCCCTTCGATTCGAAGACAATTTTTTTATTTTTGTAGTTAACTTATATAAAGTTATAAACGCGAAAGACATGCTATAAAAGGAAATGTGCAAAAACTTAGTTTCTCCTTGCGATAAGAAAAAGTGGTAGGTATGTCCGCAGATAGTAGTATGGGGTGGTAAGTTATTACAGGCGATACTGTTTCCGACAACCACGTTCATGGCAGTTAACATTTCCTAGTAGAAAAACGACCGCAATAGTGCCATTTAATTTAATATTTACAAATATTATAACGCACAGAACACGTGTACAGGTAAATTAGCTTGG
The DNA here is from genome assembly GCA_029959065.1 of Colias behrii. NCBI lineage: Eukaryota > Metazoa > Arthropoda > Insecta > Lepidoptera > Pieridae > Colias > Colias behrii. The sequence goes on along the minus strand of JARWMC010000011.1, from coordinate 5,985,289 downwards.
AGAAATTTTTGCGTTTGTAGTAGTGTATGGTCAGCAAATAAAATAAAACAACATTTTATTTTTAGTTTTTATTTTATATATATAAGGGATTTTAAATTAAACTATATGTGTTTCTCCTCTGAAAAAGATGAGACTTTATTTTAATATTTGCACATTTAACATACGTATAACTTTTACATTAACAATGTTACTAAAATGAAAAATTTACTAACCTGAAAAAGAAACGACATTTAAAGTTTAATTCTTTAGTTTGAGAAGTCAAAGGCTTGCCTCGACCATGTTTTAACACTGGAGCCATTTTGAATTAACAATATAAAGTTACAACACTTACACACAAATTAAACACTTCAACAAATATTATAACAATACAAATAATAACAACAATCAACAAATACAAAATTTAACAATTAAACTACTAGACCGGGAGATATTGACACAAAATTTCGAGTCATTTGTAACAGGATGGCGGTTCTACAGGGGTCTTAGTACGCAATGACAAAAAGAAAAACGATGGTGTGAACGCTGGTACCGGCGGCTTAGTCGCGTGGGCGTTAGTCGAACTCGTCGGAAAAATAGCGAAGTCAAACAATTTGTAACACAAAAATTTTAGAATTTACCGATAGCCCATAAAAAAGAAGTAGGCGGTAGTGTCATGCCATACTTTTCCGGTGTGACTTACAGCCCGCCATACCGACGCGAATGTGTTGATTTAAAAAAAAACAATTCAACCATTTGTACCAGGCTAACTTTTGCACAGGTAACCATCGTCGTGCAGCCATTTACGAAAATCGCCATGCCATACTTTTCGGACGATTCCAAATGGTCGCCATACCGCCGAAAATCTGCAAATTTTTTTTTTTTCGCCGAACCATTTACCACCCTAAATTTTTTTTCAACAACTCCTGAATGATTATAAATAGAAGTGTGATAATGTCATACCTGTGGGAGGTGGCGAATGTGTATAAGATTTTTTTTTATTGTAAGATTTTATTCGTATTTTGAACGATTAGTAACAGTATGGCACTAATTTTTCCTGTAAGTTTGAGATTCAACGAATATAAATACAAAATTTCAAAGATCTAGGTGGTGGAAATCTTCACTTATATAAATTAATACTAAATTAATTTTTCAAGTATGGCAGCACTTTTTCCCCCTACTAGAAGTATGGTAAATATAATAATGGTCACATTTTATCAAATACTCTCCAAAAATCCAAATGCAATACTGGTACAAAAAGTTTGGCGAAAAAAAAAAATTTTGCAGTTTTTCGGCGGTATGGCGACCATTTGGAATCGTCCGAAAAGTATGGCATGGCGATTTTCGTAAATGGCTGCACGACGATGGTTACCTGTGCAAAAGTTAGCCTGGTACAAATGGTTGAATTGTTTTTTTTAAATCAACACATTCGCGTCGGTATGGCGGGCTGTAAGTCACACCGGAAAAGTATGGCATGACACTACCGCCTACTTCTTTTTTATGGGCTATCGGTAAATTCTAAAATTTTTGTGTTACAAATTGTTTGACTTCGCTATTTTTCCGACGAGTTCGACTAACGTCCACGCGACTAAGCCGCCGGTACCAGTGTTCACACCATCGTTTTTCTTTTTGTCATTGCGTACTAAGACCCCTGTAGAACCGCCATCCTGTTACAAATGACTCGAAATTTTGTGTCAATACCTCCCGGTCTATACGTAATAATTATAATTTTTGAATGAAATGTGTGCTTTATGTTCTAACGTTACCAAACGACTGCACGTGGCACCTGCGGACAGCGTAAACTGGTTTATTCTGTTTTTGTGCGTGTTTCCACTTTCCACTATCAAGTGACGATTTATTTATTTGTTTTGTTTCGTAATTATTATGGTCAAATATTAATTATGAAACAAATTATTATGGACACGATATTTTATTGTTTCACGGTAGTCGTCTTGTCGTTTGCTCTAGGACGTGAAATTGAATGATATATTTTTTTTTATAAAGTCAAAACCATATTCTTTCAAATAAAAACTTATTTTTATTGAAAACAAAAGTGTTGCTAGGAATAAGTATGAAATTAAATAGTAATGTTAGGATATCGAAACATTTTTGTATAGGCCAGAACGATATAGTGGAAACGCGCTCTAAGATCTGAGTAATATACACACCACTACATATGCAAAAATTTCTCCAAGCTAATTTACCTGTACACGTTGCCTTTTTAATATATACAGTACCTATTAAAGACCTATCACAATGTGAAATTGTTTTATTGGGATTGAAATTTGCGGGAGAGGGACACTTTAAAATAACTGAAGATATTCATATTCATTTAAAAACATATTTCAAATAAAACGAATTCTCCATGTACATACGAATGACATTTAGAAGTAAAAAATAAAAAAAAAGTCGTATCTAATGGGTTGGATAACTTTGCATACCTAATATCTAATTCAGATTGGATCACGCCGCCACGAATGGCTATAAATGGTAAATTTAGCATCAAGGTTTTACTCATATTCACTTAGTCCATTATAATAAGTAAGGTATACCTACTATGTTATTTATTATACACTATTAATGGTCATTGCATATATTATGTATAAAACATTTCTATAACATATATTATATTCTACATATGAAAGTGACATTAGTTTCCTTGGCAGGTATTTAAAGTACATTACAAATTGAAATTCATTATGTACTTATAAAGTAAGTATTAATTTAGGTACCTACTCGTTGATTTGAACAAAAATTAAAGGATATTTCGGTCTCAGACTCTCAGCTATTATTAAGACTGAAAATCACTAGGAATATTTATTGTCTATGTGGTATATAGGTAACTGTAAGAAAAGTGCTCGAGATATATTGTTTAGTACCTGTTGCATTAGTTTGTATATCAGCCATATTTGGAGCGCTGCTAGTGCAGCCCATGATGCGTGGTATGTATATTTAGAATGCCATTGATCAAATATACGAGGCTTTGAGGGAAAGTTTTGAGGAGTACCACCTCACAAGGCACCCAGTCAACTACTACAACTAAACTCGACTGCGCACTTCATAAGATCGTATCGTATATACCTATTAGGTACGGGAGGAGTACCTAAGCCCACTCAGCTGACCTCGCAAGTCGCAACCCCCTTCGCGTTTTTCAAATTAAACGAGTGTATGGTGTAAAGCATTCTTCCACTTTGACGCAATTACTGTTAGTTAGGATTTTGTTTTTAATACAACCTTCATGCATAAATTCTTTTGTTGAAACGAAATACTCATTAGAATGCCTTAGAACTTTGTTCGTACTTCGTAGTGAAGGAAAAAATATGTACTTATAGTCCTTTTCACCTATGATGATTCCTGTGACACTTCATCGTGTTCCGAATTACGTATTTTATGTTTAAAAAGTCAAAATAATTTTAGTGCATAATATTTTTATTTTATGGCGGCATTATTACCAAAAATATAAAAATGAAACATCAATTCAAATTCAAATTCAAATTCATTTATTAATTGCTTGAACACGTACATTAGATGTTTTGTATTACAAAGTATTGCGTAACAGTGTTCGCCATCTGAACTGGCATGCAATCGTATAGTTTATAACATATTGATACATTAGAAAATTAATTTGACTTAATTAAAATACATTGAACTAATTCGATTAAATACCTAATAAAATTATGTCTAAATTATTCTAATGTCACAGTTTTAAAAAGTCAGCGTTTAAAAAAAAATATATATAATAATAAATAATGATAATAAACCGATATATTATTCATCGTCATGATTTTAAGTTTTTTAAAAAGAGGTCTACAGCTCTCTAGTGGCCCAACATCACACAAAGCTCGAATACATTTTTTTTGAGCTATAAAAGCTCTATTGATATCAGTGGAGTTACCCCATAAAATTAGGCCATACCTTAGAATAGATGCGACGTATGCGTGATATGCTGTTATCGCGGTTTGCTGATTTACTAGTCTCCTGAGCCTTCTCAATGCAAAGGCGAATTTGTTAATACGTGAGCACACGATACTTACGTGGCTCTTCCAGTTACAGTGAGCATCCAGAACAATACCTAGGAAAGTTGTTTCATCTACTTGTTCGATTTTAATTCCTTCATGAAATATTTTATGATGTCTAGGTTGATTACCATAATTTCTAAAATTAATGATTTTTGTTTTATTTATGTTTAGTGTCAAATTATTAGATGTCATCCATTTCATTACTTTTTGTATAGTCATATTAATTTCGTCATCATGTGTAATGTGAGTATTTGAGTTTGGAATAGTTATTGATAAATCGTCCGCAAATAAATTACATGAATAATTTGTAATGCTAGGCAAGTCATTGATATATTATAATATAAAAAGAAGAGGTCCGAGTATACTGCCTTGCGGCACACCTAATTTATTATGGAGATATGGCGATTTTACCGTATTTTCTTGTGATTTATCATCTGTATAGGTAATTTCTACACACTGCATGCGATTACTGAGGTAGGATCTGATCCAGTCGAGGACTGGACCACGTAGACCATAGATTTCACACTTGTGTAGAAGTAATTCATGATCTACACAATCGAAAGCACGACACATGTCAAAGAATATTACACTCACTGGTTTACGTTTATCAATACTCTCCAAAATACCTTTCGTAAGTGAAAAGGCTGCAAGCGTTGTAGATTTGCCTTTTTGGAATCCATTTTGTTCCTTTTTTATGATAGAGAATTTCTTTAGAAAGCTTTCAATTCTTACATACATCAGTTTCTCAAATAGCTTTGCAATAGTAGGGATGAGGGTAATTGGTCTATAGTTGTCCATTACCTGTTTCTCACCTTTTTTATAAATTGGTTTTACAACCGATAGCTTCAGTTTATCTGGAAATATTCCCTCGTCAAAAGATTTATTAATTATATGGGTCAGCACATATGTAAGTTCTTTATTGCACCATTTTAGTATATGCGTCGATATGTCATCATAACCGACTGCGTTTGTATTTTTTAGGTGACGGATAGATTTACTAACTTCGTTTTCCGAGCATGGTAATAAAAACATTGAAGAATTTATTCCTTTGAAACTTTTACTATTAAAGTGAGGTTTCAAATTCATGTTACAATTTATAAAATAGTCATTAAAAGCTCTAGAAATTTCTTCAGGATTATGTATCAGCCGATCCCCTAATTTTATTGACTCTAAATTATTTATACGAAATTTACAATTATCAGATTTATTATTTATTATATTCCACGTGGCCTTAGATTTATTCTTGGCGTTGCTTATATAGAATGAATGAAAATTTCTTTGTGATATCATAATCAACTTCTTCAGCATCTTTGCGTAAGATGTATACGTAGTTTTATTATATGTATTTTTAGTTTTGTAATAATTGTAACGAAGTTCTCTTTTTCGCACACTTGACACTCTGATACCCTTTGATAACCACTGAGGAGCTACGGTGTTATACTTGACGTGTATTCTGTACACTGGAAAGCAAATATTAAATGCTTCATTACAAGAGTGTTCTATAACGTCATTCCAAGTAAGACTTGATAAGCATTCTTTGAATTTGCGTATATTATCTTTGCTAAAGTCTCTCTTGAATACACAATACCTACGCAATTCGTGTACATGAAATGGATCGTTGAAAAATCATAGAGTTGGAAAATCATATAATCGGCGCCCATCTTGTGATCGTTTGTCAATCGAGTCAATCGTCTGTACGAGTACGTCATTTTTTATTGATACTTTACGTGGTATTCTGTTATTTTTACTAATTGTTATTGTTGACTTTTTGTTGCTGTTGTTTACTAAGTTACCTTAGTTAATTGTTGGCGAAATGCCGATAAAACTAATTTTGGTACTTTATTCAAAACGATTTCATTTCCATATAGAATATTATCGATTATCGGAAACAATTGATACGATTTCAGTAACCGACATCTCTACACGTGTCAAAAATCGATGTGTCACAGAAATCATCTTAGGTGGAAAGGACTATAGTCTTTAAATACATTTTGTAGAGTCATGTTTGGTATTTCAATTTTCTTGTGATTTAAGTATAAAAATATTAAATAAAAACCTGTATTGTAGGTATAACGATACATTCAAGTTATTTTTTGCAACGCTTTTTTATCGGCTTTAATCGAGTGAGCTTCCTCAATAACAGGCTACTTAAGGACATAGAGATTCTAGAAAAGAACATAAATCATTACTTAAATGCTTTTTCCATCACAATAAACTTTAATTTGCACTAGAAAGTATATTTTTATATGTGTAGGCTTAGTGTGTAGGTACTTTATCTATCTATAAATAAATAAAGCCCAAACTACTACTATAGAAATATGGCATGGCTATGATTATGATGTAGGAATCCGTTACCTAATAAAGAATTTTGATAAAGGCGCTAAAATAGAGGATGAAAGTTTTTACTACTAACTAACTAGTTAGTTATGCATTAACGTTAAATATAAATTATATTTTTTTATTTTATATTTCGTCAAATAGTCAAATAGGTATCTCTATTTTTTATGATATCTATCTATTGCCAGTCACTACCATAGCAACACCTTTGTACGGATAGCTACAAATTTATTTTTAAACTGCATAGCTACCTACATAGTTGACCCCACAGATCTAGCACTAGTAGATTTGCAATGCTATGGTGAAACGAGATAGATAGCTACGCTTTCATTATGTGAGTGAAGGGGATGTAGATACGTTTTTTTTGTCCTTATCTGCGTGGCCACTTTTTAGATGGCCTACTGTCAAAACTGGGCCAAACAAACAAAGCAGATCTGATATTTAATTAGTTTTCTTGTGTCTACTGTTCTTTTTGGTGATAAATACATTTGGAAGTTAATTATAAAAGTGTTCTGAATGTCCTACGTGTACTGAGTGTTTATAATTATGGGTGGTTGCAGCGTATTAGCACAGTATTAGGAAATAATATTGTAATACTGTGGTATTAGGCTATAACAGCCGCACGGAAACAAACGCCGATGGAATTTCGTTTCATTCGTAAGTAAACAATTAAATATAGATACATAATATCAGAATCATTATAATTGACTGTTTCCTATCAACTGATCATTCTTATTGTTAATATTTCGTGGTAGTTTTAGGTTTTAAGTGTAAGATAACCTCAATCACAATGTTGCCTGCAAATGGGAAAAAAAGTCCACAAAATTGCAAAAAAAATGTTTGTCCAATAGTTTTCTAACGTATTCTGGCATTCGTAAAATATTTATGGATTGATGCTAGTCGGTAAAATTGGGTACCATCTAAAAAGCGAGAATATGTTCAAAGAATTTTAACGCAATTTTTTTGTTTGCAAACCTAAATTATCTCTCCTTCAGTCAAATGCCACGCCAACAATAAGCATGAATGTAATTACTTATCTACATTTTAAGAAGTTGATTTTAAATCACAATCAAATTCCATTGTTAGATTTCCCTATAACCCTAAGATAGATTATTTTCATATGCGTTTATTAAACTTTGTTACATATTAAATTGCTTTTTACATTAACTCTCTAGTAAAATAAAAGTAAAATATAAATCTAAGAATTTATATTTTTTTAGTTTGAATCTGTGCAGTCAGTATCGGCAACACAAAATGATGATCCAAATTCCAATACCATCAACGAGCTATAGAGGAGTTAAAAGGAATAGACAGAAATCAAATGATTAAAATGTGTCCCCAGGTGCTAAAACTCGAAAACTGGTTTGTACTAAAAAATACATCTTAATTAATAAAAATAACAAGTTATTTGGTAATACATACTTAATAATGGATAAAAAATTATAACCGGAGTAAATTAAGCATTAATTCCATTTTATTTGCCATTAATTGTTAGCATTTCTCTTTAAAAATTGTTTTTATTTCTAAAAGCAGAGTTGTTTTGATGCCATAGTTTCAAATTTAATATATTGAAGTATTTTTATTTCTAATTATTTGCTATATATGTATATTAATGTTATACTTTGATACCAATATATTGGTATTAAAATAATTAATATAATGGCCTTGACACAAAAAATATTTTATATTCTAAAATTTATTTTTTCAGTTGCAGAAGCAAAAACAGATATCAGCTAATCGTCTTAAGAAATTGCTTGTTAAATGCTTATAAATATGGAAGAAACAGAAGTTCTCCGCAGCATCGAAAACGGAAATAAAGATTTTCTAAAACTCAAGGAAACGATATTCAAGCCAATTACGCAACTTTTCCTTATATCTAAATTTCATAAGCCCAAAAGCGTACGTTTACGTACGAAAAACATTCGACATCGGGCTATGTAGATTTTGTACCTACTTGATTTTTATGTTCCAATATTTGTAATCGGCCCTTAGCACAGAAATTTATACATGTGTAAAATAACCTATGATAATAAAACACATTGAAACTGTATCTGAATTTAATATTCCTTTATTTGTGGTCTTCCCTTCTCGAATGTATATTATGTATATATAAAATTCTCGTGTCACAATGTTAGTCTGCATACTCCTCCGAAACGGGTGGACCGATTCTCATGAAATTTTCTGTGCACATCGGGTAAGTCTGAGAATCGGCCAACATCTATTTTTCATATGTACCACGGGCGAAGCCGGGGCGGACCGCTATAGTTATGTATATAAAAACTACAAAGGTAAATTTTCATTAAAAATACGTCCTCAAATTCACCTAATATTATTTATTTATTACACTGAATTGTAATAAATAATTAATGTTAGAGTGAATTTGAGGACGTATTTTTAATGAAAATTTTCCCTAAAATGTAGGAATGTTTATAAAATGGCAATACTCGAAGATAGAGCGAAATGCACTGAGGTGGCCACGCATGTTCGGAATCTAGTAGTGCTAGATCTGTGGTTGACCCCATGTCCACCCACGCTAGATGTCAAACAAAATTGCTAGTTTTTACATTTCCGTACCAAAAGGGTAAAACAGGACTTTACTACTGAGAATTCGCTGTCTATCTATCTGTCCATCCGTTAACCTAAATATATTTAAAATTTCAGAGATGGATGTCGATATAAAAACAAATTATAAATAATTTGGAAAATCCAAAAGTGCACGCCTCATAATTTTTTTTTAATAATTATTTATTAATTATTATTTTTGTTTATTTAATAACAATTAAACCACATCGAATCAGACCCTGAAAAATGAAAGGGTTCTATTCCTGAGCATACTCAAGCGTAAGAGAAAAAAAAAGACTCGATTAGTAAAGTATTTCGGTCGCTATCGTGTTAACAAAAAAATCCTCCGCACATACAGACACACGGACGTCCAAGACAGAACTTTTTTAAACTGTTTTTTAACTAGTTTAAATAACAAAAATGACATCAAAAATATCATGAATGTTAAAAATAGTGTTTTTTCTTAACCTCCTAAGACCCAGATCGGAACTACCAAAGGTAGTCGTAAAAACCCACTGTACAAAATTATGCACAAATTAATTTATTGCTGTCAGACCCAGAGACGTAAAACGTCGTAATTTTGAAGCTATACCTTTTAGGGTTTCGAAAGTATTTTTACCGTAATACCAGGTGTCTATGGGACATTTTTGGTCACCTTCTGTAATTCTATCTTTTGTACAAAATTTTGTACAGTGGGTCTTAATGTAGCAGAGAAAATAATAAATCAAAATTACAAAAAATAAAGTTTATTATAGAAATTAAATAGAGAACAAAATTTTTCCATTTGAGATCTTTAGGCTTAACTTCTATTAAGGCAATATTAAATTACGCGTCCTCGACTTCTACTCCCACGACTTCCTTCTTCCGCGAGTGCTTATAATATTTCTTCCACGACTACAACCACGTGTCCAACGTAGACGAATTCATGTTCTGCTGCGACTTGATCCTCGCAAAAAGGAGAATCATCATTGTCATCTTCAATAAGCGGCTGTTCATCTTCACTAGAAGAACTTGAAGATGAAGATTCCTCTCTTCCATCTGGCATGTACTCGTCATCTGTCTCATTATATTCAAAAGGGTCCTCTTCAGCTTCTGACTCATATTCTAATTCATTTAGACACTGAAGAATCTCATTTTCATTAGAATCTAAAATAAAAACAAAAATACTCTCTATGAAAAGCAGATACCTAACGTTTGATACTGAGAACCAATGTACAAAATATTGAACAAAATAATTGATGACTTTGTGAATCACCTTTATTCAATACAGCAACAAAAAATATTAATAGTGTGTAATATTTACACCTTATAGTATAAAATAACATTAACAGTGACGTGGGAAAACTAGTGATTATATAAGTATTTTGAGATTAAACTTACTCTTAGCACGAGGGAGCGGCAGGTTTCGTCGTTCATCACAGCTAGTTTTGAAAATATACTTATTTCTTTGTTGGCAGCGTTGATAACATAGACAATACAAACTATTTAAGTAATTTTGACATGTGAAACTATTCGCGGGAAGATTTGAAAAAAACTACAGTTGTTAAAAGAATAAGTACAAAAAATTGTACACTGGGCGGTTACTACTATAAACTATATGACAGAGCTGGGTCAGATAGCACTATTTTATTTTGTACAAAATTTTGTACGCGGGGTCTTAGGAGGTTAATATGTGTGTGTATGTATTATCTTACAAGTGCAATGTATGATACATAAAGACATTTTAAGTTTGAAAAATCAGATGTTTTGCGCGAAGTGACAGTAGTACCCACCTCAACGCTTCGCTTATGAGGCGTGCAAAAATCGAGAGCAACGGTTGCACGCTTATAATTTGGATGGGTTATTTTGTTTTTTTGCAGTTGCTCTTTAGCTTATTTGTAAGGAACCCTTAGTGTCACGATTGCGTCTCGCACTTGACCGATCATCTTGAATCTAGTCTAAATTCTTACGGAATAATTTTTAATATTGTTTCAGCAGTAAAATTGATTGCTTCTTTTATTTATTTAAAGACGTACCAACAGTACCTCATATTCGTACATAAAATCTTATTCTAAATTGGCTATTAATTTTAGTAAACAAAGGTTAAATCTTCTATACAGGAGCGGAGCAATGCGGGTGAAACCGCGGAGCGCAGCTAGTTATTTATATATATAACGTGGCTCCGCTTCTGTTGGTCTTAGCGTGATGATATAATATAGCCTATAGCTTTCCTCGATACATGGGCTATAACACCGAAAGAATTTTTCAAATCGGACCAGTGTTCCTGAGATTAGCGCGTTCAAACAAACAAACAAACTCTTCAGCTTTATAAAATTAGTTAGTAAGTATAGATAAATTACTTAGTTTAATAGATACCTAATTCATAAGAAAATAAGTCACACATTATTGCTTATTTGCCATTTAATCATTTCCTTTTCATGCCAACAAAAATTTCATAGATAGCTTAGTTAGGTACATATAATAAATAATATATTTTTATATGACCTTACATTCAATATATCATACAGGTATATCATACATACCTTTAATGACAGAAAATCTTATAGAATTGCTTAAAAAAACTGAAAACAAACAAAAAAAATAGTAACTACAAAATTTTGATTTGGTTGACAATCTAACAAATAACAACATCGGTGTCCATTGTGGAATTTTAAATGCGGGCACACGGGCAGGGCCCTGCTTCAGCAATAACGAGATCTCCGCTGAGGGCAATCGCTTCGATTTCGACAGCAGCTCCGAGCGGCAATTTGGCGACTTGGTACGTAGCTCGCGCTGGACAGTCTTTTGGAAAATCTATAACATGCAAATAATTGTAATTTTAGTAAAGAATACATTGCTTAAAAAAATGGGTAGTTATAAACGTATTTTTGTAATAAACTTGCATAAATTTTAAGATTATCAATTTTCTAACATAAACATTAAAATAACAAAGAATAGTTCAAAATCAGCTGAATGGATTTTTGGTATTCAGATCACCATCAGGCTATATAATATATGTAGGTATAATAATTAGTAAGTAATAACTACATAAGGGCGCGTTCCCACCGTGTCGTGACGACAGATAATCGTGTAGTTTTAAGTGTCGTGGCTTATATGTTTAAATGGAGGTGTTCACATTTAGAACGACACAATTTACTGTCGTCTACGACAGTTTTTGCAGTGACGACACTTTGTCGTGACAGTGGGAACGGCAAACACGACAGTCGTAAAACGATAAAAACATCGTGGACGGCAACTCTATGACGTCCATTGAACTCAGGAGAGTAAACGCACTAGTAATCACCAAGCGAACGCAGAGGCGACTAGATTTGTAGATCGCTTATGATGTGTAAACGACAAAGCGACTGCCAGGAAACGATAAAATGTCGTCGCGATCCAATGGGAACAGCTAGATACGACAGTCGCTAAACGATAAAAAATGTTGACGACAAACAATCGTTATAATGGGAACAGGTAGAGATGACAGTCGTCGAACGATAAATTAGTCGTTACGACATAGTGGGAACGCGCCCTCATACTTACATTGTGCATAAACTTGATTAACCGCTTGAAAGTCGTCCATATTGAGGAGTAAAATCGTAGTCTTGACGACGCCAGCAAGTGACGAGCCTCCAGCTTCGAGGATGTGCTTGAGATTATCCAACGCCTGCTTAGCTTGTGCTTCAGCGCCTCCACACACCAACTGGGCTTGAGGGTCCATACCTAACACGCCAGATACATATAGCGTTTTATCGGCCAATATTGCTTGACTGAAAATATAAATTTTTATTACACAACTAGTTGTACTTAAGGGTATACATATAGTAGTTGTACTTAAAGGTATAAGTACGTATTTTTTTATTTTTTTTTTATGTGAGAGGAGGCAACAGAGCAGACGCGACGACTGATGGTAAGCGATCAGCGTCGCCCATATGCACCCACAAGTCACAACGCCGCGGCCGGGTACATTGTGAGTGTGTTGCCGGCCTTTTACCTAGATAGGAGTACGCTCTCTTCTTGAAGGTCTCTAGACCGTAACCATTCGGGAACACCGCACAAGGAAGCTGATTCCATGTGATTGTTGTGCGCGGAAAGAAGCTCCGTGCAGTCAAGGTGGTGAGGGTGATACTTCTGTTTATGGCGTGCTGTACGGTAATGGAACTCAGCGGCGGGTAATGTTCCAAACAATTCCTCTAGTAGGTATAGTAGTATCATTAATAATCTACCTAACATTATTTCGCTACCAGCAGCCAATCTCCATTGAGACAAGCTGCGAAGGATGCAAAGTTAGTCGATTTCCACTACCTATTCCAACACTAGCTTACATCAAGACATTTTGATCTGCAATCGAACATGCTAAGAAGTAAGAACTCGAGCAACGAAGCAAATTCGTATGAGGTTCTCGTGCTTTTTTATATTATATACATATATATTATTTTGTTTTGGCTTTGCTACCTCAGACAACCGTTTCTATGTACCTATATGTAGTAATATTTGCACTATTTCGAAAGAATTATCGTGACATATTACCTATACCTATTCAAAAAAGAGAAAAATTACAATAAATTTGAAATCTCTTTCAAGTACATACCTAACTACCTTATCAAGAATTTTTTAAATGAAGGTAATGAAGTGCCTTTTAATTTAATTAATGCATGCAGACTAACGTTAAAGAAGTACGTCAGTAACGCATAATAAATTAGATGTAAATGTGTTTTATTTACAAATGCTTGTCGAGAATTATAACATAAGTGGATTTATAAAGGTCACATGGTTTTATTTTAAAAGTGTTATTATGTACCACGTAAGTACTTCAGAAATATCCACATTTTCTCATAATAAGTATACCAATAAAATTATGTCGATGAAAACAATATTTCATATCTTAGTACCTAGTTATGTACATACTTTTATTTTATTTTTTGTTGAAATCATAAATGTAAACACTGTAGAGAGTAGATAATGATTCGTATGTTATAAGTCCACATAAATGCGCGATCTTAACTTCGATTTGACATCTTAGGTAGGTACTTATTTTAGATATTTTATTATTCTCTAACAATAAACATAAAAATTAATATAAGTAAATGGTTAGCTATTTAAACACCAATTGTTATTTAGTTGTAAGTATATTATGTAAATAGTAATTACTAATTAGCAATTAAATACTGTTAAATATCAGAAGTAAAATATGCTTACTCAGTATCGTATATATTGAGTTTTTCTAGGAGAAATTACTTAATAGTTAAATAACTTATAGAAATAAAATGTAACTAAGTAGTTATGATAATTTAACCAAAATTCCAAAATAAAACAATGGGCATTGGATACCTATACATATAAATATATATAGATCGGAATTCGGAATACATTTACAATAACCTACCTGTAAGGTCCAACGGGCTTATAAATTTCAGGTGAGGTAACAATAGTCTTAGTTACTCTATGTGTATTACAACCCGGCACTGCCTCATTGTTGGATGAATTCATTGTGGTCCGCACGTCTATTTTCCTCCTGGCACCAAATAAATCTGTATTCTTCAATCACTGTTAAATGCTGTCGGGTCAAAAGATCAAACCTCGTATCAGATAATAATTTACTGGACGGATCCACATAAGTTTTATCGTTATCTCAAATTCAACATCAATTAACAATTTTGATTTTGAAATACAAAATGATCTTTCATTCTGCGTATGATAACGATGATTGATATTTATATTTACATATCATGTGTCAATATTTTCGTAAGAGGATTTATGTAAATATGACCTTTTCTATTGTAAGTAATTAACAAAGCGTTAAACACTTGTTAAACATTACCTACCAAATAATCGATAAATTCCGAAGTTCTGACGAAGTACGTATCATCAATGTCGACGTTAATAATTGTTTATTTATGTTTTAGTAATTCGATACAGTTGCATCTGGGAATACAGTAACAGCAGGTAGTATGATAAATGATGGCGACAGGCTGGGACTAAGGATTATAGTGTTATAAAGAAAGTGCTTAGCTTTGAATGATATGGGTAATGACCTTGTAATGACTAATGACGGATATAATTTTACCAAGTTACGAATGATCATAATATTACGACTGATAAGATCAGTATCAGTAGCATATTTCGACGATATGGACAAGATTGCCCTCTTATCAGCATCAACAGAAGTCTGTTTAATAATAAACGGAGAAAAATCAGTATCGTTAAGAATAGATGAAGAAAGAAAGTGTGAATTCAAATAATTCATAATTGTCAATATTGACGTTAAATGAATTAAATTATTAATAAATTAGAATGTCTTCATGAAGTATGGGAAGATTATCCAACTGCTAGAGATTAAAAAAAATCCATATTTTATCAGGGTCACTATTCCCGACCGACTTTAGAGCTTGGTGCACCATATTTTAGTTATACCTAGTTAAGATTAATGTCCAATTTAACAATAACAGTAACGGTGACTGTATAAGTCACCGTTACTGCGTGGTTACTGCGTTAGTGACTGTGAAATGGGTTGCACCAACGTATTTTTTCGTTATTGCGATTATTATTTGTAGATTACAGGATTTCAGTTTCACAGTTTTTAACACGTTCACTGCGGCATGTCCAGTATCGGGCCATCAGCGACTACACCACAGTGCGGCGCCCAAAATCGCAGTTTTCACCGTGGTGCGGCGAGGTTTTTTATATGTTAATCAATGACTAGAAAAGAGACAAATATATTTTTGTGATCACAGTTTGAAGTAGGACTCAATTTCGTTTAAAAATCGTATGGCAAAATATTGGACACACGCATAGAAAAGAAACCGTTTCTTTTGTGTGCGGCATGTCAAATATTTTGCCATGGACAAGCACCTCATGCCGCACTGTACTGCGAGCGCGCCGCGTGTCAATCATAGAGGAATAATGTATAGCTGGTGTCAATCTCGCATAGTGATGTACCAGGACCGCACGCGTCGTTATCAAATTTTTAAATGACAATGATACCTTAGAGGCTTTAGTTTTTTTACTTTCTTTTATTTCGTAGCATAAATGCAAAAATGTGATGACAGTTGTGAAAATAATATAAAACATTAAAACAAAAGTTACTGAACAAATTAAAACAAAAGTTACTGAACAAATTAAAACAAAAGTTACTGAACAATTACCTGATCAAGTACCTTGTTTTATATGTGTTTTTTTTTTGTATCGACGATCTCGTTATCTGTTAACAAACAGACTGAAATATACAAAATTGATTTATATCGATATCGATGTTTTATTTTACAGTGTTTCCCATCGCTATTACTGTAAACATGCCGTATCAACGCAGTGCGGGATGGCAAATAATTTTTCACAAAATCAGGGGTTTACATTTTCCCTCATATCTTTTAAACTATTGAGTCAAACTAAAAGCTATTTATGCGGTATATACAAGACTATATATACTATTATCCGAAAAAAAAATTTTTGAAATATCTTGAAATTTCATGAAATTATTAACCTTCAAAGTCAGTAGGTGCGATGTGATAAAAATGGCTCATGACGCACAGTGGTGAACTTGCCGATGTGAAGTATTGAAGACATGCCGCAACAACGGTAAGTTTGGCATTTTAGGTGCCGCAGTGAACGTGTTAAGAGAAGTTGTAAAATGTTTTTAGTTATTTTTGTATATGTACTCCATTATTATTATCCTCCATATTTAGTTCACTAATTATTGCAGGTACTTTGTATATAGGTCAAATCAAAATGTTCAAAAACCTAGAAGCTGAATAATCTAGTAATGAATAAAAAAGAAGTCGGTTTGTCAGTGTCAAACATTTGTAAATGTCAACTTATTTGTCACTAGCGGTCCGCCCCGGCTTCGCCCGTGGTACATATTTCGCAATAAAAGGTAGCCTATGTTCTTTCTCAGGGTCTAAAGATTATCTGTGCCAAATTTCATCAAAATCGGTCCAGTAGTTTATGCGTGAAAACCATACATACATACATACATACATACAAACCTTTCCTCTTTATAATATTTATATTATCCTCCATATTTAGTTCACTAATTATTGCAGGTACTTTGTATATAGGTCAAATCAAAATGTTCAAAAACCTAGAAGCTGAATAATCTAGTAATGAATAAAAAAGAAGTCGGTTTGTCAGTGTCAAACATTTGTAAATGTCAACTTATTTGTCAAATGTCAATGGCCAATGCCTACAAATGCCTAATACGATTATCTCATGAGGTTAATTACAAATTTGTAAATTATATTTTTTGAAATATAGATATAGACATTAGACTTCTATCATCAAATGTGCGTATTTTATCAACTTTTAAAATTTTGTTAAATTCCTTCGTTTCAATACATAATATATTCATTTATCAACTAATGCATATGTACAAAGCAAATTTAATCTTTTTTTTCTTATTTTTATAGATGTTGCAGAGATTATTTACTTTGGCTAAATCTGTATCGGGTATCAGCAAGGCCCTGGGAAATGCAATGGCTACAAATTACAGTATTGCCCACGATACCTTGAATAGTGCAAAATTGTTGCAAGTACAATTACCTATTATAAATCCCGTTTGTACTTTGAAAGTCAAGGGAAGAGTACAAAGGAGATGCCGGTCCTGTTACTTAGTGTATAGACAAGAACGCTTGTACAATATGTGCAAAGAACACCCAAGACATAAACAAGTCCTGCGGGCACCTAAGCCACACAACACTTGGATATTAACACATGCAAGTCAGAGTAAAGTGCGACCATGGTAGACATTGAAATATATACAACATTGATAAATTAGTTTAATTAAATTTAGTTTCCATTATAGATACTGTTTCCTTTATCTCCTTTAAAAAGTGAGTAAAATTTAGGTATGTCATGTAGATAAGCATTTAGCAAGTATGTTTATAATTTATACTTTACAATAATTATATTCTTAATTTTAAAATTGATCCATTCTGTACTTATTTCTCCATCTCCCCTAAATGCACATTTAATTTTTAGTCCATTGTTGTAAAATTTTCCTTTGCATTATTATTTTTCACCTTTTTCCTTTCTACACCTTTCATTTTTTTATCATATTAATATAAGATTAACAAAATTCTACAGGACCTAATCTTACACAGATTTCAGGTTATTTAAGAGTTAAAGGAATTAAAGCAGAATTGAATAAATGTATAAACTGTTGGTTAAAGCAGTAATCTAGAGAATGAAAAATTTTGACAAAAAATGGACTATATCTTAAATTTAAATAATATGCCATGAATGACCGCGCCGAGAGTGCGTTCCGCGGAGCGCGTTCCAAATAATTGAAGTATATCAACTAAGCGCGCCTGGCGCGCGTGGCAACTGTTCCAGTGTTTGACCGTTCATCATGGAAGCTAGTCGTGTACGAGCAGCAGTAGCATTTTTTTCTTTAACTCCGGCACAGGGACTCCCATTTCACTACTGATTTCTCTCCAAGCATCTTCTCTAAGCGATTTATTATGATACGAAGAAATTTTACTGTTCCACAAAACTTCTTTCGTACCATATAGCTGAATTAATTTACGGCAACTTTGGTTATCCATAATTATTACTCGGAGCGCAACAAACACAAAAAATACGACAAACCCGTCTCCATTGGCGCGCGCGCCACGTTTGATGCGCGGTAAAAAACCGACACCCGACGGAAACGGACCGCTCCGCGTTCGACCGCTCCAACGAACATTTTGGCGCGCGTTCCAAACTGGTATCCATTTCACGCGGCTGGAGCGTGCGCCAATGTTCGATCTCTTGGAGCGCGAAGTCGATACTCACCTTAATACTGATTGAAAATAAATGGCTGAAATCAGAGTTGTCCCAACAACATTGCAATAATTGTCATAAGTTAATAAAAACTAAAGGCAAAGGTTGAAATGAAAAAACTTATTTTCCAATAACATTTATTCAAATATAAAAATTACAATAATTTCTAATTAATAATTGATCTCTAAATAAAATTATGATGCCTATTACTACCTCTTTGATTTGAACACTGGTTGCAAAAATATATTATTGAAATTTTGCAAGGTTTCACTAGATGCTAAATTTTTATATGTGAGGACAAACATACTTTTTTGCAGCATGTGTTTTGTAAATAATATATATAAATAAATCAATTTCTAACAAATTCAATAAAATATTTTTTACAACATGTATCATCCTTAACCTCATAAGATGAGTTCTATGAAGGTCTCCAATATAAAGGCAAATAAAAAGATATCCAATAAAACAAGATATCATGTGTTTTCTGGTGAAGGTCTCGAAGGAGTTTCTGTTTCTTGTATTGACATAAAACTGAAAAGATATAAATATAGTTTAGAAACCATATTAAATAAATGTTTTTTTTTCTCATGTAGATAAGAAATTAGGTTAACAGGTTTCAGAAAAATACAAATAATAAAAAAAAATTATCATTAGAAAACTATAATTTATGCATGACTAGCTTTGCCGCCTGGTTTTACCCACAGTGCTCTGCTCCTGTTGGTCTTAACATGATGATATAAAGCCTATAGCCTTCCACAAAAAATGGGCTAGATCTAACACTGAAAGAATTTTTCAAATCGGATCAGTAGTTCCTATGATTAGCGCGTTCAAACAAACAAATTCTTCAGCTTTATAATATTAGTATATATTAAAACACACACACCCAAAATTATTTTATTATTTTAGTTTGTCATTTCTTACCTCAAACTTTGAGATAACATGGCTTCAATATCATTGGCTTGTATTGCTACAACAGTGTCAGAACCGTGTTCAACATCTGTTTCATTTTCCGGAGAGTCAGTAGGTGAAATTTGATTTATATTTTCACTGATATCATCATTATTATTATTTGAATTTAATGCAGGAATGTTTTTTCTTATTCCAGCAATACCTTTAAAATATAATCAATTAATAATTAAAAATTTTCAGTATTAATCTACCAACTCTTTATTTACTTCTACTGAAGGATTACCTTTAGATGGATGTTTAATTGTGTCTCTTTTGACTTTTCTTCTTCTTCCAGGATCATTAAGTTGAAATTGAATCATTGAATTAAAGTCTACACAATAAATTGCACCTGCTACCAATAGTTTACATTCGGTCTTTCCTGCATTGAAATCTGATTCTAAATCATCATTACTTCTTTCATCGTAACTCCACCATCCTTAAAATAATATTGTATGTAATTATTCAAAAACACAAACCAACAATCATAACTACTATTGCAGTATAGTGAAATAATAGTAAAAAAGAAAATTGTTGGAGACATTCAATAAAATAAAATATAAAAAGTAACTTAATTATATGCTATATTTTATCAAATGAAATTTATTCAATTATGAATCTCGCTGAACTATTCTACTGTAGAAATATCAATATGATACTTAATAAAATATTCTTGGTCTATTGGTTATTTAAATCTGAACTATTATTAAATGTATTACTTACCATCCCTTCCTTCATAATACCACCAGTATTTGTCATTTTCAAATTCAACAACTTCATTTTCTATTTCATTAATAAATACAGGGTTATCTAAGTAGTCTAAAGGAATTGGTGTACGGCACATTGGACAGTTGTGATTTCTCCTCATAACACCCTAAAGAAATATTAGTATACTTAATTAAATTAAATATAAACTCATTTCGAGATATAGATTTTATTTAAAGTAACAACATGTTAACAACTTACCTTCACACAAAGAAAACAAAAAATATGATCGCAAGGTAATTTTGCTGGATGATTATATTTTTGCATACAAACTGCACAATCTTGATCTGTAAAATGAATAAGAATCGTCGTAATGAATTATTTTTATAATTATTGCAAGTTTATTTTACTAGCTACGTACCCTGTGTATTTTCCATTTTGTGTTTTTACAGGCTGCTAAACTAATCAATATTTTAGTTGAATTTAAAAACAAAAAACTATTCACCTAATTTCGAAACATTGAAAGCTCGCTAAGTTTGTTCCCATTTACCAAGAAATAAAATACTTATTTTATTTTCATCACGTTTTTTTTGAAGAATTTATTAATTTAATGATACACTTATATTTTAAATAGCATTGGCAGCCTGTAGTTTATCACGATTTGCAATATTTTTTACTTGATTTTTTATTATGGTTTGACAAATCTACAACGAGCTACAAACTTTAAAATAATGAAGTAATGAACTGTCAACTGAGTACTGACTGGCGTATTTTGACAAGTGAGTAGTGACATTTTCGATCAATATAGCCAGATGTCAATTTTATTGACTCCTGTAAAGGTGGATTTACATCAAACGAACACAGAGCTAGCTCTGAGGGGACCGCCCAAGGGTCCAAACACGCAAAAACGCTCGAAGTAACCTCACAAACCGGTATGTAGTCCACAAACCGGTACGGATGTAGGCAACCATAAATATTGTTCTATTTGTGGTTATAACGCCCTATAAACTCGTAGGAAAATATAATCGTAAAAATGTTGTGTGGTTTTATGAAACCACGGTAAAAGTGAAACTGTTCGAACGGTTCCGAACACTGCTTTGTGTAGCGCATGTCGCGTGTCGGTCGGCTGCCGAGTAGGTATACCTACTCGGCAGCCGCGATACACGCGACATGCGCTACACAGACCAAAAAGTTTGAGACGATGTAATAAAAGTTTCACTTTAATATTATTTTAAATTCCCGATTTCTCTCTTTTAGTAAGATTCGCTGGAGACCTCATGAAGTTATTTTCTTCTTGGTATTTGAAGTAACTTTTTCCGTCTACCTTCAAAAATTGATTTTGTCCTAATATTTGAGTCCATGTCTTGTAAAAAATATTATAGTTCTAGATTATTTACAAGGACTCATTTGGTTCTGATAAAAGCTGTTAGCTTTACACTAAAGATACTCTTAATCAAAATGTTGCAACTTACCAGAGTATTTAAAAAGCTTATAAATATTTGTCCATTTGTAACATAAATATATAGTAACTAGCTGCGCTTTTAGTGGCTCCGCTCCTGTTGGTCTTAGTGTAATGATATATAGCCTACAGCCTTCCTCGATAAATAGGCTATCTAACACCAAAAGAATTTTCAAAGCGGACCAGTAGTTCAAACAAACAAACTCTTCAGCTTTATAATATTAGTATAGATTGAGAAAAAATCAAGAATAATGGATTCTGATCCTCTTGTCGAATTGAGCTGTATGCAGTTTTAAAAAATGCTTTACGCTTGATAAGTATTGTTTTCATTTTTAATAAATATCTAATGCAATTAAATAAAAAAAAAATCCTGCATTTGAATTATTAAAAATATGTCAGCGAAGCAATATAATTTAAACATAACAATTTACATAGTAATAGAATCATCCATTAATCATATTTGATAGGTAAGGAACAGTTACAAGACACAATTTTATTGAACATTTATTTCCCATTTTAAAAAATGAATTACACAAAGTAATCTGGAATGAAGTGCCAAAAGAAAAAAAATAATTTCATACATTTAGACTTAACTAATTGGAGTAATACTCTTTACTTGTCCCTTACTTTTACAAGATCATTTAGATCTAACGCTACACATATTTCCTTTGAGTCTGTGCGTGGGTTACGGTCCAAAATTTCAGTTATAGGATAGTAATTGTCCCGGTTGTCAACATTCCACCCTGAATACTGAAAAGGAACAAGTGTCAAACATAAATATATAAGAAATGATATTTCCTTTAACAATCTATTAGCACAAGGAACTGCATATATTTTATCTAATTCAGCACACACCACATCTTTAATTTATTATTATATTTTTAGCAATTATATGAAAATGTCAACTTACCACACATGTGCATTTATGGAGTATTTTTCCATTTGATTCCATCGGAATAAATTTTTGTAGTAAAGCTTTTCCATCAATTTTCCACAAATTAAGCTCATCCAGTTTTGAAATTACTTTATCTCCTTCCCATTTTACATCAGATTTTAATAAAACGAAGTTTCCAGACTAAAAAAAAGTAAAAAATGCTATAGTCATAAACAAAAACATTGATACAAAAAGAATACAAAATAATTATTGAGACAGAGGCGATACTAAAGTGAATGATTGTAGTTACCAAACAAACTGATTACATACATGGAAATGCTTTGGTATGTCCTTTGATTGACTTGAATCTGATTTGTTCCCATCGGAGCCATTCTTTTCGTCATCAGACCCCTCTTCCTCATCAAGTTCTCCTTCTTCATCTTCTCCCTCTTCATCTTCTTCACCTTCCCCTTCACTTTCTTCTGATGATGAATTTTTGCGCTTTTTTTTAGTGCTATTCATTGGAGGTCTTCCACGCTTACGTCCCGCCCTAGCAGGTTGTTCATTCTATAGAATAATCAGAAAACACCTGAGTCCTAATGTGATAGAATGAAGACTTCAAAATTTATTCAAAAACGTCAATTTCCAATACGAATTTGTGTGTTACAAATGCATACAAACGATTACTTATCAGCAAACAGCCTAACCTTTAAAAATACAAATGAGTTTATCTTTCGACTATAGAGCACAAAAGGTAAAAGCTATTTTGCTTATGTTAGTGGTAACTCATATCATATTTAACAAAGTTTTGATGTTTTTACCGAATCGGCATCCGGCGTCCAGTCTTCACCTGAATCTTGGAATTCTTCAGGTTCACCGCCAGGTTCAGATCCCTCGGAATCATCATCTCCTTTCTTGAGTGACTTCCTTTTACGCATGATGTTTTTATTATAAAAATAACACTAATTAAAAGATGTTGATAAATGGTATTATTGCCTTACAATATGCCTTTTAATTAAAGCGAAACAACGCTCTAAAATTATTCGGCTTCCCACCGACAAGCTTGGCTTTGGAGTTTGGCAATTGGCTATGCTTTGAATTCAAGGAAGTTTGGTTTGGCATGCCATTGAATAGTTACCATTAAAGAAATATATATAAATTTGTCGATTAATGTTGTTTTTTGGATTAATTTAATTGTTATTTATTTTTAGCACAAAAGTAAAGCATCATTTAAATATTAAATAGGTATAATATATAAAATACGGACACATAAAAAATATCATGAATGACAAAACCATGAATAAATGAATAAATAAATTAACTTAATCAGTATGTATTATGATTTATGAGCATGCGGCAGGGCAGGAGTCTTTAACCTTTTTTACATGTGGATGAAAAAGTTTCTACCCTTTTCTACCTGTATGAATATTATCCTATTTTACGTTGATATAATCTTTGTTTCTGTTATCTGTGCTTGTTATTGAATATCGACGCGCAGCGACGCCATTTCTCGATCATTGTCTGTTGTTATTTGTCATATCAGCTGATTGCGTCATTGAATTTATAAAACATAAAACAATAACGCAAAAACAAAAAACAAGTCGCATTTACTCGTTTGACTACATATTTAGAAAATTATTGTGAAAAGTAGTAAAAATGAAGTTTCAATATAAAGAAGAACATTCCTTTGAAAAACGGAAGGCGGAAGGTGAGAAAATTCGCAGAAAGTATCCAGACAGAGTACCAGTAATTGTGGAGAAAGCACCAAAGGCTAGGCTTGGAGATCTCGACAAGAAAAAATATTTAGTACCATCTGATTTGACTGTGGGCCAATTTTACTTTTTGATCAGAAAACGCATTCATTTACGACCCGAGGACGCATTATTTTTCTTTGTCAACAACGTAATTCCACCCACATCTGCCACAATGGGATCGCTCTACCAAGAACATCATGACGAAGATTTTTTCCTGTACATCGCTTTTTCTGATGAAAATGTTTATGGATACTAAATTCTTTCTTTTAAATAATAAATTCACTTTTATCTGTAGTATTCTTTCCATATGGTGAAATTAGGATTAAGGCTTAAGATTATTGGTGTATTATGTTTATATTATGGTGATAAATATTTTTATTTTGCAATTTTCACTCACTGACTTGTATATGCATTGTTATTATAGTTGTAGCATATTATTCACCCATGTGATAATATTCAACTGTTTCAATTTATTTGTACTATGGCGATTGTACCACTTTCTGAATTAAAATAAAAATTACTCTAAAACCATTCCGAGTCTTATTTATACAAAATCTAAATGTTATATTAGGCTTACACACTTATACCTATGTATTTCTAAAAAAAATAATAAAAAACCATTTAATTATGACTTCTATTTATTGAGAATGAAGGCTTGTCCTAAATTCTAAATATTTTTATAACAGATCAGGTAGGTAGGTAAAACTCAATAAGATATCGAAACAAAAACGTGTTTTCATATCTTTATATAATGAACCAATTTAGAAACATATATCGAATTGAATGTAAGTAATTTAAAGAACACTAAAATGAGTAGGTACCTAATAACCTTTTGGCTTTTATCTTTAACTAGCTGCTCCGCGCGGTTTCACCCCCGTGGCTCCACTCCTGTTGGTCGTAGCGTGATGATACATAGCCTATAACCTTCCTCGATAAATGGGCTATCTAACAGTGAAAGAATTTTTCAAATCGGACCAGTAGTTCCCGAGATTAGCGCGTTCAAACAAACAAACAAACTCTTCAGCTTTATAATATTAGTATAGATTTATAGGTAATGTGGGTAGGCAAAATATGGTAGATTTTAAATACAATTATTGTAGGTATGAGATTTTATTGATCACACATACTAACTAGTAACTAAACTGGTTTAATGCTCTAAAAACTAAACCGTTATATGGCCGGGAACAAGTACTAGACAAAGAAAGCATAGTCGTAGACTACCTAGGTTAGGTATACCTACGATTTCCATGTGGATTAGATAAGATAATTCATCAATACATATAATTAATCCTTCCATTGTTTAACGTGAACAAAAACTGGTCTAATTAACGTATTTTGATCAATATGTAGATCGGTACGAAAGTAGGACACACGTATAAAATTAAAATGATGTGCACGTCTTTAATTAAAATTTGTAATTGTGGTGCCTAACTTCTAAATTTTTTCATTTTGGTACATCGTCTTACACCCCTACAGTAAGTAGGTATGTCTTAAAATACCCGTAATGTATGTAAAAGGCTAAATATGCAGGAAATAGAAGTGGCCTTGTAATGAGAACATTGAAGGTTAACTTAAAATTGCTCATATTTGCGTAGGTACCTAATTACCTAGGATAAAATATGAAGTAAATATAATGATCAAAAAAGTACCCATGATTTCTCCATATAATATGTTGTCTATAGCCATTCTATAGCTACATTTTTTAGTTACCTTCAGGCTTAAGAGCTAGCGCGCACGAGCAACTTTGTCTCCACAACTATTTTGTCTCCGCAACTATTTTGTCTCTCCACCCATGGGCTAGTATGAAAGTGCGCGCACGTAGCGACGCAACTCCCCATACAAATTGATGGGAGAGACAAAATTGTTGCGGAGACAAAGTTGCTCGTGCGCGCTAGCTCTTAGTAACCAAAGCGATGACGTAAATTGCGACGTTAACAGGTTTTAGAAGCGATTTGTTATGTGGGTAAGCACTGGTTTTAGTTACCATCTAAAATTGAGCATCCTAGGTCATTTGTTGTCTGTTGATTGATTCAATTTTTTTTAGTGTGATCATCCGTTTAATATATTATAAAAGTGCAAAAGAACAAATAGGTATATAATAAAATTGATAACTATTAAACAATGATTTCACTTGACCTATGAAAGACTATTTCTTGTAATATATATTGATATTGAGTATATTGCGTATACGTATATAATGCGTTATGTGCGACCACATAGAGGACACAGAACACAGAGGAGGAATGATCTTCCTTTGCGGGAACTACTGGTTATTATTTTTTAATACAATATACACTTGCAAATTATCATTAATTTGGTTCTTTTCATCTTATACAACACAAAAATGGGAATAATGGGTTTATTGAAAGCGGTTGTTATATTATATAGGTATTTTATTATTCTAAAGTAACAATAATACAATTATAAAGTATGGAAATGTTCATTGGATATTTATCATTTTACTTAAATCTAGCTATACTACTAGTTAAACGGGTTGAAGTAAAAAATTATAAACAGTAACGGATCTCGAGCTATTTATTTAACAATAAGACACTTGAATAATCAATTTTGATGTAGTATAATACTGCAAACACAATAGATATACTTTATTGAATCAATTTTCAATGTAAAGTCAGATAAAGTATATCAAATGTTCTGCTATACTATTTCTTATTAATAGGCAATAAGCTTTGCAAGAATTATATGTTTTTTGAACTCACGGAGTTTTTCTTATCAATTAGTCACAAACACTTTTCTAGCCCTTAACTTTTTATTACACTACTAATAGACATGACTCGAATTAAAAGAAAACAAAAATAAACAACAGTGGTGAGTAACTGGCCCAATTAATATTTTTTTTAACAAATCGTCAGTCACCAGAGACATACAGAGGCGAAGAGTACGTAAATATATTATTTTAGATAAAATAACTATTGTGGAAAATTTTAAATTCAAACAATCTAACAATCTTTGAAGACTGAAATGAAAACATCTATGTAAGTAATGAATTTGTATAGGACTTGTTTCTAATTTTACAATGGAGAATATATTAACTTGGGCTCTTTATCACCACTATTATTAGTCCGACTTGCTAAAGGATATAAATATATTACAACAAAATAATCTTAATTCGTATACTATTGCTTTTTTCACGGCAGGTTGGATAATGTAGTGGAGTTAACATATAATTGTTGTTAATTACTCAATTTTAATAAAGTTTCACCGTAATAATTCAGTCCTTGCAAACACGAATCATATTATAGTTTTTATCATAAATATCTACTGATTCCCACGCATGAATGGCGTTGGGAATGTTTAGCAAGATGAAAGTACCTAATACCAAACAAAAAAATAAAGTCTTTAAGGGTTCTTAGAGCATCTTGCCCTCAGAACCTTGTATAGCCATGTGATCTACGGGAGGGGCGACCTCTCGGCCGCGTTCCCCGGCCGCGGGGCCCACTTTCACTATCTGAAAATAAAAACATGTAAAATTAATATGTATGACATTTCAGAATTTTAGATATGCTGGCCTATCTATTAAGGTTATTGTTAGTTATACACAGAATTGTGTACATTACGTTCTTTCATTTTTGAACATTTTTTTAGTATTTAGCTATCCTAAAAAAAAAGACGTAAATTTTCTACATTTGTGACGTTTTGGGGGGTATTTCCTGGATTGTCTGAATCGATTCAAAAAATTCTTTCACCGATAGAAAGCCTCGTTGCCTGGGAGTGTCATAGACTACATTTTATTTAGTTTTTATCTAGGGTTTACACAAGCAGATCCGAGACGAGCTACAGAATAATTTTGTTGGTTAAAACCAATGTGGTAGACCTGGTACAATTTTGAATTTACGTAGGAAGTATAAATTATCTGAAGACATTAAATTAAAAACATTGTAAAATCAATATACAAGCATCTAATCAATATACAAAATCTAAAATTAAATTCCTGGTTTTCTTATTTGAATGAATTATATAGATATCTAAAACAATTTAGTTGAGAAGCAATCAGGAAAACATTATTTTGTTTTTTAATTGCCTTTGGGATAACAAAAATTTTAAATTTTAAAAAATATATATACACATAGGTATTTGATATTGCTATCCATGTGACAAGGTCTGTACAATACAATACAACCTATCATATAAATAATTTTGGGTATGTGAGACGTTTTGCTCACGATTGACTTTATTCTACGTAGATGAAGAACGCATTTTTTAAACATTAATTATGTTAATATAATTCGGTAAGGTAAGTAGATTCATTGTATTTTTTCGTTAAATCAATATGTATACGTCTTTTGGAGCAAGGTCATAAGAGTTGAGACCTTGAATGGACCAATGAGCGCAAAGTTAGTAGCCGCGAAACTGTAGACACATTAAATTGACATATTATTTTCATGCGCATATAATATTATATTAGCAGGACTAGACGAAAGGCTAAAACGCTAGAAAGTAACATATAAACCTCAATGTATGGGATTGATGTAAGCTTATGACAGATTCTGCAGGTATCTGTTTTTTTTTATTAAATTAATTTTACAATAAACGTTGAGTATTTTATGGATTAGCGATTGTTTGCCTTTAACAAAATTCGCCCCAGTATCGAGAATGAATTTTCATATAATTTATTTCGAATATAAATTGCAGTTTATATATTATTTTAATAAATTTTACGTCATTATAAAGGATAAAGGAAAAGATAGAAAATTAGCCATAGTAAATAATTAACTATAAGACTCGTCTCAACATTAGTTTAAAATTAAAAACCAAAGCAAACATCACATAGTGCATTCATTGCGAGTTGCGAAGTCGTCGACTTTTGCGGGTGTAAGTGTGAACGTTTGGTATATGTTAGTATCTACGTGTGATGATATTCAAGTGTTAATTTCCTTACTTTAGTATCCGCTGGCGGGTTCACCTGCTTTGTCTACAACCTTATAAATTATATATTAAAAGCTTTCCTCTAGAATCACTCTTATCTATTAAAAACTCCCCATAAAAAAAAGGTTAAAACTGAAGTCATGTCTCCCCTTGTGGGATAAGGGGCAGATACATCAAGCATACATCTGTTTTATTGATCGATTTTTCTTTAGAGACAAATAGGTAATCAGCCTTCTGTGTTCTGCCAGACCGAGCCATTTTTCTTCCTCTCCACCAGAAATCGAACCCAGGACCCCTCGGTTCTACGGTCACGCGTTAACCACTGTACTGAGGAGGTAGTCAAGTGTGTTTGGTATGTTTAATTTTCTAATTTTCTTTATTATTTGCCTCAGATATCCTGAGTTATTTTTTAACGCATGCAACCACACAAAAATTTAAGTTTTTATTACTTTTTATAATTTAATAGCTGAGTTCCGCGGTTTCACCCGCGTGGCTCCCCTCCTGCTGGTCTTAGCGTAATAATATATAGCCTATAGCCTTCCTCGATAAATGGGCTATCTAACACCGAAAGAATTTTTCAAATCGGACTAGTAGTTCCTGAGATTAGCGCGTTCAAACAAACAAACTCTTCAGCTTTATAATATAAAGTATATAAGTATAGATAAAGCTATTGTTGTGTGTTGGAATAAATGATTTGTTTCTTTATCTGTCCTGTGGGTGTACATATTATGTAGTTTGTAATGTACATATGTAGTGTATAATATACATAATAGCTTTCCGCCCGCGTTTTCAAAAAACCCGCATAGTTCCCGTTCCCGTGAGATTTCCGGGATAAAACCTATCCTGTGTTAATCCAAGTTACCCCCTATATGTGTGCTAAATTTCATTGTAATCGGTTCAGTAGTATTTGCGTGAAAGAGTAACAAACACACACATACACATCCTCACAAACTTTCGCATTTATAATATTATAAGGTGTGCATACCGGCGGCCCGCATCCACCGCTGGTGCGGCGAGTGCGGCGCGTGCGGCGCGCGGCGCGGCGCTGCGCTCGCTTCCGCCTCGCGACCCTCCTCCGCGACCTGCTGACAAACATGTATAATTTAAATAAATAATAGTTTAAAAAAATTAAAAAACACGCTTTTTGCAAATTGAAAAATGGAATAATTTTATCAAATTAGTGTATTGTCATCGGTCCTCAATAAATCTACAAAGTTTGAACGAAATCTGGCCGTTTAAAGTGGGTCAAAATCGCGCCCAAAGAAGTCGGTTACAAACAAACATACAAACATACAGGTGAAGCTAATAAAAAGCGTGTAATAAAAAGACGTGTGGCACTCGGGGACTGCCGCGGTAAAGCTATTGCATGCTATGCCTTCAAGCCACACCTCCGCGCCCGTCGGAGTGGGGAGCGTGAGGTTTTTTCGTTACGGAATTTTTAAATTCGGTCCCCGCGCTTGAGCGCCTTATAGCCGGGCCTTGAGGCCCGCGATAGAAGCTATGCAATAGCTTAATAAATTAACTGTAATACATGAATCCATCCTTTCTGGAATCGGGAATTGTCTTAGTAATACACACAAAAATAACATTTACAGAAATAATAGGTAACTTAAAAATAAGAAAGAGAGAGAAGAACTGCAATACTTATATTTAATTTAGTATATAGTTAATAATTAAAATATTACAAGAAATAAGCAAAACGAATGAATGAAAACTTTATTAGCACCGAAACAAGAAACATTGAATTAAAATATTAATATTTAATATGTACGACTTATTTATTACTCTTTAAACCTTAGGTTCTATACTGTATAACAAAAAACAATCTAGTACACGTAATTTAGTTAGATACGCACAAAAAGACGGCTTTATCGCTAAAATATGGATCTCTTCAAGGCTTGAGGATAAATGAACTGAGCATAAATAATCTCTGGTACAGGAATTAGTGACTTATTACAAAATTAAACAACATTATAATTGCAATTCTAGATTCAGTTCGTGCTCATTTGTGACATCACTGTTTAGTACTGACGATTAAAGAGTTGACACAAATATTAACGTATCAAATAACGATACACGTGTTTCAATTTACTTCTAATACCATTATATTTCTCAAGTGACAAAAATTATACAGATAATGGTCAATGACTTTATAAGTTTTAATATTTGAACCGTTTAAAGAGTAATTTATTTTTAATTCAATAAAAATACCAAATTTTACAAAAAAATAAGTATTCATTTCAGGTTTATTTACACAGCTGCTTTAAATCTAGTTCTTTTGCAAAAAAATATGTGATGTATTTGGCATAGTGATAGTTTCTAAACAAAAGCGATAAGTGTGACAAATATAATAAAAAGCTTCTGAATGCTATAAGACTAAAATTATCAAATAAAGATTAAGTAAATAAATAAATAAATAAGTATTTGACCATGAAAATCCTGACCTGTTGTGGTGATGAAGGTTCGCTTCCTTGTGAGCTCACTGCGGCAGCCTCTTCTTCATTTCTTGACTCTTCCCATTCACGGGATTCGTTACTATCGCCTCCTATTATTAATTCAAACAATGGTTATCATTAATTCATGTACCATTTTAAATATTTAATTTATTTCAAAATTGAACCCATTTCATACATAATTAGATATTCATGAATAATTTTTACAAGGCATTTAAGAAATATTGTAGTGAAACAATTGTTTTCTACATTTATTATATGTATCTGTATTTAAATTTTATTGTTTTCATTATGTATTTCTGTGTGGGTGTTTTTATTTAAATTAAACTCTGTATTTAAACACCTGACAGTAGTTTGACAAAATATATTCAATAATTAATATTTAGTGAAGTTAAGTTCTTACGTTATAACCCAAGCTATGTTGGTAACATATCGCATGTCATATAAAATAATTGGATAATACTATACAATTATATAGACCTTGATTAGTACTCCTAAACAAGGCCAAGTGCTATATATAGCATTATGCACGATTTTACATCTTATGTGAAAATTTAAAATAAATAGTTGTGAAAGTGAACATATTTAAAGGGTCATTTTCTTTACAAACATTTAATATAGTATGGTGACTTATTCAATACATGTCGCATAAATTATCATACTTTCATTTATTGATAGGATTAAGGGTTTGTTTAGCAATTGAAAGTAACCACTATCGAGTTCTTCTACAAGGTTACTAGTAACATGTCTTTTGCTCTTGTAAATTGGACGTTATACCCCGAACACTTTTAAATTTCATAATAATATCTAGCAAATTTCGTGTTTTACAGAATACAAACGTAAGTGGCGTATAATATACATAACTTTGTGTGTGAATAATATTTTAATTAAAATGAAATAGGATCATTGTCGCTGAAGTCTGAATGGTATTAACGCACATTGGCGCACGCGCTTTCCACGGCAAAGCCACGTCCACACAGACCGAACGTTGTCACAAGTATTAGCTGAGACAACCCCTTTTGTCATCGACTAATGAGCACAGTATTGTGATTATTTATTTTATGTTTATGTTTTGTAACCGGTTTATGTGTGGTGTCTAGTCCTGTCGAGGACAATAAATTCTTTTTTCTTTCAAACCAGGTACAACCAGTGGTGGACGTATAATAAGAAACACCTAACACTATAAATTAGAACGTTATCAAATATATTTAACATTAGAGATAGCATTATTTCATATGTAATAGAACACCCGTTTATCTAGTTTAAGTATAAGTTAAGTTAATTATAAGAAATTGCATAATTTTAATCAAACGCTAGTTTAAATTAAAAAAAAGAACAATTTTAATTGAAGTCTGATTTCCGAGTGTTGGCAGTCTGGACAACAAATTAATAAAAAACAACAAACGGGTGTTCTATTACATCCATACTAATATTATAAATGCGAAAGTAACTCTGTCTGTCTGTCTGTTACTCAATCACGCCTAAACTACTGAACCAATTTTCATGAAATTTGGTATGGAGATATTTTGATACCCGAGAAAGGACATAGGCTACTTTTTATCCCGGGAAAATGACGCAATCCCGGAAATCCCACGGGAACGGGAACTATGCGGGTTTTTCTTTGACTGAGCGGGCGAAGCCGCGGGCGGAAAGCCAGTATGAAATAATGCTTAATTTTGAATACGTTGCTACACATATGTTCAATTCATCGTGTTAGGTGCTTCTAATTGTACAGCCACCACTGTATGCGAGGTGCTCACGTGGGTGCGCGGAGTGCGCGGCGGGCGGCGGCAGCGCGGCGGCGAGGTCGGCGTGCGTGTCGTGGTGCGACGCGGCGCCGCCCGCCGCCGCGAACGTGAACCGCGCCGCGCCACCCGCCTCGCCCGCGCCCTCCGCGCCCAGCGGCGACACTACCGCCTCGCCGAACCTGCACACGAACATCGAGTTCAATCTAAACTAATATTATAAAGCTGAGTTTGTTTGTTTGAACGCGCTAATCTCGGGAACTACTGGTCCGATTTGAAAAATTGTTTCGGTTTTAGATAGCCCATTTATTGAGGAAGGTTATAGGCTATATATCATCACGCTACGACTAACAGGAGTGGAGCCACGGGGGTGAAACCGCGCGGAGCTGCTAGTCTTTCTTAATATATATATAAATCTCGTGTCATAATGTTTGTCCTCAATGGACTCCTAAACCACTTAACCGATTATAATAAAATTCGCACACCATGTGCAGTTCGATCCAACTTGAGAGATAGGATAGATTTTATCCCGGAAATCCCTCGGGAACGGGAACTATGCGGGTTTTTATTTGAAAACGCGGGCGAAGCCGCGGGCGGAAAGCTAGTAAAAGACTAAAAAAAAGAACGTGTGTGCCGAGCACATGTATCAGATGTGAAACTTCTTTGACAAGATTCAAATATACCAAAATCGTCGCATTACTTCATGACGTGACGGTATTGTCATGACACGACCGTGAAATTTTACTCTCAACGCGCCTAAAGAAATTTCACTTTAAAAAATCTTCCAGTGTTACAATTTTTTATAGGCGGTGGTGATCAGGTGGCCCACCTGTCCCTTTGCTTGCTGTGGTATAAAAAACAACCTTACGTATAGAAGGTATATCACCTCTGCGCCAACAAGCTGCGATACTACCACTTCATCGAACCTGGTAATACACACATATCATAATACAAAGCATAGGTCAACAGTTCGTGTGAAAGGGGATCCATTCTCCAACCTAAAATTGATTCTACCGCCTGATAGAACCTGGTTATACACACGAATAACAATACAATAAAAGTAAACAGTTGAAAGGTATGTCGCTTTTGTGCCTCCCATCAGCAATTCAACCACCTCACCAAACCTGACAACACACATTAAAAGCAGTAAAGCAAAGTTTAAGTAAGGCAAACAGTTCATGTATAAGGGAAGACATCGCGCCGCCCATCGTAAGTATTATTGCTTCACTCTGATAGCACACATAAATAGCAGTAAAACGAAAGTAAACAGTTCGTATGAAAGAGATGTCGCCTCCACTCCTCCCAGCTGCGATACTACCGCTTCACCGAACCTGGCAATACACATAATATTATAGTACAAAATAACAGTAAAGAGTTCGTATGCAAGAGAAATGTCGCCTTCACTCCGCCCAGCGGCAATAATACTTCTTCACCGAACCTAGCAATACACATAATAATATATCATAGTACAAAACAAAAGTAAACAATTCGTGTGAAAAAGATGTCGTCTCCGCACCACCTAGCGGCGATACTACCGCTTCACCGAACCTATACACATATATTAAAAAATCAAAGTAAACAGTTCGTATGAAATGAATATCGCCTCCGCGCCAACCCGCTCATACATCATATCATTATGTATGCTGTCGCGTTCCATATTGGTCTTCAAACAGTTTAGTTCAAAAGGAGGAACAAATAAATTAAATAAAAACAAAAATAAATAACTTAAAACTCCCGTCATCATTTTCATAGGGTATTAATATTATGGCCGGTTTACACGCACTTGGTATCTAAGTGTCAAACAGTTTAGTTCAAAAGGAGGAACAAATAAATTAAATAAAAACAAAAATAAATAACTTAAAACTCCCGTCATCATTTTCATAGGGTATTAATATTATGGCCGGTTTACACGCACTTGGTATCTAAGTGCTAAGGCCCTGTAAACCGGCCATTATACTAGCTGTTGCCCGCAGCTTCGCCCGCGTGGTCTTTCATGGTACAAACTTTTATTCCCATTAAGAATTTATTATTAATTATTTCCTAGTCTAGTCTTTGAGAATTTCAGCCCGATCGTACTAACAGTTAGGACTGTGTGTTGATAGATCAGTCACTTTTGCGTTTTATATATTGAGAAAGAAATCAAAGGTGCTACGATGCCCACAGACAGACAGGTACACTATACCTTCAACCCATCGTATTTCCGTCGGGGTAACCTCTTAGGTCAGATAAAAGGTGCTTACATTTGCAAGTATTATAAGTTGGCGTTTGCACAACCAGTTAGATGTGATCATCAACTTACAAGTACATATAAGCATTTAATGTTATTTGTAAATATAAACATTAAGTTAGTGTCCATGTGTTTGTATGTTTTAAGGAGTCATATTTGATCAATAATGCAAAGCCTTTATTTATGTAAAAAAAAATCTGTGTATAGTTTTTCAATTATTTCTGGAATATGTGCAAACAACTTTTACCCATCATTTCGTCTTGGCACATAAAGTGTTGGTGTGGAAGGTACGATGCTGTCGTCTCCGTCATCACCACCGTTGCCTCCAATTGACAATGCACCGCTCGCTGAAAAGATTATCGGTATAAATAAATTGTTTAATGCACACTATTTATTAATAAAAAAAATGCATGCAGCAAATTTCCATATCTCTTTTCATAGTTGCTTAGTTTCATATTTACTTAAGTGGATTATGAGGGAATATTTTAAACTCTTTTTACTTACAACCTTAGCTACACTTTAATGTTATATGTACATATTATATAAAATTAAACTTCCGTCAAAATCTCAACAGGATTAGTTAAGTTTTTACCATATTTTTTAAAATAAATAATGAAAATTTGTGGTATAAAAGAATTTATATATAACACTACAACAGTAAATGAATATTCCACTACATCAAAAGCCACGCTCCATCTATAAGCATTAAGGTGGGTCCACACTTGATCATTTTCGCGTATCACATCTCCGTCGCGTAGCATCGACGCGTATCATGTTTGCTAGTGTGGACGCAAAATGATCGCGATCGTCATACACTTCGTATCATGATACACCCCGATCGCTATTAACCGCGTATCTGATACGTGTCGTATATAATCGTATAATATTTATGGCTCACGCGATAAAAGGTACGATATGGTCAAAATGGGCGTCCACACTTAGGATACGCATACTCGATACGATACGCCTGATACGGATACGATTACTTGATACAAATGTGGACCCGGCTTTATGTGACTCACGCTCGGTGCCGCTGCTGATGGCCTCGATCTGCTGGTGCGCGGGCGCGGGCTCGCTGTCCGCCTCGCGCTGCGCCTCGTCCGCGCCCTCCGAGCCGCCGCCCGACCCCGCCTCGCCGCCCGACCCCGCCTCGGGCGACTGCGCGGGAGACTCCTGCTACACACACACCATATAGATATAAGCCCCGCGCGTTGATATTGCGATGGAACCTTGACACAATAACAGCCGCGTGACGTCATCCGTCGCAAAAAAGTGCAGATAGCAAAAAAAAATTTAATAAAAAGTAAATATGCTAGGGTAATGGGCATGGAAATATAGACATAATATATATTTCCATGGGTAATGGGTTTATTTGTAATAGCGAGACGGCTGTTTATGACGATAGACGTATATTTCTAAGAAATTTTGGCAACATAAAAAACCAGTTTTGTGTGCTGCTTATAAAAAAACAATGATTACACCCTTAAGTACGTAACAATTATAATATTGTTGATGTGTAAATATGAAAATATTTTTTAGTTAATGCTAAGTAATTATAAATTATTAATAAAACCAGGTTGGTATGTAAAAAACCTATGTTTATTTATTAGCGAACGGAACTGACGGTGCGACGTCGACTACGTCACCAAGATGGCCGCCAATCGCAATATCAACTTGCGGGGCTTATATACGTGATGTCATAATAAACCAGCTGCGCTTCGCGGTTTCACCCGCATGGCTCCGCTCCTTTTGGTCTTAGCGTAATGATATACAGGGTGTAATAGTTAAGTGTGCGCAGGCAATTATTCCGTAACTATTGCAGATATCAAAAAACTTTTAACTGATATTGAAAGTACTTCACCCAATGAGTAAAATGACAACAATAACTTTTTAAAAATAAAACGAGAAATATCCAAAAATGTTACATGAAACGCTCTCATACATTTTATTTCCCATACATTTTGTATTCAAAGCAAATGTTCGAAATGACATCCTTGTTTTGGAATACCATTGTATTCCACATCGAGCTCTATTTGCAGTTTCTAAATGAACTTTCATTAAAATTTGTGAACTAATTAAAGCACAAAATCAAATAAAAAAGTAAAACGCATCATATTAAATGTTTGGAATAGTCATATTTCATACTAAATATATGGGAGTGTTTGATGTAAATTTTATGAATATTTCTCGTTTTATTTTTAATATGTTATTATTGTTATTTTACTCATTAGGTATAGTATTTTCAATATCAGTTTAAAGTTTTGTATTAGTTGTGCTCCGCGGTTACACCCGCGCGTGTGATGAGTTTTTAATTAAAATAATATACTAAATATTCAAATTTTTATATATTTATATAGCGAGCACATACCTGTCTATTGTCATTGTTTCCATCATCCCCTTCTTCTTCTTCTTCCTCTTCCCCGCCCTCGACTTCTTGTTCTTCATCCATATCTTCTTCATCCTCCTCACCTTCCTAATTAAAAAGAAAAATAATGTTTTAACTTCTATAACTTTCTATAATTATTGTGCAGTCAATAATTAGCAAGTGAATAGAATATTTATTAAGTTCTATAATAAATTTATTAATCAAAGAACTAACTTCAAGCAAAATAAAGTAACAAATTGAATCTTGTATTTTTAATATCAAGCAATGATTACCCTGTACATAGTCCCGGAACATCTTTCATCATCCTCTTCAGAATCGACGA
Organism: Colias behrii; assembly: GCA_029959065.1. Classification (NCBI taxonomy): domain Eukaryota; kingdom Metazoa; phylum Arthropoda; class Insecta; order Lepidoptera; family Pieridae; genus Colias; species Colias behrii. Next base: position 5,946,903 of record JARWMC010000011.1, on the reverse strand, counting down.
CGATCACTCCTTCATCATCTTGGTCGCAGCGAGACGATGTCGGCACTTGATATTCAACCTCCACTGATCTTTCGAAACCCTAACATTTCATCCATAAATAAAAATATGGTTTGTTTGAAAAATCAATATAATAAAATAAATGAAGCAATTTTGGCTCATTGACAAACTTATAACAAATCAATGAACTATATAACTGTGTAGATAGTACTGTTATTGATAGGGAAGTTCTTAGAGACCTTTAAAGGAAAAATCAACTCATAGATAGTTACTTGTACTCTCGTCCGCTTAGCCGTGACTGGTCTGGCTTGTAAGCGTCGTTTTTGCGGGCGAGCATCAGGCGGCGGGTGAGATGTGCTGACGCCGGGCGGAGCGTGGGACGTGCTGACGCCGGGCGCGACGTGTGACGTGCTGACACCGGGAGCCACGTGTGACGTGCTAACGCCGGCGCCCGAGTGTGACGTGCTGACGCCGAGCGCAGTGTGCGACGTGGTGACCATGGGCGCCGAGTGCGAAGTGCCCACGGGGGCCGCGTGCGACGTGCTCACTACGGCGGTCGCGTGCGAAGTGCTCACACTCGACGCTTGACCAGTGCCCACTGTTGCAGCGCTCCCTGCGCTTGCTGTAAGGAAAATTTAAAATTTCTAAAATCATGGCTGAATGTTTTCAGTTTTCAATCATTATCAATTATCATCAATCCATCTAATATTAAATTGTTATATTTATGACACAGCCTATGCCATTTAATTCTTTATAATTTACCTGGAGCTGGAGTAGGAAGAGTTGGCTGTGCAGGCGCAGCGGCTGCGGCAGGTGAACTCGCAGCGGCGCTCAACGAGCCAGAACTGGCGCCACTCGGCTGTTCGATACGTGGTAGTACGAGAGCGACCGCCTAAAAATAAATTATAACAAGCATAGATATAAGATATACATTGTTGTTTAATTTCATTTCGCCTTTTATTTTTATCCTGCAAAACATTACACTATACACACCTGTTGAGGGGCTTGGGAATGTGTTGTAGACTGTGTTGTACTATCACTGGAGCCTGAGCTGCCCATTCCAGCTTCACTGGTGTCCATATCCTGTAAAATCGTAAGCCCACCTTTATATATTCTAGCTAGCTGCCATTTTATGTTTTGATGCTTGGTTATGATGTGTGGTGCGTGATTCATTATACCAGGATAACAAAATCGAAATTTTGTATGAAACCAATAATATGTTTTCCTCCCACCACCTTTCCATCTTAGTTTAACAATTGCTACTGATGAAGCCTTGAGTTTTAATAATACTATTTGCTTGCTTATCAATTAGATGACACTAGAAACGAATGAGTAATTTTTACAAGCAACAAAAACAAAATTTACAAAAACCAACGACTTCATGTTACTTTAAATCTCACGTTCAGTTAAAATTACATTTATGTATAATCAAGGAATTTACATAATATGAATTGTTTATGAACCAGTACCTGCGTCGATTCCGGCGGTGCGGTGGAAGCAGCAAGAGCAGCGCGTGTGAGAGGTCGTGAGGAAGACGCGGGCATGTATTCAGTTGTGTGCGCATCGTGCGGCGCCGTAGGTCCGACTTGCGCCATCGGCCTAATGGACGCAAGTGGCGTTTCACCACCACGTCTGCTCCCAGACACACTCTGTTGCGCTACACCTATATTTTAAAACGTTTATCTGATATAATCCAAGAGTAATCAAGAAATAGCTGATTATTATCATTTAACTTACAAAAGAAGCAAGTGATTAACTTGTGACAAGTTAAAATATAAAGTGTGCTGGTTAAAAAAATCTGGCTTCTCAACAACAGAATTGTAATGAAATATTTAATGTAAGAGCAATTATAGTATTGTACTTTCTAAATGACATTAATAAACTTATTTCAAATGTTTTCATCAATTACATATAAAAAATCATCTCACCTGCCATGGGTTTAATATTAGCTGTTGGAGGCTCTGTAGTTGCCTTATCCGAAGTAGCCTGTTGTTTGGAAGCTGATGCTTGGTTAGCCAATTGCCTTTGCAACATATTTACTTTCTGCATCAAAGCTTCAACTTCTCTATTTCGTTCAGCCTGTACTTCTCCTCGCTCTTTTTCCAGCCGAGATAGGCGTCCTTCATATTGGGATTTTATAAGCGCTAATCTTACATCTTGTTCGTCCCTAGTGCTCTGTTCGATTGTATCTATTTTTGAACGTGATTCATCTAATTCACGAGTTAATACGTTTTTCAACTCGGTGAGTTGGACAATTTTGTTTTTAGCTTGTTTCAAGACTTGCTTAGCCTTCTCCTCTTTATCCATATTGGCAGTTCTTAAGGTTTCCAATTCCTGTTTTAATTTCTCATTATTAGCTTTCTCAGCTTCCAACTGACTTTGTATCTCACTTAACTGTTCTTCAATCTTTTTGGAACTTTCAGCGGCTGCCGCACCTGCGGCTGCTGCATCGCCCTCGTTCTTTTTCTTTTCTTCTTCAACGGTTTTTACTAATTCGTCGTATTGTAACTTATATTTTCTAGCAATCTTTCGTATTTGCATTTCCTTATTTTTAATATCATTAAATGAAGCTTCTTTGTTAGATAGCTCTTCATTTAGTTTTGTGTTAGTGTCAGAAACGGAATTATTTTCAGCTTTTAATTTAGCTAACTCTTCAATAACTCTGGCCATATCCTCCTTGAGCACTTGTAATTCTTCATTTAGTTTCTTGTTTTCTTCCATAAGGACATTTTGTTGACGAGATAAAGCCATAGTCTGTTCTTCTAATTTAGTTTTCTCTATTTTTATAGCCGTTAATTCTTCCGTTACTTTACGGAGACTTTCTTTTTCAGTAGTAAGCATTTTTGCCAATGTTTCCCTTTCGTTTTGTAAACGCTTCCAATCCTCGGGGCTGGTTTTGTTCGCACGTTCCACTAATGCATTAACTCTTGTTCTCCATCGGGCACAGTCTCCCTTTATAGATGTATTTTCTGATTGCAATGTTTCGTTCTTTGAAGTTAAGTCTGATATTTTTTCTTGTAAAGGAACAAGTTGTTCCTCTAATAGTTTTACTTGTGTTGAAAGTTCCTCGACGCGTTTCGACAATGTGTCTCTTTCTTCCCTGAGAATTCTGTTACTATCAGTAATAGCATTGAGTGTTTCCACTTTTCTGAGAATATCAGATTGTTTATTGACGGTAACCATACCTATTTCTGATCTTTCTCTTTCTGCTGCCAGAGCCAATTTGCACTCATCTAGTTGTTTTTCAGTTATTTCAAGCTGTGATCGTAGTCGCATTGCTTCGGCTTGGATTATATCATATTTTGCAATAGCGATATCTTTTTCTTTTCGTAAGAACTTGACAATTTGGAATAATTGTTCAGAAGATTTTCCATCATCTTCACTCATAGATACATTAACATTTGAATCATTACCAGATTCATTCATGCTTTCTGAAAATGATCGAGATGCATGGGTAACAGAAAGTTGTGTACCCAAAGCTTGGATTTGATCATGTAATAATGAGTTTTGATCATTCAGATCTTTCAAACGTTGAATTAGTTGTTCATTTTCAGATGCAAGCATTTTTTCTCTTTCCATCCACGAGGCTTTTTGCGACTCCATTTTTTCAATAGTCGTATTCTTTAAAGCTACCATTTCATTGAGTTCATTTTGCACTCTAGATAGATCTTCCTTTACTTGGGTTAACGTTTGTATATCTGTGGAATGCAATATCATTTCATGACTATATTTTTCTTCAGCCTTTTGAACAGCTTCTGATAATTTGTTAATATCTGCTCGTGCAATATCAAGCTCATTACGAGAACTTTCGTAATTTGAAAGAGCATTATTTAATTCTTCCTTGACCGCCGCCAATTCGTTCTTAAGAGAGGAATTCATTGTAGAATATTCACCATTAGCTTGTAGTGATAGCTCTGCTTCAAGTTCAGAACATTTGTCTTCCAGGGCTTGTAACTTCTTTGCATTCTCTTCCAGTTTTGCTGTTGTAGTAATTTTATAATCTTCATACTCTTTACTGAGATTTTTAAGTTCCTTTTCAGCCTCCTCCGATATATCACAATACTGTTTAACATGTTCTTTGGCTCTATTTAATTGTTCAAGAAGTGAAGAAATTTCATTATCTTTATCAGACAACTTATTTTCTAGTTCTTTTATTTTCTTAATGGAGTCAAGAGTACTGTCATTGCTTGGCGCTAAAGCAGTTCGTAATTTTTTAGCAAGTTCTTCATTGTTTTTATTTTTTTCCACTAAGTCTTCTCTAAGTTGTTGCATTTCTTTTCTCAATACATCAGCGGCATCTTTTTCTTCTTGCATTCTTGACTTAGCAATTTCTGTTTGGCGTTCAAGATGAGCTGCTAGTTCTCTGAACCGATCTTGTTCTTCCTGTAGTCTTCTTCTTAAAGCTGCACATTCTCTTGTTGCTTCATCTAGTCTTGATTCGATTTTAGTACGGTTTTCTGCCTCTACACGTTCCAGACTTGCTTTAATCAATTCAAGATTTTTTAATAATAAGGATTGTCCCTGACGTTCCCTATTTAAAACTTCCTTTTCAGTCTGTAGACGTAACTCTGTATCTTTCAATAGTTTATTCTTCGTATTTAAATTTTCTATTTGAATTTCGGCAGCAGCAAGTTTACCTTGAGCATTTAAAGTTTCATCTCTAAGATGTTGCAATGAAACTTCATGCTTAGCTATTGTTGAATTATATGCCTTATTTTTTTCTTCTAATGATTGAATTTGTTTCTTATAAGTAGTTATATTTGTTTGTAATATTCTAAGACGTTCATTATTATATTCTAAAGTGGAAGAACATTTACTATTGGCTGCAGTTAGTTTCGAAATTTCTTGTCTCATATTATCTATCTGTTCAAATAACATCCTCTCATTTGTAATTTTTTCTTCTTTATAAGTCTTATATTCTTCTCTTATCATTTCTAATTGCTTTTCAACCTCCTTGTACTTTACTTCAAAGTTAGATATTTCAACATTTTGAGGCTTAGGTGTAACAGCTTCCTGGGATGTATCCATTGAAAATGATTCACCTTTATCCATATCAGACTGGTCAAGGACGGAAGACACTTCGTGGCGCTTTCCCCTCATTAGATCATGATATAATTTTTTAAACATATCTCTTTGCCTAATCAGACCATTAACCATTTTCGTTTGTCTATCTTGAGCTTCAGTTAATTCAGAAACCCTTTGTTTTAAGGCTTCTAATTTGTTTTCCATTTCCCCACTTTCAAATTGCTCTTTTTGACGTTCTAATTCTTCTTGCTTATCAGTCAGATCACGAATCATGCGTAATAATTTTTGGTTATTGGCTTGCAATTCTTGAATATCCGTAAATGTAACTAGAGTCTTGGAAATAAGTCTTGATGAATTAAGATCAGAAGAACTTGTTGTATTACTATTACTTTGAGAAGAATCATGGTCACCATTAACAAGTCCACCTCTACTATGCTCTATTTCTTTTAGCAAAAAGCACACTTGCCGTCCTAAATCAGCTAATTCTCCTTTCAATTTTGTATTCTCTCTATTGTAATGATTAGCTATTTTGGAAGTCTCATTGTAATCATCCCTAAGCCTATTGCATTCAATTGTCAAAGACTCAATTTGTTGAGACAATGCTGTGTTGCTTTCCATAGCTTCCACATATTCAGATTTTTGCTTCTGTAGTACAGGTGCTTTCTCTTCTAATTCTTGCACAATTCTATTAATAGTTATATTGAGGCGTCTATTTTCCTCTTTTTCTTGAGCCAATTCTTCTGATACTTTTACTAACTGAGAATAAATTTGAGTTAATGACATTCCTGATTTTAAAAGTTTACTTGCTATAGCTGCTGAAGGGGCAAGATCGCTCAAAGCCATTTCCAAATTTTGAGCATTTGCTGCTTTTAATAAATCATTTGCATGTTCAAGTTCAGTTTTTAATGATGCAATAATTTCATTTTTCTTTTCCATTAATTCTTCATGATCAATTTCAGCTTGTTTATATTTTGTCTCTAATTCACCATACTTTTCAGTTGCATCATTAAGTAATTTCTGTAATTCGGCAATACCCTCTGTTAACTCCAATGTTTTTGCTTCTGCATCATCATTCATTGTCTTAAATAAGTCAGCTAATTTAGTTTTAGCCTCTAGTTCTTTTTTGTATCCATCAGAAATTTTATTTTCTAATTCCCTCTGTTCCATTAATCTCTGGGTTAGACTTTCAACACGATTATTTAAATTCTTTTTAACTTCATTAAGTTGGGCTATTTGGTCATTTGCAACATTCAATTCTTCAACTTTTTCAGCAAGTTGAGTTTCTAAATTCACAACCCTACTAGTATTATTTAATCTGACAGTTTGCAATTCCGAAGTGAGTCTATCAACCTCTTCATTAAGAATATTTATCTGGGAATTTAGAAGAACTCTTTCTTGATCTAATCGTTTTTCACGGTACTGCAACGATAATTCTTTACTTTGAATGTCATCATTTAAAGCTAATGCTTCACATTTGGAATCAATAGCAGCACGTAATTGCTGGGAAATGGATGCTTCATTTGCTGTTAGCCTTTCAATTTCTGTGTCTCGTCTTTCTAATATCCGTGTTAGATCATTCCTTTCATCAACTGCAGCATCTCTAGCACTCTTAAGAGAAATGATTTCATTTTCCAATCGAAAAACTTTTTCACGGGACTTTTCAAGTTCAGTGTTAAGGGTTTTAACTTGCTTTTCATATTCTGAGATTGTCTCCTCAGCAACAAGTAGCTTTTTTGCTGCATCTTCATACTTTAAGGCTGTTTCAGTTGCTGTTGCTTCTAAGGCAGCAACTTTTTCATCTGTAACATTTTGGCTAATAAGTCCTCAGTCAGAAATTTGTTGAATTTATTTCGAAATAATAACAAACATCATTTAGCAGAGTCATATAATTCAGTATTTTTGTTTTTTTTTTTTTTGTAAGGCAATCAACAAAACACATTATCTGGTAAAAATCATATGACAAGGGAACAATAAGGGGGGTCAAATGAAAAATAAAACAATCAAAAGGCTTTTTAGATAGTTATATACTTTTTTTTCTTTAATTAACTACAAACTGTCAGAAATACAGCAAATTGAATAAAAAGAATAGGAACAAAGCATAATCAGGTTGCAATATGCTTTATTTCAGTCAAGTCAAAGTTTAGAAATCTGTGGAAGAAACCTGCGCATAGAGTATATTGTTTTGCTCCACCATCCAACCAGGTGGTATAAGTATATTTTATTATAATATAATATTCCTTTTTACTACAATATATTATGTATTTGTACCAATTTTTTTTAGAAACAGGATAGGTTTTTACAGAATGACATTATTATAATCTTTACAAGTTTCATTCATACAAGGATGTTAGGTGTTGAATGTTTATGGGGTGTTATGTGGTCAAGTTATATCTCTCCAAAACTCAAGTTATAAGGCAGGGTTTTAGCCAAATATATTAATTGAATAAAAAGAATAGGAACAAAGCATAATCAGGTTGCAATATGCTTTATTTTTAGATCCACTCTTAAAAGAGAGATTTATTCTTTAATAATTTAATGGAGAATTCCATAATGATAATTAATTCATAATAATATAAAATAAAGATTTCATTAAGTATATAATAATTCATTTTATGTAAGCAAAAAAGACTTTCAATGTTAAAATTGAACTCCATCATCATCATCAGCCCATATACGTTCCCACAGCTGGGACACGGGCCTCTTATGAGGGTACAGGCCATAATCCACCACGCGGGCCAAGTGTGTGTTGTTGCTAAAATTGAACTTACTAACATCTAATTAAATATTGAAAATTTGTAAGTGAAACATGAATGTTAATATCTTTTGAAATGTCTGAAATGAAATTAAGCATTAGATATTGTTACGTAGATGGTAATGCAGCATGACATTTGTTATGTGGTGTCATGCATGAATGATTGCTTATTTTAATGATTGAATTGCATGACATGCAAAGTATGTGCTGATAGATGATTGATGAACCTTCCTTTTTTCTATCCTGCAAGTATGACTGACATGCAGCACAATCATTTAGATTGGTGCAAGTTAAACAAAATCTTAACTCATGCAAGACGGGAAATGTATGTATGACAAATCACGTAAATGCATGTCATGCTTGCATCTATGGATTATGTCTAGAAACTACATTATAACTAATAAACACCAAGCATTGGTGAATAAAGTTACAATGGAAGTTGAGTTCTGAATTCAGAGAATCAAGTATCAATTTTATCTTACTAATAAAAAGCCTACATACATTGAATGCATGCAAAATCATAAACATAAAAGAACATAGAAAGTAGAAACCAGGCATGAGTTACTTGGGTATGTTATGGCTTATATATGTATATTTAAGTAGATACCGGTACTAGACTAATTAAGCCGTTTTTTTTTAAACCTACTCTTAACACTCGTTAGTCAATTTCATAAACATAAGTATTTAGATACTTGGGTTATGCATTACTCTCCATCATAGTTTTAAAAACAAAAACTTTTTAGGAGGGAAATATTAATATGGAATTTTAACCTATCATAGAAGACGAGACATGACACCATTATAAGTGTTATCTTTCCGCTATAACTAGATATATTACGGGAAAGGGATTTGGAAATAAATAAAAATTTAGCTAACAAAGACATTATTTACTATAAAGAAAAATTACTTGTAAATCAAACAGTAATATTCGCTCATACCGAAGAAAATACATAACATTGATATAATATCACAAGCATCAGGGTGTATAAAAGTAGGGGAATGAGACCAACACGTTAGCGAATTACAAAAGGCCGGTAACTTACCAATTTGTGATTTGGTGGTCTCAAATAAAGCTTTTGATGTCAAATATTCGCCAAATTTTTGATCAATGTAAGAGTTGACTTTTTCTACAACACTATTGGGCAAATTAGAAATTTCAGTTTCTGATAAAACGTTGTTGAGGTGATTTCTTCCACCGGCTTCTTCTGTGGCGGCTTCCATCTTTCCTTCAACAGCAGCACATTTGACACTACGCTATTCACTGCAAAGCGCAACAACCACAGATAAATGTAAATATCGTTGGTAACCACAAACAGATATGTATAAGATTGCCATAGATATTGTATGTAAGGCCGCCTATCCATCTGCAAGAAAACTTGCGCAAGAAATGTCCGACAGTCTGTCTGACAGCAGCTTGCTTGTTTACTTGCAGGTGGAAACGCGGAATTAGACTTGGGGGGACTTCACCCCCACAATGCTAGATTTATTTTCATAAAAATAAATACATACAACAATCGATTTACCGATGAAATGTGATACTGGATTTCAATTTTGTGTTTTTTCTAGTATCGTTCTTGCAAGATCGAACTGCACATTTCACTATGTTTATTCGTAAATATGAAAAAAATCCCTAGAGAAACGCACTTCGATAGCACTCAACCACGACTACGAGCGCTCGCGGCGGGAACGTCGTGTTGTTCCCACCTGTGCCTACTGTTCCCACTTCGTTGTTCGCACTCTATAGAATTATAGATAGTATATACAGGGTGTAATCGTTAAGTGTGCACAAGCGATTATTCCGTAACTATTGCAGATATCAAAAAACTTTAAACTGATATCGAAAGTACTTAACCTAATGAGTAAAATGGCCATAATAAATTTTAAAAAATAAAGCGAGAAAAATCCAAAAATGTTATAATAACGCTCCCATACATTTTATTTCCCATACATTTTGTATTCATAGCAGATTTTCGAAGTGATGTCCTCATTGTGCAATACAATGAGGAGCTCTTTTTACAGTTTCTAAATGAACTTCCCTTCTTTGCGAAGTAATTAAAGCAGAAAACCAAAAAAAGAAAGAAAAAGCTAAAATCTTTCATATTAAATGTACATGGGATATTCGTATCTCATACTAAATAAGGGAGGGTTTCAAGTTAATTTTTTAGATATTTCTCGTTTTATTTTTAAAAATCTATTATGGCCATTTTACTCATTAGGTTAAGTACTTTCGATATCAGTTTAAAGTTTTTTGATATCTGTAATAGTTACGGAATAATCGCCTGTGCACACTTAACGATTACACCCTGTATACTCTAAAGCCTAATATATACGTAACGATTTATCGTAGCGATAAATCTGTGCAGACCAGTTTGCGCAGTTTTATCGATCGTGTGTATGAAAAATCGATGATCTTATCGTAATACACAAGATCGATAAAACTGCGCAAACTGATCTGCACAGATTTATCGCTACGATAAATCGTTACGTATGTATGAGGCTTAAGCTGCCAGTGATCTCAAATTTCTGCATTCTATAATATCGATATTTGAAGGGATAATTTTATTGATTTATTTTTTCACCTTCGTGATCATAGAATATCGTCAAATTTTCTATAATTAGTAGTCCTGGGTAGTGACGTCTTCAACCTCTTATATGCTGGTTGGTGTGGATCCATCTTAACATTCTTTTGACGTCACTTGTCAAAATTACAAAAGCCAGCCGCCAGGGTGAACGGATTAATGTCAATTTTGATTGTATATCTATAAAAATTTAGTATGTATGCTGCATTTAAGTTTCTAAAATGAAAAATATGGATACTATGGAAGAAGAACAATGTTTACATCAATGTGAAAACTATATACAAAGCCATAATATACAAATATTACTCAAAAACTGTATAGTACAACTTTGTCTAAATAGACCCGATGATCCAGTGACATTTTTGCGACAATATTTTCAAAAATTAGAAAGAGTGAGTTAGTTTACAGTAATGATATTATTACTATCGTCTTAAAAAATCATTATTTTTTTATACCAATTTTTGTATTTAAATGTATAAAGCTATCATTACTATAATACAATAAATATACAAAATATGAGTGAGTAGTGGAGATGTTGTGGTGTTAGTGTATGCTATCGATGTTCCAGTTGACAGCTGAGACTCAAAATAGATTTGTAAGATTCCTCAAGTGGTCTGTATTTAGACTATAAATATTGAGTTAAAACTAAATTTAATAACTACGTAATTTTTAACACTTGCGTGGAAGGCGAATCTCGCCGCGATCTAGTCTCGCGATTTTTGTCATTTCAAATTCTACCTCTTCAATCAACAGAATGGTGAGATGGTTTTCAATTTTTCAAGTGTTGATGGCTCATCTATTATTTTAACAAAAAAATCAAAGCTCTTCTAATTAAGTTCTCTTTTCCAAATTACACGAAATACCTTATTCTAATATACTTACATTAAATTCAATTATCAATTATTTTATGCATTGAAGTTTTTAATAATGAAACTAAGCATATTGAAATAACAATAATATTTACAAGTTAAAACAAAGCTTATTTCTTGGAGATTAGAAAATTATATAACAAAGACTTACCTAGGTTTTTGCATTAAATATATGACATAAATCAAATGGATGAAATATTTTCCCAAATTAAGTATGTGTCATGCAATGATTGCTTGGAATATCTTGCCTAATTAACATCAATTTAATGATTTGAATATTGCCTTGACGCACTTGTAATGATAATATTGTTATATCTTGCTGTTAAAAGTATAACAGACTCAAGTTTATTAGGAAAAAAAAAATATTTTTACTTGGTCTTAAACTTAAATACCATAAAGATATATCAAAAATATATTTTTTACAATTAAAATTTTCACAATAATTAAGCACAACCACATTTTCGTCACAGTTTAAAGGGCGTCTTAAATTTTTCGTCAGGAACAGGTAAAGGCTGCAGCAGCTGCTGCTGCAACATCTGAGGGTGAAGCAGATGGAGAACTGTCACCACTTCCAGTATTGGGCGGCCAGCTACCTCGGAGACGCGGTGGTATAAGTGCCGAACCAGTCACTGAAGAAGATGCTACAAGCTATGTGAAAAAGGTGCAATCAATTGTGTATATTTTCTACCATCCTGACAAATTTGTTGTCAATTTCTACATTAGGGCTTCAAAAAAGAGTGTATTTGTCATTAAAAGGCAAGTAAAGCACCTGTAACAGCAGCAGTATATTTTCTATTATTTATGGACAATGTTGACCAATTAACATCACCTAGCTCCTTAGCTTGCTCTTCTAAAAAAAAACCTTATAAGATAAAGACTTACTTTTGAATTTGAAAATTGTAGGTTGTGCCAAAGGATTACAAGACTATGGGGGCACTGTCAAGAGCTATTGCTTCCAATGTACTGTTTACACATTTGGATGAATCTGAGAGGGCCGATATGTTTGATGCCATGTTTCCCGTGCAATGTCTTGTGGGTGAAACAGTCATACAACAAGGAGATGAGGGAGATAATTTTTACATTATTGATTCAGGCGAAGTTGAGGTGTGTTGAACGGTTTATTATTATGTATTATATATTTTTGTTAAATCTCTATGATATTTGTATCACATATTCAATTTTTTTTTTATTTTTATACATAATTAGGTCAGCATGTTTGAGAGGAAAGATATTTGAAATAAATAATTTTCTCGAAATGTATGTATATTTTCTAGGACTTTGTAAATATTCAATTGGTTGTTACTAGGTATTAGTTAATGGTGAAGTGGTAACAACAATAGGAGAGGGTGGAAGTTTTGGAGAACTAGCCCTTATATACGGAACACCGAGAGCCGCGACTGTGCGTGCGAGAACTCCGCTCAAACTATGGGGTCTCGATCGAGACTCCTACCGAAGAATATTAATGGGATCGACTATAAGAAAACGGCGCATGTATGATGAATTCTTATCTAGGGTTTCTATACTTGGTATGTATTTGGCTCATGTGAGCTCTTCATATTCACAAATTTGTCGTATTTGCTTTCGTATCACCCGTTATACATGATACATATGAACTTATTGTATAAATACATTTTCAGTTAACCTTGTTTAGTTAACTTAAATAAATAGACACAAATTTTTTATAATATGAATATGTGAAGCAAAATCTTATTTCTTCATGCGATAATTGCGTTTAGACCTGCTTTTGGATTAAGTGCATAGTGGTCATATTTAAAAAATGAAATACATAAAATCATAAAAGAAAAATATTAAACACACTACCATACATTTGCATCCGCACGTAATACATAATATCTTATATCGACTCCTCTGTATAATTTTGATCGAATTTCGGCCACTCGTAATATCTAGCAACTAATTACTGGCATAAAATATTCCAGAGAGTTTAGAGAAATGGGAACGATTGACAGTAGCAGATGCACTGGAGCCGGTGTCGTTCAACGACGGCGAAACTATTGTGCGCCAAGGCGAGCCTGGAAACGATTTCTACATTATTGTTGAAGGTATGTTATAAGTACGGAAGTCTCATTGGGGTTTGCCCGAATTTTCTCCTATTTTTTTAACTTCAACTTGTGAGTTTATCCACGTACTATGTAAAGATCACATGTTACGCGTCTTATAGAATAGAATAGAATAGAATAGAAATACATTTATTCCCAAAAAGATGATACAGTACATTAAAATTCAGACAACACTTATGTGGCCCTTATATTCAGTATTATCTATATACTTATATAAAAATGAAACCCGTTTCGCGTTGTCACAGTATCACACGGTGAACGGCTGAACCGATTTCGATAATTCTTTTTTTTTAATTATATTCCTTGAAGTACGAGGATGGTTCTTATGTAGAGAAAACGTAAATATGTACCACGGGCGAAGCCGGGGAGGACCGCTAGTTTATAATAAGATCATAATTCATTTATTTTTAGTTTTGGTTTCTGTTACTATAAATTATAATAAAAGATAGCCTTTAAAATAAAAAAAATTATCACAATACAGTAATAAGTCGAATCCGCGGAAGTTGATGTGCAACTTTTCCTTTATAAAATCGTTCTAACGTTTGATACCGGTAGGTAAAATTTATTTGCCTATTCACAAATCTTTATTTTCCATTCAAAGTTTTTAATATTTAATATTTACTTTACATAATAAGTAAAGTAAACAGTAATCAGTATTTTTCGTGTCTTGTTAGGTTCAAATGATTACTTCCCCTTTTGATGATGACGCGCGACGGCAGCTAGTAAAGCCTAATAACTCTGAATTCGCGTTAACTGGGCAGCGGTCAAATTAAAGACGATTTCTTTTTAAATTTGTCTGTTTTTACTAGGTATTTAACACTTTATTGAGAGTATATATACTTTAAAGCACACATTGAGATAATATTACTACGTATGGAGGAGACACCACGAACAAAATCTGTGCGTCATTTTTTTGCTCTAACTAAGTTTTAAATTATTATCTAGTTAGGTACTTACCGATGAAAAGTTATTCCTTTGCACTTTTCCGTTTTATTTGTATTATTTGTGCAATATCGTAACACACACAAAGGCATATTTGATGCGTTTCACTTTAAAACAAATAAAAAATGAGCGTGCAGTTACGCCATATGGCGTATGTTGAGCGGAACATAAGTGATGTAGGCAGTGTCGTCTCCATATGTATATCTCAATGAAAGCACACCACAATAATCGACAGGTACAGCGGTGGTGCTGCAGCAGCGCGGCGGCGAGGCGGAGGGCGCCGCGGTGGAGGTGGGCCGGCTCGGGCCGTCGGACTACTTCGGCGAGATCGCGCTGCTGCTGGACCGGCCGCGCGCCGCCACCGTGCGCGCGGCCGGCCCGCTCAAGTGCGTCAAGCTCGACCGCGCCAGGTATGACAGCTCACGGCAGCCATCTTGTTTCTTTTTTTTTAATAACAGATGATGTCTATGACACCAAGTTTCCCAAGGAGCACGGTAAGTACAAATGTAACGGCTTTGTAGCATGTTGAAAGTAAATAAAGAATAATGAATTATGAAGTATTCCAGGCGGCAAATTTCGTTTGCGCCTAAACCTGCCGAAGTAAAAAATGAGGTATCTGAGTAATAATTGTTATACGCGTTAGTGCTCATGCGCAGTAATCCCCTACGTACGTGCCGCCTATTACACAAGGTGGAAATTTTCTATGGGTATGGGCCCTGGAGAGGAAGTATTTGAAATACTGGAGGTAGATAATTTTGTTGAAACGGTACATTCCTTTATTATTAAAAGGAAATAAAACTGCATTTAAAAATTTTTGAAAATTCACTTACCATGCCCAGGATTCGAACTAGTTAAAAATAAAAAAATAAATATTTAAAATACTTTTCCTCCAGGGCTCGTTAAAAATTTCCAGCCTGAATTCGGTTATGAAGATGAGCGCGGCCATCTTGCTCGTTCCGAAGTGTGTGCGCGTTCCAAATGTTTTGTTCTTATTTTCTGTATGGTCCATTTGGCATTCACAAGTGTCAAGTTATCAATTCATGGAACGGAATATGTTACGAAATTAGGGGGTGAAACAACCGTTTGTGATTGGAATAAAATTAGAGCTATAAAAATATCCCACAATATATTTTGCAGTAAATGGCACTAGAATCTATACGATTTGACGGAATACAACTATTGGAATAATTTACATAGAATTTTACTATTATAGTATAAATTGTCGACAGTTTCGATATCGAAAGTGCACAAAATTAATAAATAATGTCATTTACAGGTTTGAACGGGTTCTTGGACTATGCGCAGACATCTTAAAACGCAACATTGCCCAATACAACAGTTTTGTTTCCCTTTCTGTATAAAACCTTTATTAATACAATATAGTAATTATGAAAAAAAAATTTATATTTATTTAATTTAAGGCGGTACCTAATATGTTTTCCAAAATATAATACTTTTTTTACATAATTATTTATATACTTACGTTAGTTAAGCAACACGATATAGTACATTCATATCAAAACGAGTAAACAGGATTGTGACCAACATTATTGTCTTTTATTAATCTTTAAAGTTTAAACTCAGACTCAAATTTTGAATACAATTTGCTTATTTTTTATCGTTTAATATTTATATTATTTAAAACTGATGATTATTTATCTAATTATACACCGTTTCTTCCAGAATTTTAAAATTAAGTTCAAAAATTATGTAATGTTATAAATTATAATAATATATCTATACTGCCAAAATTCATACATGCAATACCAATACTTAATATAAGTTTTATTATTCTCATATATTATAATAGCTGTTATTAATTACGTATAATAATTGTAGCAGGATTTTTATTCACATTGAAAATAATACTAGATGTACATGTTAAATGCATTTTAATCAAGCAGTTATCTATCATGTCCATTTTACTAGCATTAGAATAGGTATCTTATATTGTTTATAAAGTAATCGAATAATCCGCATTATTTTAAGAATTCGAAGTTGCGTCTTTTTTGTTCTCGTTCCAGACTCAATAACTACCCTGTTATTTTAAATATCTACAAGAATATGTACTTATTGAAAGTCATAATATTTTTATCACTTAAGAAAATGTTGTTTTAGTTTGAATTTATTTATATTCTTAATATTTATGTTTAGTTTTAAATTATTTACAGAGAGCTTCTGTTATATGTAAAGGTGTTATTGAGGAAAAATACTAATACATAATTATTATTCTTTGTAATGTGTGCGTGTTGTGATGCGAATTGGATATTTTTACTAGATGATAGACTATAGTCATAAAGAAGTCCAAACGATTGTAATATATTCTTCCGATATATCTTTTGTTACTTAGTTTAAACCTACTAATGTAAGTAACATTTGTACGCAATAATAATATTAAATCCTTTTCTGTTCTAATATAATAGCAATAACAACACTCTTGGACATCCTTAGAGAAACGCAAATACGTAATTGTTGAGGATAAATAAAAAAAGACGTGTGGCACTCGGGGACTGCCGCGGTAAAGCTATTGCATAGCATGCCTTCAAGCCACACCTCCGTGCCCATCGGAGTGGGGAGCGTGAGGTTTTTCGTTACGGAATTTCTAGATTCGGTCCCCGCGCTCAAGACCCGCGATAGGAGCTATGCAATAGCTTAAAAAATAATAACGGTCGATAGAACTAAAAGCAGAGCACATTCGTTTCATAAATTTTGAAATGTTATATTAATGTTTTATTAGAGTTATAATATATTAAAGTCGAGCCAATTTAATTGGCAACATTTGACGTCTATCAATTTTATCTTCGAAGAGAGGTAACCTGCAAACATCGATTAAAGTGAATTAATCGATACGGACTTGTAACATTTGTCAATCGAACTTGAAACACATGTCAATTTTAAAATTCATCAGGCGAGTCCCTGTCCCAGTAATATACTTTCTTTCGTATATTTATGGAGCAAAATAAGTGAGACAAATTAATACATTATTAAAAAACACAACGCATTTATTAATTTATGATGATTTTTATTCACAAATGAAAATGAAAAATATATTTACATAATAGAAGGTTTATTGACACAAAATTGTAACGACGTCAGTTGTATAAAACAGAAATTGTTTATTATGTTTAGAATAGTTTATCAGGAAAAAATCAAATCTTAAAATTAATTGTATCGGTCATATTATTATAATTATGTAATCGTAATTGTAAAAGGTTAAGCAAATGTGCAGTTCTATCAAAAGGAAATAATATCATGTTATTCTATGTCGTCGTTAGTCGTTACTAGGTTACCGGTTACGTTGTTGAATTTTGTTGAACTGTCAAATGTTGCCTATTAAAATGGCTCTACTATAAACTTATTTTTATTATGAAATAATTATTACATCTCATTTGGTTGAGGCCTTTAAAATGCGACAACGTTTTAGTTAATAATTTTTTTAATATTATTTCATTTGATCGTTATCAATGCAGAGTCCATGAATAATAATGAAAGGTAATTTATCATTTATGTCTATTTCGACCATACGTTACCCTAAGTTTGTCCATCGGTACACTTTGTTTTACTTTATGAATTAAAAATATTAATTTCGTTGAATTAAACATTTTGTTTTTCTTTCTTCATTTTAAGAATTAAATACCTTTTTTTTTTCACTACGTATAGAAACCTTGATTTTATATTTCTTCTAGCTGTCCCGGCAAGCGTAGTTCTGCCTCACTCATATTACTTACGAGCTACGCTTCGCGGTTTCATCCACGTGGCTCAGCTCCTGTTGGTCTGAGCGTAATGATGATAATCCCTTCCTCGATGAATGGGCTATCTAACGCGAACGCGCCCCTCTAACTTCCTACGGCGCACCAGAGCGCCGTGGCGCACAGTTTGGGAACCCGTAGATTAGACCATTTTAATTAAATTACTGACCCCGTTTTGTGATTTATTATGATAAATAGGTACTAAGTTGGCACAAATTACAACGTAAGTTTTATGTATACATACATAAGTCTTAATAATGACTTAGACGTTAGAATACTTAGATCATTAAAATAATGATCATATCAAGAACCTAGAAATTATAACAACTAGGTAGCTCTCCGCCCGCTCAGTAAATGGAAATTCCAATCTAGCCTTTTTGCAGACACTAAAATCCGCCGGCTAATATCCGGACAAAAATTTTTACCTCGCCACCTAATCAACTTTTTAATAATCCACTTGAGCTTGAGTGTGAAGGTAATTCAGATGATATATATTCAGGGCGTTTTAAAAGGGAAGAATTAAAGACATTGTATAATTTAATAAATTTATTTTTTTTAATTTACAATTTCATTTGAATGATTTGTTGAGTCGCAATTTTAATTAAACCATTAAAGTCCTCAGATAAATGTGAACGCCAGTATTTACAACGACCCCATACCAAGGCTGGATAGTTCGGGGAAGATATGCCTTGAAATATTCTTGCTATGCTTCTACCTGTGAATTTACAATCTTTGTATGTAGCAATTAGTGCCCTCACATCAGCTGCCACTTGTTCGTAATGCAATGGTCGTGGTTGTAAAGTTATATGAGCAGGAACATTTTCTTCTCTATCAAAATAATTATCAATTATATTTTTTAATTTATTTGATTTATCTTCTAGTATCTCATCTGAGGAACTTATTACACTGAAGGAATTAGTACAAAGTTGATGAAAAGAGTTATGGATTTCTTCAAGTTGATGTAACATTTTTTTCTCTTGACCATGTACAATTTTATGTAAATCATCTAAAACTTCATCAAGTTCAGATGAATTTAAATCTCCAGGTGCTTTTATTCGAAAACCAAGAGTGTGAAATTCTACTTTTAAAAATGAGCGTTTTGACACTCCATCTTTCACAGTCCACTCTAAGTTTTTTAAGTGATACTTTGACATTCCACTTTCCCATCCTATAGCAGCAGCAACTTCAATTACATTAAATTCTAGAACACTTTGCTTTGTTACATTAGCATTTCTTTTTCCTTCGACTAAATATGCCATAGCAAGAGGTGGGCAACCTTTGGCAGCTTCTAGTATTTTTGTTGGACCACCATATGATGATATTTTACACATAGTATACGCATTATTTAGAACTTTGATATATTTATTTTTATGCAATTCAACATAACACAATAATGTTGCAATATTTTCAGAAGGTAAATCTAGTTCTTCTACTGTGCTATCTATTGGTATACCAACTTCATGTCCATTACATTGTAACGAATTTGATGAGTTACTGTTATTTGATATTGTTTCTGGTACACATTTGCAAGGAATAAAAACTTTTTCAAGTAATTTTCTAATAATTGGCCTATCAATGGAATTAGAATAAACATGTTTTAGTAGCTCATCTTTATCATTATCAGACCTACTCAATAACACATGACAATATGCAGGAAGTCCATCACGTCCAGCTCTTCCTACCTCTTGAACGTAAGATTCAAAACTTGGTGGCATATTATAATGAATGATACATCGTATATCTGATTTGTTTATACCCATACCAAAAGCCACAGTGGCAACAATAATTTTTAAAGTGCCATCCATAAAATGTTTTTGTATTTTCTTCCGTTGAGCAGCTGACATTCCAGCATGATATGCCTCAGCAATATAAGACATCCTTTTACGTTTTTTATTTTGCTGCTCCATATTAATTTTACCAGGTTCAGACAAACATGATCTTAATACCGCTGCTATCCTTTCGCATTCATTTCTTCTTATACAATAAACTATTATTGAATGAAAAGAATTAAACTTCTCAGATCCTAATAATGCAACTAATGCTTTATCTTTATCGTTTTCATAGGACATTGATAAAAAAAGATTTTGTGGTAGTGAAGGATTAGTAACAACACCATCCACCCCATCAGGTACTTTAATATGCTCAATAACACTTTTGATAGTTGGTTTGCTAGCTGTAGCTGTTAAGCCAAGTATACACTTAACATTTAATTTTTCTTGCAATACTCTACAAATCATTAAATAACTTGGTCTAAAATTGTGACTCCATTGAGATACACAGTGAGCTTCATCAATACAAGCAAATGCGATTGGTGGTAATGATTTAAATAAACCTGCAAAACCATTTGAACTATCACTGGAGATGAGTGCTTCAGGTGATATAAGAAGTATATTTATTTGCCCAGATTTAAGTAATTCCACAATTTTCTTCCTTTGTGTAGGAGGTTGGTTTGTATGTAAGCATCCTGCTTTTAAAAATTCAGGCATGCTAAGTACCTGATCTTCCATTAATGAAACAAGTGGGGATATTACTAATGTTATGCACTTATAGTAAGTGCTATAAATATATGCAGGCAATTGGTAACATAATGATTTTCCACTGCCAGTTGATAATATTAGCAGTGTAGATAACCCTGATAAAATTCTGCAAATTGCTTTTTCTTGTCCAGGGCGAAACTGACTGTGACCAAACAATTGCAGAGCTTTATGCAAATCTTCAGAAGTTTCATCAGGTTTCGATAAAATAGGTTTTATAACATCTGTATTCTCAGAGGTATTTGCAAGTAATTTTAAAAAACTGTCAGGGATTTTACTAGCCTCGAATACACAGGTATGTAATTCTTCATCAAGGTTGACTTCATTTGACTTCTTATTTACAATTTTTTCCATATCTTCAAGAGTGGGAATGTCTCCTTCTTCACAATTGTCTAAGGGCAACAATACATTTTCTTTATGTGCAGTACAGTAACGAGCCATATGACCACCAGAACCACACTTAAAACATGTAACTTTACCTGATTCTGGAAATTCCATACCAGCATGAAGAGCTTTTTTATCTTTCCACAACTGCTTTTTATACTTTGAAAATTTGATAGATTTTTTCCCCCTTGCATAAACTTTTTTTTCTATATTAATTTTCACATAGTTTTCATTAATAGTACCATTTTGCATCTTTCTATGTAGTTTATCTTCTATTTTATCTTCAGTGAGTTGAGATTCATTAGAACTTTCATCAATTTTTTTAAGGATATCTGCAACATTGGAATGTCTTGGATATACTTTTTCTTTTAAACCAAATGGTAAAAATTCTGATATATCAGGTGGTTTGCTACTTTCACTGTGAATTGCCTTTTGAGAACTTTTTAATTTTGAATTTTTTGATCTAGATTTGATTTCATTTTGTTGAACTTGAGTTTTGTCTGCATCTTTTGACTCCAAACCACTGTTATCATGCCTTTCAATATTTTCATGAATGTTGTTTGTTAATTTTCTTTTCTTAAGAGCTGGTTTTAATTTACTAAGTGTTATATTTTCATCTTCTGATTCACTATTTTCAACATAATCAGTAGTTTTTTCAGAGATGCTTGGCTTCACAACATTACTTAAACCAAATGTTTCCCTTCTATCTGTAGTCTGAATACTTTCTGACACATTCTGTCCAATGGCTCTTTGTAACCAACCAGAATTAATTTGTCTTACAGATGTATCTTTTAATACATTAATTGAGGAAAACATACCTTTAAAAGTATTTTGTTGAAAGTCATTTTGATGAAATTTGCTACTATCAGATTTTGTATCTACATTATTTGCTGTACAAAATGATTCCTTAAAATCAATTTGGGTATCATCTTTGTTCAATGTTTCTTTTAAATCAGACATATTTCCTGCATCCAATATCAATGTACTTGAATTGTTTAATGGAGCTCTAGAATCTTCAAAACCAATGCTTGTTTGTTGAGATAAACGTTTTGGTAATGACAATTTTCTCGGATTTCGCAGTGAAAATTTACTGTTGTGAAATAACTTTTTTGACAAATTTTCAGTATAAGGACTTAGTTTTAAATTATTTTCTTTTGTTGATGTTGCTGATAAGATATTATCTAACTCTTGAGCACTTGGTAATTTTGGTATTGCTTTTTCTTGCTCATTTTCAAAGGCTTCATTGTTTATTGCTTGCCATTCTATAATTTTTGGAGATTCTGGAGATTCCACAGGAACATCATCAAAATCACAAATTGACAAGGAATCTTCAAGAGCTGCACTTTTAAGTTGAAAGTATTTTTTATATGCATATTTAATATTTGCAGGTGCTTCCTTTATATCGAATTTCGACGGTAATCTAGAGTTTTTTAATTTAAATTCCTTTTCCCAATTTTTTACAACAGCTTTACATTTTAAATATGCTTTATCTTTTTTAATAGTTTCAATTAAATCCATTTCGTCGAATTGGTATTTCTTCAAATAAATTATCAATCAATAAGTTAAAAAGAAAGTCGGTAATAGCTAGCACAACAACACTTAGTAACTACATATCCACAAGTAAATTAACATCATAGTATCAAACCACTACATTTATTACAGTGAGTAATTCTCTCGAAATTGTATTACTGTCTTGTTTATTTAAATATAAAGTAACAAAAAGGTCAAAAGATTCACAGAACGGACACCTTCGTAATCTTCCCTCCAATATTCAGTATTCAATAATATTAAATTAAATTTTAATGTCAAAACTTTTGTCATACCCTTGGTCATGCTGTCATTGTGACACTTTTCGTTGGATTTTGATTTCGAAAAGCCATGATTCTATTCTATTGGGCACAGCTTCCAGCATTTAGGGCAGAATATAAATTAGAAAGCTGAAGAATTTGTTTGTTTGAACGCGCTAATCTATGCTATTGGTCCGATTTGAAAAATTCTTTCGGTGTTAGATAGCTCATGCGGAGCGCATCGCAGAGAATTTCCATTTACAAACTATTCTCGACATTGTCCTCATTATATTCAAAATCAAATACCAACAATTTATTCCCGAGGAGCAACAAAGCGTTACAATAATATGTGAAAGGTAGAGCGCTGCGCTTTGATTTTCTTTATTTCCCAATCATTATAATTCAAGCGGAATATGGAATATGCATGATGTTTTTCATGAACAAGTTTTAGTAAGGAGATGTCCAAAAAATGACCCAGAATCGACAGGAATGAAATGTGTACGATTACATTGACAATGAAATATAATATAATGTAGCTAAAGCGGCAACTCTAAAACCGTTATAGTATAGGAGCTAGGAGCAAAAAAAAAATAAGGAAGAAATTCGTTTAACAAAATTAAAAAATAAGTTTACGTCAAGTTGTAGCTCAATATGAGATAATTCGAGTTTCATGCATATTCCCTATTGCAGCAAACCGCCCCGCGGTTTCACATGCGCGCGTGAATAAGTTTTTCTTTTCAATCCTAATGTACCTGTGAGAATATCGGTATAAAAAATAGCATAGGTTACTCCTTAAAACAGTAGCTGTCAGTGAAAACCGTCCAGCCGTTCCTGAGATTAACCGGAACAAACAGGCAGACAGACAGACAATAATTGTAAAAATGACTAGGTATTTAGTGTTTACATCGTATATATACCACAACATAGACACTCCTATTTTATTATTGGTAGGTACAGATTAATTTCCACTCTGGCAAAACTGTATGAGATTTAGCAGTGAATGAACTTTTATGTAAATATAGGTATTGGAAGTAAATTGGGTAGTAAAATAAAATGTGATACAAAAATAAATATATTCAATCAATATGAAGTTACTTCAATAGCAACTAGAATACTTAATTCCAAACGAAATCTGTATTTATAATATGGATTTTCATAAAATAATTCCATTTTTATTGTGAGCAAGATAACAAGTCAATGTGACTGATTATTTATTATTTATGCGCTAATGACTAGTGTGTCTGAAGAGACAAAATATCGTTTCTTGTAAGCATAGAGCTAAGGGTACTTTACATTTTTTGTGACGTAATATAATATTACAATGCTACATAAAATAGTGCTTAAAATTTTTTTAACACAATTTATTCATGATAGGTACAGGCTACGAGAGATAGATAATAGTGAAAACAACAATAGAGGTATATTACATGTTAATCCCAAGATTTTTGACAAAATAAGGATAGTTTAACTAGGTATTTACATTAAAATCAGTCTTCCGTATTCAATACATCTACTTACTAGAACAACGATTGCTTAAAAGATACAAGGTAAATTGGTATATTTCTCAAATTTCTGACTTGTTTATCATTTAGGTACTGTTAAAATATATCTTGTGTCACGTTCTCTTTAATCGTCCAGACTTGACATCTAACTTTCCAATAGAGCCTTTGGGGTCGGGTGACAAGGAGCTCCATTCAGTTAATTCACATAGTTCAAATTTGTATTTCCCACAAATGTATGTCTCCTTGATATTCTCATCAAGAAATGATACACATGACCCTAGGATACTATAAAATTCGGAACTTAAATTATCAATCCACTCTCGTAAGTCATCACTTATTCGTTTAATATTAGAATTAGACAATTCTTCCAACAGTAATGTGTCTTCTTTACTAGGTAAAAATTTGGGTGGTTTAACATTGGTTAAATTTCTATATGAATTTTGTGAACCACTATGAATTAAGCTTGTTTCTTGGTGGGTGACTTCTTTACCCGAGAAAAATTCCAGTGGAGTAATTAAAAATTTTGTTACAGCTATTAAATTAGATTGATCAAACAAACCTACTTTCCAAATTCCAGGTAAAAGTGGGTGTCGTATGGTAGGTTTAATAAAATTTGTTAAGTTAGTTTCATCTCTATAAATAATATTTATGTCAGCCAGTATTCCCGCAGGATCTAACCAAAGCACTGTTAAATTTCCACTTGGCTTGTATGTAGAAAATTGATATAATAACACTGGATCCGAAAAAGGACCTAGAATATTTCCTAAATTCCTAAAACTCATTTCTTTTTGATCATAATCAGAACTTACTTTAAATATTTTAATATAATCAATCAATGGACTTTCAAAATTAAATTCTAGGTGATGTTTAGGTTTGTACCATGTTTCTATTGAAACTTCTAATCCATTGTTTAAGATTGCCTTGTGTAAAATAAGGTTTCCTTTATATATATCTGCATATTTATATAAATGTACTGATGTTATAATTCCAAGTTCAATTTTACAGTCTTCGGTTGCTAATATTTTTAAATTATGGCGTATTATACTACCGGCATGAGACAGAATGATGTCATCTGTGCTTGCTGTCAAATCTTCAGTATCATAAATGCTTTGCCAATAAGCTTCTATATTATGTATTAAGTAATGGTCATTAAATCCTATAAATTGTTCTACTCTTGTTATTATTTCTTGATTTATAATGGGTTCAAATTTCCTGGCAAAAAATAGTTGTCTATTTTGGGTATTTTGAATTTTTGGCCAGTCATCTATTCGGAAATCATTAGGTGAACATCCACACCAATCGACGACATGCTTGTACTGGCATTTACAACCCAATTTTCTCTTCCAATTAGTAACATGCAAATTATTGTCAACATAAGTATTACAATACTTTGAGTTCCTTAGGGCTGTGTGAAAAAATGATTCAGCAGGAAGTAACGTGTGTTGAAAAATGATATCTAACCCATTTAAAAGTGCATCTTTTTCCTTAACGACGTAAGAAACGAATTCTGGCGACAGGGCTACCCAGTCGCTACCACCATCGATAGTTATACCGTGTGGTAATTTTCGTTCACCAATTCGCCACATATGTGTTTCACATTCAACAAATGTCTTATCTAGGCCTTGCTTTTTAATAAAACGCTGCACTTCACGACCATGAGACTTTACAAAATTAAGACCCTTGTTTTCTGAAAGAAATTTTTCCAGCTCTTCTAACGATTTTATCGGAAAGTCACTTTCACTTAAATTAATAACATAGTCCCATTCCCATCCTAAGTTAAAAAAGTCCATCATACAGGTTAACAGCATTTGAAGCAATGAAGCTCCACCCCATATAGTTGAATATCGTATAGGAGCCAATTTAATATTTGGAAACTTCTTTTCTAAAGATAATAACTTTCGATGTAAGTAGTCTTGTCTCTGAAAAAAAAAAATTGTTTATGGTAGGCAATGATATTATATATAGAAACAAGAGGTAGATACGTCATCAACGCACCAAAATTGCTTCCGTGAATTGGTCCTATTTGGGACCAATGCAATCAGTCAGATTGTCACCAGTCCCATTGAGTGCATGTGCCGATAGGTACATTAAAGTTGTCGAAAATGCCTTCCTGTGTGTTCAGAAAGTGCACGTATTCGTGCAAAAAGATAAAGGAATATCATATCACAGGAAAATATATTAAATTATTACAGTTTATGAGTAAAAATAACAATTTACAATTCTTTATGAATGACACATGCTTGACACTTGTATTGAAATAATGAAAGGGATAAAACATTGCTTCAATCACTAGTGTGACAAAGCTAGCGTACACTGTGTTCAAAGATTATCATGTAGATACGATTATTGAAAATAGAACGGTTATTTTATTAATTTCGATTTGGGTAAATACTTGATTATTTTTATATTTAAATCCACACAGTGCATGTAATTAACAAATATATCTATTTATTATATACAAAGAAATCGTGATGGCAAAAATGTTTTTTTGCAAAAATGATGTTGAATATACGTATACATTAAAGAAAAGATTATCGCTACTGACGAAAAATGCTATTTGCTTTTCTGTAAATGGCTATTGAACATAAATTTTATTTGTGTTTTAGATAAAAAAGGCTTTTTCATCCTTTCTTTTATTTCATCCTTTTTTTTCATCTAGGCACCACTATTATTATATTCTACAAGTTGGAGTGATGACCTTGTACGGGTTTCGGGAACTGCCTTGAAACGAATAGCGTAAGATCGGTCCTTATGGAATTCTATAAGGAGGACTTATAGCGCCAAGCAATGTGGCAACCCCGCGCGCCCATAGGACTCGTCGACCGCCCGTTCGTTTTCGAGATACTACGTAGTTATTAAAAAGTGAAAGTGAGTCAGCTACAAAAAAAACTCGAGACGCAATTGTTACTGCGCGTTTGAATTGTTGTTTGTAATCGTTTTTTCCCTCTTGTCATTTTAGTATTGTGTGTGCTTTTTGACGTGACAACGTCTTAAATTAGGTTGCGACTGGGAGTCACTTATGAAAAAGTGTAACGCTCGGTAACGTTACGATGAGTCACCGAACGAGAGAGAGGCCCGCGGTCTGCCGCGCGCGCAGCACATAAATATTCTACCGAGAAAAAGACGTTGTCACGTAAAATCTTCGCCCGTAAAACCGACTTTACAGGCAACCATTTTTTAATATTAATAAATGTTCTGTAATCAGAAGTAAAGTGTTTAATTCAAGAAAACCCCTATCTAACGAACCCAAGCTATATGTGGCGTCCCAACGTTAGGCTGTGCAATAATTAAGTTTAAAAGACAGTTAACAAGTGTATTATAAAACTTTTGTATATAATATTATCGTGTGTTTTGAACGTGTGAATAGTGAACGTCGTATAAAACTTAGTGAACGTTTTAATTGTTAGTTTAAAGGATATTTGTGAATATTAAGTGTTATTTAATGACTATTGTTATAGATTGGGTTTTTATATACGTTAGACATTTATAATTTTACACTTTACTTAGAACATTTAGTTACCGTTGTGTTTGCATAACTTTTAATATTATTAACCATGGTGCTTACTCGGTCGCGTGCGAATAGTATCGGACACAGTGAACAGCGACCTAACACACACCCTGTTGTTGCGGAGCAGTATGACGGTTCGTTACCGTCTACTTCACATGGCAGCGCCGTACCTGTCGATGTTCGTACATCGACACCGCCGCTGGCTGGACCTATGTCCGCCGGCGTCTCGGCCCCATCACCTCCGCCGCTATACGGGCGTGAGTCGCCCGATTACTTACCGCGATCGCAGCACGGGCGTGCTCCGCCCGTCGCCTCACCACAGCCGCCGGCTTCAGCACCTGTGCTTTTGTCAGATCAGCAGTTTGTATACTTACTACAAACATTACGGCAGCCGCCTTACCAGGCCGCGCCGCCGCCGTCATCAACTGTAAGTAATCTTTCAAATTGCTCATCAAGATTTAACGGCAAAGGAGACATAATGGCATTCATAGACGCTGTTCAAATATACAAGGACTGGTTAGGAGTCAGCAATGACATGGCGTTGAGAGGATTACCGATGCTACTGCAAGGTTTTGCTGCCACGTGGTGGCAAGGCGTGAAGCACTCCATTTCTAGTTGGGATGAGGCTTTACATTTATTGCGTCAAACATTTGGACCGCGCTTACCACCACATAAAATATATAGAGAAGTGTTCAGCCGCGAACAAACCGATGAGAAAACAGATGTATTTGTGTGTCGAATACGATCGTTGTTTGCGCAACTACCACCAAATACATTACCAGAAAATCCAGTGCAGCTGGACATGGCTTACGGCCTGCTTCATAGAAGGACTCACGTGTTATGGATTTTTAAACGACGCAACATTGAAAGCGCGAGTCTTGTGTGGTCTCTAAAGGACTGCAAATGCGGGAGCTTAGATAAGTCTTAAATTATGAAATTAAGCAGACTAAAGCTGTAAAAAGAGTATCTGCTGACCACTATGAAAGATTTCACCAGAAGTTTGAGAGGAGATACGGAAAAGCTTACTGAAAATATAGATAATAAGTTGGCAGCAAAGCTTGCTGATTTTACTTGATCGATTCGTCGCGAAACTCCTCATAAAATATTAAAAGAAAAGAAAACTACTAATTGAAACAATGTAATAATGTGTAATTATATTGTCTTATAGTTTTTAATGATTTTCTTGACATAATTTGTAATATTTAAACCTAATTATTAAAATAACGATGTATTCTTAGACCAAAAAATGGGTTTCTTTCAAATTAAACCACAAAAAATCTAGACGTGATACAAATTTTTTAAAACTTAATTTCTGTTCAGAAGTATCACTTCTATAATAATCTTGTGTAAAAATAAGAAGGAGCGCGAAAAAAAATTTTTTTGCAGACCAGTGTTATTATTTATGCGCTAATGACTAGTGTGTCTGAAGAGACAAAATATCGTTTCTTGTAAGCATAGAGCTAAGGGTACTTTACATTTTTTGTGACGTAATATAATATTACAATGCTACATAAAATAGTGCTTAAAATTTTTTTAACACAATTTATTCATGATAGGTACAGGCTACGAGAGATAGATAATAGTGAAAACAACAATAGAGGTATATTACATGTTAATCCCAAGATTTTTGACAAAATAAGGATAGTTTAACTAGGTATTTACATTAAAATCAGTCTTCCGTATTCAATACATCTACTTACTAGAACAACGATTGCTTAAAAGATACAAGGTAAATTGGTATATTTCTCAAATTTCTGACTTGTTTATCATTTAGGTACTGTTAAAATATATCTTGTGTCACGTTCTCTTTAATCGTCCAGACTTGACATCTAACTTTCCAATAGAGCCTTTGGGGTCGGGTGACAAGGAGCTCCATTCAGTTAATTCACATAGTTCAAATTTGTATTTCCCACAAATGTATGTCTCCTTGATATTCTCATCAAGAAATGATACACATGACCCTAGGATACTATAAAATTCGGAACTTAAATTATCAATCCACTCTCGTAAGTCATCACTTATTCGTTTAATATTAGAATTAGACAATTCTTCCAACAGTAATGTGTCTTCTTTACTAGGTAAAAATTTGGGTGGTTTAACATTGGTTAAATTTCTATATGAATTTTGTGAACCACTATGAATTAAGCTTGTTTCTTGGTGGGTGACTTCTTTACCCGAGAAAAATTCCAGTGGAGTAATTAAAAATTTTGTTACAGCTATTAAATTAGATTGATCAAACAAACCTACTTTCCAAATTCCAGGTAAAAGTGGGTGTCGTATGGTAGGTTTAATAAAATTTGTTAAGTTAGTTTCATCTCTATAAATAATATTTATGTCAGCCAGTATTCCCGCAGGATCTAACCAAAGCACTGTTAAATTTCCACTTGGCTTGTATGTAGAAAATTGATATAATAACACTGGATCCGAAAAAGGACCTAGAATATTTCCTAAATTCCTAAAACTCATTTCTTTTTGATCATAATCAGAACTTACTTTAAATATTTTAATATAATCAATCAATGGACTTTCAAAATTAAATTCTAGGTGATGTTTAGGTTTGTACCATGTTTCTATTGAAACTTCTAATCCATTGTTTAAGATTGCCTTGTGTAAAATAAGGTTTCCTTTATATATATCTGCATATTTATATAAATGTACTGATGTTATAATTCCAAGTTCAATTTTACAGTCTTCGGTTGCTAATATTTTTAAATTATGGCGTATTATACTACCGGCATGAGACAGAATGATGTCATCTGTGCTTGCTGTCAAATCTTCAGTATCATAAATGCTTTGCCAATAAGCTTCTATATTATGTATTAAGTAATGGTCATTAAATCCTATAAATTGTTCTACTCTTGTTATTATTTCTTGATTTATAATGGGTTCAAATTTCCTGGCAAAAAATAGTTGTCTATTTATAAGGTATATAGGTATTTTGAATTTTTGGCCAGTCATCTATTCGGAAATCATTAGGTGAACATCCACACCAATCGACGACATGCTTGTACTGGCATTTACAACCCAATTTTCTCTTCCAATTAGTAACATGCAAATTATTGTCAACATAAGTATTACAATACTTTGAGTTCCTTAGGGCTGTGTGAAAAAATGATTCAGCAGGAAGTAACGTGTGTTGAAAAATGATATCTAACCCATTTAAAAGTGCATCTTTTTCCTTAACGACGTAAGAAACGAATTCTGGCGACAGGGCTACCCAGTCGCTACCACCATCGATAGTTATACCGTGTGGTAATTTTCGTTCACCAATTCGCCACATATGTGTTTCACATTCAACAAATGTCTTATCTAGGCCTTGCTTTTTAATAAAACGCTGCACTTCACGACCATGAGACTTTACAAAATTAAGACCCTTGTTTTCTGAAAGAAATTTTTCCAGCTCTTCTAACGATTTTATCGGAAAGTCACTTTCACTTAAATTAATAACATAGTCCCATTCCCATCCTAAGTTAAAAAAGTCCATCATACAGGTTAACAGCATTTGAAGCAATGAAGCTCCACCCCATATAGTTGAATATCGTATAGGAGCCAATTTAATATTTGGAAACTTCTTTTCTAAAGATAATAACTTTCGATGTAAGTAGTCTTGTCTCTGAAAAAAAAAATTGTTTATGGTAGGCAATGATATTATATATAGAAACAAGAGGTAGATACGTCATCAACGCACCAAAATTGCTTCCGTGAATTGGTCCTATTTGGGACCAATGCAATCAGTCAGATTGTCACCAGTCCCATTGAGTGCATGTGCCGATAGGTACATTAAAGTTGTCGAAAATGCCTTCCTGTGTGTTCAGAAAGTGCACGTATTCGTGCAAAAAGATAAAGGAATATCATATCACAGGAAAATATATTAAATTATTACAGTTTATGAGTAAAAATAACAATTTACAATTCTTTATGAATGACACATGCTTGACACTTGTATTGAAATAATGAAAGGGATAAAACATTGCTTCAATCACTAGTGTGACAAAGCTAGCGTACACTGTGTTCAAAGATTATCATGTAGATACGATTATTGAAAATAGAACGGTTATTTTATTAATTTCGATTTGGGTAAATACTTGATTATTTTTATATTTAAATCCACACAGTGCATGTAATTAACAAATATATCTATTTATTATATACAAAGAAATCGTGATGGCAAAAATGTTTTTTTGCAAAAATGATGTTGAATATACGTATACATTAAAGAAAAGATTATCGCTACTGACGAAAAATGCTATTTGCTTTTCTGTAAATGGCTATTGAACATAAATTTTATTTGTGTTTTAGATAAAAAAGGCTTTTTCATCCTTTCTTTTATTTCATCCTTTTTTTTCATCTAGGCACCACTATTATTATATTCTACAAGTTGGAGTGATGACCTTGTACGGGTTTCGGGAACTGCCTTGAAACGAATAGCGTAAGATCGGTCCTTATGGAATTCTATAAGGAGGACTTATAGCGCCAAGCAATGTGGCAACCCCGCGCGCCCATAGGACTCGTCGACCGCCCGTTCGTTTTCGAGATACTACGTAGTTATTAAAAAGTGAAAGTGAGTCAGCTACAAAAAAACTCGAGACGCAATTGTTACTGCGCGTTTGAATTGTTGTTTGTAATCGTTTTTTCCCTCTTGTCATTTTAGTATTGTGTGTGCTTTTTGACGTGACAACGTCTTAAATTAGGTTGCGACTGGGAGTCACTTATGAAAAAGTGTAACGCTCGGTAACGTTACGATGAGTCACCGAACGAGAGAGAGGCCCGCGGTCTGCCGCGCGCGCAGCACATAAATATTCTACCGAGAAAAAGACGTTGTCACGTAAAATCTTCGCCCGTAAAACCGACTTTACAGGCAACCATTTTTTAATATTAATAAATGTTCTGTAATCAGAAGTAAAGTGTTTAATTCAAGAAAACCCCTATCTAACGAACCCAAGCTATATGTGGCGTCCCAACGTTAGGCTGTGCAATAATTAAGTTTAAAAGACAGTTAACAAGTGTATTATAAAACTTTTGTATATAATATTATCGTGTGTTTTGAACGTGTGAATAGTGAACGTCGTATAAAACTTAGTGAACGTTTTAATTGTTAGTTTAAAGGATATTTGTGAATATTAAGTGTTATTTAATGACTATTGTTATAGATTGGGTTTTTATATACGTTAGACATTTATAATTTTACACTTTACTTAGAACATTTAGTTACCGTTGTGTTTGCATAACTTTTAATATTATTAACCATGGTGCTTACTCGGTCGCGTGCGAATAGTATCGGACACAGTGAACAGCGACCTAACACACACCCTGTTGTTGCGGAGCAGTATGACGGTTCGTTACCGTCTACTTCACATGGCAGCGCCGTACCTGTCGATGTTCGTACATCGACACCGCCGCTGGCTGGACCTATGTCCGCCGGCGTCTCGGCCCCATCACCTCCGCCGCTATACGGGCGTGAGTCGCCCGATTACTTACCGCGATCGCAGCACGGGCGTGCTCCGCCCGTCGCCTCACCACAGCCGCCGGCTTCAGCACCTGTGCTTTTGTCAGATCAGCAGTTTGTATACTTACTACAAACATTACGGCAGCCGCCTTACCAGGCCGCGCCGCCGCCGTCATCAACTGTAAGTAATCTTTCAAATTGCTCATCAAGATTTAACGGCAAAGGAGACATAATGGCATTCATAGACGCTGTTCAAATATACAAGGACTGGTTAGGAGTCAGCAATGACATGGCGTTGAGAGGATTACCGATGCTACTGCAAGGTTTTGCTGCCACGTGGTGGCAAGGCGTGAAGCACTCCATTTCTAGTTGGGATGAGGCTTTACATTTATTGCGTCAAACATTTGGACCGCGCTTACCACCACATAAAATATATAGAGAAGTGTTCAGCCGCGAACAAACCGATGAGAAAACAGATGTATTTGTGTGTCGAATACGATCGTTGTTTGCGCAACTACCACCAAATACATTACCAGAAAATCCAGTGCAGCTGGACATGGCTTACGGCCTGCTTCATAGAAGGATTCGTGAAAGGGTTCCGAGAAATGCGTTTGCATCATTCTCCGAGTTGTTGCAGCATGCCCGAGCGGCGGAAGATATTTTTGATGAGGTGCGCGCTACCGCGCCCGTCAAGAAAGGTACTTATATACCCGTTGCACCGGCGCTTGTTGTACAATCTCCGTTACCACAAACACCTTCTACCTCTACATCGGTACCTTCGTCTAGCAATACACCACCTAACAATAGGCAAAGATTGAGGTGCTCGTATTGCAAAACTTATGGACACAATATAGGCGACTGTAGGAAATTATTGCAAAGGAAACTCGCTTCAGAACCTGTTAAAAAAGAAACCACACTTTCACCAGAGCTATTGGAACCGCGACCGGCAATCACTAGTTTTGGATGTGGTGCACCGGGGGTGATACGATCAAATTGTGAAGTGTGTAAAGAAAGACGAAGCGCGCCTATGCCTGTAACATCTTCATTTCAATCAGTTGTTGCTGACACTTTAGTATTAAAACCGCGTGTGCGACCGATTTTCAGTGTGGAAGTGTACAGTACCGTTGGTACCGCGTTATTGGATACCGGTGCTAAACAATCGGTTGCAAGTGTCAGTTTAACTAGATGTTTGCGTGCCAATGGGCAAGTTTTTAAATCCATAGAAACCGAACTAAAATTTGCTGACGGTACTAGGCGCGTTGAAAATGTAGAAACCGCGTTAGTTGATGTAAAGGTTCACGGAGTTGCCATAACTACACTTTTTATAGTGTTACCAGGTGCCACCGAGTCTTTATTAGGGATGAATTTTATCCGGGACGCTGGCATGGTACTTGATTTCGTTAATCATAAATATTCATTACGCTCCACAAATTTTTTCCAACTCCAATATGAACGCGATGACCACGTTGTGGCTAGTTCTGCTATGGTTCTCCGCGAGTGCGAGGGAACTCTCTTGACAGACGTTGATAGGAATAAATTAACTACCATACTAGAAGATAATAGTGATATCTTCAGTTCAGGGGGAGGACCTACTCCCTTTGCGGTTCATAGGATAGACACCGGCAAGGCCATTCCGATAGCTACACCACCTTATAGAGTGACGCCCAAGAAACGAGAAATGATCAGGGCTGAAATTGATAAGATGTTAGAATTAGATATCATAGAAGAAGCTGAATCGGAATGGGCTTCGCCAGTAGTGTTAGTGCCCAAAAAGAATGGCGAAATGCGTTTCTGTGTGGATTATAGGAAGTTGAATGCAGTAACACGTACGGATAGTTATCCGCTGCCTTTAATAGATGAAATTTTGGCATCCTCAAAAGCCAATTGTGTAATGTCCACAATTGATTTAAAATCTGGCTATTGGCAAGTGGAAGTAGCTTCTGAGGATAAAAATAAAACGGCTTTTGTAGCTCCGTTTGGAATGGGCACATTTCAATTTAAGCGAATGCCGTTCGGTCTAAAAAATTGTCCCGCAACTTTTCAGCGACTAATGGACCGTTTCCGTTCTGGGCTGAAAGACGTAGCTGTAGTAGCTTATTTGGACGATATCCTTATAATTTCAGACGATTTAGATAGTCATCTCCAGGATTTAGGAAAAGTATTCTGTCGTCTGCGCCAATTTAATTTAAAAGCAAATAGAGAGAAGTGCGTTTTTGCCAGAGAAAAGGTTACGTACCTGGGTCACGTGATTACTTCACAGGGCATTGAGGCTGACCCAGCCAAAGTAATGTCAGTGTTAGAAATGAAGTCACCTACCAATTTGAAGGAACTGAGGACTTTTCTGCAAACCTGTGCGTGGTTTCGGAAATTTATTCCTCAGTTCTCCGAAATTGCTCAACCCTTGACTGACCTCACCAAAAAGAATAAGCCTTGGAAGTGGGGAGAAAGAGAGGTGCAAGCTCACGAAGTTACTACAAGTCCTGTACTGATACAGCCCGATTTTGAGCAGCCATTCATTCTGCGCACGGATGCTAGTGCGTATGCACTTGGTGCAGTTCTAATGCAAGGTGCGAATCCGAAATTGGAAAGACCCATTGAATATGCTAGCAGGTTGTTGACATCAGCAGAAAGAAACTATTCTACCACAGAGAGGGAAGCCTTGGCTGTAGTATGGGCTCTCGAAAAGTTTCGAGGTTATGTTGAAGGTGTTGAAATTCGCGTGGCTACGGACCATCAACCATTAAAGTGGCTCCTTTCTTTGAAAACGCCCAGCGGCCGTTTAGCGCGATGGGCGCTCAAGATCCAGTCTTATAATTTAAACCTAGAGTATACTCCTGGAAAAATTAATGTGGTGGCTGATACTCTGAGTCGTCCGGTAAACGATTCACTTATAGATAATGGGTCAACTTGCGATATCTGTCCTGTGTCTTTTGACATGCCACGACACAGTTCAGAGGAATTGCGCACGGCGCAATTAGACGATCCTGCCCTTAGACCAATCCTTACAGACTTTGAGAATGGTGAGGCTGCCATTCGTTGGACTGATCGTGGGTACTACGTATCTCGTGGAGTTTTGTTTAGGTGCGATACAGATACTGAATCTGGAGAACCTCAATTGGTCGTACCCGAGTCAATGCGCGACTTAATAATGAAAGAACTCCATGACGCACCCACGGCTGGTCATTTGGGCCTTGAAAGGACTATAAAAAAGGTGAAGGAGAGGTTCTTCTTCCCAAATATGCGACAGTATATAAACAGTATTTAAAAGCTTGTGAGCTTTGTCAAAAATTCAAATGCAATAATTTAAAACCAGCAGGCCTCCTACAAACTCCGGTGCCTCAACAAAGATTCGAAGTTTTGGCTATGGACCTATTTGGTCCCCTCCCCGAAGGAAGTAAAGGAGAGAGGTGGATTTTCCTAGTGGAGGATACCACTAGTAGATGGGTTGAGTTGTTTTCACTGGCAGAGGCAAATGCAGAAAATTGTGCAAAAATTCTAATTGAAGAAATCTTTATGCGTTATGGCTTTCCCAGAAGGATAATATCAGATAACGGAACACAATTCGTTTCTGGGGTAATGCAAAAGGTCATGTTCGTGTTAGGAATAAAGCAGAACCTTATCCCTGTATATCATCCTGAGGCTAATCCTGCCGAGCGAAAGAATAGGGAGTTAAAGCAAATGTTGGCGATGCTCGTGGATCCAGAACATTGCCGATGGCCAGAAATGTTGCCGGCTGTGAGATTTGCCCTTAATACAGCACCTAATCAAGGAACGGGTCGTTCTGCGGCCTACCTTACATTTGCGCGTGAGTTCCGGTCTCCGGTTGAAGTAGCCCATGATTTGAGGGCAATAATCTCCAATGAAAATTATTTGCCACAGATAACGCCCTACCTTCAAACATTTGCAACCACCTTGCAAGAGGTAAAATGGCGAATTGAACATCAGCAGGATGTTAGAAAAGATGCTGCTGATAAACACCGTCGTCTAGGTCCTACTTATAAGGAGGGTGATCTCGTACTCGTGGAGACCCATCGCCCAAGTAAAGCTTTTAGGGGATTCACCAATAAATTTGCTCCTAAACGCGAAGGTCCGTACAAAATTTCCAAATGCGTATCCTCCACGACCTATGAAGTCGTGGACAATAACAATACCTTACGAGGCAAGTACCATGTCAGTCTTCTGACCCCTTATACCGGTGTTTCCACCCCAATTGTTCATGGTCGTAAAAGAGGTCGACCAAAGCAGAAACAAAGTCCCAAGCCAGTACCAGATATTGCTACTGACTTGGAGGGGGAGGATATAGCGCCAAGCAATGTGGCAACCCCGCGCGCCCATAGGACTCGTCGACCGCCCGTTCGTTTTCGAGATACTACGTAGTTATTAAAAAGTGAAAGTGAGTCAGCTACAAAAAAACTCGAGACGCAATTGTTACTGCGCGTTTGAATTGTTGTTTGTAATCGTTTTTTCCCTCTTGTCATTTTAGTATTGTGTGTGCTTTTTAATATTAATAAATGTTCTGTAATCAGAAGTAAAGTGTTTAATTCAAGAAAACCCCTATCTAACGAACCCAAGCTATAGACTATGCTCAGCAGTGGGTGTTTATCGGGTAAATGATGATGACCGAAAACGAACACCACAGCTAGTAATAAATACTTAATACAGTTATATCTCCAAAAAAGTTTTTTCATTTTAATACAACATCATAATAATAATTAAATAGTAAATGAAATTGTCACATTTGTTTACTTGTGCAGGAAACATAACATCTATAACATTGAACCTTCTGTGTCGTTAGTCTATGCAAATTACCATGGCAACTATTTGTTTATTTATTTTTGCTTACACCTGCGCGGAAGTGACAAACTATCTTTGTCTTTTTTGTTTATATCATTTTATTAGAGCCATCTCTCTTATAC
Organism: Colias behrii; assembly: GCA_029959065.1. Lineage (NCBI taxonomy): Eukaryota > Metazoa > Arthropoda > Insecta > Lepidoptera > Pieridae > Colias > Colias behrii. Next base: position 5,908,832 of record JARWMC010000011.1, on the reverse strand, counting down.
AGTCTGTGAATGTAATAAATTAAGTAAAATGAAACTTGTATTTGTGTGTGCCTGACACTGCATATGAAGCATTTTTTTTGGATATATTGTGAGTATATAACGTATCTATACATAAAATATCATTGATGGTAGGTTACTGGATTTAGTAATATTCAAATTGACGGTAATCAGCAAATTAAAGCATAAATATAAGCAAAATTAAAACAGTTCTTGAAATACTAATTATATAAGTATTTTTATTTGTGAATATTTTTTTATCTTATATCGACTGCGGACGAAACATACTGATAAAATCAATTTTCACTTTCATCATTGTTTTTCAGCCTGATACCTCAACGTGTTGCTGTGAAAAAGGGTGTTGACAGACAGATGGGCAACAAAGTGACTCTATAAGGGTTCCGTTTTTTCCTATTGAGGTTTAGAACCCTAAAAATAGGTTTGTTCGGAGCCCTCGGTGCACCGGTTTTTTTATTACATCCCTCCGCTCGTTTCAACACAAAAACAAATAAAAGATTTCTCGTCAACTTATTTGACGCATATTGTTTTCATACTGATTGAGTGTGTCAAGGAAAAGAGGTGCATGCTCTCATATATGCTTTCAGGTAATATTTAGTGACACGCATTATATAGCTTGCTTATGATGCGCTTAATATTAAAAGAGAAAAAGACAAAGAAGAAAGATTGCTTCAAACTAAAAGAACAAAGTTTTCAAGATAAAAGTGCCGCAATGTGTTTGATATTGATTAAGAATTATAAAAATATATCATGTTATACACATTATCTTTATTAGATTGTAATTATTAGTCTACGTGATAAGTTGAAAATGGCGAAAAATAGAGATAGATACGTGCGATAGCTTATTTGATTCGGAATGACGTCTAGAAAAATGTATCGGAAATGTGCACACAAAAAATTGCAAAAGTTATAAACAAATTAAGTTGCAAAAAAAAAGGGATTTCGTTTATTGTTAATAACTCCGAAATTATTAACATTTCAGAAATTTTGAAAAAAGATTCTTAAAGAGGAGGAAATTTCCAACGAAAAACTCCCGACTCCCGGAATTCTATCTCCATTATTTATAATTTTAATTTAACGCTGAAAATAGGCCTCCGCGCGTCATTTTTAGGTAGCGCGCGCAGCTTCAAAACCGAGCACTAGGTACCTATACCTTAAAAAAAATAATTAGTGTGACGTGCTCGGTTTTGAAGCCGCTTATTAACAATAAACGAAATACCTTTTTTTTTTTGCAACTTAATTTGTTTATAACTTTTGCAATTTTTTGTGTGCTAATACACATTTCCGATACATTTTTCTAGACGTCATTCCGAATCAAATGAGCTATCGCACGTATTTTTAAGAGACTTATCTCTATTTTTCGCCATTTTCAACTTATCACGTAGACTATATACTTACTTTATCAATGTGTATATAAAAGTAATGACTTGTTTTATATAAAGCATTGATTAATCTATATACTTGGCGTAATGCTCTTCCATTCAAGGTCAATAAAAAAATTATCCTTATTGGTTGTGATTCTTCATTTTTGACAGTTGGTGTATTTGGTAAAAACTCTGAAAAAAAATTGTATTCATATTATAATAAACAACTTCAAAAATACTACTAATAACTTAACTATACTAACTTGTATATAGATACTTTATACAAGCCCATATAAAAAAATCCTGATGGCTCAAATAAAGCACCGGAAATCTTTTAAGAACAAAATAGGATCGTTAAATAATAGCATTCAGCTCTACAATGCCACTTGGTAGCTGTCCAACTGAGTGCAGGTGAATTTAAATGTTCAGGTAGAGGAAACATATTTTGGATTAATAATATATAATATGGAATCCCATACATAAAATCATAGGATTGGAATATGCTCCCTCTACCTGAACTATGAATTCTCAACTAAACTAGGTTGGACAACTTACAAGTGGTAGTAAAGTACTTATAATGTATTATGACCCTCTATCATTCTTAAAAGGTCTCCCAGTGATTAACTTAAGTGAAGAAAAAAGTTTAAAATATGTAATTGATTAATAATATACTTACTTTCTAAACCCGTTTCATAAATATTCATTGTAAAATATCCACCACACACAACAGAAGAATCTCCGGGACATTTCATATCACATGATTTTTCAGATATTTTTGCATTTTGAGGTGGAATATTTTCACCACAAAAGCATTCAGTTCTGTAAAAGAAGATTAATTATAGATAATTATAATCAATGACATGATACAAAAAAAAAAAAAACAATGAATCAAAAGGTACATAGGCAATTTAATAATATTGTACAATATTGGAAATGAGTATTAGACAAAAACCACTAAAAGCATCTATATGTTTTTACCTATTTATCTTTGATCTTAGAAAATAAAACTTTACAAATATTTTGTTTTTAATATTTGACAGATTGCGAGAAGACTTCAGTGCAGCTAATCTAAGTATACATAAATAATTGCAATTTAAAGAGACTTACCCATATTGAACTCCAGCATAGGGAAATCCTGCTTGTACACAAATATCCAAACAAAATTTTGGTGCATTTTGAGTAGCATAATTACCATAAAAGCTTGATAACAATCTTAATTTCTTCTCATCTAAGTAACACCCTAGATATCTACCATATTTCTTTGTATTTGAAAGACAATAATTTGACAATTCCTTCGGGTAAAAACTTCCACTTTGTATGAGACAAGTTTTATTTACAATGAGCTGTTTACAGTATTGAGTTTTAGCTCTATGAATGGCAGAAATCGCTTCACGGCTTTTTATTTCACACATAGGAGTAAAATCCAATTCTTCTTTTCTTAAATGCAATATGGCTTTATTTTGGTTGCTTTTTTTAATAGAGAAATCTTCATCATCATTTATGCCTGGCACAAGTTTTCTAGCAGAAACATCACCTAAATCGCTTCTGTGAGATGATATAAATCCATTTCGTTTCAGCAAATTATCATGTACTGATGGGAAGTAATTTAGTGATATAAGAATCTGGGCAAAGAATATTATAAGAACAGTTATAATAAGACATTTTGCATATTTATAAAAGAGTCTTCTTATGCTCAGGGCCATTTTTTCGTAATATTTATGTCTCGTTACAATAAGAATAAATGCCTACGTACTGTAGAAAATTGTTTCAAGTCATATCTTCTAGGTATAATTTGTCGTAACACAATTTCCACAAAATAATAAATGTGTGTAAATCTTATTTAACGACACTATATTCGCTATACTCATGCAATTCGGGTCAATTTTTTTATCGATAGTTTATAATAAATAATTTTAGGAATTTCATCTTACATTTTATCACATTAAATACTAACTGCTTTGTATACAAATGCACATTCATGAACCATAATATAATGTTTTTCTTGTTCAAATGCGATGAAATATTTAGAATATTAATCGTGTGATATGATTTCTACTCTTTTTTTAGCATTATTTAAAAAAATACCTAAATTTACTTATTTTCAGTGCATAAGTAATAACATATGACGATGACGCTGTCAATAATCAATAATGTCATAATGACAGCCGTATGCCGCCACAGATTACTATATATTATGCCGCACGCTAGGGATTCGTTGTTCAGAGACGCTATGGCCTAATACTTAATCTGTGGCTACCACAGAGCACTGATAGAGCAGGCTCCAAGGAGATGTTCGTTTGCAAAAATAGCGGACCTAAATCTGACTTCTGATATATTATATTGTATAGATCCCAGACATCCTATAGACAGATGTTGCCAACCAGTTTTGTGGTCCCCCTCCCCCCACCCCGGTAATTAAATATGGCATACAAAGAAAAAAATAAAAATTTCCAAAACATGCCGTGTGGGGTATCAAATGAAAGAGCTTATTGAGTAGATCACGAATATATAGCATACTATAACATTTCTTACACTTTCTCTAAGATTTTTTAGAAAATTTACGAAAATGCTCCATTTTTGAGTTAACTTTAAACCTCTATAGATTGAAAACTCATGAATAATTTTTTTAAATTATTATTTTAAATAATTAACAATAGTCCATTGTTTACGATTCAATAGTTCGTAATATAATATAAGTGAGCTATATATATGTGGTGGATTTGATGACCCCACAAAATGTTTTAAATTGCAAGGCGCAACTTTCACTGAAGTTACCGATTTGAAATCTAATCACACAGAGGCTGATTCAAGAATGTTCTCCCATATTTTTCATTTTGTCAAACACAACGACAGTGCAGAGATAATTATTCTAAGCCCTGACACCGATATTTTTGTATTAGGCCTTTATTTCTGGCATAAACTTGAAAATATACTCGCCATCTTTGAATGCTCCCCCCACTCCCCCATGCAACTATTTCACTGTACGAACTATTGAATCGTAAACAATGGACTATTGTTAATTATTTAAAATAATAATTTAAAAAATATATTCATGAGTTTTCAATCTATAGTGGTTTAAAGTTAACTCAAAAATGGAGCATTTTCGTAAATTTTCTAAAAAATCTTAGAGAAAGTGTAAGAAATGTTATAGTATGCTATATATTCGTGATCTACTCAATAAGCTCTTTCATTTGATACCCCACACGGCATGTTTTGGAAATTTTTATTTTTTTCTTTGTATGCCATATTTAATTACCGGGGTGGGGAGAGGGGGACCACAAAACTGGTTGGCAACATCTGTCTATAGGATGTCTGGGATCTATACAATATATATCAGAAGTCAGATTTAGGTCCGCTATTTTTGCAAACGAAACTCCACTGAGAGTCCGGTCTATGAGCAAGTAATCTATTATCGTAGACAGAGAAACCAATAGACAAATTGATATCTTATGTCGCATTCACACAAGAAAAAGAGCAACTAATGCCGGTGTTGTGTAAAGAAATGAGAGAGAACGATAAAATTTTTTGTTTCACGCAGCGTGCCGCTTTTTTCAAGAATAGCAACCTACTTTGATCTCGGAGCAATTATCAAGCCTGGAGAAGTAACAATTAATTGAACAATAAAGCACTAGTTTGGCCTTTTTGGCTTATGGCAAAATGTCATGCGAAAAAAGAGGACAGATATATGTCAGTTCGACAGTTTGAAATGACATGTAGCCATTACAATTTGTTTTAGTGACCAGTCTGGTCACTAACGCATGGTGATTTTAATTATTGTTTTTGAAGTGAAAAACGTGTTTTCTAGTTTCTTATGTTATTTTCTGAAAAGATAATTTACTAAAGATTACATGGCTTGTGTTGTTCACGGCTGTAAAAGCAGTAGTACTGGGAAATCGGATGAAGATTGGAATTTGTCTTTTCACAGGTTAGTGTTTTGATCAATTTTTTTGTTAATTGTATTATAAATAAGTTAATTTACGTTATTTTCATAATCATCTATGTTTTATCTAACCGTAATCATTGAAATGAAATCATAATCAGCTTAGTTTTTAGAAAAAATGCAAAATATAACTTCCATAGTGTTGTGCAATTATCGATACTTGAGTAGGTACGAAGTACTTCATTGATAATGACTGCTTTAGGTTAGGAGAAAAAAAAAGGTATTTAAGTATGGATTTTATTGTTATTTGCAGGTTTCTGGCTTGAGAAAAATTAAAAGATGTTTGGGTTAAAGCTATAGCACAGGGAAAATTGGAAGCCTTCAAAACATTCTCGGCCTTGTTCAAATCATTTCGAATCAGACGGGAAGAAAAGTAAAGTGCTTTGCAGAGATGCTGTGCCACAAGTTTAAGGTGGCATCTATTTTAAATAATAAATATTGTAATTTGTTAATTAAGTATCGAAATAAAATGTTGCAAAAAAAATTTAAAATTTTATTTGTTTTATTTGAAGCAATTTATTTTAAACTTTTACCAATTTTTTCCTGTGGGAATGAGTTATTTTCCCGCTGTAAATTGTAGCCTATATGTTATTCTGATGTTTAATCTATAATAATTATGTATAATTGGAAAGTTCCATAAAAACTCATTCAGTAGTTTTTTCGTGAAAGAATATCAAATGTCCATTCTTATATATTTTTGCTTTTATAATATTAGTAGAATAGATATTAATATTAATAGAATGAATCTATGAAAACAGGAAAAAATACGTACCTTTTTACGAAACCATAAAAAACAACCTAAACCGAAATACCTAATAATATTTTTTTATAAATACAACTACCAGACAATGCAAGGCAGTCAATACGCATCGTAAATGAATAATTCCAAATTAAACGAATCTTAAAATTTGGAATTACCTATCCATAATTCAAAATTAAAAGAATCTTAAATTATCTTCAAGCAATTTTATAACTTAATTTTTTTATTTATCGATATTTTAGTATTCGATAAAGTGGCAAGCACTACCTTTTTAGAACAAAAAGTGGCTACATGTGGATTTGAATGCCAAGCCGATAACAGTGTGTTGTCTCTTTCTATCGCATTAATTAGGGTATTGAATAAAAGAGAGCCACTATATAAGAAACGTTCAATTAATTGTTACTTCTCCAGGCTTGTTAATTGCTCCGAGACTTTGATAAACAAAGTTTGACTCAGAGCAATAAACCTATAGAGTTCTTATATTGAGACAGAACAAAATACATATTTTCTAATCTACTTACTCTTAGTCAATAACAGCATAAGCCAGATTGAGATAGCGATAGAGTATCTGCACTGTCTTCAAACGTAGCGCGCCGGCAGTCAGTTTGTTTTCCAACCAGCTGGTGGGCTCAGTGCATCAAGTGTTTTTAACGAAATATTTAGAAAATATAAAGTGTATAGTGTTTCTTTTTATTTGTCAGTGTGCTAAAATGACTATTATATGTTTAGCTACCGGCTATCACTAGTCGAATGGGAGTTTTGGATGAAAACAATGAAAAAATATATTTCCATCGGTAAGTGATTTTCAGCAAATTGATAAATATTTATGTTTTAACCCTATTTGAAGGTTTTATCAAGCGCTTTTTTATAATTTTATGTTGTAACTGTAACATTTACCCACTTTATGGGGTTGTGGAATACAAAAGAATTAAATAATTTTTAAAAAATGTCACAATATTATCACGTTTGGCATTTTGTTTACCACCGTAGTGTTGTAACACATCTAGCGTATATTATCGATTTATGACAAAAAATCTATTTCATATTAACTAATTTATTTATTTTGTTTCTTATATCAGATTTATATGTAGTTTGTTGTTGCAAATAATAGATGTAAATTTTCTACAGCAGGAAAATAAAAAATACCACGTGGTTGTTTTATTTGACTTATCTGTTTAGTTTGTTGTTTATTATTTTCTCTTTTAGATTATTAATAAATTCATTTTGTTTTAGATTTCCAGAGCTAAATAAAAAATGGGTATAAAACATGAGACGAGTAGATTGGACGCCGTCGAAATTTGCTAGATTGTGTTCACTGCATTTCGAGCCTGCGTGTTATCAAGATGGATACTCTAGAAGAATTGTGCAATCTTACGCTTACGTTTTTTTTGTTCCTGTAGATAATAAATACATTTGTGTTTTATTTGGAATTTTTTTTACACATAAGTTACTTTAAATGTGTAACTATGTGAAAATTAAACGGTTGATTAAATGACAGTTCTCATAGATGAGAAACTACTATTGAAATACATACTTAATATACATGCGTTTTCAAAGAAAAACCCGCATAGTTCCCATTCCTGTGGGATTTACGGGATCAAAAGTAATTTTTCCAAATTTCATTGTAATCGGTTTAGTAGTATTCGCGTGAAAGAGTAACAAACATCCATCCTCACAAACTTTCGCTTTATTAGTAGGATGTAAGTAAAATGTTTTCTTTAAGACTGTCCTTTTATGAACTTGTTAAAATACTGCATGATTCCCTCATGCTGACTGTGCCTTTCTCCTCACTCCTTTAACTTTATCATCATTTCCATCTTTATTTTAAATTAGTTACATTTCAAGTTTTAAAATTTATTTTATAATATACTAGCTTTCCGCCCGCGTTTTTAAAGAAAATCCCGCACAGTTCCCGTTCACGTGGGATTTCCGGGATAAAACCTATCCTATGTGTGTATGTACAAAATTTCATTGTAATCGGTTCAGCAGTGAAAGAGAAAGTTATCCATTCTCGCATAATTTCGCATTTATTATATTCGTAGGATTAAACAAATAATGTATTCAACTGAAATTAATGATTAATTTTGTTTTTTTTTATTATTTATTATTTCACGAAACCGTAAATGCAAAATGCATTCACGATTTTATCGATTGAAGCACATTCCATCACTATCACCTTCTATCTATGTAAATACGTACCTATAGTAAAAATGGTGCCATGACTATGTTGAAACGTAGCTTGTAGTCTATAGCTATCTCATTCTTTCATACGACGTTTTCTTTCGATAGAGAGAAACAAATATATGTAAATTGTATACGCTCGATACAAGTACTCTATAGGTTTATTGCTCTGAGAAGTTTGACAGCTAGCTATCGTCTTCCATAAAAATATAGTTTTTACATGTTCTAAGTTACGTAATTCATGGTATGTTTGGTTTTGAATGATTTAGACTTACTGTTAATACCTTATAAAATAATACCATGGTGCGGTGTAGCGTTAAAGGGTGTAAAAGTGATAGTGGAACGAAAATGCCTGGATTGTCTTTTCACTCGTAAGTATACAACTCTTTATCAGTTTATAGGCCTTCATGATATTTCAGCGTGTTAATATATTGTGTATCACGTGCTGTTGACTTGAATACATTGTTTAAAAACAACATAAATAACAATTATAAATTTTAACCTAAAAAATTTTGTGTTGCCAACTTTTCTACAAATTGTTACCCACTATTATGGGAAATAATAATATACATTCTGCAGTGTGTATTTAATTAAATATCTGAAATATTCAATGGCTTGTTCCAGTTGTCCTGAACCGGATAATTTACGACAAATTTGGATTGTAGCTACAGGATGAACAGATTGGAAACCAAAACCGAAGGTTAGAAAGTATTACGGCAATCACCACCACCGCGACGCTGCCCCGCCGAAGACAATGGACACTCTTGGTTCCAACATTGAACCGGAGGGACGTAGTTAAAGAGATAATTTAAATGTAATTTTTTTATTACAATAAATTATTATTAAGTAAATTTCGTTTTTTTTTGCGCCTTCGCGGGTCTGTCAATATAATTAACGTGTGTATCTGTTAATACTTTCGAAAATAAACATTCTTTTATTTTTTTTATTTTATTTTATAAAAAATAATAAACAATCGAGTTTTCATCTACATTATCATTACATACACATTTTCATATGGGATTATGATAATGATATATATTCATATTATATAATATATAGGTATGTGTATATACATAATATGTATTACCCATCTAAAAGTAATATGTTTATTATATACTAGCTGCGCTCCGCGGTTTCACCCGCGTGGCTCCACTCCTTTTGGTCTAAGTGTTATGGTACAATATAGCCTACTATAGCCTTCCTCGATCAATGGGCTATCTAACACTGAAAGAATTTTTCAAATCGGAATCAAAGTAGTTCCTGCGAATATCCCTTCCCTCCTCACCTTCACCCCGTCCCGCACTACGCCTCCTCATTGTATTAAACACTATACCTACTATTTTCTGTAAATTGACACTTTTAAAAATTCGTTATATCTTTTGAATGGAATATCGCGGACTTTCTTGTAGATATTGGTCCATTCTATAATACCGTACAACATTTATTTGTTCTATTTTCAAAAGATTCCGCAGCGCACGCGATGACAGAATTTTTATTAAGGATACATTATTGCATTTTTGGTAAGGATCTCTATTTTTTTTGAAAATGCAATATAGCCTATGTTGCTCAGTGAAGATGCAGCTTTCTAATGGTGAAAGAATTTTTGAAATCGGTCTAGTAGTTTATGCGTGAAAACCATACATACATACATAATTACAAACATTTCCTCTTTATAATATTAGTATAAAAATGTAAGTATGTAATGTGGATATCTCATTATTATCCACTTATGTTATGTGAATAATGATATTGAGAGATTTGTACCTTACAAATTGCGGGGTAAATTTTCCCTCACACGGTAACCCTAAATATTGTGACGTATTCTTTTTTATCTCTTTCTGCGACACGCATTGCCGGTGTCTATTGGATTCTCTGTCTACGTCTATTATCTAATAGTGGCTACGGCGACAGACGGCGACCCTGTCGACATGTGTTCGATGCTTGTTCGATGCTTTGCGTTTATTTTGTGTGCACATTTTTATGCGCGATACATTCGTCTATGCTTTGATTAGGTGAGTGGTGAGTCCAAAAAAATCGTGCTCAACTCGATTACGTGAATGATATTCATCAAAAGTGACCTTGACCAAAAGTGAGTGGACTACACAGGTGGACTATGCATGTTCGTTATCCACACATGCTAATCACACGAATATCTAAATGCACCATTATATAATATTATCTTTAATGAAACCATGCATTATCATTGGCCAATAAAATTTAGTCAACCGATTCGGAGTAATTTTATGACAAAAATATAATCGAATCAAAAAATCTATCACTTATAAAGACTTTTAAGCGTTCTGGTAGTTCTCGTGACTGCATTATTCGTCATCATTATAATCTTACCCCGTTTTCCAATTACAGCACTAGAGCGCATTATGCGGCATAATGCTTAACGTTGAATGTTCCAACTACAGCAACGCTTCGCACAATCGAGCACTCTTATAAGTAATGCGCGTGAATTGATGCGTGCAATCGATTTATCGTTAGTAATTATTAATTGTTGGAAAAAAATTTAAAGCTTTCGTTTCATTGTAGTTTTTTCGAAATAATCAAAGTTAATTCAAATTGTGTTAAAAAAATAAATATAAGTATGGATGAAGGTACAAACATTGAAAAAAATGTTAATGAAATAATCAAAATCCAAATTACTTAAAATAACCGTAAATATTTTTCAACCAATTATTATGTATACCACTTTATTTACACATTAATGAGGTTATTGCTAACTCTATGAATTTTTTTTTTTCAACACTGAACTTAGCGCAACCTGCTGGTGCGTTTCACGTTCCAGCAGGTTGCGTCCGTTTAAGCATCAGCATAATTCGGCATTGTGCGCCACTGAGTCGCATTATGCTCTGTAATTGGAAAACAGCCATAGATTGATAAGTATGTGGGTACGTGGTGGGTACCTAGTTATTTCTAATTTTCTATCTTTATTAAGATCAGAGTTGCCCCTTTTAGAAAATCAAGGTGGCAAGTGGTTAGTGGTGGCAGTACTGCCTTTCTGACAATCTGTGCTGACAATGCACTGGCCACTGACCTCTATAGTGTGACAATGTCATCCAAATTCCAAATCTACCAAATGTCAAAATATCCTCGAGAGTCGAGCTATAGGTTACAACTTATATTAAATACCCACAGTAAATACCGAGAGCATGTGAAGTTTAAAATAAGATTTTGTAATTAGTTTTAAAAGGTGGTCTAAGGCTCATTTTTAACGTTTTATCTGTAAAAACATAGTTACAAGTACATGTGTCAAAAAAGTTTACATATTTGTAAATAAACACGATATCTATGCGTTCAAAATAATGTCCGAGAACAATAGGGGATTAAAATTTGACGATACAATACATTGTCGCTTTTATTGCCTTTCTAAATCTACGGATCTAGAACAATTATGTGAAGCTATTAATAGGGCAATTCATGCAATATCTCAGGGATATATATGGAATAGAGATGAATTTAGAGTCAACATTCCTCTGCATAAATGTGAAAATGATGGTATGACTTTTAAATCATGCGAATTCTAGAAATATGTTTCAATTTTTGATTCTTAAATCAAACGATTGTAATATTTATTGTGTCCTCTTTTTTTTACAGGAATTATACCAAACTTGATTAGTGTTACATGTTTTGGTGATAATATTGAAGATGAATGGTTTATTGTTTATTTAATTTTTGAGTTAACAAGAATGTTCAGCGATTTAATAGTTCACGCAGAAGACAGTGATGGCTCTTTTCTACTTATTGAGGCTGCAGAATACTTACCTCCTTGGTTAAATCCTGGTAATGCAGAAAATAGGGTATGTATTTGTCCATCTCAAATAATTACATAAGAAATTAGATTGTCCTTACAATATTCTTTCAATATTCTCTTCCTTTTTAGGTTTTAATTTATCAAAATGATATTCATATCATTACTCCAGAATTGGTAGATTTGGAAAATTCACTTGAAATCTGTGATGCAGTTAAACTGGTTTTTCATAATTCTGAAAAAACATGTGCTTGTATTGAAATACAGAATGCAATTAAAAGAAAACTTACAGAGTATCCACAAAAGATAAAAGACAACATGCATATGGCAATTGTTAGCTTACCTGTGGAGATTGCTGCAATTTTAAAATTAAGACCATCAATAATATCAGCTATAGTCAATAGTTACTGTAATCTTGATGCATTAGAAGCTAAAAATTGCAGAAATATTGAATATACAAATTGTGTATCAACACAAATTCAATTAACTAAATACTTATATGCAATGCTTATGCATACTAAACTTATAAAGAATGTGACACATAATATTCCAGAAACAGACAAAAAGGCTCAGCTTGGTTTTAAATTAACTTGTGGGTACTATGTTATCATGAATCAATATATTAAAGATATATTTTCTTCATCAGAATACAAGAAATATATATTCAATTTATCTAAGACAGGATACTTTAAAGATAACATAGAGGGATCTAAGGATTATAAAATGCTCTTAGAAAAAGCTAAATCATATTTTTGTAGTATGGAATGTCCTTTGAACACACATATTTTTAATGAAATATCTCACTTAAAATCTGATAAATTATTTGAAGAAACCAAAGAAGCTCTTATACAATGTGATGACTCAAAATTGTATGAAGATGATGATGATTGGTTAAACATAAGTCCAGATGAATTAAACAATATATTAATCAGTAAATATGGTAAATGTACAACAATTAATAATGGAGATTTGGATTCTGCTCAGAATATTACTTCTGCTTTGACCAATTTCTTAAAAAAATCTTCAGATTTTGAAGGGATCGAAAGAATAGGAGAAGATGTTGAAGATAATAAGATAGATTTTGATGCCGAACAGTTTACTATGTGTGTTGAAAAATTATTAAATATAGCAACTTCAAATGTTGAGATAGAGTTGAGTGAAGCTAGTGAAGATGATGATGATAATGATGAAATATGTCTAGAAATTGAAAAAGAACTTAGTTCAAAGTTATGTAGTGTACCAAATAGAGTAGATAATAAAACAGTTATAAATAACTTGGTTCAGAGTATGAAAGAAGAAGGACTATCAGGACCTTCAAGTAATGTATTAAAAACAATTGAAATTCGCAAAACAGATTTATTAGACTCTGATGATGATGACTAAATAAAAAAACCACCAATATCAAAAACCACTTTTATTTATAAAAACCTAAACCATGAAATTTTAACTTAAAACCTTAATATATAAAAACACAATGGTGATTGACTGTTTGACTTGAACTTCTATCAATACAATTCACTGGACAATTGGGCTGAAATTTGAAAAACTTTGTAAAAAAAGGATTTTGATAAGGGGTAACACCAACTGAATAAAGTAAGATTTGAAAGTTTGTACCATTAAAATTTAATCACGGGTGCAACACCTAGTTAATTCATATGATCAAATTGTTAGAAAAATAATTCATAAATGGACCTCAAAAATAAATTGATCTAAAACCATTAATTAATTACCTATTTTATGGGATCCAATACAATAAAATTGTAATTTCAACATTATTTATATTATATCAATACATTATTTTAACAATATATATATATATATATATATACATACTTTCATTATAACTACAGGCTACACTTTATCTACACAATATTTGGAATGCTGTGCCATAAAATACTAGTTTATAATTTTTTATAAACAAAATTAAATTGGAACATATGTAGTTCCTACTTTTATTAATTCATGATCCAGTAATCAGTCAATCAGTATAGGGATACTGTTCATCATGAACAGTATCCCTATACTGTTTTTTTTACATATAAGTCCAACATTTATACTTATATTAAATCTTCATTCATTTATGTGTTATGAATAAATTATATATAAGTAAAATAAAAGAGAGACATCAATGAAATATCTCACAGAACAGTAAAGTAGATAGAAGTGTGATGTGGGCGTGGCCCACGTGTCACTGGTAAGGTAAGATCACCTAACTTGCTCTCAGTTGTGCGCAGAAAAATATTCGAGTCGGTTGTCAGCTGTCAAACCTTTTTTCCATATTTATTCATTAATTAGGACGTGTTGTTCGGTATTAGAGTGCAAAAATGATAGCAGACGAAATAATATCAGCAATGGAGGCATTTCATACCATCGGTAAGTCTTATTTTTATTTATTTTAATTATATTTTATGTTATAACTTCGCTTGTCGTAATTTGTCAAAATTGTATACAAATATCTAGTCAAAATGAACCTTAATCCGTAAGAAATTAGTACTATTATAGATTGAACAGCAAACAAGACTTTCTGGAATATTATTGCAATAAACAAACGAATGTCGCTTTAGTGATGCTTGTGGCGCATATCGACAGTATCGATACTTTAGAAAAGACAAACATTATAAATATTAAATTTTATTTTATTTTTCCTTAGCTTTCATTTGTCCAATTTATTTATAGATTTCCCAAAGAGGCTAATTTAAAAGAGAAATGGATAAATGCAACGTGACGAGTTAACTGGATGCCGAACAGCACTAAGCGGTCTAACAAAGGCCACCGATACAGCAAACCTACGGCAGTTCCAAGATTTAAAATAATGCATATTTTCTGTTTGTATTTTGTAAATATAGATTAATACTATTCTATTCCGTTTTTTATTTAATAATAATATAAAAAGACCTACTTAGTAGTAATAAACATACTCCAAAATGTGACACATTATACTATACTCATATAAAAGAAAGAAAAAAAAATACACAAAAAATATTTATTTGTGAATTATCGATAACAAGGCTGACATCCCTCAGAGCATAGCATCAGATAAATATCAAGTTAATGTCATTAATGTTGAGTGACACAAATTTCAACCTTATCTCTATGTGTTGCGTTTCAAATTTATATCTATCGAAAACTAACGCCCTCTGTTGTGGAGTAGCTGAATGTTTTCGAATTTGGAATTTCTGTGCAATGAGAAACAAAACAGCTAATATACCTAGGGATGTTATACTAAAATAAACCGTAACATGGTGCGTTAGGGTACATATTGAAATGCTGAATTTATAACCTAAGTCAGTTTTTACTCAAATTAAGCTGTCCAATCAAAGGCATAGTTTACTTGTAGTGTACTGTATAACTATCGGTTTAAATGTGTGGGTTTGGCGACACAGGTTTTCATACTAATTATGACATTATCGCACTTCTATATGTTTTTACTGTTCTGTGAAATATCTCAAAATATCAAAGAAAGTCAAATTCATAGATCAAATGGTGTGACATTACAGCCTACAGGTAACAGATATGCAGTACAAAAATTTAAAATACAACTTCAATCCTTAGTATTTCTGTCATTTATAGATAAATTTCAGCTTTTTTACAGTAATTGATTATTTTTTATATATATTTCAATACCATACCATTGAATATAATATTAACATCATTAAACTTTTCCTTATCAATACCAAGAGATAAAGAATCTATATACAAGTATGACATCTTTAAGTATATTTATTAAAGTCTTGCATGTGTTCCACCCGCTACCACAAGAGTTTCACCAGTCATATATGCAGCATCATCTGACACTAAGTATGCAACGGCACCAGCAATTTCATGAGTCTTTCCAAATCTGTTCATTGGAACAATAGAAAGTGATTTTTCTTTCCCCACATCTGTTGACGTTATCTAAAAATAAATCAATGTCTTAAAGTAATTCCCCTGTATTGTGTAAAACATGTTGTATGATATATGGAGCAAATAACTTTCCTCTGCAACTTAGGTTTCATTATTTAAGTTAATGAACAAGGAAAACATTGTCTCACTTCAATGTAGCTGATGAATGATATAATAATATATTGTTTATTTGTATAACTTTAACTTACTGCAGATGCAAATTTAGTAGCTACAATTCCAGGTGCAACACAATTTACTCGAATATTTTCTCTGGCCACCTCATTGGCGATTGCTTTTGTTAGACCCAAAAGTGCAGTTTTACTAACACTATAAGGACCTAAAGGCTGAAAATATAAAAAAATATTCCTTGTCAATGACATAATGTATTTTGTTTGCAGTTAATGTTTGCAATAAATAATGTACAAAGATCCACATGTATGACATTGACATGGTGGTCTTATTGTATAATATCTTATCTTATAACTCATAATAATAACCTCCATGGGTTGAAAACCAGCTATAGAAGATATGAACACTATACTGCCTCCACCTCTTTTAATCAATTCTGGATAAACCTCCTTGGCCAATAACCAAGAGCATTTGACATTTATTTCAAATATTTTGTCCCAAACTTTCTCATCAGTCTGAAAAAGATAAAAAAATGGTTCAATTAATGTACGTAAGTTTTATGAAAAAAACTTGGTCTTGCTTGGAAAAGCATCTTACCTCTAAGGTTGGAGAAACAGCTGGATTTACAGCTGCATTTGATACCAATATATCAATACCACCAAATTTGCTCTTAGCCTACAACAGGGTAAATAGTTTGTCTATATGAATAAATTTCGAAATACATACTTATGATTAGTGGTATACAACATTAACTATAGTAAAATAAAATGATATAGTATGTAACAAATAATATACAATATATTATGTATTCAATAATTATTAATTATTTATTGATATAAGTACTAAATTACACATACCACATCAAATAATTTTTTTCTCTGTTCTTCATTTCCCACATGACAAACAACTCCTTCTACTTGAATACCATCCTTTTGTAGATTTTCTGCTGCTTTCTTTACATTTGCCTCTTTTCTACTGCTAATAACAACTGAAGCACCTTCATTTCCGAGACGTTGTGCAATGGCATACCCAATTCTACAATATTATCTCATTAATTATACAATCAATTTCAGTAATGAGGTGTCGCATTAGCATGCAAATCCAAAAGAGTGGAAGAAATGAGATTGCTTAGGAGTTAGACGGGTCATGGGATCAACTATGTTTCTTGCCAGTTCTTCTCCATAGAAACTGTTTTCGAATCGGTTGTAAATGTTAAAAATAAGTAATGACGATTCAAAAGTGCTTCATTCAATTAGAAAAAGTCTAATTGAATAAATAAATATTTGAGTTTGAAAAATTTCTCATTTAACTCAGTTTTATTATTCAAACTATCACCTATCTGAACTTCTAGTACCTATGAAGTTTAAAGCTAAATAAATTGTTCATATGCTTACCCCTCAGTTGATGCTGTAACAATAGCCACTTTTCCCTTTAATCTAGAACTATGGAAAGATTTTGCACTTGTTGCATTTGAAAATATTTGTGGCATTTTATTCAATACTTTATTTGAACTTAACATTTTCATCTTATACTTATCGTTTCGTTTTGAAAATGAAAATTAAAAATATACTGATAATATAAATCAATTTACTACTACACTTATCTTGGTATCAAAGTTCAATGTTTTAGCCATAGATTATCTATTACCGCTGATTGCCACTAATTGTGTGGCCATTTGTATTGTGAATAATAATTGTGATATTCTTTTTATGTTCTTTGCAAATTGTCTCTCGCTCTGATGAATATAAATCTATCAAATATCATGAATCCTTTGCTGCCTGCTGCCTTCAGCCTAAGCTTCAGCCCACAGAACGTAAATACATGGTAAATACCAAAGAGTATGTACTATGTAAATAAGTACTCAGGCACTGTGCTTAGCTCAGGTGCTCAGCCCGGGAGCTTCAACCTTTCTGTCAACTGTCAAGTGGTAAGGTACGTCTGACGTCTACTGTCAACTTGACACTTGGTGACTTGACAGTGTCAAGTCACCAAGCGTAGACAGAGAATCCAATAGACACCGGCAATGCGTGTCGCAGAAAGAGATAAAAAAGAACACGTCACAATATTTAGGGTTACCGTGTGAGGGAAAATTTACCCCGCAATTTGTAAGATACAAATCTCTCAATATTATTCACATAACATAAGTGGATAATAATGAGATATCCACATTACATACTTACATGTTTATACTAATATACTAATAATAAAAGAGGAAATGTTTGTAATTATGTATGTATGTATGTATGGTTTTCACGCATAAACTACTGGACCGATTACAAAAATTCTTTCACCATTAGAAAGCTGCATCTTCACTGAGCAACATAGGCTATATTGCATTTTCAAAAAAATTAGAGATCCTTACCAAAAATGCAATAATGTATCCTTAATAAAAATTCTGTCATCGCGTGCGCTGCGGAATCTATTGAAAATAGAACAAATAAATGTTATACGGTATTATAGAATGGACCAATATCTACAAGAAAGTCCGCGATATTCCATTCAAAAGATATAACGAATTTTTAAGTGTCAATTTACAGAAAATAGTAGGTATACTGTTTAATACAATGAGTAGGCGTAGTGCGGGACGGGGTGAAGGTGAGGAGGGAAGGGATATTCGCAGGAACTACTTTGATTCCGATTTGAAAAATTCTTTCAGTGTTAGATAGCCCATTGATCGAGGAAGGCTATAGTAGGCTATATTGTACCATAACACTTAGACCAACAGGAGTGGAGCCACGCGGGTGAAACCGCGGAGCGCAGCTAGTATATAATTAACATATTACTTTTAGATGGGTAATACATATTATGTATATACACATACCTATATATTATATAATAATATGTATATTTATATCATTATCATAATCCCATATGAAAATGTGTATGTAATGATAATGTAGATGAAAACTCGATTGTTTATTATTTTTTATAAAAAAAAATAAAAGAATGTTTATTTTCGTAACTATTAACAGATACACACGTTAATTATATTGACCGACCCGCGAAGGCGCAAAAAAAAAACGAAATTTACTTAATAATAATTTATTGTAATAAAAAAATTACATTTAAATTATCTCTAACTTAATTAACTACGTCCCTCCGGTTCAATGTTGGAACCAAGAGTGTCCATTGTCTTCGGCGGGGCAGCGTCGCGGTGGTGGTGATTGTAATACTTTCTAACCTTCGGTTTTGGTTTCCAATCTGTTCATCCTGTAGCTACAATCCAAATTTGTCGTAAATTATCCGGTTCAGGAAAACTGGAACAAGCCATTGAATATTTCAGATTCTATATTTAATTAAATACACACTGCAGAATATATATTATTATTTCCCATAATAGTGGGTAACAATTTGTAGAAAAGTTGGCAACACAAAAATTTTTAGGTTAAAATTTATAATTGTTATTTTTGTGGTTTTTAAACAATGTATTCAAGTCAACAGCACGTGATACACGATATATTAACACGCTGAAATATCATGAAGGCCTATAAACTGATAAAGAGTTGTATACTTACGAGTGAAAAGACAATCCAGGCATTTTCGTTCCACTATCACTTTTACACCCTTTAACGCTACACCGCACCATGGTATTATTTTATAAGGTATTAACAGTAAGTCTAAATCATTCAAAACCAAACATACCATGAATTACGTAACTTAGAACATGTAAAAACTATATTTTTATGGAAGACGATAGCTAGCTGTCAAACTTTGTTTATCAAAGTAGGTTGCTATTCTTGAAAAAAGTGGCACGCTGCGTGAAACAAAAAATTTTATCGTTCTCTCTCATTTCTTTACACAACACCGGCATAAGTTGCTCTTTTTCTTGTGTGAATGCGACATAAGATATCAATTTGTCTATTGGTTTCTCTGTCTACGTCACCAAGTGTCGAATGTCACCACAGATTAAGTACTATTTAGAATGTCAAGCGAACACATTCTAACGCGCACAGATTCTAGGCATCGCCATACGGTGGACGTTCCATGTACCCGGACTAAGCGGTTCGATTCCACGTTTTTTATCCGAACCGCGAGGGACTGGAACATGCTTCCTGAATCTGTGTTCCCCGACGAGTACAATATGGGGGTCTTCAAGCGTAGAGTGAACAGGTACCTACTAGGGAAGCGCGTTCCATCTTAGACCACATCTTAGCTTAACATCAGGCGAGATTGTGGTCAAGCGCTTCCCTATCAACAATAAAAAAAAAAAAAAAAAATGTCAGTACCATGCAATGAATAAGGAATCACATTCACACATAGGATTCCTTAGTCATTGGTACCACGACAGTACGTAAAACGGTGATGCCGTATGCCGGGACCCTTACACAATGGGCGGCGTTGGCCCAACAAATGATCGTCGATGTTTGCCGCCATAACGGCGATTATGAAAAAACATCTACAATGACGGCCGATCATACTGTGTACATTTTGGCCCTCTACACTATCGTGATTGCCCCTACTCGCCCCACTCTGCTCATTGTCACTTAAAAATATACAATAGTATATTTTTAAGTGACAATGAGCAGATAGAATAGATAGCAAGGTTAATATAATATGCCAATAATAGTTAATAGTACAGGTGACAGAAGAATTACTCGGCAAGAAGATTATATATCTTAAATGCGAGCCTTTCTACCGATATATATAAGTTACATTATGCTTACTACTACGCGATACAGTGGTTTTTAAAGTGAAACTTTTATTACATCGTCTCAAACTTTTTGGTCTGTGTAGCGCATGTCGCGTGACGGTCGGCTGCCGAGTAGGTATAAAGCAGTGTTCGGAAAGTTTCACTTTTACCGTGGTTTCATAAAACCACACAACTTTTTAGCTTGCACAAAATTATGTACATATCTATAATTTTATTCACCTACAAGTTTTGTCTCTTTCTATCGCGTGGCCCTTATCTTTTCTTGCGCTGTTAAGGTTGATACCTAGTACGTACCTAATAAGGTATTAACTATTATTATTATTGTAAATTGTAGGTCTAAAAAAAAATAAAATGTGTGCGTGTACTAGTGTACACACGTAAGAAGTGAAACTTCTTTATGACCTTATTTTTCAAAAAATACTATATGCAACTTTACAGAAATACGTCGAATCACGCGTGGTAGAGATAAGAAAAAGATGGCGCGTAACGGAAAAATGTCACGCGTAACGAAAAAATGTTACACTAAATTTTTTTCCAACCCCGATAAAGAAGTTTCACTTCAATAATATTTCAAACCTAGTATAATTCTTAAATATCACAATATTAAAAAAAATGTGTGCGTGTATTAGTGTACACACGTAAGAAGTGAAACTTCTGTATGACCTTATTTTTCAAAAAATAATTTACTATATGCAACTTTACAGAAATACGTCGAATCACGCGTGGTAGGGATAAGAAAAAGATGGCGCGTAACGGAAAAATGTCACGCGTAACGAAAAAATGTTACACTAAATTTTTTTCCAACCCCGATATAGAAGTTTCACTTCAAAAGATAAATTATGTTTCTGCTTTCTATTTGAATTCAAGCACCCGAACGCCACACAATACCTTAAACATAACACAGAACAAGTAGTATTGTTAGCTAATGGTTAGATCATAGGGTTAGATAGTAGAATTCGAATTTGAATATAAATATGTAGTTCTATAAATACGTCGTGTCTACGTCCATTTTCAAACAATATGGCCGAAAAAAAAAGCGCGGGAACCTTCGAACGAAGCGGGTGTAATTTTAATTAATTGAGTTTAAAATTATCAATTTGATATATGATCAGTGGAGTTTGGTTTTGTATATATAGTTTATAATTGTAGAATTGTATATATTTAATAAATTTTGTATAGTAGCGTTCGTATAGGTAAGTTTTTTTTTTTATATTTTATGTATAGTATGTAAAAACCAAAAAATTCATAGGGTAAGATTCGGTAGATGAACGATCCGCCGGATCCTAATCCCCCAGGGCTGGGTACCCCCGGTCCTGAGGTAGCCAGTTATGTTACTATTTCAAATACATGTCTAGATAAAAATTTAGTTCTTGAGAGTACTCCAAAAAAAAGGCGTCTTAGAAGGAAAGAAAATAATGAATTAAATGAGCTAATGTTAACAGAAAATACTTATGTTGATAATAGGCAAAATGAATCTAATATTCAACCTAAAATACTTGATACTAGTTCCATGCAAGATAGTCGATGTGAATATGTAGGGACAGATTCTTATCCTTACAGTGTTCATGTTCAGCGAACTGAATCATCACCCGGTGATGGCTCCACATTGCACCCCATAACTTTCGGAAGGTTTTTAAAAAACAATAATATTAAGAATATTGTGTCTGGAAGTATAAAAAAAATAGGCAGAAACCGTTGCATAGTTGCATTTACTACAGCACAGGATGCAAATGATTTTATCAAAAATAAAAATTTAAGCTCATACAACCTTAATGCAAAAATTCCATTGTTTAATATCACTAGAATTGGTATTGTTAAGGGAATACCAACTGAATGGTCACCTGAAGAAATAAAAGAAAATGTGTCCACCCCAGTAGGCTGCGGTAAAATTATTAAAGTCAGGAGAATAAATTACAAAGTAAATGTTAACAGTACTGTATCTTGGAAGCCAACACAATCAGTTGTTTTAACATTTGATGGCCAAGTTTTACCCGAACGTGTGTATGTGTGTTATAACTCCCTTCCAGTTAACCTATACATTTTCCCTACCATCCAATGCTATCAATGCTGTCGGTATGGTCATACTAAAAATATATGCCGATCTAAACCCAGATGTTACAAGTGTGGCCAAGACCATTCCGGTGACACTTGTACAGTAGAAGAAGATTGTGCATCATGTTTGTTGTGTTCAGGGTTCCATTATGCAATCAACAAAATCTGTCCAGAGTTTAAACGCCAAAAAGACATTAAAATTAGCATGGCTCAAAAAAACATTTCATATGGTGAGGCAAGTAAACTTTACCCACAAATATCAAAGTCGTATGGGGATGTATTAATATCTTCACCGGCTTATTCATCTCCAAACAGATTAAATGTAAACACTACAAATTCTTCTTACAAAAAAACTTATTTTTTGAAACCAAAATCGCCTCCGAAGATGAACAAGGGTTTTGACAAAATAGCTCACAATACGATTATCAGGGAAGCTCAGATACCTACGCCTGAAAATGGATGTGGTTATCAAGTAGCCCCTAATGATACTGAAACTTCCCAGATAATGGACATAATTACTTCCCTTATCAACACATTATTAAAGAATAACACCTTAAAACCGTCCAACGTTGCCACTTTATATAAATTAATTGATAGTTTAAATAGTAATCATGGATTCCAAAATAATACAGTGGAACTGCAGAAGCGTAATACCTAAAAAGTCAGACCTAATTCACATAATAAATAAGCATAATCCTTTTTTAATCGCTCTAAATGAGACTTGGCTAAAACCAAATCTCTTTTTTCGCATTCCAGGCTATTAGCATCTACAGACGCTCCGATTTGGTTGGTGCCAACCATATCGGAACCGACAAGGCAACCATTCCAACATTGCTACAGATTGTCCGACGGTTGGCCTTCCAGCTGTCAGTTGACCATAGAGTAATATGTCAGTTGACCATAGTACGAAGAGAATGGGCTAAATTCTACTATAGAAATAGAGAAAATTACAGTCATATGCGGCTCTTACAACTTATTTTTTAAGGTTTTTAATGTAGCCGCACTGTCAATTTTTTTTAATACTTCTAACATAATAAAATACGCTTGATTTCTGGCATCTCTATTTGCGTAATCTTTGTTACTTAAGTCCCACAAACAGGGAAAGTCTTTATATAGTTCCAGCAATTTTATTAATATGTCACGTTCGGTGACCGTAACTCCCTCGGCGTTCATGTTGACGTCCTACACCGGCGGCGTTGCGAATGTGAATGAGCCAATTACCTATATTACTCTATGGAATGAGCCGATTTGGTCGGAACAAAGCTTCCAGACGTTCCAATTTGGTTGGATCGGATAGGAAGTTGGTTTGGTCGGTATCGCCGGCGCATCCGACCACGTCAAACCAATATTAATAATAATTATGTCGGACCGACCGCTCTCTACACTTTCCGATTTGGTCGTGGTCGGATGGTTGGCACCAACCAAATCGGAGCGTCTGTAGATGCATTACGTTTGTATTCGAGATGACAGAGTTGATGGGTATGGTGGTGCTGCCATACTTGTTAAAAAGTCAATTCAATTTAAACGTCTAATATTACCAGCGCACAATAATAAATATGTAAATAGTGTTGGCATTAGCTTAAAAAATAATATTTCAATCATTTCAATATATATATCGTATAATTCAGCATCAACGTTTAATTATTTACAAAATTTAATAAGATCAATTTCTACACCTTTATTGTTGCTTGGTGATTTCAATTCCCATCACCAATATTGGGGAAGTAGTATTACTACTAGTAGTGGTGAGCAACTTTTAGATATTATGGACATGCATAATTTATGTATACTTAACACAGGTGAACCAACGCGACGTACGCGAGCGAATGAAAATCTGAGTGCGGTAGATCTTTCTCTTTGTTCGCCAGGTTTAGCATCATCCATATCATGGCGTCCCTTATCATCTTCATTCGGCAGTGATCACTTCCCGCTATTAATGTCAGTTCCCATAGGAAATACTAATAACACAACAAGAAAGCCACGGTTGAAGTACCTATTGAACAATGCTAATTGGGATAAATTTAAAGAAAAGGTTGATTTACGTATTAAAGATCTACCTGAAAGTCAGGCAGGTAATGAAGAGATTTGTTCTGAATATTTAGCGAAAATATTAATTGAAGCTGCTGATGAAACTTTCCGGCATAAATCTGATAAAAGTTTTAAAGTTCCTACCCCACCGTGGTGGGATAAAGAATGTAGTGATGCAGTTAAAGAAAGGAAGCGTATGGAAAGAATATATGAAAATGACATGTCTGATGTTAATTTTGAAAACCTCTCTCAAAATATTAACTTTACCCGATCACTTCTTAAAAAGAAAAAACAAGAAGGTTGGAAATCTTTTTTTTCGTCATTATCACCAGATACTTGTTCAAGTGAAGTGTGGAAAAACATCAGGCGCTTCCGATCTGCTTTCAGGGAACAAACATCTGTCATTTCTGAGGAATTAGCTCACAAATTTATGGATAATTTAGCTCCATCTACAGCGCCAGAGTACATTGGGAAATCATTACCTATTATCTCCCCTACAGACCACGATTATAGCTCTTTAATAGTATCTCCGTTTGTTTTAGAGGAACTTAAAGGAGTTCTTTCATGTGTTAAAGATTCTGCGCCGGGTATGGACGGGATTCCATATTCCTTTTTATCTCACCTATCAGAAATTGGTCTAAAATATTATCTGGACCTCATAAATTTAATTATGATTTCTGGGAACATTCCGCGATCCTGGAAATTACAAGAAATTATTCCTATTTTAAAGCCCAATAAATCTTCAAGTGACGTATCATCATATAGACCAGTGGCTTTATCATCTGTCCTTTGCAAAATTTCAGAGCATTTAATCAAAAATCGACTGGAGTGGTATTTGGAACACAATAATTTTTTATCAAATAGCCAATACGGATTTCGTAAGGCGAAAAGCGCCATTGATAACATCTCCATACTGACTTCTGATATTAATATTGCTTTTTCGGATAATCAACATGTTGTTGCTGCGTTTGTTGATATTCGCTCAGCATATGACAATGTGGTTATCACAATCCTACAGCAGAAACTTTTCAGACTTGGAATTCCTGACATTTTGATTAATTTAATCATATGTCTATTAGAAGAGAGATATATTGTTTTGAATATTGATGAATCAGTCCATTTTCAACGTACCATGAGTAAGGGTCTTCCTCAAGGGTCGGTCTTAAGTCCTCTATTATATAATATTTATACACATGATTTAGCTGATTCGTTTAATAACAGAATTAACACCCTTCAGTATGCTGATGATCTGGTATTATACACTATAGATTCTAGTTTAGATTCAGCTTGTATTTTTTTAAATAAAGGTCTCATCGAGCTTAAGGGCTGGCTAGATAAAAATGGATTGGATGTTTCTGTTGACAAAAGCGTCGCTCTAATTTTTACGAGATCGCGAATAGTTCCTAGGGTTGATATTAGTTTTAATGGGAAACGGATCCCACTCCAAAATCATACAAAATTTTTAGGCGTGGTCTTAGATAGCAAAATGTCTGGTACCTTTCACATTGAGTACATATACTCAAAATGTGAAAGTATACTTAATTTGTTGAGGTGTCTTTCCGGAGTTTGGTGGGGTGCCCACCCTTTTTGTATGAAATTGGTGTATAATGCTTTGATACGCAGTATTCTAGATTATGGAACGTTTTTGTTAGAAAGCGGTAACGTAACGGCACTTAAGAAATTAGATAAAATCCAAGCTAAAGCTCTGCGCATTGTGTTAGGTGCAATGAAATCGAGCCCTATTAATGCCCTTCAGGTTGAATGTGGAGATCCCCCACTGAAGATCAGAAGGCAATATTTATCCGATAGATTTTTATTTCGTATAATACAATTCACCAACCATCCATTAATAAACAAGTTGAAAATTTTAAACGATCGGATTCGTACATCTTCTTTCTGGAAAAATAAATCATTACCTTGTTTAATTATAAGTTACCGAAAACTCATTTCAATGTCATCTAGTATTTTTCAGTCCCCAGTTTTACCTCTGTATGCATATAACTTCAAGTGCCTTTTGATCAAACCAATTATACAGTACAATATAGGAATCAATAAGAATGATATTAATTCAAATGCAAACTTTAGGTTTAATGTCGATAGGGAGTGGCGCAATTGGCATCATATTTTTACGGATGCATCTAAAACCTCGACTGATAGTTGTGTTGGAGTTGGTATATTACACGTACAATTTAAGATTACACAAAAGATCAAGTTACCGCCGGAGTCTTCAGTGTTCACTGGGGAATGCTTTGGCCTACTAAAAGCAATAGAATATATAATATTAATGAAGCTACATAAATCTGTAATTTTTACTGATTCAATGAGTTCTCTGCAATGCTTAGATAAATATTCTTTCTATAATAAACCATTTTACCCTGTTATTTTTGAAATCAGAAATAAGTTAGCTGAATGCGTTAACCTGGGATACTCGGTGACTTTTGCCTGGATCCCAAGTCATTGTGGAATCCAAGGAAACGATAGGGCCGACAGTTTGGCAAAGGATGCGGTGCAATGTGGAGATATGTATCCATACATTAATTATCCTCATGATCTTATGACATTACCGAAGCGATATCTCTTTGAAGCGTGGAATACGGTCTGGGCAGATACTGGGCAGTGTAAGGGAAGGAATTATTATAGAATTCAACCGACAATACCAATAAAGCCTTGGTTTGTTGGTGTTGAAGCAAATAAATTAGTTGTATCTACAATAAGTCGCATGAGAATTGGACATATGTGTATTCCTAGCCATCTAGCCAGAATTGGCGTATTAAATACTGAAGTTTGCGAGTGTGGAGAGGGTGAGGGAAACTTAGACCATATATTTTTCTCTTGCTCTTTATACGATCATTCTTCCTTTTATAATTCATTAATTTCCTCAAATGTTCCTCTTCCTACTCGTATGTCATATCTATTAATGTATCCTAAAAAATATTTTATTAATATATCTATGTTTATGTTTAAGAATAATGTCAAATTGTAAGGTTTATTATTTTCCATTTAATCTATTTAGTTTATGTAAAAAATATGTAATAATACATATAATGTAATTTGTATTGATATTTTCTAACTCTTCTGATCATCTTGCCTATACCGTCCTATCGTGGTCCTATCCTATTTTCCCGTGTATGGATTCCCTACCTTTTACTTGACACTGGCAAATAGTCATATCTTCTTGCCATTAAAAAAAAAAAAAAAAAAAAACAATATGGCCGAAACGTCAAATTTAGTTCATACATTCGCCGCGGGACATCTTTGGTGGCGACTTGTCTATTTTACTGAATAAACCTAAGAAAAATTAGTTTAGATTTCTAAAATAAAAGCACGCCAAGTGTCTAGATAAATATATTTAATGTTCATACAACTTTCTCATTGCGTTGAAGATATTCTCTCATGTCTGGGTTGTCTTACTTGTGTGAATACGGTGAATCTGATGAAAGCGAGTCTGAAGAAGTAACAAAGAAGTAAGTTGACTTGATAAATTTTCACTGCATATTTTCTGAAATATAAATGGATTTTAATATTTGATGGTATAAAATTAGGTTTGTATCTTTCAATAACCCAGTAATTACATTCAAGACGTTGATTGGGTTCAAAACTAAAACTGAAAAACGAATTAACGATTTAGTGTTTGTTTTTTATTTGAATTACCTTTGTTCATTTTTAATTACAGACCAAAATTACCGCCTCCAGATTTAAGTAAAATATCTACTATTCCCATTGATAGTCATTTTGATGATCCAGATCAACATAATGGTCGCCTTCGATCATTTCCTCATATAAGAGGAAATTGGGCAACATATGCATACATACAATGTAAGTTATACATATATACATGATTTATTAATATTTTTCTTCAGCCAAATTATTATGTTAACTGGTTTTTGCTTCTTAACTTTAACAGCTTCTAATATTAGTCAGATAAAATAGATTCCGGCATTTATACTAGAATATATTTTTTATCAAATCATGGTATACTAGTAGTAAGTAATGCATAAAATATAGCGCCCGGCAAACTTCTTGGCCAAAAAGTAGCGTGGTGGGGGAAGTTTGCGCATCAAGTTTTAGTAGTTTTACAATTTACTTTAGTTGGCCAAGAAGTTTGCCAGGCGCTATAGTACTGAATTGTTATATATATATATATATATATATATATATATCTATGTATATATATACTGATTTTTATGACACACAACAGATGCACAGTTCACAGTACCAAAAAATGTTAAGCTAATTATTTCTTTGTATCATAGATCCACAATATGACAATTTAAATGAGTTATTAGTGCAATTCAAGGAAGTATTAAGAACAATTAATGAACCCAGCTATTTATGTGATAATTTACATATAAGTGTGACTAAGACCATAGTATTGAAGTATCATCTAATCTCAGAATTTACTACATCTCTTCAAGATTCAATTAAAAGTTTAGAAAGGTATGTATTATTTTTGCACTTATTCTATTTATCTAATCCTGACTTTTTTTATGTCTGAATGCTTAAATATTATGAATAATTCTCTTAATTATATCACGTTTTATGTACGATACTGCATACTCTGATAACCACTTGTATGTAAAATCTTGCTATACAAGTAAAATTTTTTTTATGATAAACAAATCTTAATATATATAAATCTCGTGTCACAATGTTTGTTCTCAATGGACTCCTAAACCACTTAACCAATTATAATAAAATTCGCACACCATGTGCAGTTCCAACTTGAGAGATAGGATAGTTTAAACATGTAGGTACCACGGGCGAAGCCGGGGCGGACCACTAGTATTTTTATTACATTCAAGATTCGCAAAATATACACATTTATTTGTAACATTTTTTTAATAAAGGACACCATTAAAAGGTTTAAAGATAAAATTTATTTATGTACAAATCATCACAATCTCATTTTTTTTTTGTTTTGAAAAATAAATGTGAATAAAAATAAATTAATTTCCTTTCTAGTTTTGAACTGGGATTTCAATCTGTGGCGGTGTACACTAATGAGGAAAAGACTCGGACATTTCTTGCGTTAAAAACAGATCATTTCAGTAAGAAGTATCTTTTAAAAATAACTGAAAGTATTGATGCTGTGCTGAGTGAATTTAGCTTACCCAAGTTTTATGAGGTAAATATACAGTGAATTCATTTATGTCATGTAGTCAATAATAACAAATAATGATTGTTAAACATTAATCCATGAAAATTCAAGATTTAATTATTGAAAAAAAAAAACATGAGAAATATTTTTTATTGAATAATTTAAATTCTTTCAGGATCCATCATTTCATATGAGTATTTTATGGTGGAATGGTGACTGGAAAAACATAATCTCAGAAAAAATTGAAGAGTTAAATGGAATTTTGATGAAAGACAGTGAAGTTGCTCTCAATACTGTGACTATAAAGAAAGTGGACTGCAAAGTTGGAAACAGATTTTATCAATTTTGCTTAGATTGCAATGGAGGATAAACACAACAATAGAGTTTATATTAATCCAAATTATGCAACTCCAAAAGGGAGAAATAGCATGCCATTAAGTCAGCAAAATACAATATACATTAACCAAAATTTTGTGAAAAATAATGAACAGACAAGTAATGTAAACAAAATTTTTGTGAACCCACATTTCATAAAATCTAAAAATTTTGTTAGTGAAATGAGAACATTACATGAAAACAATCTAATTGATAACCAAACTGTATGTTTCAAGCCAGCAGTCCCTTTAGAAGCTTCTTTAGAATGTTATAATAATTGTTTATACAACTTATTGCCCAATCAAATTCCTGAGCCATCTAGAAGTTTAAGTTTTCCTAATAATGTGACAGAAAGCAGGAGTAATGAAACTGGGGTGAATAAATCTCGCTATAGCCTAGTAAGGAACAGTTGCACTCAAATAAATCCATGCAGCAACTACAAGGTTGATTTACAAGATACACTTAGTAAAAAGAGCAATTCTTTACAATTACCTATTGTTAAGTCCAGGTATCATTTAATAAGAAAAAATGTAGCTAGCAACCCAACTTCACAATCTCAAACAAAATCAAGATTGAAAATAAATAAATATAAAATGATAACCATTAATAATGTGCAAAAGAGTGATGAAAATAACATTAAAGACAAAAGAACTAAATTTGTACCCTTCAAAAATATATTTCCAACTGAACAAAAACTCATACGAAACAGTATTTCAATGCAACCACTTTTGAATCGTAGTTTATTAAGAAGTCGTACTTCAATACATATTTTAAGACAAAATCAAAAACTAAGACGAATTTATACCAAACAAAGGTATAGGGCTGCAATTGAAAATATAAAAGGCAAAACCAAAATAAATAATATCCCATGTCCATTATTTTCGAAGTATGGAAAATGTCTCAGAAATATTAAAGGCAATTGTGAATACCTCCATGACAAAAAACATGTAACTTTGTGTAGAAAATTTTTAAAAGGTATATGCCATGATGATAGGTGTTGCTTTTCCCATGAATTGTCAATGAAAAAAATGCCTACATGTAATTTTTATTTAAAAGGCATTTGCGTCAAAGAAAATTGTCCATACTTACATGTAAAATTGAGTGAAAAAGCAAAAATTTGCCAAGATTTTGTGCGTGGATATTGTGAAAAGGGGGAGAATTGCTTATTTAGGCATATAAAACCAATGATAAACAGGAAAAGTTTACAGTCAAAAGTATCGCCAAATAGTGTTAAAAAAAATTTACTGTTAAAAAAAGGAACTCAAGAAAAGGTTTACAAAAGAATTCCTCTAAATACTTCAGAAGAGGATTCCAAAAATATTGCCGAGGTAATTCTTGATAGTAGATATTTTAAAGAAACTGTTACTGAAGAAATAGATAACTGTAATGTGATAAAACCAACCAGATGTAAATTGGGTGATTTACCTTCTTTCATTAAATTACAATAATAATTGTGAGATTAGTTTGATTGACTGTCTGAGTATTGAAAACGATTTCTGCTTTCATAGATATTATTTTATTAATTAATACTAAAGTAGTTTCCCATTTTGAACCTCATTTGAGGTCATTTAAAAAATATTTCAGTTTAAGTACATATACCTGTTAATTTTTTACTGCAAGAATGTGATTTGATAATAAAATTATATAGTAAAAGAATTTGTTATTTATTAATTTAAGTACCTATCTAAGTAATTTTAATTTAATGTTCTAATTTTACTATGTATATTCTGCTTCTTCGTTCCCGTGGTACCTAATGAAAATATAAGTAGGTACCATAGGAATCTAAATAACAAGACAGTAGAAGTCGTGAGCGTGTGTGACCCTGTCGCCACTCAGTTGACTCTCACGCCACCAGTGCGCGTTCGTCGCTGTTCAGTTGGTGTCGAGACGTGCGTGTGTAGGTAAACATGGTGTGTTTCAGTATTTCCCATTGCGGAAATTCTACAAGATGTAATTATACATTTATACTAATAAAATAATAACATTTCATCGGTAAGTATTTTTTTAGAAGTAATGCCGTTTTTCCTTAAAATTAAAGAATATTTACAAGTAATACGAATGTCAATTGTCACCATCTAAACAATGAATGTCACAGTCGACTGTTCTTATTATCACGTTTAACACAAATTTCAACCTTATTTCTATGTGTTAAGGTTCAAAGTTATATCTATTGAAAATTAACGCCCTCTGTTGTAGAAAAGCCGAATTTTTTCGTATTTGTATTTTCTAAATTAAACCGTAAAATCGTTAGATGAAGAGCCCACGACGGCCAGACCTTCGTTATTTTATAAAAGTTATTACTTATATTATACTATTATTTTTTAATAATTATAGTAAACTAATGTTTTTAGTAGGTTATTTCATCTTTTAGGTAGTAATGTGAATTTGATGATATGTTAGTTATTTCTTCAATGTGTCTGGCAAGATGTAAAAAGCATGAAAATTGTCCGGCTCTTGAGGTAACATCTTTTTATAAGTCCCCAAGTAACATGTATAAAATTTAGCTTTTATACTATAACGAAACTTAGATACACCTTTACAACCTGTTACCTACCTGCCCAAGTAACCACAACCCAAACTTGATAGTCGCTGGTCGTTCTTATCTGTATAGGAGACATATACAGAGAAACTTTCAACTTTTATAAAATAACGAAGGTCTGGCTGTCGTGGGCTATTGGGTTAGTGCGTCAGGGTACATATTATAATGCTGAATTTATTATTTAAGTTAGTTTTCACTAAAACGAAGCTGTCCAATAAAAGGCATAGTTTACTTGTGTGTGTACTGTACTACTGTTTAGCTATCGGTTAAAATGTGTGGATTTTGGCGGCAGTGGTTTTCATACTAATTATGATATTATAGCAGTTCTAGTGACTTGTCATTTAGATTTCTATGATAAAGGAGCGTCCATAAATTACGTGAGGTGTTTTTTTTTTGACCCTCCATTCCCCCCTGGTGAGATGTCGTGAGATTTTATTTAACCCCCTCCCCCATCCCCCAATCTCACGTGAGATTTTTCAAAATGTGGGTTTCTTATGTAAACTCATTGATTTGTCATTGTAATAAAAATGCTTCGTGCTTTTATTTACGACTAGTTAAAACTAGTAATTAATATTTCTGAAAGTTATGTGTAATAAAAAATTAACAATAGAATACTTAAATCGTAACCGTAAGATGCAAATCTTAAGCATGTACAATTTGGATTAAATGGACCAAAATAGTATAATTTGTTTTGTTTCAATCAGAAAAAAAAATTGCGTGATATTTGCCGAGACCCTCCCCTCTCCCCAACGTAAGGTTAGATGAGATTTGACTCGATCCCTTCCCCCCTAAAACACCTCACGTAATTTATGGACGCCCCTAAGAACTATAACGTAACTTATTCTGACTTAAGGGAAAAATAAAAAAATGGTCACTTCAGTGTTACGTAACGTTTAGAGATGGTATTGTATATCATACAAAACACTTTCTTATATTATGAATGCGAATGTATTATAGTGTAAATGTAAAGTATGTAATGTTACGATATATGGACCGCTATATTGATTTTGAAGATTTTGGTAGGTATAGAATGGATAAAATTAAATAAAAAAATTTTAAATTATTAATTATTTCTTATTTTTATATTTTAACATTTTTAAAATATTATTATTATTGTTTGATTTATTATTTAAAAAATAGCACTAAACCCGATCTTTAATTTTATTAACTTTAATATTTAAGTAAGTCCACACGTTTTTCTGATATTCCAATTAAACATCTTTTTTTAAAGTACTTATAATTAATACAAGAAATATTCAAATGGAATAAACACACTTCATTCACTTGGCAAACAAATTTAAAATTACATATTTATACTTTATTCATATTCATACATTTCTCCTTTAATAACATATTTTTTTTATATTTATTTACATAACTTATCGATAGCTCGGCACGCAACTGATATCCATCCCTATTTGTCACACACACATCTATATAGTATATCTATAGCTCATCTGCCTACGATGCGCACTAATATTACCTACTTGCTCTGTGGCACTAAGCAATTTGTACAATACACGCGCTCTATACTACTGTAATATATACTCTATGTAATACTTGAACGCTCCCATAAACGATCCAAATGACATGATGCAACTATAACTGGAAATACGATTCCAAATTAACAATTTAAGAACTTACCAACTTACACACATATTTGCAATACCCCGTAGACGCCCTTTATTCAGCCGTCGTTCACTTTATTGTACAAGCTAAAGTTTGACAAGGAAAGTAAATTTATGTGGTATTTGTAATCAGGAATTAAATTAAAGAATTTATAATATGTACAGTTTTTTTAATTTGAAGTAAACGAACTAGTTACATAATATTATCGAATAAATAATTCCTAATTTTCCAGTAAGTATTCCAATGTGGTAGACGTTCACATTTAACTTTTCGATATAGGTACATGGTTATATTTATAAACAGACTATTTCTTAAACCATTTTGGTAATTTACTCTCTTTTGATGTTGAAGTTTTATTGTTTGAACTACCTTGCGTTTCTTCCAATTTTCGCCTTGTAGGGGCTCTGCAAAAAAGTAAAATTTTGTAAAAGAAGAATTCCTTCCAAAACTCAAAATATAGCAATACGAGAAATGACAAAAAATTTTCTTATTCAGCAGTTCAGGCTATCTTCTTATTTTTAGGAAACTATTTAATTTTCTTCAAACATCAACATCATCGCTCATGATGATGTTATGATTGTAAATTATAATTATAAATTTATATTGGTAGTTTGTGTTATTGGTATGGGATAAGTAAAATTATTGTAACTTTACAAGATGACGGCAATAGGCCGAAATATCTCTAAATATGTTATTACCTGTATTTGGATGCTAAAATACTAGCAGCATCACTTGAAGTTTGTTTTAAGTATATATCATCTTTAAGATAGGACTGCCCTGAGTTATCTTCCAACCATCTAAAATGCATATGCACACAGGGGACATATTTTGCGTCTAGTAGAGTTGTATCTGGATCTAAGCTTTCCTTCAGTGGTGTTGTGACTAAAATGAAAATAACATATAGAAGCGCCTACTTTAGCATTTGTAATAATCTACGCCGACCTAACAATAAAAAAGGAAACCAGATTTACAATCAATAAAACTTAAAAGGTTGTCAAAAAATGTCTGAATATATATTATGTCGCTGTCACCTTGTTGAATCTGATATTTGATCGAATGACTAGCGCATTTATTGAATGACGACATTCAATTGAATTACTAGGCCGAATGTTGATATTATAACAAGCGTCACTCAACGTCCAACTAGTTAGCTGATTGGAACATAGCCCTTTGAACTGAGCGGATATAACGCTCGGCATATTGTCGAATGACTAGCGCACTCATTGAATGACGACAGAATTTTCGTTTCACAAACGTCCAAAAGAAGTCGTTTGTGAGCCGAAGCCGCTTCGCGGGGCTCCTATTACCACAGAATCTATTACTATGTAGTATATAGACCTTATATAAAATTAAATCTTTCATTCATGTGATCATGCATAAAATAAACAATTTAAACTAACAAAAAATGCCACATTCTTCGAAAATTCACGAAAAATAAAATTCCACGCGAGCGAAGCCGCGGGCGGGCAGCTAGCATAATAATTGTGTAATATTTACTTACATATTTGAAATTCTTTATCTTGATTTTGTAGATGTTCCTTCACAAAATTGTTAACATCTCTTATTGTATTAGAAGGTGTAAAAACTCCTTGTAATATCATGTTATCCGGAAATTGTATTCGTACTACAACATGTCTATATGCATTAATTTTTTGTTGAGATACCTGGAAAAAATAACATTATTTAAATTATAATTATAGCACAGACTTTTATACACTGCGTGTGTGGTGTGTACAACTAATATCAGCTTGCTTTTTAATATTACCTGCTTTTCAAGTTCCTCTCTTTTTGTTGATGTTAAAAGAGGTGTATTCTCGAACTCAATTCGCTTTTGTTGCAATTCATGGTAAATTTTTCGTACTTCTTCTATACTCAATTCATAAAAATCATCAGGAAGGTCTGATAATTCATCATGACTTTCTTCGGGTTGCATAAATGCAATTGCTTTTTGAGAGCCAACCTAAAATAAAATTGTCATAAAAGTTGTACATCTTTGACTTACAAATTCCATTAAAGTATATAGGTATGTATTGCTTTAAGTCATCCCTAGACGGTAATGCAGCATGACATACGTTATGTGGTGTCATGCATGAATGATTGTATAGATTGATAATTGAAATGAATGACATTCAATCTACATGCTGGTAGATAAAATTGATGAAGCTTTCTATTTTCTTTCCTGCAACTTAGACTTATTCAGCATGATCATTTAAATAAGTTGTTGTCTTAAAAAAGCTTAATGTACAATCTCAGACTGGACGCAAACTGAATCAAATTTTTTTCTTTTCTTTATAAATTTACATATATTAAGTTTTATATGTTAAAATGATTAATATGTGCTAATGATAAACAACTCATGATATTTAACAAACAGTTTATAGGTCTGCAATTCAGCCTTTCTTCTTATTTATTTAGATAGCTCATTTTACGAAAAGCATATTTTAGGCATTTCTGCCTTTGTAATTACACTTACAAAAGTGACCTCCTCCTCTATTTTAAGGCGTCGTTCAAGTTCATCTTGTGTCTCTAATTTTTTTTGTGCTTTGCTCTCCAGATTTCGTTTAGAACTTGTTGCTGTGACTGACTCTCTGTTTACAATTTCAGTGTTTTGTTCACTATTATTTATAACACCTATGTTATCAGTTTTTAGAGTAATTGAATGCTGTTGTTGTATTTTTAAGGACTTGTATAGTTTCACTGGATCAATTGATTTCATATCTTTGTCTTTGTGTGCTGCAATTAATTGTTCCTCACCACTTGTACCTGAAAGATCTTGGGTGTTCATATTAATAGGTTCCTTGTTATTCACATCTTCTGTTTTAGGTTTTTCTGGTTTAGCACGATACACTGATGATACATTGGCTTGTCTGCAATTAAATGATATTTTAACTAAATAAATTCTAGTTTTATACATTTATAGCTAAGTATAGTATTTTATCAAAGATATACAAACTGCTCTTGAAGAATAATGATATGGAAAAGATGACAATAATTTCAATCAGGCATCATTATTAATTAATAAACAATAGAATGCATCAATAATTTTCAAAGCATAGAATCAAAATATAAATATAGACAACCTTGAAATCTCAGTAGGACTAATTTTAAGTTACCTATTATGTTTTTAAATCTAATTGTAAACCACTAGAACATATGAATCACTTACGTGGTTTCTGTTTTATCCAGTAAACGAAGCACTGCTCTGCCAGCTATTAATCCTAATTGTCTAAGCGTTTTTTCTTTGAGAGCGGAAATCCCAATTACTTCCTGCCTCATATACATGATGGTGGGATTTTTCATAGTCGATAATTCATTGTCAGCAAGAGATGTCACCAAATCAAATAAATAGGTATTAGGAGCAAATTCTGCTGTTCTCCTTTCACCTGCAAAGTTGGATTTGACCTGATAGTTATTTTAAAGAAGGAAATAATGTTTTAAATTAATAAAAAAGTGAATGAGCCATATAAATAGAATTATATACACATACTATTAATTCTTAATGCAATGCAAAAAAATTTAGATTACTATTACCCAATTTACTCAAACCAAGTCTAGATATGAAGCGTTTTCATTTAATTTTTTACTTACATTTCTACTTACCATCATCTAATAAAAGACCCACTGTAACATTAGCTTCAACTCTCTTTTTCTCAGCTTCTACCATCTCTAATGTAGCTTTATTTGGTATATTACAGAATCTTATGGTAGTTGTTAAGTCAACAATGTGATTATGGTGTTTTAAGTTATATTCACTGGCCTCATATCCCTGTTTTTCACATACATCTTCTAAGACCTATTGGCATTACATATATTTAATATTAAACCTTAATCAGGTTTGGTGAAAAAACTATTTAAGTAGATAAATTTAAAATACTATAGAATACCTGTAAAAAGCTCGTGTCCGGCGTACAATGTACTTTTATACGCCTGCCATTAGGAATAAGTATAATGATATCTTTAGACATTTTTATTTATTTTATATCTTTCAAAAAATATTTTAATTTACTCAACCAGCAACCATTAAATATCAAATAACACAGTACTAACTATTGAATAGAAGTCAAATAAATAAACGTAAAAAAAATAAAATGCATATCACTCCTGTTTGAAAATGTATTGAGAATAGGAGATGTCAATTGTCAATTCACAATAATTGTCATTTGTCGTGACAAATGACTGTGACAAGTCCGTGGACTTGTCACAGTCACAGATGACTGATGAGATTTCAAATTTCAACTGTGTTTCAATCGGTAGGTAGTACAGGTAAATTAGCTTGGAGAAATTTTTGCATATGTAGTGGTGTGTATATTACTCAGATCTTAGAGCGCGTTTCCACTATATCGTTCTGGCCTATACAAAAATGTTTCGATATCCTAACATTACTATTTAATTTTATACTTATTCCTAGCAATATGAATAAAAATGTAGTGATAGCACCACAGATAGCACAGTTTATACACAATATACAGATACATACAGTAAGGAAACTTCATACAAAACGTTCGAAATGGCACACGCACACAAGCAAGCGTGTTTACGAGAATCATAAGCTCAGAGCAATAAACCTATCCATACCATACCTATAATACCTAGGTTTATTGCTCTGAGATCATAAGGGTATTCAGGGGGATCGATAGTAGCGGGTGACACATCCACAGATTTTGAATGACAAAGACCACAGACATATATAAATTTATAAAGAATAGAAAAAATTCGATCACGAGGCGGGACTCGAACCCGCATCCTTCGCGCCATTCCGGGGCGGATGCCTCACCAACTCAGCCACTCGTGACCCGCCCGAGTGATCGAATTTATTCTATTCTTTCAGTTTTATGTGTCTGAAGGGACACACCGCGCGCCATCTATTGAGATGATTAACAACCATTTCAACCAATATGAAGCACTTTTCAGTGAATACAATATTGTAACGATGGAACACGACCTTTTTTGTTGAATTTATATTTTTGGTTTTATGGCATTCAAATGCTTTATAAATATAAATTTATAAAGAATAGAAAAAATTCGATCACGAGGCGGGACTCGAACCCGCATCCTTCGCGCCATTCCGGGGCGGATGCCTCACCAACTCAGCCACTCGTGACCCGCCCGAGTGATCGAATTTATTCTATTCTTTCAGTTTTATGTGTCTGAAGGGACACACCGCGCGCCATCTATTGAGATGATTAACAACCATTTCAAGTTGGTGAGGCATCCGCCCCGGAATGGCGCGAAGGATGCGGGTTCGAGTCCCGCCTCGTGATCGAATTTTTTCTATTCTTTATAAATTTATATTTATAAAGCATTTGAATGCCATAAAACCAAAAATATAAATTCAACCACAGACATATATTAAGTAGACAACGCAAGTACCGCGATCTGTATGAAAACCAAGCGTGTCATATTTTTTGTACTGACCTTGACGCGTTATGACGTCACGAGCGCTTTTTAGTGATGGTAATTTCATTTTACGCTAAATCGATTAGGACGCCACTCGCGCGGCGATTCTAGTATCGTCCTATACCATCGAAGTAAATCGAAAGAAATCAGATCAAACTAGATCTATGTCTAAGAGGTAGTCAAATAAATGAATCGTAATCGATTACTAAATCGATTCAAGACAGAAAAATGATAATTACCATAGACAGAGGAATGATAAAATAAAGTTATAAACCTTTTAATATTCTAACAAGTAAACTAATGTGTTTTAGCTTTTTCTTACATATGCCCATTGAGTTACCATGTACTACGTACTAGAGAGGCCATCGAAAGAAAGTAATGAAACTGTCAATCAATCAATCTTTATGTCCCGTTGCATCGATCCATTTTTCTTTTATGTTCGGGTTACTTGGAAAACTGAAAAAACAAACATAGTCTAAGCAATAAGGAGTTATCTTAAAAAACTCCCAAGATGACACTTTAACTAATGGCGTCCATGTCATAATATTTATTTTTAGTACCTTTGTATTAAAATACTTAAAAGTTCTAGGTCAAGTCGTATTAAATGACAAAAAAAATCTATGCCTTTCTGAAAAATTGCTCCTTCAAATTATCATTTTTCTGTTCGATTATAAAATCGATTAGAATCGAGAACTGTTGCATCAAATGAACATCACTAACCACAAAATTGGACAGAAAAATGAGAACAGAAAAATGAGAAGACGCTATTCATTGCTTATTATCATACGACGCGATCTTTACCGTGCCAAGTAAAAGCCGCAATGTATTCCGAATCATTCCGTATGGTTTGGTATCCATGTTTGTCACGATCGTTTTCCACAGATATTCTTTATTTGATTTTAAAATAAATAGTGCATATTCTGATTAGAAAATTACTTACCGGTGGAAGGAAACATCTCCGATAACTCGGCCACTCACAGCTGTGGAGTTTCTACAGTTTATAACGGCGCAATTCGGCATTTTACTTTATTCAGCTTCACGTCTTTCCTTGGCGAACTGCAAGCGCGGACTGAGTGTAGGCCAGCGTCAAGTAAGTTTCATAAACTTAGTTTGGACACGGGAAGTACATACACTCGCTTAGTCTATCTTGATACATGTCTGTGACAAAGACACATAGTATAGAAAAGTGATGTCAATAACTTCACGTTAAATAAATATCGATTGTTTCAGTTTGTAGCCTAACTATATTTTTGGCTTCGGTATCTATTGTCCCAAATATTCTTTTAAAAAAATATTCAATCTATATTTTTGACTCTCCTACGATTTTATTATATGTATAGATATTAAAAGAACCATTAAGTACATAAATATGCCTTTATTCGAAAAAAAAAAATTACAAATTATTTACTGAAAAATACTTTCGTCTACTACGACTAATTCGGAATTTATTGTTAAATTTTATACTGCAAAATATTCTCAATCTTATGAACAGTTTTTTTTAAGTAACTGATTATGTTTAATTCGTTGTAAATTAATTCAGCCACTTTACAGTTTATGTGTAGCAGCAACGAAAATGTTATCCATTTTCTCGACATACTGAACAAAATCATCTGGTGGTATAATTGGTATAGTTGAATTCAAGCAGCCGAATACTGCGCACTTAGATTAAGGATTGGTCTCCGCGCGCGCGCTACGACTAGATACCGCCCCACCTAAAAACAATAGCTCCGTGAGTGCGGCAACTCATTTCTGTAGTGTGTGTTAGGCAATTTGTAAGGACGCTAGTGTGTGTGAAGAATTGTGCAGCCAGCTACATAAATTTTACCTCATAAATGGGAAATCGGCCATCTTAGAAAGAAGTTTGAAAAATATTTTTTTTCATCCTGACCTGGCCGGGAATCGAATCTATGAACATGCGACTCAAATCCACTTGCGACGCTACTATACTATAGTCACAAAGGTTGTTTAAAAGTAAAAAAGCGGAAATACAAAAAATAACATATTATACGAGTCAGTTAAACATGGTCAAACATAAATAAATTATTGTTATTATACTTTTTTTATATATGTGTTAGTAATATTTGTAGTTAGTATTGAAAAAAAAAGTTCA
Organism: Colias behrii; assembly: GCA_029959065.1. Classification (NCBI taxonomy): domain Eukaryota; kingdom Metazoa; phylum Arthropoda; class Insecta; order Lepidoptera; family Pieridae; genus Colias; species Colias behrii. The sequence continues at coordinate 5,866,925 of JARWMC010000011.1, read as the reverse complement.
AATTATTGCTAAAAGATTTCCTCAACCACGTGTATTTTTTTGGATATGCAGTACGGCAACACTGAATGGCGTCGTATTTTCGTAGACAAAATTTTCGAAGTAAAGGAGAAATTTCGAATAATACGATACTTAGTGATGGTACGTGATTCCAGTGTCTTTCTTATTTTTTGTTGTATTATTTTTAAATAGTTTTATGACACAAAGAGGCATTTTACTTCAGATTTTGTTCAAAATCTTTATAAACTATCGGTTCGTCCTCTCCACACAATGCTTGTGACACGACTGGCTTGGGTACGCCGAATTCGGCGTACTCTTAGTTGCCGCATTTTTCAAGTACGCCGGCGGTATCTAGTCGTAGCGCGCGCGCGGAGACTAATCCTTAATCTAAGACTGCGTAATTAGTACGTGACATTTTTAAAATGATCGCCGAAATCAACTTATCTACAAGCACGTGTTCAAATTAAACTGAAATAATATATTTCACCAAAATGTTAAAACATAAATACATAAAAGATATTATAATTATTGTATTTTTATCGATACGTGACGTCACCACTTTGTCAAGCACTAAGCCTGTCAAACTATTTTCTTTTTTATCCTAAAACAAAAAGGTGGTGTTATATAAACATATAGTTTATCCATTTTATTGGCACACAAAAATGTTAATTGAAACTTAAAAATTACTTATGATCTCATTCAATCAGAGCTGTGATTTAATTAAATGTAAGATAATCGTAAGCTAAAATTGTTCTATGTTTTATCTAAGTAGGTTTTTTGGTTGTTATTGTGGACTGTATATATTGTTGGGGTTCGTGGTCGAAATAAAACCCTTCCTTCGACATACATACATATATTTTCCCTTTACAATTACAATTTATACCTAATCACTATTGCTTATTCACTACTGTTCTGGAATAATAACTTGCTGGGACTGATCACTATTAGTACTTATTCACTACTGGTCTGGAGTAAGCACTTGCTCGAACTGAACTCAATTTGAAAATTTGGGCTATTTATATTCGTCGCCGGCGGCGATATTCAAAGAGGCCGCCCGGCGGCGAGGCATAAAGCGGCGGCGGCATCCAAAAGCGGCGAGACTCAAAGCGGCGGCGGCATCCAAAAGCGGCGGCGAGACTCAAAGCGGCGGCGGCTGTCTTGCATTTGCCGCCTAGGCCACGCCTCCTCCACGTGTAAACGCAATACACGTGGCGTACTGAGTACAGCGCGATAGGCGAAACCGCGGTGCGCCTCATTGAAACCGCGGTGCGCCTCTCTTCCACGTGCAGCGTTAATATTCCGCCTCATACACGTGGAGCCGCTGCGCGGGGAGCCCCGTTACCGCCTGCGTGTACTCGTCCTTTACAGTCCTCCCCCCGGCGTAGCTTGCGTAGCCTCCTTCATCACGACGAGCTTGCTGACGGGGCGTCTGAAGATCCCGCTCTTGGTCTTCACTTCGGCTACCCGCACAGCGTCGTCCGGCCCGGCGTGAACGCGCACCACGACCCCCATGGGCCATGTGTTGCGCGGCAAGACGTGGTCCACGATAATGACCACGTCACCTTCCTCGAGGCGTCGCGTGTCCTTTCGCGCCTCCCCCCGTGGCACGAGCGTCGGTAGGTACTCCTTGATCCATCGGCGCCAGAAGTGGTCGGCGAGCGCCTGGCTGGCGCGCCAGGTCCGTCGGTCTGCTTCGTCGCACGGCCCCGTCGTCGGCAGTCCCGTTGAGGAGCCCAACAGGAAGTGGTTGGGCGTGAGGGCTTCGGGGTCGTCTGGGCTCACGCTCACGTGAGTCAGCGGCCTCGCGTTCACCGCGAACTCCGCCTCGGTGAGTAGAGTCCGCAGCACCTCTTCTGGCGGCGCCTTCTCCCGTAGTGTCGCGCCGAGCGCGGTTTTCACCGACCGCACCAGCCGCTCCCATGCACCGCCTTGATGCGGCGCACCCGGCGGTATGTAGCGCCACTCCATCCGGTGGCGCAGCGCTTCTTCTTGTAGCGCCGGCGCCCACTCGTTGTACGCCTTCTTCAGTTCTTGATCAGCACCCCTGAAGTTCGTTCCGTTGTCCGAATACATCAGACGAGGCCACCCTCTGCGCGCTGCCATCCTTCTCAGCGCCATGATGGCTGAGTCCGTTGACAGAGATGCGACGAGCTCCAGGTGCACGGCGCGCGATGTCAGGCATGTGAACAGCGCGCCCCATCTCTTCTCTCTTCTTCGTCCGATCTTGACCATCATTGGCCCGAAGTAGTCGACCCCGCAGTTGGTGAAGGGTCGATGGAACGGGTCGAGGCGAGCGCGCGGCAAGTCCCCTTTGGCTGGGACCTGCGGCATTGCTCGGCGTACTCGGCACAGCGCGCAGTTCTTCTCCACAGCGCGCACTGTAGGCCGCAGGTGGATGACCCAGTAGCGCTGTCTCAGGTCGTTGGTGACGCGCTCGCGGTTGGCGTGTCCGGCGGCACAATGTTCCTGTAACACTATTAGTCTGGTTATTCTGTGCCGGCCGTCGAGGATTACCGGCTTCTTCATTGTGTCGGGTGCCGTGGCTGCGTTTATGCGGCCCCTTACTCTCAGCACGCCGTCTTCCATTACCGGGTCCAATTTGTACAGTCTACTGGATCTGCTGATGGGGCGCGCGTCCTTGATTCGCTTTATGTCTTCTCCAAAGCTGTCGTTCTGTGCGCGCTGTACCAGCAGCCGTTCGGCTTGCTCTAGGTGGCGACATTCTAGTCTCGTCGCCGTGTGTCTGATGCGTATGTCGATGAATGCGAGCACCCTTGCTGTTGCTCCCACCAGTGTGCGGAATTTGGAGAAGCGCTCTGGATCCGGCAGCCATTCCATCTTCCGTGGCAGCTCGCTTACATGCAGTACATCAGCCTCATCCGTAGTTTCTCGTAGTTCCTTCTCCGTGGGCCACTGGTCCTCCGTCTTTGTCAGGAATTCTGGACCCTGGAACCATCGATCATGTCCCGTGGTGAAACTTAGGCGGGTGGCGTCGTCGGCAACGTTTTCATGAGTCGGCAGCCACCGCCACTCTTCCCTTTGTGTTAGTTCTCCAATCTCACCGAGGCGATGCGCGACGAACGGCGTGTATCTCTTTGCATCGTTGCGCACCCAGTGCACCACCGTCGATGAGTCTGTCCAAAACCAAGTACGAGATATGTCATACCTGTGCTTTCTTCTTATCTGATCGGCGAGTCTGGCGCCGATCACCGCCGCCTGCAGCTCTAGGCGCGGGATTGTCTGCGCGCGCCGTGGTGCCACCTTCGCTTTCGCCGAGACGAGTTTCACTTGTACGCTGCCGTCCGTTCGCCGCATACGCCAGTACGCCACGGCTGCGTACGCTTGTTCACTGGCGTCGCATAGCACGTGCAGCTCGATGTCTTCGACGTTGTCCGTTGCGTAGCATCGCGGCAAACGTAGCGCGCCGACCGCTTCCAGCTGCGCCAGCCAGCCCGCAAACTGCTCGCCCTCTTCTTCAGGTATTGGTTCGTCCCATGAAATTTGGAGGCGCCACAGGCTCTGCAATATGATTTTAGCACGGATGGTGAAATAACTTAAGAGGCCTAGTGGGTCATAAATTGACATTACCGCACTTAATGCTTCGTGCTTGGTTGGCGGGCGCTTGCGATCTCGCACCTCCACCGGTACCCTGTTCATTGCTGTGTTGAATCCTAGCGCGTCTTGCTCGGCGTCCCAAATTAGCCCGAGGATCTTCGGGGCTGGCTGCGCTCCTCCCAGCTGCGTTGGTGTGCTGGCGTGTAGTTCTCGTGGCACGTCCCTCAGCACGCTCCTGTCGCTGGCGCTCCATCCCCGTAGCTTGAAGCCTGCCGCCGCGTGCACCGTCCGTATTTCTTTGATTGCTTGTCTGGCTTCCTCTGTGTCGGCGTAGCTCACCACCAGGTCGTGCAGCCGTAGGTCCGCTTGCTGCTGTTCTCGGACGTGAAGCACGCAGTCCCTTTCGACGATCATTTGACGCGGCGTTGTTCCATGTATCACCCAGCCGAGATTTGTCTTGGAGGCGGCAGGTTCGTCGGCGCCGCCCATCCGAAGCTCTCTTGTCACGATGTGCTCCCAGTGGTCGGTACCCACCAGGACACCCGCGCGTGCTTGTTCGTAACATACCTCACGTTCCGGTATGTCGCGCAGGTGTCTGTACCGAAGCAGGGAACCCGGGATGGACTGCTGATGCAACTGTAGCTTCTTCATCGTGCGGGCGCGCAGGTCGTGTAGTGTCCCGTCGCTCTGCCCCCGCAGCTGCACCGTCACCAGCCGACTTCCTTCTTCAATCTGCTCCATGTTCGCCCCGTGGATGCGGAGCGGCATGGCGGGACCTTCGGCGCCGATCTGTTGCGCCAGGTCCTCATCAATGAGGGTGATGGTGGAGCCCTCATCGAGCAGTGCGTGCGTCGATACCTCCCCCCGTGGGCCGACGACGGTGACTGGACACATCTTCAGCAGGACCTCGCGGGGCGGTGCGGTTGCGCGGTCAGCAACCGCCATGACGGTTTCTTCGGTCGACGCAGCAGGCTCTTCTCTTCTTACGTCGTGCAGTGATGAATGATGCGGGCGGCGGCACTGGTTCACGCCGCATGGTTTCGCTCGACAGTAGATGCGCCGATGTCTCTTCGTGGCGCACTTGAAGCAGGCGCCCTTTTCCCTCACCAGCGCCCACCGCTCATCCACCGACAGCTTGGCGTAGCGCGGGCAGGCAACCATGGTGTGGTCGCGCCCGCAGCACAGGCAGAAGTCTTCTTTCTTCTCTTCTTTCTTCTCTTCTTTCTTCTCTTCTTTCTTCTCCTCTTCATCACCACTGCTGGAAACTATGGCGTATACTGCCGACTTCCTTCTTGGTGGAGCAGGTCGCACTGCCGCTGCTGCCGCTGCTGCCGTGGTGTCTCTGCGCGCTGGCGCAGTGCTGCTCGTCGGCGCGTATGTGTAGCGGAGCGCCTGGTCCGCCTCTCTCATCAGGAAGCGGGACAGCACCACAATTTCCGGATCTGCCGTTCCTTCCTTCACAGCGAAGCTGTTGATGTCCTTGGCCGCTGCTCCAGGTCGCGGCAGCTTCCTCAGGTCCTCCATGGCCCTGTCGATAATTATCTCGGGCCTCCCGAAGCACTGCTCCAAGGTTTTCATGACTGCTTCAGGTGATGAAGCAGTGTGAAGCAGCGCTGCCACGGCGTCCCTTGCTTCCCCCTTCAGGCATGTACGCAGCCGCTGGATGTTTTCTGCGTCGGACACTTGGTACATGCTGCTTGTGTCCCGGTAGGCTGCTCGGAACGGCAGCCACTCTTCGATCGCACCTGAAAATATAGGAAGGTCCGCGTGGCGTAGGCGCGGTCGCGCCATCTTCTCTAGGGACGCCGCCAGCTGCTCTATTCCTGTTCGTCTGGTCGGCGTCGGCGATCTTCCTCTTCTTAGTTCGGATCGCTGGTGTCTGTCATCCTTCGGCACAGGATGTGACTGGAGCCACTCGTCCACCTTGTTTCGTTCTTCTGTCGCGGTGACGGCATCTTCCGGCAGGCCCTCGTCTTCCTGTATGGCGGACACCTCGAACTGTAAGCGTTTATTTATTAGTTCTTTCTCAATTTGTAGTTCTTTTCTCTGGATAGCGGCGAGTCGCTCTGCCGCTTCTAATTCCGCCGTCTTAATCCGCCGCGCCGTACTCGCCGACGACCGCACCGATCTAGCGGATCTCGCTGGCGAATGCCGTCGCGGTTGCGGCGGGATCTCCATCGTTTCTGTGGCTGACGTCAAGCGTGCGTCAGACGGCGATGCCAACGGGTCCAGCACCAGCCGCTGCATTCGTTCTTGCCGCACACGCTCTGTCTCCTGGCTCCGGTCTTCAACTTCCACAGCGTCACCCTGGCTGCGGGTTACCACCATGCCTAAAGAGGTGACGCACCGCAGGCTTATACTGGCAGACTCGTTCCGCTGACCAGCACCCCTGATTCCCGGCGCGTACCACTAGGTCACCACTGGCGGCCCGTGTCTGCCCGTAAAAAACCTTACGACTCACCTTATTGGACTAGTACCAACAGCGCGGCCCCGTCGGTAGGTACCTGACTCGCCTGGTGACGATCAAAAACACCAGCAGGCTAGTACCAACGTTACCGGTTTGCCGATATTCGTCCCTCGAAGGTGAGCTCGTTGCCGATGTGCACCTCTCTTCGGCAGGATCTGGTCTTCCACGTGCAGCGTTTCTTCCTTGAAGTATCCGGCGCTCGTTGGATCACACGTTGTTATCCGGCGATCGAAGGGCCACACGTTGTTATCCGGCGATCGAAGGACCACACGTTATTGTGGACTGTATATATTGTTGGGGTTCGTGGTCGAAATAAAACCCTTCCTTCGACATACATACATATATTTTCCCTTTACAATTACAATTTATACCTAATCACTATTGCTTATTCACTACTGTTCTGGAATAATAACTTGCTGGGACTGATCACTATTAGTACTTATTCACTACTGGTCTGGAGTAAGCACTTGCTCGAACTGAACTCAATTTGAAAATTTGGGCTATTTATATTCGTCGCCGGCGGCGATATTCAAAGAGGCCGCCCGGCGGCGAGGCATAAAGCGGCGGCGGCATCCAAAAGCGGCGAGACTCAAAGCGGCGGCGGCATCCAAAAGCGGCGGCGAGACTCAAAGCGGCGGCGGCTGTCTTGCATTTGCCGCCTAGGCCACGCCTCCTCCACGTGTAAACGCAATACACGTGGCGTACTGAGTACAGCGCGATAGGCGAAACCGCGGTGCGCCTCATTGAAACCGCGGTGCGCCTCTCTTCCACGTGCAGCGTTAATATTCCGCCTCATACACGTGGAGCCGCTGCGCGGGGAGCCCCGTTACCGCCTGCGTGTACTCGTCCTTTACAGTTGTCTAAAACCATATTTAAAAATAAGCGTTCCAACTGAAATGGTATGTTCCTCTCATAGAGATAGTATGTACTACGTACTAGAGAGGCGATCGCTACTACACTCTCTTTAACACGAGCTAGAGGCAAAAGTCACAAGTCTCATTTAGTCTGTGCCGGACTGTGCCCCCCGCTTGCCGCGTCAACACGTGTTATTGCTCTGTTCAAAATGCCTTTGTGTTTGCTAAGATATTGTTTTAACAGTTCCTATAATACAAACAAAGCCCGAGGAGTGACTTTTCACCAGTAAGTTTCCTTATTATGAGTAAGTCATGCATTTTACTAATATTGTTATCATTTTGCGAAAAATCACCACGCGTTCTGCGTTTCGCGCCATTTTTCATAGACTAACAGCACAGACGTGACACTATCGATGAGTCTGCTAAAAAAATGTAACTGGATTTTTTAACTATGAATATACAATATACAGGGTGTAATCGTTAAGTGTGCACAGGCGATTATTCCGTAACTATTACAGATATCAAAAAACTTTAAACTGATATCGAAAGTACTTAACCTAATGAGTAAAATGGCCATAATAAATTTTTAAAAATAATACGAGAAATATCTAAAAAATTAACTTTTAGCCCTCCCATACATTTAGTATGAGATATGAATATCCCATGTACATTTAATATGAATGATTTTAGCTTTTCTTTGTTTTTTTGGTTTTCTGCTTTAATTACTTCGCAAATTTGAAGGGAAGTTCATTTAGAAACTGTAAATAGACCTCCTCATTGTATTGCACAATAAGGACGTCACTTCGAAAATCTGCTATGAATACAAAATGTATGCTAAGCTAAGCTAAGCTTACTAAATTGATATTATTTAAAGGAAATAAAAATACATAGTTTAATATAAAATCCTCTTTTTATTAATTCCCTAGTATCAGTACCACCAGATAGTACCGAGTAAACAGATTGCACAATGTGTCGCATCTGCACGCATTGCTTAATCTTTGAACTTGAAGCCACGCCCCGCTCGTTCCACACGTACCCCACCACATCGGCCGCGCGCAATGTTTTTGTTTGGAATAACCACTCTAGTACGTAGTACATACTATCTCTATGGTTCCTCTACAAATAAATGTGACATTTCTTTTAACAAAGTCTTTTAATTTGTTTATTTTAAAATTAATTTCTGTTAATTTATGAATGGTACAAATTAACTTTAAAATGTCATAGTACACACTTTGAAAGCCCTACTTAAGATCTAGTAAATATTTTTCAGTCTTGAATAGTGACAATAATAGGTAACAATCACTGCCAATAAAAGGTTTGACTATGCCAGCAACTGGTATTTTAGGTTTTTCTTTTAAAGGTTCACTATATTAAATAAAGCGATTTAATTTAAAATTGAAAAGTACTTTATAATATTCTCCATAGATTAGAATACCAGTATAAATGTTTTTTTCTTAATTAAAACATAATTGTACATGCAAATTTCACCGGTTTTGTGAAGTAGCTGCTTAAAGTGCCAATAATTGGGTGGTTTACCCTATGACATAACTCACGGCACGTAAGTTTAGCGCTGACCTTGAAGTGGAGGGGATCTATTTGAACGAAATAAAGGCGAACTTGCCGTACCTAAAACATTGAAGGTCACCGCTAGAATTACGTGCCGCGACCCGTAATAAAGTTTATTAAAAAATTTGAGACTAATTCGAGTTACATGCATATTCCATAACTCTTATTTTTTCGGTGGTCTGTTGCGGTTCTGCATCAGGTGTTCCAGTCTCCAGATTTTCAAATTTATACTCTCAGTAGAAAATGCTCATCACGTGGAACAATTTGTATTACGGCACAATTGTTATAACTCTTATAGCTTAGGTACTAAGGCTTAGCTACTAAGGCTTAGGTGTAGTCATAATGTAGTCAGCGTAGTCAAAGAAAAACCCGCATAGTTCCCGTTCCCGTGGGATTTCCGGGATAAAACCTATCCTATGTCTTTCCTAAGATCTCAAGCTATCTCATACCAAATTTGAAGTCAATCCATGCAGTACTTTTTTGCGAATTGCCTATTCAGTCACAAGTCACACTTTCCTAAATTAAGAAGGTCATTAAAATGAGAAGATTGTTGTCCCACGTCACACGTTGTCCTAAATCTATAAACTACGTCAAAATATAATAAAGATCATGAATCAGTGATTTAGAACCAGTGGGTCCTGAAATTATCTACGATTTAATTCAAGATCGTTTAACATATTAATAAATCTCAGAAGCAAGATACTTACGATTTATCCCACGAGGAAGTCATACTTTCTATTTATTTAAAGAAAGATAGGTCGTAATCTGTGTTAATAAGATAATTCGTATTATGGTTCAGTTATAAGTCAGTCTCTAATCCCTGCTGACAATTATTATCTCATAAAACATTGGATTTTAAAAGTAAGCATTTAAATAAGTCAAGTTTATGGTTACTAAATGCGATTACACCTTCCTAATTGCGTTTCTAATTAGGCTTAGAAATAATTCAGTCAGTAAGAACTCAGAAACCTACCAAAATTTAGGAGGCTAACTTGCTAAATGCGATTGCACTTTCCTAAATTTAGTGACGACTACTAAGGACTACCCCTTAATGTAGTGGATTAAATATAGGAAGTTGTTTTATGCCCACTCAATTGAATTGGTCAACTTACCCTGTTATCTATACCTAGATATTATTATTTTATTAAGTAGGTTTCAGATTTATGAAGGGAATGTACAGATGTCAAAAGATTATTAGCATTAGATGTAAAATAAATAACCAGAAGATATTGTCCAAAAAATATATTTTATTGTAGTAGACAACACGAGGACGCGCGCCCGGCGCCCAGCCCGCCCCGCGCGCTCGTCCCACAACAACGCTTCGCTATCTACATCCGCCTCTCGGTTTTAATAATTGGAATATTTTATTTAATAATTACAACGTTTTTTTATCTGATCTTATTTTAACATAAAGTATAACTAATTATTTTGTCTTGTATAACTTGGTGTAAGAACAGCCTTCAGGAATTGAAAAAAATTGGCGCTATATGCGCCTCACAGCACTGTTTCCATTTCTACTCGCGTCCGCTCCCTATAACATAAAAAAAGGATTTTTATCACAAAGTAACAAACATATTTTCTTTTCTTGCTTGCGTTACATTGATTAACTATAAATTTGCAGGTAAAAAAATTTCTCGTTTACTTTTTCGTTACTGTATACTGATGAAGAGTAGAGTTGTAAATTGTGCAGACATTTATGCAAATTTATAGGTACCTAGCGCGTAGATCGTCACAAGAGAGCGGTCTGCCGAGGTCCGGCAGCAAGTCCGCCGGCACGTGCAGCGTGCGCGGCCGCGTGGCGTCGTGCGGCCGGCCCGCGGCGTGCAGCGTGGCGGCGGACGCGAGCCGGCGCGGCGGCGGTTGTAGGCCGTGTGCCGCCAGCACCGCCAATAACTGCCGAGCGCGGGACACTGCCGCGTCCCGCTCGTGTTGTGCGCGCCATATCTAGTTTTACCAAAATATGTGTCTGATAATATCTTTTAAGAAAATTAATAAATTATGTCCATACGTATATTAAAAAGATTGTAGAATCCCAGTAAGGTTTTATAATGTAAGAAAAAAAGTTTTGGTTATTTGATATAGGTACATATGTATTGTGAAAATGATGATAACTTTATTGAGAATATGTAGTTGCTTCAGTTTCTATGAAAGTGTAGTTACTAACTTTTAATTTTTCTTTTCTAATTTGAATGCCTTTTTACCTGCGCAGCACACACAGCAGACCGACAGTGTGGGCGTTTGCCCAGTCTAAAGCCTTGATCTGCTGTCGCATCCATCACTGCATTTTGCATTGACAAGGATTGTCCTAAAGAAAAAAAAAAGAGAAATTTAATTAATTTTTCCAAATTTAATTAAGTCAATGAATACAGCTATTGAAGAAGGATATACAGCTTACCCATTGAGATGGAGACGAGCGTACAGCATGGGTGTAATTCCGATTTAACGATATGCTCCCGTGCGTAACGGAAGTATAAATGTTCACAGAATAATATAGCAGCAGCTAACAGTATACCAGCCATCAGTAATAGGAATGCTGATAAAAACTGTTCCAGTGCCAAGGGATCTGATGACTTGTGCTCTTGTTTGTTAGGTTTACATGTACCCGTCATCCAGTACCTATAATGAAGTGCTCTTGAAACGACATGCCCTTCAATTAATAACTCAAGCGGCAAGCCATTTTTTTATTATATTCATGGTTAATACATATTTGTTTAGCAACGAAGTTATATCAACATCTTGAGGAGTTGCTGGCAACATTGCGTATTACAGAGTTGTTGACGGCATGTATGTAGATGTTACCGTTTCGACAGCCTATATTGATTGGAATAAAGTTTAGAAAATAAACCAACAAAATTTAACAAAGTTTCGCCACTTCTCACCCCTCATCAACAATGTTGATGAAATCTTGCTCAACAAACATTTAGGAACCATGAATACGAGTACCACATTAAGTATATTCTATGGCATAATAGTATCGACAGAGTAGATATTTTGAAGATTACCTGCGTAACCGTTCTAGGTCTCCATTTGAGCGTAGGTCTAGTAACCGCTTATTGAACATACCAAGGTACTTTGAATTACGAGTAAAAGCTAATCCGTAGCCTGACATCGCGTACCATGCACCGACAGTTAGAAGTCTGCAGTCTTCGTCCTTAAATAATAAAATTTTGCCCGGTATGTAAATTGGCATAAATAGTACAAGTAAATATTTAATCTGTTCCTATTAACTACTTATAATAATATATCTCGTGTGGCGGAAATTTACCTGAGATACTAAGTAATCCAAAACAGTTCCATCATATATAAATGCATCTAATTCACCCGTTAAAATGCTTGTAACACCTGCGCTCACTGTGCTACGGTTGTACCTTTAAAAATGTATAATTAGTTATGATCAAAGTATATTTTCTTATATTTGCTCACGTAGGTAACTGAATACTTACGGAGTCATGTAAGAATGTGGTTCTCTAAAGTATTTCTTCAATGTCGCATCTGAATGAGACCACGGTACAGTACCGAACTTCAGTGGTGGTTGATAGGTTTTAGGTTTTACTATTCGTGGGTCATCAATACCGCTCAATTCATGGAACTCTTCCCTGGTTATCATGAATGCCGCTAGGTTAGCAGTGTATATAGCAAGAAATACTACTGCAAACATCGCCCACATATTAGTCATGAAACGTGCGGTGAAACCTCGAGGTGAATCCACATGAACCGAAGCCTGTTAAAATTGTAGGTACGATGTATTTATTGGTACCCTTATATAAGGTATTAAGATAAAATATGTGTTATGATATTGATTATTATATGAGGAAATTATACATTTTCAAAATTTCAACAGAAATACCTTATTAACCTAAATTATAAATATATTATGTGTTATGTAAAAAAAGAGCGTGTGTGCACACGTGTCACTCAGAAGTGAAACTTCTTTGGCAAGATTCAACAGTATCAAACTCATCGCCTTACTCCATGACGTGACCGTATTGCCATGACGCGACCTAGAAATTTTACTCTCAACGCACCTAAAGAAGTTTCACTTCAAAAAATCGTGATAGGTAGGTACACATTTAGAGCATTGTTTTTACATTACCTCACTTATAAATAACAAAGAATACTTACTTGAAAAAGTACAGCCCATACTATCCAATATGTGCGACATAATGAAAATCGGTTTTGTACATTAATCTGCCCTGGTGAACGATTTAGACCACTGGGTGACAGCCATTCAAATATGAAAATACAAAAAGTTGCAGTTTGTATCGCAACAGCCCCAACAAGCATCCACGATGCTGTATCAAATGGTTCGAGAAAAGCAGTGGGAGATATTATACCAGTTCGTTTTGCGACCACAATTGCAATACCCGTTTCCATGAACGGTACACTAAAGTCGACTACTGCTTCTCTATCAGAATTTATAACCAACGATGTAAGCACCTTCAAAAGAAAAATAAAACAAAATTTAAACAACATCAGTAACTAGTAGATGATAAAGCATCATTTACAGAATAAAGTGCGTCTTTTACTTACCATGTCGGTCTTCTTGTTTACAAGCTCTGCTATTAATCCATTCCATTTTCCATCTTGAAAAGTTCCCCATCGTCCATCTTCCACACGTACAAGCTCATAGGTAAAACCTAATTGTTCAGCTAGTTGTTGCAACAAATCTATGCAAAAACCGCTGCAACATTGATATAACGAACTGTTCCTATGAGCAGCACCAGCTTCTATCCTGTAGACATCCATTTATTAAAAAAAAAAACTTAATCAATAAAGCAAAATAAAATAAATTGTAGAACTCACCCGACAACTTCTATTTCAGGAGCTACTCGACATATTACACCTCTGTCTAGAGAACATCTTCCACTCACTGGGTCTGGCGGAGCCAAATTAATATAAGGTGGCTCTTCTAAGAATGTAATTCTCATATGAAACTTTTCTGGCACACCTTGGGGAGGTGTATGCAGACCTCCAGGCCAAATTATGTCCTTTATAGCTAAACGCTCTTTAGGATAAGAATTCCATGTTCCTATTTCTTCCCACACCAGCTTGAGTAACAAAATCAAAATGAGAATGCGAAACGTTGATATAGATTAATAAATAATAGCTTAATTGTGAAGTTGTAATTTTAATTACCTGATCACCAAGTGTTGGTCTCAAATTCATAATTTTTAGTTCAGTAGCTCGTAATTCCCCATCAGGTGTAAATTCTATACTAGGCCTTCCAGTCTCACTCTCAACGCTCACGTTGCGCAGATGTCGATAGAATCGTTCACCTGTAGACCACCTTGCTTCACCGCTGCCCGCTCCATCACAGGAGAGCCTCGTTCCCAATGGATATCTAACATTCTCAGCCTCAGACACATAGGATTCAACTCCATATGCAAATACTTTAACAGCTGTTGCTATTTCCGATATTATACTGGAACTCGAGGTATCAAAATGAACACCTAAAATATTTATCATTATTTTAAAAATTTACTACGAAGTATAACTTTTTTATATTTTCCCTTGACATATTCTTATTGCTTTTACCAACAAAATAACTTACCGAGCATTCCAACTGGGAACTTATTTGGAGATTGCATGGAGCCCAATACACTTTGTGTAACTATCCAAACATAGCTCTCTCCGGTGAGATGAAGATCAGCTGCTGTAGATAGAATATCAGCTGCCTCTTCCCGTGTTGCATATAAGAGCATCACTCGCGCTTCACTTGTCACCAATTCATTGAGGTCAGCAGGTTTCTTCACAACCACGGCATTTAAAATCGTAAACTTAAAACGATCCTGTTGAATTTGATATTTTTGGTTTTATGGCATTCAAATGCTTTATAAATATAAATTCATAAAGAATAGAAAAAATTCGATCACGAGGCGGGTCACGGGTGGCCGAGTTGGTTACCCATCCGCCCCGGATTGGCGTGAAAGGATGCGGGTTCGAGTTCCGCCTCGTGATCGAATTTTTTCTATTCTATATGAATTTATATTTAAAACGATCCTGTAAAAAAATTACAGATAATTTTTCAACCTACATAATTTTTTTTATTGCCTTATTAAAAATTAAAATACATATAAATTCCTTACTTGCAGAGAGCTAACTCTTTCGCGGACTGCTTGAATAAAATCATCGTGCCCCGCAATGGCAGATGTTACCACACTGAATTGATGCCACTTATACCTCTCGAGTATAGAGAGCATGGCTGCCGTTTGATGTTCAATTGTTGGAGCCAACTGTAATCTCAACGATGCATGAGATGCATGTTTTTCCAAACCGCTATTATCAGCGTTCCATGCAATAACCTGAAAACGAAACCAACACCGAAATTGAAGCGTTGGAATGGGATTACCTAGCATGTTTTATAAGCGAAGAAGAAGTATAGGAAGTTAGGCATATATTTTATAAAACGCTTTACCGGTATGCCAAGATATCCGGCCAGCTGTAGAAAATATTGAGCGGAGGCAGTAGATCGCCCGTATTGTTCATGATTCATAAGATAAAGTATAGCAGACACGTTGACTGCTAGAAATTCTTTACATAGCGAGTCCAAGATTGCTGAAAGCATTTAATACATGTTTAATGAACCTTTTTAAATTTTAAAGCTTAGTTTAAGTTAATAGAAGGTCGAAATAGTTAAGTATAAGTTATAGTAAGTAGTTAGGTATTAAATATTTAGTTAGCATTTTAATTAATTTACAATTAGAAAGATATGGATTTATTTATTCTACTAATAATTTAAATTCACTACATCTAGATATTATTATATAAGCCCAAACGACGAACGAACAATTATATATGCGAAGCTGAAAGTTATTAGTAGTTACTTATTCTTAGAACCATATCATACAAACTACATTCAATATTCATATACCCAAATCAAATATTATATTATTGTATAGATATAAGTACTATACTATACCATATAAAAATGTATGTTTGTCTGTAGGTACGTCGTCGTGTATAGAATCATAGTTTACTGTATTATGAACAAAGTGTTGCACACGTGCTCAAGCCAAAACATACGCATCCATCGCAACCGCTGCACCACTATTATATTGTACTAGCTGCTCCGCGCGGTTTCACCCCCGTGGCTCCACTCCTATTGGTCGTAGCGTGATGATAATATATACCCTATAGCCTTCCTCGATAAATGAGCTATCTATCACCGAAAGAATTTTTCAAATCGGACCAGTAGTTCCCGAGATTGGCGCAAACAAACAAACAAACAAACTCTTCAGCTTTATAATATTAGTATAGATTTAAAAAAATTATACCGGCCGAATTGAGAACCTCCTCCTTTTTTTGAAGTCGCTTAATAAAAGAAAATTATATTGTCTACCAAATCACTAAATTGCACCTATATAGGTATAGCACATACCCAAGCTAATAAGCTCCTCTAAGGATTAATATTATATCTACTTGTACTTATCGATACATAGGTATAAATTAATTAAGTAGACTAAGATAGAAGTAGTTAGGATATTAGTTAAAAGTTATCATAATTCATAATAATTTGTTTATTATTGTTTTTTAAATAAATTGTTTATATTTTAGTCTGAGCTGCAGTGTAACGACAACATGCAAAGAATAACACAACCATGCATTCAGGCAACAGCTTAAAAAATTACATGTAGAATATACTAGTCTGTAGTTACATTATTAACAACTATCAACTTATCAAGTCCGTAGTAACTAATCCTAGTACTTACACATAGGACTAGGCGTCAGGCCTTGCATCGAAAGCGTAATGTTTAGACGCACTTGTGAGAAGAGTTTCAATTTTCGTGGCAGTTTAGACAGCGCCGCTTTCTCAGCTCTGGTGTAATCACGTGCGCCGAAGGCCTTGTGAGGCACAACAAGAGCGGCGGTAATGACCGAGGGTGCGCGGGGAGTCTGCGGCGCGGGCGATGTCCGCGGCCGCCGCAGACCGTCGCCGATCCGGACCCCACCGCCACGCGCACCCTCTCTGCCTCCAGCACCAATCGTACCGCTACCGATTTTAATACCACCAGCGCGCTCAGCACTCACTGCCACCAAC
Source organism: Colias behrii (assembly GCA_029959065.1). NCBI lineage: Eukaryota > Metazoa > Arthropoda > Insecta > Lepidoptera > Pieridae > Colias > Colias behrii. Next base: position 5,850,448 of record JARWMC010000011.1, on the reverse strand, counting down.
GCTACCAGCGCGGCCAACGCCATCAGAGAGGTGCGCGCCTGCATCTTCACTTTTGATGCTATTTGTGAAAATAAAAGCTATCAGCTTCAAAATATTTTTCCATTAAGATATAAAATACACATGTAGACGCGTTTAAGCTATTAATTTCGCATAGGTATTTCTTGTTTACTTGAAATTGAATAGAGTGATACCAGTTATACCACTCTTAATCTTAACTACTTAATATTATTAGTACAAATTAGCTCGACTTTTATTTTTAAATTAATTAAAGTAAAAAAAAACAACACTATTATACTTAGTAAATATAGTTAAATAACATTCAAAATAATATAGGAGAAATAGTACGTTCTGCTACTGTGGTTCTGCGTAGGTGGTATAGAAAATTAAGATGTACCTAAGTAATTATACAAATAGTGCCAACCTGTTTATGGAATAACTATATTTATAATAGTTAACTTATTTTATTATGACGAAGTTAAAAAAAGAAATTACATATTGTTATGTGAGTACTATTTATATAACTCTCAATAAACTCTTGTAGTTAATAATTAATATTTATAATCAGAAAATGATTTCTTTGAATCTAGCCTTAACTAGATTATTGCCATCATAAATCAAGTACCTAAGTAAGATAACTTCATTGATAAAATTAAAAAAGCCTTTTTTTATAAGGTTTTATATGATTATCTACATAATTTGTCACGAACTCCTCAAGGTCGATGTATCTATAATATTGTATGGAAACTTTACCTATAAGCGCCGAAAACGGTGATGGCAATGGCAGCGGTGGTGGCGCGGCAGCGTGCTTTGGGCTATCCACATAAATCGAAAAGGCGGCGGGCCGACATGGGGTCGTTCTAGGACGGACAGTGGCGTGGTCGCAGAAACGCGAGTACCACGCGTGTTTACGTAAGCGCCACGCCCCGAGCCACGCTCTGGCTGTGAGGGGCGCGGCGCACAGCGCGAAGCACCTCCGGTCGCCGAGGGCCGACTGACGCACCCTCACCCCTCGGCCATAACAGCATCGCGCCTGCGTCAAACGATATCATCGCCTCCAGTTACATAATAGAGCCAAAGATCCACACACCCTTTATTATAGGCGTAAGATGAAACGCTTAAGTTTATCTTCTTACACTACGCTGACAAAAAAGCACAATCGCTATTTTGGCTTGTCTAAAAAACTTACAATACGATAAACTCGTAATAATTTTTACATTTTACTACATAGTTACGATAAATAGTTATATATTTTATTGTAAATTTGGTATAGGCACCATCAAGGATTGTTACCTACTACTGACATTGTTTAAGCCAATGTTCTGTTACACAAAATATTTTGATACTAACTACAGTGAAACCTGGTTAAGTGAGACATCAAGGGACCTGCAATGTCGTTTCACTTCCACTTACCCAGTGTCTCAGATATACAGGTATAAATAAATATCTGTCTCATTTACAGAGGGGTGATAAGTGATAACGATTGTAGCTTTCGTTTTGACATTTTTCAAATAAACATCTGTATGATAAGTAAAGCGAAACTAAAACTGAAGGTAATTGAAGCTCAAAATTTGTACTGACGTACTTGGAATTACGTGTGGAATTTGTGGGTTGAATAAGAATGAGTAAACAAACAATGTTATCTCAGTTACAGAGGTTTATGCATATAAAATTTACTCGCTGTCTCAGTTATAGAGGTAACTATGATGATAAATCGAAAGAACAAATCCCAGATATAGAGGTTTACCTCGTCCCACTAACAGAGGTAATTCAGTGCCAAAGTGTTGGGACCTCAGCATGAGTTACAGTTATGGAGGTTTCTCACTTATCCAGGTCCCACCCCTTAAATGCATGAATTTTTTTATAAAAATGAAAAAAAATACATTACATTTGAGATAATGTGTAGATTCATGGAAAAATAGTAAAAAAAATCCGTATAAATCTTTCTTTATATATATAAAATTCTCGTGTCACAATGTTAGTCTGCATACTCCTCCGAAACGGGTGGACCGATTCTCATGAAATTTTCTGTGCATATCGGGTAAGTCTGAGAATCGGCCAACATCTATTTTTCATATGTACCACGGGCGAAGCCGGGGCGGACCGCTAGTATTTTAATATATTTTTTATTAAAAAAAGGTATGTTTCAAAAATGAAACACTATGCATTAGGGATCTAAAATATAGTAAGTTTCAAAGTATAATATTTTCGGTGTGTTTATGTCGTATATACACATCAATTATTGTGAAATAAGGAAAAACAGTTAGAATTTTTTTTTGAGCATAGGTACACATTGCATTTGGTGCATTTTATAAAGCTCAAAAGTTTACATCCAGGAAATTGACAACGTCTTCTTGAATCTGTTCTTACAAGCTCGTGGCCAACTCTATCAAGTCGAACGTCTTTGGTAGGCATAGAAGGTAAGTTAGCTGTCCTTTTCTTTTTACAAATAGCTTCTTCCAGACTTGAGCTTGGTCTTCCTCTCTTACTCTCTCTGTGTGTTCCATATTTTGTCAACGTTTCAGCCAAGTCACTGCGAAACTCTCCCAAATCCATAAGGCTTTTAGGGTTCACTCCTTTTTGTTTGTTTACTTTTAGATATAGTACCCAGGCATTTATAATAGTTATATCCAAGAGATGATAAAAAATTCTGAGGTACCACTTTCTTGTCTTCATATGGATGCGGTAACGACCTAAAAAACTGTCCATAAGATCGACCCCACCCATATGAGCGTTATATTCTAGTATTACCTTAGGGCAGGAAATAGGCAGCCTTCTTTATTCTTTTTTGTCATACCTCTCTATAGTCTCCGACGGTTCAGCTCCAACATACGTGGACAGAAGAATAACTGGTTTGTTGTCTTTCCAGCTAACCGCAGCTACTTCTGTCCCTTCGTAATTGGACACATTTTCCTCGTACTGACCTCTAGGTACGGATTGTTTCATTACCTCAGATTTTGTTGGTAATTTGCAATTCTTGCCTAACCTATTTCTTTGCACTGTTCCTAGGCAGTAAATTCCTTGCTGTGCAAAATAGTGCATCAGGGGCAAGTTTGTGTAATAATTATCGAAATAGATTATGTGGTTCCGATTTCTCGGCACCCCACGTGTAAGTCTAATAACTGTATCTGAAACAACACCAAGCTCTGGTTCTGCTAGGAGACGCTCGTGTGTCATTTTACCAGAGTAAATTTCAAACTGGTAAGCAAAGCCTTGCAAGCAGCACATAACGAATAACTTGAAGCCCCATTTATGTGGCTTATTTGGTAAATATTGTTTTAAAAAATGCCCTATTTTCGTGGCACACATTTGCTCGTCCACTGATAACCTCTGCTCATATGGAAACGAACCAAATCTGTTATTTAGATGATCGATTATTGGTCTTAGTTTATGGAGCCTATCATGGTAGATATGGCTTGTAGGCAAATGTTTGTCATTGTCATTGAAATGAATGAAACTTCTTATCTTTTCAAATCTGTTAAGTGACATGGTTTCAGAAATAGGGGCAAATCCAAATTTTGTTGACCAATATGATCGTATATTGGGATATCGAAAAACTGACATAAATGTGAGTATTCCTAAATACTGACGCAATTCTGTGGTCGTAATTGATTCCGGTCGAGCTGGATTTTTTTGTACGCTGTACCTATTGCTTTCTTGCACTATGTGTTCAAAAATTTGATCGGTAAAAAAGTAGGAAAAAAATTGATACGGTGTCTCTAGGCTTGTTACTTCGGAAAGATAAGCAGTATTGCCGTCAAACAATATTTTATTCTCGTCAAACTGAAAGCTTTGCTTTTTCCAAATAAGTTGTCGGTTGCTGATAGGTGTACTCGCCGGAATGTGCTGGTTTGATCCAGAAACAGTTGATTGATTGTCACTACTGGTACTATTGTTATTCGAATTAGGAGAATCTGAGTTATTTACGTCATCCGTCGGCTCATCTTCTAGCACCTGCAGCAGATCTTCTCTCGACGGATAGAAGTCTAAGTCGTCTCCATCGGACTCGCATTCATCCTCCGATAATTCACCAGCTTCCAATCTTCGAAGTATATCCTCTATATCATCGTCCTTGCAATTTCTAGCAGCCATCTCTGTAAAAAACATATAAAGCCATGCACAAATACCCATCCGCCGCCAAATTACCGCTAAGACTATAACGCAATTTATTTTGTCGTTACTGCATACCGTGTCATTTTTTAAACACATGAATTTTGAGACGAAATCTATCGAATTCATGCAAAATGAGAAAATAAACCAGAAAAAGCAAAAAATAGAACTACCTACTTACCAATACAATACACTTTTTCTTATAGAGTAAACTTCACTCGAACTAATTTTTATTGTTTTTCAAAAGTTGTAAGTATGTACCAGTCGCGCCAAAGTCGTACGTTGGTTATAAAATGACAGTTTTGTTCGCGCGTATTTTGAATACCGTAATTTTTTTTTAATTCGTCGTGTGCACTCACTGTGCACTAGTAAAGGAAACTATACCACAGAATACATAATAGTAGCTAAACGCTACAGAACGGACACTCTCCGCCTCCCGCCAAAATTAAACTTACCTCACCCCGTGCGATCGTGATTAAAATGGGCCATATTTTTCTGCAAGGACGATACGCAACGAAGATTGACAACATTAATCAAATTGACTTATAGTAATTTTATTATTTTGGATTTGTGATTATCGTTTTTCGTAGAAAATGGTTAGATATTGTGCTGTTTACGGATGTATTTCATCAGAAAAACGCGAATTTTTTTTTTACGCTAGTCACAAATGTGCCAACCATAAAGCGTTAACACACACATTTGCAGTCTCTACAGTGTGACTGTCAAAACGATAATTTTGTATGGAGTGTCCGGGGTGTGACTATACATTCAGCCAAGTTTGACGTCGGGTAAAATTTGTAGCTGACAGTTGGCTATGAAGTTGGTGTTTCAGTTTTGATACGCCATGCATTTATGGGTTAACCAAGTTTCACTGTATTATGAAGCTATTATGATTTAAAAATAATTATATTTCTAATAATTTGCTAGTCAAGCCTTACTATACGTTATCTACTGTAGTATACTATTGCACCTCATGGTAGGCTTTTTAGTTCTGCTACGGCACACTATGGGCGCTGTACAAAATTTTATACAAACCGCTTACTATTAGCTACAGGAAGCGCTGTAGGAAGGAGCGCTGAAGCGAGGGAAGCGGTAAGAGGTCTAGAAAATATTGGATATTGGAGGGCGTTGATGTAGGTAAGGCGGGCGATGGATTTTGATTTTTGACACAGAACAAGCAGCCTTGCGAACCAATTGCTGCGTGAACCAGTCGAGGATTATTCAAGGTGGCGTTAGACGAAATAAGCCTAAGAACCATGTGACGTCTAAATTGGAACACCTCTTAAACCTACGTATAAAGGTTTTCTAATTTCTATCACTAACCTAGCACCCATAGTCCAGCTGGAGATGCGTGTGACATTTAGTGTACATACATAATAATATGATGCTTATACCTATCTATAGGTACTTGATTACATATTTCAATGCTATCATTCGTTTCATCATCAAGGTTCATTATATTTTTCTATAGGGTTCCAGTTTCAGTTGTAGAAGTGCAACTCGTGACGAATAGGCATGACGAAAGATTTTCAAAACCTCTTCCATAATGTGTGTATACGTTTATTAAACAAGAAAAACCCTATATTTCGCTAATATACTTAAATTTAACGAAGATAAAAGCCATTTTTCAAAAAATATTTATTAACTGTGCTAAAACAGCTCACAGCTGTCATGGCGTAGGCGTGACGTCACTCTTACGTAAATACGTAATTATCTGTATGCATAGCGAAGTAAAAAAAACAAATATTTAATTATTAAGTGTTATAGAATCTAATTTCAAAGTTTATAAGTGGTGTGCAGTATTGCAATGTGAATCTACATAAAAATAATACCCAAAAAATAATATGAAATGATTGTATTTGACGCAGAGAAACCCGAACCACATATTCGTGAATTCGCAATTATATTTCTGTTCTGAGTCGATAAAGCATACGTGAAAAAATAGAAAATAAATAAAAATGCGTATTCTCAACATATTCATAACAACAAAATACACCTGACGCGAAGTTGTTTACCCACTCAAGTGCGGGAGCCATTTTGCAAAAATCGGGTCTTGTGCGAAACCGGCTCCCGGTGCCGCCGCAGTTGGGGTTTTTGGCGGTCCAATATTTTTTTAAAGTCGATTATCTCAGATTCCTCAATAGCACATTTGCAAGTATATATGTATATTCATAGATAATAAAATAGTCTATGCCTTGTCAAAACATGGTAACATTTAAATAAATAAAAACAACTTGTAAGTCAAAGCAAATGTACCCTTGTAATTTTTGTTACATTTTGTCTGCTAATAAAAAATTAAAACAGCTGTTCAGTGAGATTTTAATATTTATTGATCCTTTGTTACACTCTTCTTACGAGAAAATAAAAACATCATACCCTCCCATACATTTTTTTTACACATTCCTTGTTTATTTTTTTGTACAAAAAACTACCTACTCAATGTGTCATGAAAAGTGGGCCACTTAAATCATGTGGTTATGTTGTTATCTTGATTTATAGCTAGCCTGTTCTTTCCTTAACATGTCATATAAGTTAGAAAGAGGAAGGTTATTAGACCGTTTTATAAAGCGAACGCAAAACCCACGACTGTTGATCGACCGGGAGCCGGTCGCAACGCACAAGCCCCTGAATGTGGATCGACCGGCTCCCGGTCGTCCCGCACTTGAGTGGATATATAGACGTGACGTCACGCGTGTTTCAGTCAAAATGGCCGACTGCAGAATTTCAATGTTTTATTTTATTGATAATCCCATTAATCTTAATGTTTTTAATATTTCTAAGTCACTATTTTTAATTTATATTATATTATACATTTTCCCTTAAAAACACTAATTCGAACATTTATGGATACTGTCGTCATGCCTATTAGTTCGTACCAAAGACTAGTTCGTACCTACGCACGACGTGTGCCTCCTTTCGTGGTTCTACGCGATTCAACTAGGATGGATCCATTCTGCGCCATTTTTTAGATACCTATGTGTAAAGTCAGTCAAGTATTTATATTTGATGTAGTTAGGAGTTTTGTTTCTGAAGTTCAATATAGGATTTCGAACTAAAACGTATTTTTCAAATAGGTACCTAACATTTGACACGAAATTAGTATTAAAATGTCGGCTGTTGTACTTATGTACCTACAATTTTTAAAAGCGGCGGCAAGTAGTTTTCGAGAAAATCGGGAAAAAGGTGGGGGAACGTTCTCCAGCGGAACTTTTTTTAACTTGTAACAAAAAAGAGAATATGATAGTAGGTATGTATGGTAGGTATGTTTGTAACGAACTCGAACAAGATGCCGCTGCAGCTGCTGCTACACAAATTTTATAGTTAGAGAGCTAGCGCAAAGCTATATCTGTGACCTGGATTTTTGTGTGTTGATTCCCCTATACCTACTATACATGAGATGGGATTCACTAAGTCCATTGTGGTGGACGGGGCGGGCGCTCAGGTAAGACAGGTGGAAATTTTTGGCGAACTTTAAATCCATTTGACCACGTCTGGTATTTTGAAATTTGAAAATAGATTATTATTATTATCGGAAAATAACAACGGCAGACCATTATCAAGCGGGTAACATTCTGGCAGACACTTATGAAAGTGTTGAGAAAAATAAAATTTTAAAAGTAACTAATTGACCAGATCTGTCATTCATATATTTTATTTATTAGGGTTTTAAAAACTTAATTTTCGTCATGGCAGACATTTTCATTGCGTACAATCTTCAGCAGACAACTTATTTTTTACTGACAACAGACTATTTATTTTTTCAATATTTTCAATGTACAGAATTGACCCTTCTACAGATTTATTATATACTAGCGGTCCGCCCCGGCTTCGCCCGTGGTACATATTTACGTTTTCTCTACATAAGAACCATCCTCGTACTTCAAGGAATATAATAAAAAAAGAATTATCGAAATCGGTTCAGCCGTTCACACGTGATGCCGTGACAACGCGAAACGGGTGCGGACCCGCCGCCTTTTTATAGCTCCCGCCGCGAAGCGCGTCGAACGCGGCAACTGATACACAAAAATAATCCTTATTATATGGCTTCATGATTCTGTATTCACGCGCGATGACTTATAGCGTATTTCATGTATAACTTTGGTGTTTCTACACCGATTTACATGATTCTTTTTTTATTGAATAGGTAATAATGTTAACTTTTTTTAATTAGGGATGAGTGAGAGTGTTGTAAACGTAAGAGTAGACAAATATAATCAGAAAGCTCCGAATTGCTAAGTTATTGAAGTTTCACGTGTTATTGTGAGTCAATTTTTAAAGATAGACATATGCTGCCTAGGAATTTATTTTTATATCATAATTTAAGAACATTTGTGTCGTACATGATTTCTATGTAGCTTTAACCATTAAGGCTGCACACGCGACGGAAGCTTAAAAAATGGAGTAACTTCTCCCGTTTTCCCAATATTTCCCTTCACTGCTCTGCTCATATTGATCGTAGCGTAATAAAAAGTATACTATAACCTGCTCAGGAGTATGAAGAATAATTGTGCCAAATTTCGTTAAAATCCGTCGTGTAGTTTTTGTTTCTATAACGAATATACAGACAGACAGACAGACAGACAGACAGACAGACAGACAGACAGACAAAAATTTTACTGATTGCATTTTTGGCATCAGTAGCGATCCCTTATCACCCCTTCATAGTTTTTTTTTTTATATATTTCATGTACAGAATTGGCCTCTCTACAGATTTATTATAAGTATAGACTAGCAGTCCGCCCCGGCTTCGCCCGTGGTACATGTTTACGTTTTCTCTACATAACAACCATCCTCGTACTTCAAGGAATATAATAAAAAAAGAATTATCGAAATCGGTTCAGCCGTTCTCGAGTTATGCGCTTACCAACACATTTTGCGATTCATTTTTATATATAAGAGAAGATTATATAGATGAGTATTTTATATGATTAACTTAAGTACCGTTTCGGTGAAATTCACGATAATTTTATCATGAATTTCTAGAGGAATGGAAGATGAACATAACTTGACTCTAATTTACGGCATAAGAATAAAAAGTAGGTAAATGTACACTAGTTACGCATCGATTAATTTCGGCTTTTTTCGGGAATATAAGTGCTTTTAACACATAATATAAGTAATTACCTACCTACTTACATCTTGGCAGTGAATCGATTTTTGACGTGACAACGTCTTAAATTAGGTTGCGACTGGGAGTCACTTATGAAAAAGTGTAACGCTCGGTAACGTTACGATGAGTCACCGAACGAGAGAGAGGCCCGCGGTCTGCCGCGCGCGCAGCACATAAATATTCTACCGAGAAAAAGACGTTGTCACGTAAAATCTTCGCCCGTAAAACCGACTTTACAGGCAACCATTTTTTTACACATCTTTTATGGTACTCGGATGATCCCACCCATATCTATACCTTATATTATAAAGCTAAAGAGTTTGTTTGCTTGAACGCGCTAATCTCAAGAACTCCTGGTCCGATTTGAAAAATTCTTTCGGTGTTGGATAGTCCAATAATCGAGGAAGGCTATATATAAGCTATATATCATAACGCTAAGACCAACAGAAGCGGAGCCACGCGAGTGAAACCGCAGCATATATTGCATACATTTAAGAAGTCACCCACAAGCGATAGATATGCATTGTACATGTTAAGCATAAGTTCTGTACCAAGTTACAATATACATTCACTAGGTACAATTAACTGTATTTTATTCTAAAATTACTTGAAGAACTATGTGGAATTTGGCAGCAGAATTAGACCAGAGTAGATAATTTTTGAAACAAAAAAAATCGCAGTAGGATGAAACCCATTAGAAAAGGAGGGGAATATGATAAAAATAAAAGGAAAAATCAATTACAGACAATCCGAGTTCGGCAAGTGGGTGGGTTCTAAGGCTAAAAAATGGTTTCTCTTGATTTCCGACAAAACTACAAGTCCTATGGAAAAAAGTTCAATGGCAAAGTTGTAGACGTAATAAAAAGTTCTACAACTTTTGTATTCGCAATTTTTTTCACATAACCTCAAAATTTAGGTGAAAAATTAAAAAAACCAAGTTTTTGGTTTTTTATTTATATCTTCTTTCACCAAATATCGTAGTAAAAAAAAATTTTTTCTACGATATTTGGTGAAAACTTACCTTATTATGTCCCAAATACATTGTAATTTATTTGATTGAAAATATTTATTTTTTCTCCTTATTTCAACTAAATACAAAAAAAACAACCTAATTTTCAATCGAAAATTCTGACGTCAAAATATCAGCTTTTTTTCAAAAAGTTTGGGTGCTTTTTGTTCGTTGAAATATCTACTTTCTGATGGTGTAAAATATAATATACTTACATTTCCATAGTAAATTTACTCAGAAAATACATACAAACAGTGTGATAATGAGCTTTTACTAAATCCTCCTCACCTCCCACTTCCCGAACTCGGATTGACTGTAATTTATTTCTCCTTACATTTTTATCATATTTTCCTCCTGTTCTTATGGGTTTCATCCTACTGCGATTTTTTTTCACTTTTTATTATTTTTAAAGGCTTCTACCCTGGTGTAAATGTCACAGCTGATTAGTTTTCTTTACTGACAAGTTTACATTCAGCCTGCAAGGGCTTTAATTTTTTTGTTGGTCTCCACTGGAAATAAAACCCAATCTCTCATATTCACATGTAAAACACTGTACCAAAGTATTATTTTGATTGCATCACAATATAAATTAAGTAACCCATAGTCTTACAGTATTCAAGAATAGGAGTTTTAAGTAAATTAACTCTGAAGAAGGGAATTCAACTTACTAACTTGAACTCCAATTAGCTGTTGCAATAAAAAATCTACAAAACAAGAGAACATAATTAAGTTATTGATAATTTGTTAAATTGATTCAGAAAATTTGTCAAATAATTACAACATTTACACAGGATACAAAGTTTTAAGTGATTTTTTTAATATGTAGTAATTAATTATTAACTATAGTTAGTAAATATATATGTATAGATTTGCAATAAGACAAAACCTAAGACTTTACAGCTTTTTGGTTAAATAATGTTAATTAAATAAAAAAATAATTATTCCTTCCAAAACAGACATCTAAATATAGTTCATTTGTAAATTAAGATCTAAATCTTTTACTACTGATATCACAGTTATTCACAGCCTTGTTTGTTGCATAAGTCTAGAAGAACCTATTTGGTATTATATCTCCTGTATTTTCACAACATTCCATGGTGGTCTAGTTACCATTGACCTTATTCCTCCTTTCTTTTACCTAACCCATACACATTTGTTCCTAATAGCACAAGTCCCTTTAAAATAATTAAATTAACAAATGTTCATACTTAACCATAAATCGTCCAAGTATAAATAAAGTTCATCACAACACTGATAAAATTTGATTCAATAAAGTTCAAAGTTCAAACACAATTATTTATTAAACTCAATTAAACATACATCGGTGGTTATCATTACTCTATCTGCGATCCCTATACCTATGTGAATCACGGTCACGGCTTCTGCCTCTGGAACGATCCGAAGTGCGCCACAAAAACTCATCAACAGACCTTTCATAAGATCTCTTATCATATACAAGCACTGAACGAGGATAATCAGCCAAGTCATAGTAACGTGGTGGAGGTGGTGGTGGAGGAGGCAATCCATTGTAACTAGGAAGAGCTCCACTAAATCCTGGAGGAGCTACATATGGCAAGGGAGGCAGCTGATGGTGCATTGACCTCATATATTCTGCAACATAGGCCTCTGCTGCTGCAGTTCCACTGCTACCGTATCCTTCACGACTTCGGACAAACCACGATGGCAATCTCTCCCTCATAAAAGGTGATGGTGACCTTCTTTTGTATGAAGATCCTAAACGATTTCTTGGGGAGGTAAAGATTTTGCGTCGGCTCCGTGATGAACTCATACGGTTTCTATATGATGTACCTCGAAAAGATAGGGGTGCTCTGTATGTTCTGTAGCTACCACTTTTTAAATAACCTTTTTTTGATGCCTCCTTAGATTTTCTCAGTATAGAAGTCATTTCAATTCCATCATCTTCAGGAAACAATCTACACAACTCCTCTGCAACTTTCGGCTCTATCTCTTGACCATCTCTGCCAATTTTAACTGGTTTACCCTCATTCCATGGATTATACAAATGGAGTGTGCTACTGAAAGGCAATTCTTTCCTACAAATCCAGTCAACTTTGAATACACCATCTAATACTTTAGCAGATAGGCCAGGAGGCAAGACCCATGATATTGGAGGTACATCTCTACGAGATTCACTACCTAGACGAGCGAAACCAGCAAATTTACCACTTTCCTTTACAGAAAATATTAAAAGCACATTTCTTGATTCTCTGTAGGCTTGGTTCAAGTTTGCTTCGTTTTGGGGTAGTGTTGACCAAACACCTTTTGCTTTTGACAATGTTATGTTTTCAGCATTGTTTGATTTAATGAGGAAAAAACGTGTATCCCTAAACAAATAGTTTAATTTTGTCATATAGTCATACGTTTTGACTTTTGTACCGCTGGATATGCGACGTCGCTTTGTTTCTTGGGGAGAGTTACTGTCAGACTTAGCCCGTTTACGATGCCGCCGTTCCTTAGATTTTGTGCTTACTGAACTAATACTTGGGGTGCTGGAATCACTCGAAGATGAACTAGATACTTCGCTGCGTGTATCATATGTATCTCTCAAAACATCCTCAAGTTGTTTTAATTCTTCGCCAATTTCAGCTTCCACTTCTCCTATTCCAAGATTAACAGCGTCAGTATTATTGGAAGCCTCCATTGTTATATGAAAATGCGTCCTAGCAACAAGCTTTTAAAACCATAATTTTGAATGCATTTGCAAGTTCTAGAACTGTTCGGAACTACACAATACAGGTATAATGGTTACTAGAAAATCAAAGAGCAGAACAAACAAATTCGGCTCAAAGTTAAAATCAATTACAAATTACAATTTGCGTAATACAGCTTGCTATTCCAATAATTTCTTCTCAGTTCTCAGTTCTCACTAGAAGTAGAAAACAAACCAAAGACAGATTTATGATAGAGCACAGATCAAATAAAATGTACAATTGAATGATAAATAGCATTTATAGTCTGAGGTTATAGTCTGTGGTTGTAGTCGTAGGGCGTATTCAGAAAGAAAGCTTGAAACTTTTAAGCGCTTAAAAGCGCTTATGGGCGCTTGTCAGTGCTGGAAACCCGCGCAGGAAAATATATGAACATGCGCCGATAAGCGCTGATCGGCGCCGACAAGTTCCGACAAGCTTCAACAAGCGCTGGTCAGCGCTGGGCGCTGCCATATAAAATTTGTTTTGATCTGCTTCAACCTGCTTCCTTTGTGTAGAACGAACCAGCGTTGACAAGCGCCGATAAGCGCCGATAAGCGCTTATAAGTATCAAGCTTTCTTTCTGAATACGCCCTTAGCTCGTGTTACATATATTTAAACCAAATTTAAACCGCGTCTTGAGTCAACGAAGAACTTATTGTGTAGTTTTAGCTTTTAAATAAAACATGATCTATCCACCCTACCCTAAGACCCTACCCGCTTCGATTACTGATCAAAAATTTTCTGTGATCGAACTCTCGGCAATTCGGCATGATTAACAACTGTTTCGTTATGTTAGATATGTATATGCGTAAATGAATCATTGTAATATAAGTCTGCAACATATACATGTAAACATTTATGTTAAATGAATATTTAGTAAAATTTATGCATGCATGCAATATGCATGAGTTTAGGTAGAAAATATTTAGTTTTTATTTTTTTACTGAAGCGAAACTTCTATAAGCCCGTTAAGAATAAAATTTTGCACACACGCCCTTTTTTATTTTATAGAATAGTTTACATATATGCTGCAGACGTAAACTATAATTATTCATTTACGCCTATGCTATTCTACATAGCACTCGACGAAACATTCGTATACCAAGTATCGTCTCGAACCGTTCGTTCGTTCAACGGCGCAACGACCCAAAGAGGATCTTGGCCTCCGACACCAAAAGTTTCCAGGTTTCTCGCCTTAGCGCCCTGGTGTTGAGGTCTTCTACTTGAAGGATGTCCAGATCTTTTTGGACTTCGTCTCTCCAACGGTGACGAGGTCGGCCGACGGGGCGCCTACCGATCGGCTTGCTCATGTACACCCTCTTCGCAGCGCGATCGTTTGGCATCCTTTCTAGGTGACCGATCCATCGAAGGCGGGCAGCTTTTGTCTCACCAATAATGTTGGGTTCACGGATGAGATCTTCGATGTCTAGATTTTTCCTCATTCTCCAAGTTCCCTCATCAGTTTTTGTAGGTCCTAAGATTTTCCGATGTATTTTCCTTTCCGCAACTAAGAGCTTCTGTTCTTCTTTCTGGCTTAGTGTCCACGATTCGCACCCATACATTAGGATTGGTCTAATAATGGTTTTATAAATTTTGACCTTTGTTTTCCTGCTTATAATCTTGGACACAAGGATTTTATGGAGCGCTGCTGAGCATCTTAGTGCGTTTTGGATGCGGATGTCTATTTCGGCTTCTCGGCGGTTAGTATCCGTAACGGTGCAACCTAGATATTTAAAGGAGTCTGTTCCTAGGTATGTAGTATCTCCGGTTACCAGATTTTTCCTACACACTCTAGTATCTTTGTACCTTTTCATATGTAGGTATTCCGTTTTTTCCCCGCTTATCTTAAGGCCAACCTTCCGATTCTAGTGTCTTAGCCATTAACGTAAGATCTTGTTCACGTTGTCCTAGAAGCGCTAGATCGTCAGCGTATCCAATAACTTTGTGATTGCCGTTGAGCTCAATCCCACCCTCAAGTATCATCGTCTCGAACCACTGTTCATAAATTCGTAAGTAGTACAGTAAATTCGTTTTCATTATTTGCGCCCTTTAATTACTTCCACTAACCGCTCTAAATGCAAATCTCAAGGCGTTCAGTGAGTACACTATTCATATGCGTGTTCGTTATGCGCCTCGATCCTTCTCGATATACGAATTAGGTGGTGTAGATGCACTCTAAGATTGTTTTTGTCTAAGGTTTTTGTCATATCACCTGACTATTGTTTTCTTAGGTTGGTACAATGTGTTTTTAAATTGTAATTTCAAACTTGGTAATTTCTCATAACTTTTTAACTTTGCAAATTTCAAACTTTTACCAACTCTTTGTTGGTAAGTTAGTTATAGTACTATTTAAAATAATTTGTAGAAATGAATTTTATACAAAGGTATTTTGAGAATCTACAAATTTCGAAAATCGCCACCCCGGTTGCAAATGGCTATAAAACAAATATATTTCTTTATTGCAACTACTACAGCTTTTACTCGCAAAAGGTAAGGAATATTTCTTAAGTTATTAAAAAAATAGTATTATTTTAATTATTTTTAACTTTTTTACAGGTTTTAATGGCACTTTACGAAAAAAATATAGAATTTGAGCCATTGCTCATCGACATAACAAAAGGAGAACAGTATTCATCATGTTTTTTAGAAGTCAATCCTCGAGGAGAAATTCCAGTGCTCAAAGTTAACAATTCAATTATACCTGACTCAACAAGAATTTTAGACTTCTTGGAATTTCATCTTAATCAAGGTTTATTTTTCTATTGCATACTTTATCTTTTGGCATAATAACGGCTTTGTATGTAATAATCTATACCTAATTATTATTCTACTTTCAGAAACACCTCCTTTGATAAATGTATCATCAGACAGCAAGGTATTAAGCAATATAAACAAGTTTCGTGAAATGATTGAAGCCTTGCCTGCAGGCCTTATAACTGTTGGATCATTCTTTCATCCAAATTTATGTGGCAGTCCAAAGTTACCATTTATCTTACCAGTCAGAGAAGTACTTAAAAGTAAATTGAAAACTTTCGTAAATCTATTATTGATTTATAGAACATGTTTAAAATGAGCAATTTAATTGTAGGTGGAGATTTATCAGGTTCCAAAAATTTGCGTAAACTAGCAAAAGAAAATCCTAAAGCTGAGAGGGAATTGCTATACAAAGCAGAAATTCAAGATAGAAAACATGAAATTTTATCAAACGAAGAAGAGTATTTAAAAGTCTTAAACATTGTTGATGAAGTTTTATCACAAGTGGAACTGCAGCTTACAAAACAAAGTGAAGGTGTGTTGTTTTGTCAACTACCATCAAACTTGAAAGCCAAATTTGGTTATTATTAATTATAATACTTAAATGTTTAAAGCTCTCATTTTTATTGTAAGGTATAAAATAATCAATTACTAGAATTGATTATTTTATTTTATAAAAAGTACAAATAATTTTATTGGTAAACTGAAATATAGGTATTGAATCAGGTTTATGTTTTTAATTGATTTTTTGAATATCTACATATTATATAAAAAAAAAACATACATTTAAAAACTTTCTTTTTTAGGTAATTGGCTGTGCTGTGAACAGTTTAGTATAGCTGATATCAGTTTAGGGGTATTGTTACAACGTCTTTGGGAATTGGGTCTAGAGGAAAGATTCTGGTCGGGTGGCAAACGTCCGCATATCGAGAACTACTATAATCGAATCAAAGAACGTGAATCATTCAAAAAGACAATACCAAGTCTACCAATGCACATAAAAATGATAGTAACATCACAACCTCCAGCATATGTTGGTGCCGCAGGAGCTGTGTCTGTTGGTGTAGTCATTGCATTGGCCTATATTTTCAAGAAGATCATTCATTAGAAAATCCCAAAATACATGCAGGTAAAATAATTTGACTACTATCCACTTAGTTGCCAACATATATTTGTTTTCATATAATAATAATTTTTTTTTGTTTTAGATGGTAGAGGTAATGTTTTAGTAGCACAATCTTGAATATGTAGGAATCTTAATCAATCATTTCTTCAAAGAACTTTATTATGTGATATTTACAATCAGTATTAACAATATTTTATTGTAAATTCAAGTAATAATGGTGAAAAATAATGTATAAGTAAATAAATTTGTCCCCTTACTGAGTTTGAAGAAGTAGCCTGAATTTGTTCAAACTTAATATTATTTTCACTGTTAATTATTGAATAAAAATATAATAAATATATTTACAATTATTAATGTATTATTAATGAAATATGAGATTATAATATTATAATAAATGCACTTGAATACTTTTATTTAGAAAAAAATTACTTCACCCAAATTACATAATATATAAAAAATGAAACCCGTTTTCTTTGGTCACAGATTCACGCGTGAACATTGGACCCAATTCGATAATTCTTTTTTTATTATATTCCTAGGATGGTTCGACTACGAGGATGGTTCTTATGTAGAGAAAACATAAATATGTACCACAGGCAAAGCTGGGGCGGCCGCTAGTTATATATTTTTTTTACATGTAAATGAAATATTTTTTTTTATTGAAAACTTTTATTTAACAAAACATTGAGGAAAGTCCCAAACCTTATTCTTAAATAATTTAGTATATTTAAACAATAAATTAATAACTTTGTACACAAGAAATTAAATGAGTACTGGATATTGTGCAATATTTCAACTTCTAAACATTCAATAAGTAGTCTCACAGTTTTGTGTATACTGTACAATAAAATTCAATATTTTTCTTATTTGTACAATTTACTAAATTCATTAAGTGGTTCATCATAATTATGATCATTTTTTAGATATGCATCCATATAATAATGAACTAAATATTTATAACACTGTTAAATCTATTTACCTCAGTCCTCCAAAAATGAAAAATAAATTGAATCCACCTTGATCTCCCAAAAAATAACCCAAAACTAATACACATTTTATCTACCATCCTCATTTGTTTCAATATTTTCCTGGTTTTTGTTAATGGGCATTCCCATGAAATGCTTAGTATTTGTTAAACTAGATCTTTTTCTATTTGGTAGGTTGGTAAGGACAGGTTTTTCATTATTATACTTAAACAAGCCTTGTCCTGGTAAATTTGGTAATATTTTAGGTATGGTATACCAAGCCCTGTATGTCACAAACCAAGTCAATATTGCAATAATTCCACTTAGAAATTTCTCAACCATTATATGATAGTAAAGAATTGTAGATACTAACATTACATCCCACAACAGTTGAAGACATGTAATTGCAATTAGAAGTGCTCGCACATAAGGTGTAAACTTTTCATAAGATATTTTTAATACATCCATATCACTGGTTTTAATATTTTTTAAAGGATTTGTACTAGGAGATTTGTCATTTTGACTTCTTGAGTAATTTTCATCTCTAATATAATCTTTAATTCTCTCCCATCCCTTGATAGCCTTTGCTTCTTCGATCATAACTAAACTTGAGTAAATTAATATGAAACAATGTCCTGATATATCAAAGCCATTCCAAAAGTGGCCATTTTGTAAACAAGCAACTTTATTATCAAATTTATTTGAATTGCATCTTCCATATTTCGTTTCAATTATATTAAAGATAGTTGTCCATGTATACCATGATATAGTAGCTATTATTAACCTTGATAAATGAGCTGTTGCTATATATTTCCGCTTCCCACAACATATTGTATATGATGTTAATAAAACATAAGGCACTGTTAAAAATAATGTCCAAAACCAGCCGATTTTTACAAAATATTGGTTAAAAACATTATCACTTCTGGAGAAATAAGTTCTGGGAAAGGTCATGACATCCGCGATGAGTGAAAGTAAGAAGAGAGCTCCTAGATATACGGCTATTTTTAAATTGGTGTCGAAGAACAGCACCTTCTTGCAAATGTGCACAATCATTAGGACGAGAACTTCAAATATAGACGACTGTTCCCGTGTTGGTTTTGTTCCTTTGTAGTCCGTATTCGATTCATTTTGAAACTTGAAATTCATTCGAGAATTTTTAAAGTTGTTTCGAGCAATCATGGCGTCATTAATATTTTTTTACATTTAACTTCAAAAAATTTAATGTGAAGTGTGAACCACAGTGTGAACTAATTCAACTTATATGTATCTACTAACTACTAAGGTATCCACGGTACCTACTATTATAATTTTAGATTAAAGTAAAAACGAGGTTGACAATTGAGTAATTGACAAATAAAATGACATATACATGAATTTACAATTGACATTTGAAATGTGATCGTAATAAATTATTATCTATGGTGTGATCTTAGAGTATATATTACAGTAGTATAGAGCGAGTGTATTGCACAAATTGCTTTGTGCACATCGTAGGCAGATGAGCTATAGATACTATCTATACTCTAAGGGTGTGATCGTCGTGGTCATACATTATGCCGCCTCCACACATAGGCCAATGCGCTGGCCAAGCCACTGGTCATAATAATATGTGTAGTACGGCCGTTGGCGCATTGGTCGTAGTTGAATACGACTACACATTGGCCCGAACCAAAGGGCAAAGCATACTGAACGACCTTTCAATGTAGCTGTAGGGATAAACTCACAAACGATATTATTTATATACAGGGTGTAATCGTTAAATGTGCGCAGGCGATTATTCCATAACTCTTGCAGATAAACAATGGATAAATTTCTACCATTTTCTACCATAGCTGTGTCCTGCTCGTGCTCACATGAAACGTCAATCATAAAAACAAGACAGGTTATTGCAATAACTAATCCATTGCAAAGCGAATGGGTAACATTTTTAGCGAACGATTACACTCGGTATATACCGGGTGTCCCAAAAAGTAGTGATATACTGAAGGTGGGAGGTAGAGGACCTAGAGGGATATCCGAATCACCCCCATGTATGGGATGCGATTTTTCGTATTTTCGGAGTTATGACGTTTTTTTTTCAATTTTTCAACTATCGCAGAGTACGATGAGATTTTTATTCATAGTGACGTTAATTATTGCGGTCGATGCTTGATTTTTTTTGTGTGCTAAATTACTGAAAGATAGGCCAATCCAGTATGGTAACATTTACTATCGTTAGATCTTTGCATGGAATAAAAAAAATTAAATTAAATTCCAAGAAAGATAAAATTACCTAGTATGTTCATAAATTTGATATACATAATATAACAATTAACAATATTTATTACCTTTATTATTTACCTTAATAAACTTTCACGACGCGATGTGTTCACGATTAATTGTAATAAAATTATTTCTTCAAGTTTAAAATTTAGTTATAGCAACTTTGTTGTAGGATGCGTGATGCGTCGGTCGCACTCGAGTGATATAGAATTGCGCTTGGTCGGGTTGTATTTTCCCTCCTTTTCTGCGATTGTATAAATAAGACGCTATATTTATTGGTGTAAGCTTCTGTTATTCAGCAAATTATACTTGATTCATTATTGTGTACTTTCCGAAATTCAGAATGCGTAAAATATCTAAAAGCCGTGCAGACGATGATGTTGTATCATCTACTAATGGATCCGGGTCGCTTGGTAATGAAGATCAAGAAGCTGACCAGAGTGTGGAGCGTGAAGAAGATAAATCTGGATCTAAAGATAAGAATGATAGTATAAACGATGGAGATTCTGATGATTCTAAAGAACTCGTAACTAGTAAATCAAAAAACAAATCAAAGAAACGTAAATCTGGGAAGAATAACAAAACCATTGATGATGACGATCTAACTGATTCGGATCTAAAGCAAAATGATGATATAGCTGATGATGTTGATTCGGTGGAATCCAAAGAAACGCCTAAAAAAACACCTAAAAGCAAAAGTAAGGCTAAATCCAAAAAGAGGAAATCAGGACGGGAGACTAAGAAGAATGTAGCAGAAGAAGAAGAATATGAGGTAGTGTTTAGTAGATTTAAAGGGTACAGCATAAGGTTTTGCCTGAAGAATATATAAATTATAATGTACTTGAATTTCAGGTTGAAAGAATTGTTGATTCTAAGAGAATTAAAGGAAAACTCCATTATTTGATTCGTTGGAAGGGATACAGTGCAGATAGTGATTCTTGGGAACCCCATGATACATTATCTTGCCCAGATGTTATTAATAAATTTAATGAAGAAGTAAGTAATTTTTTTCATCTATTTGCATAAGCGCATGTATAATATTGATACTAAAATTAAAAATAGGTAAAGTTTATTCATATGTTTGTACTTTGTAGGGAACTTTTTGGAACATTTATGGTCAATGAATATGAATTTCTAATGATACACAATATTGTGTAAAGATGGTTAATAAATATTACTAATATCAAAATCCATTATAACAAAATAGAGATTTAAGATGCGAAGTATGTGATGTATTTTCATTATACATTTGTACCCATAAAAGTGTTACTAAAAATATGTGTTGGATAAGCATTATTATTAAAATTTGATAAGAATTCATGTCAAATGGCATTATATCCCTCATTATTACTAAATATAACTTAAATAAAATACAATAAATTTCAACTAAAAATTGCAGAAAGAAAATCCTCCCAAAAAGAGTAATAAGAGGAAAGCTAAAAAAAAGGAGACCAAAGTTCCAGCCAAACGAGCAAAAACTAACTGGGACAGTGAAAATGCTGATGAAAATGCAGAATATGAAGTAAGTTTACACAAGAATACAGAAAAACACCACTACTGAATACACATATAATTCTATTTTCTATGAATATAGTAAATGTGAAATTTGTGAGTATACATGTTGTGTACATGTTTGATACTTTTTTAGGAAAAAAATACTGCACAGATTTGAATAAAACTACAGTAACACAGGCTATTCATTAGAATAACATATGAGCTATAGAAATACTTGTTTTTACCTGCACATTTACAGTAGAACGCAAATTATTATCCGAATTAATTGGAACCAGTGCCGATTTGGATAATCGGCATTTTACTGTACTTATTATTTTCTGTTATCAAACAATATGTTGTTGTTTTAAATCAATGAGAAATGCTTAATCATTTTTGACAAATTAAAGGTGGAACGCATTTTGGAAGTCCATCATAAGAAGAATGGAGACAGGGAATTTTTAATCCATTGGAAGGGATGGTCTACCAAGTTTGATTCATGGGAACCAGAGAAGAATTTAAACTGTCCTGATTTAATCAAGAGATTTATGGATAAGGTATAATTTTATAGTGTTTCCAGCTTATAATATTACTTATATTAAAAAGATATCCCAATCATTTTGAAATAAGAAATCTACTATTCTTTTTTCTTCACATTTTATTTTACATGTAAAAATTGTAAATATAAAGTGACAAATTTTTAAATATCTTAGCTCTTTAGAAGAAAAATTACTTTAAATATCTCTAGAACTGGAATTCATAGGGTCGTAGAGTTTTAAATGGTTAAATCAGTAAGAAACAATGTAAATTATGTGCGACTAACAGAAATTGGTTGACTTAACCTGTAATCCTGTATAATAATATATCACATCTCCAAAGCTAACCATATCGACAATGTTTGCTCCGAGTTTAAGGGCTACCACTCCTATTTTCGAACATTTTCCCAAATATTGTTATATTATGTATATCAAATTTATGTACATAGATTTATTTTTATAATTTTTTTTTTACCATAGAATTTAAAATAAATTTTGTAAGTTGAAAGTTATGTAACAGATATATGTATATCACAGGTGAGTGTCGCTCGTTCGTCAACGGGAAGAAATTTGCGTGTTGCTCCGGAAACTACGAATCGGTTCACTTTACAAGATCCCTCGTCCGGACGTCGTCTTAGCAAACGCAGAGGACAAAGACAAAGGTATAATATTTAACACTTGTCATCAATTACAAATCTCATAATTGACTGCAATAAATCTAAATCTAAAATATTTTTTCATGTTATTTTGCATTTATCGCCTTTCAAATTGTTCCTCTTAACGGGTTCAATAATCAAGAGTTGAGACGTTAACATGTCGTAAAAATATATAGGGATGGTGGAGTGCAATGGAACAAAAAAGTCTACTTTTATTAAAATTTGTTTCATAATAATACGTATTGCTTAATACAGGGATGCACAGACTTATTAAGACTAGGGGCCACTCGGGCAAATTATGAACTGATGGCGGGCCGCCGGAAGTATAGGTAATTAAAGACAATAAAGAATTGATAATAATGTATTATAATTGAAAAAGAATTTATTAATTTGAAGCGTGGCACTGCATAGTGCTTACAATCTTTTTTATATTTGGCTCAAATTTACTTGTAGCAACACGTAAAACTGCTTCCAAACTTTCGTTTGCAAGGCGGTTTCGATTTTTTGTTTTATTATTATTTAATATCGAAAAGGTTTGTTCACATATATAGGTAGAACCAAATAAGCTGGCACATTTCAGAGCGTTTATGCGCAACTCTTTGTACATATTTTTATCAATGCAGCGGTAAAAGTTCAGCAAGTCTCCTTCGCTGAATTTGTTGCGTAAATCTTGGTCGTTTTGAATGTCGATAATTTCTAACTGCATTGACTCTGGTGCATTTTCAACTGAAATCGTGAAAGGATTGCTGAATATGTCCAACAGAGGTTTCACTTTTTTAAACTCCGAAAATCTGTCTTGAAAAGATTGAATCAAAATATCCAGCTTCTCTACGTAACTGGAATTAATCGCAGTTTTGTTGAATTTTACAGCCATTTTCTTATAATTCTGAAAATGGTTGTAATTTCCAGAATTCAATTGCGATCTGAAAAGTGTCAGTTTGCATTGAAAGGATGATACATGAGCGTAGAGCTGGGATATCAGTTGATTTTTGCCTTGAAGCCGTGTGTTCAAGACATTCAAATGATTTGTTATGTCAACTAAAAAAGCCAAATCACACAAGCAATCAGGATTTTTAAGTTCCAGTACATCCCTTTGCTTTTCCGCCAGAAATATTCCAATTTCTTCTATTAAATTTAGAAATCGTTCCAGTGTCAATCCACGCCTTAGCCACCTTACATATTTTTTTTGGTTTTATTCTGGAATAGAATTCAATATTTTTCGAATGTACGAGAGTATTATTTATGCTGTTGGCGGGCCACCAGAATTTGACCGGCGGGCCGCATGCGGTAGGGATGTTCATGTAAAAAAAATATCGATATTTTTGTCGATATAATATATCGTAGTGTTCTATCGATACTTTGCGATATATCGTACAAATATATCGATATTTTTGATATATCGTAAGCGATTTGTATTTAACTAGTCTATAATATTGAATATTAGATAGGGTTTAGGTTAATATGAGTAAATCAGAGTGCAGAAACAAATCAACTTTATTTATTTATAAATCCCAATACTTTTTCTCTAGATCTTGCAAAAATAAAATTTTATTTACTCTTTTGGCTTGCAGTCTGCTTCTTTGCTGAGTTAAAACCTGAGCGGTTTTTGAAAAGTCACTCAGATGGAACAGAGCTAGCCACCATTGTTAAATATTTGTATTAAACAAAACAGACAACTTTTATTTATAGGATAATTTTTACTGAGAACGAAGCGAGTAATCACAAACCACAGATTAATTAAATATAGATATAATACGAAGCCACAGATCATAAACTAAGTAGGTAGTAATTTATACAGATTATAAATTACTACTAGTGCTGCCCTCACGGAGAGTAGAAGAATTTCGTGTCTTTGCGTTTTATTATTGCGAACAACTTGATTACAGATAAGTATAATCATTTTATAAAAAAGCAGAAATGGAATGTGCTTTTAATTTCTCCCGATATTAATATATCGAATGAAATATATCGATTGTACGTACCGATACTAGATGATTCGATAATATCGGGTTGCATCGATATATCGCGTACATATATCGATATTTTACGAAATATCGATTTATATCGTGCACCCCTAGCATGCGGCCCGCGGGCCGCGGTCTGTGCATCACTGGCTTAATAATACGTATTTTCAGGGAAAAATTTTATTTTACCCTGGCGATTCGGAAAATTATTCAGCTTGAGGCATATAAACTTCAAACTTGAACATTAAATAATTGTTAAATTATATTTTCCATTTAACTTTACTTCAATTAATTGCTGAAATGATGAAAGTTATGTGAAATAAAAATATAACATACCTTTCTTTAAGTATTTATTTGTTGTCGCGCACCGTCTATACCTATATTCCACTGCGCCATCATGTGGCAATTCAAGTGGAAGAAGTGAAACCCCGAGAATTCGTTTGTAATTTAAACATTAATTATTATTGACGTTGTTCCTTTGTTCCATTGAACCCCAACTGTCCCTTTACGAAAAAGGGACCGAGACGCTGCCACAACGCTTAGTGTGCGGATTTTTATGTACAACTAGCGGTTCGCCCCGGTTTCGCCCGTGGTACATGTTTACGTTTTCTCTCCATAAGAACCATCCTCGTACTTCAAGGAATATTATAAAAAAAGAATTATCGAAATCGGTCCACCCGTTCACGCGTGATGCCGTGCCCTAGGAAAACGGGTTTCATTTTTATATATATATATATATATATATATATATATATATATATATATATATATATATATATATTTATATTTATATTTATATATCAATAAATCAATGTACGTGCTAATATGGCTGTGCGCGTAGTTGTACATAGTACCTACATACAACAAGAAGAACAATAAGATAGCTTCACAAAAATCTGCCGCCGCAGGATTACGCAAACTTACGCATGAGTCGCCGGCGCACGAACTAATCATGTACACAGTGTAATTGTGCCGAACGGGTTTGGCCAGTACGGGATGCGCAATGCGTTTATTAGCGTGCATTATCGTACTGTACTACTCGCTCTCTTGAATCCGAAGGTTTGCATAAAATATTTGAGAATGAGAATCTATTTGACACTAACCGCGGTCCTCGAACAATTGTGTACATCAATTAGTACACTTTTATTTTTCAACGTAATTAATTTACAGGCCATTAATGTATACGTTATTAAAACACAGTGGTGTAATAATACGCAAATACGCATATGTGCAAAGAGAGAGAAGTCACATTATTATTATGTTATATGATAATTACTGTCCTACAGAATTCAAATTAAATTTACATAAGAGCTGCATACAACATTATCTTTATCTATATAAAAAAAAATGATGTGCCGCATATGGTGCTAAACGTAAACCTCGAGAATGGCTGAACCAATTCAGGTATAATTTACAAGGATAATTGTTATGGAGAGAAAAAAGGTAAAAGGGATAATAGAGAACAATGTATGCAGGGGCAGCTAGTATTTTATAGTAAACAATCCAAAAGTAATGCTTGTAATATTTGTTTCAGAGTGCGGTACGATAACGCTGAATGAAACACATAAGATTGTGGCATTGCCCTTTTGTACAAGCAACTTCCGCAAAGAGACCTATCAAACAAGTTTGTGATCTTGAAAGTTTCAGTGGTTGCTATAAATAGTTGGCTTGATGTCACTTATTGGTTGAAAGTCAGAGAGCATTTTTTTAATATATTAAAAAGACTAAAGTATCTGGGTCGGGTATATAATAATCCTACATGAAGATTATAATTATTTTGAATATACCTAATAAAAGTTGCATATTCTATCTTTGCCTTCCTGATCTGGATTTTTTATAGTGTCTCTTTTGTATAGGTATTTTATTCTTATTGGAAGTAACCTGGAAATGTGAATGGTTATATTTTCCATGTTTAGACTTTCATTCTAGACTTGCAACGTTTTTTTGCGGTTGTTGCTTTATTCGTGTATTTTTTATATATTATTTTTGTTTGTGTTCCAACATAGAGGTTATATTCAAATGTGTGCAATGTTCAATATGTTTTCTTCTCAATACAAGCATTTCTGTATGATCCTGCTACAATTATGTATTAAAACAACATTTACAAAAAAGCTTCTAATATGGTACATGTGCTCATCCATTTTTAATAATGTGGAATTGTAAGTATTTGTTTTGTGACATAATATAAGGTTGTTATTATTTGATACAATATACAAATAATAATATAAATGTTATAGTCAAATCCCGAAACACAATGTCTTCGCGGATGGACTGGTTTATCTTAGGTTTGGCAATTGCCATCGGGCAATCCTCGAAATACATTTGAATTTCGCCCTTTGACTGAAGTCTTTTTACTATAAACCTAGGAGCTCCTAACTTTTCAGTCAAACGTCGAACGTAAGTTATTCTGTTTCGGTTTTGGCCTAGTCAATTCTAGGAGCGACTGCAAAACTCGGTTAAACGTCAATACAATTTTTTATTGAAACAATAAACATTAAAATCACAATTTTACAACAATTTTAGTAAAAGGCCGAAATTTTACATTTATTTGGGCTTTGGCAAAGTCATTATGCCAGACCTGAGGATTGACCAGTCCAACCTACGAGTGCCCGAGCTTCGGGGTTTCACCATAACATATACATCTACAATAAATGCTATAAGAATTCTTCAGATACATTAAGGTGTTTATAAAAAACACACGAGGGTAAACTATTGTAGTATGCTACAACTGTATTATTGAATTAAATAATTGAATTTAGCATAGTGGCAATATTATTTTTGCCATTCACTAAAAAGTAGGCGTCGATATTTGTGCTAATTAACACCCGCCTATATAATTGGTTTAATATGGTCGTTAATAGACAACATTTAAGAAAAAAACAGTTTAAATGATTAAAATTTACCAAAAAATGTAATATATTTACAAATACAGTATATTTCCGAGGCCCTTATTATTATTTGTTATAACTTGTATAAGATATATTTTCAAAGCATTCTAATCTACATTAGACTTAAGACATCCGTGTTGAAACTAGCATAAGAATAGCATCTCAATTTTAGAAACGAGTTTTAAAAAAATCCTTAAAATTAATATGCTAATCATAATGGATTCTTTTAAAGCACATATCTTTATTGTCAACATTACATAATAATGTTATTCTAAGTTTATGACTAGATAATAAATAGTTACGCAATTTAAATGTGCATTGATTTAAAACTAAATACATCTATGTTAAACTAAGGACAAATTACGTTGTTTTATTTTTTTATTTGACTATGAAGTCACGTGAGGAAAGCTTATATAATATTAAACTGAAGAATTTTTTGTTTGTTTACTTGAACGCGCTAATAGCAGGAACTACGGGTCCGATATGATAAATTCTTTCAGTGATATATAGTCCATTTATCGAGGAAGACTATATATTATCACCCTAAGACTATCAATGGAGCGGAGAAATGCGGGTAAAACCGCGGGGCTCAGCTAGTGCTAATATAATCTTAACAAACCTAATATTGTTGAAAAGGCCCTGCTTTTGAATCCAATGAAACAAACACCTATTATGACACATTAAATTGTCGGTAAGTGTACCCAATATCTGATGTTTTTTGTCTCGTGGTCAAAAAAATAATTAAAAAATTTTGCACATTTTTCACACACGACAAGATGTGACTGATAAACATACATAAATAATTTTAAATACATCTTAATATATATAAATCTCGTGTCACAATGTTTGTCCTCAATGGACTCCTAAACCACTTAACCGATTATAATAAAATTCGCACACCATGTGCAGTTCGATCCAACTTGAGAGATAGGATAGTTTAAACATGTAGGTACCACGGGCGAAGCCGGGGCGGACCGCTAGTATACTTATATAGATAATTGACACAGAGCAAACATCGATCTGTATCGATTCTATTCAAATATATTATTCAGAGTATATTTTTCGCATTACCCGAATGAAAACTGCGTATGTAAAAATGGAGAAAACTTCTAAAAGAAAATATATCGAAATGAAACTGACACAGTATGCCTGTAAATAATTTATTAAGCTTATGCTTTTATGTACATACATAAAATATCACCTCACACTACACCTTCTAAATCTGGCCGGGGAGGCGCAACAAGTAAAAGTTTATACTCTTGAGGTATGGTAATCTGTCGGGTGTGAAGGGGCGGAAGATTGACGACGGCGGTGGGGAGCCGATATCCGCAGTCGCACATCGGGAACGGTTCGCAGTCGGCGTGGTAAGCGCGGGCGCAGTGGGCGGTGCGCACGCCCACTCGCTCGTGGAGCGGCGCGTCGCAGCGCGCGCAGCGGCCGCGCACCCCCACGCCGCGCCGCGCCGAGCACAGCGCGCGCGCCAGCGCTTCGTGCGCCTCTCGCCCGGCGATTCTGTTCGCGCAGCGCCACATGGCCGCTCCGCTAGCTCCGTCCGCCAGGATCCGGCCCACCTGCGCCGAATTACACGTTTTGACTAGCAATTCCTCTAGCGGCAGGTACGCTATCGCTTCGAAGAGCAGAGCCGGCGGAACCGAGCTGATGCTTCTGAGCAGACGCGTCCACATGTCTGCCGCGGTTTGCGCCGGCACCGTGGGCCCGATTCTCACGCACAATTCGCACGCTTGCAATACTAAATTATTTTCCTTCTCCGAATCGGTGGCTGCGATCAATTCCAAAAATGATTCGAGGGCCGCCATGTGATCGCCGATCGCCTCTAGACATATCGGTTCGGCATCCTTTGGCCCTAATTCTTTGACAATTGATAAAGCGTCCTCCGGCTTGACTAGTCCGGCGTATTTGATTAAGAAATCTTTTACATTGTCGGGTTGCGATATACAAAGACATCGAAGGTATATAGTTGGTGCGTGACCTTTAAGACGTCCCATACCTAGAAGGCACTTACCAAACTCCAAAGCTTGTTTGCATGGTAAAGTTTGCATTGTAGTGGCGACAACGTCCATTGGCTGGTCGTCGTTCAGCAACTCTGCTGCAGCTGTTGGTCGCAGTTTTATAAGAGCAGGTAGATGCTCGCGCACTACATGTCTAAATCCGGGAGCTACTTCTGAATTAGATTGAACATACTCAAAGAGTTCATGAATGTCCTGTTCAGATGGATATTCTAATTGGAAAAACTCTTTCAAGGCTTGCTCATGATTACCCAACAGGGCATCTATTCTCCAGAGTATTCTAGATCGCAGAATAGCGTTACGATAATTAGGTAAAAGCTGATCTCTTTGCGCACGTATTCGCATCAGAACCGAGAGCCAAGCACGATCGGTCTTTTCACCTTCTGTCCTTGTCACAAGGTCTTGCACTTTCTGAATCAATTCTTGGTCCAAAGGAAGGGACCCATTATGCAGTTGTCCCGTCACGAATTCTAAAATTTCCAATCTTCTTTCGTATTCCTACAACAAAAATATACTATAAATAACTTCACTACATAGTATAAAACAAAGTCGCTTTCTCTGTCCCTGTCCCTATGTATGCTTAAATCTTTAAAACTACGCAACGGATTTTGATGCGAAGGTTTTTAGTAAATAATTTATTATGTTTTAGACAAAGCGGGCGAAGCCGCGGGCGGAAAGCTAGTTTAATATAATCTTTTTTGCCATTTGGCACATACTAATCAGTCAGATATAAAATTAATAACATTAAATATAGTTTAAAAGCTAAAAAAACATGCTTTAATAATCAACTGAATCTAAAACTACTATTACACTTTTATTATTCAGAATAATCAGGTAAAATCATGAAATTATTATGTTATCATCAATCCTTAATAAGTGTACAAAGTTGGAATTAAATCTGTTCATTAAAAGTGGGTCGAATTCGAACCTAAAGAAGTCAGTTACACACAAACCAACAGGTGAAGTTAATATGTGTGGGTGCGTATATAAGCGTGTTAAGAATCTGTTTTTGATCAGACGTGAGTACAGACAAATATTAAGTGAGCGAGAGACAAATAGGAACGAAAGTGGAAGTTCAATCCTTTTATCAAACCGAGTTATAAAGTTTCATTGGGGACTATTGAAATAAGGCTATATGTAATCTATTTCTTTTTGAAATCGAGATAAAAAACTCACGGGCATATCATCAGTAAAGGCAAGGAGGGCTCGAGCCACCCTCAATCTGTTCTGTTTCCCGAGCGGGCCGGCGAAGGGCGGTTCGCGTGAACTCTGCTCCAGCAGCCGCACGGCTGAGCCTGTGTCATGGTTCACCATCACGCGGAGTGGGGATGGATGACCTTCCTGTTATTTGTAATGTTTTATGTGTTATGCATACCTACTGTTGGTAAAAAATCTTCTAATAACATGCTACTGATTATTAAAATATTATTTTATTATTATTAATCGAAAAAAGGACTTGTTGACGTGATAAGGAAGATTTTTATACGACTTACAAATATTCATGCGCATATGTTTATAAGAAGATAATAAATGAAATTCCGCCTTTGTTTCTCATTACTACGGTTTGCAATAGGCAGCTCGTCATGCTCCGACACCGAGTAACCCACAGTTGCAATGTTCCCAAACCTCCTCATGCAGCAAGGTGGTGAGCGCGTCGTGCCTTGCGGAGGGGCGCGCGTGCGCGGGCAGCGGGCGCGCGGCGGGCGAGCGCGCGGCCAGCGCGTCGGCCGCGGCCAGCACGAGCGCGCCGCCCGCGCACGCGCACCGCCCGCGCTGCCCGCACCCCGCCTCCACGTACTGCACCAGCGTGCGCATCGCCCCGCTGCAACCGTCTGCGTAAACATCCGTGGGTCACTCTCGGTTCACACGAGGTTGGATCGATCCATTATTCTTGTCACGCGTCCATTGGGACGAACAGACAGCGACAACGACTTTATTTTTTAAAATGTGGTAGTTGTTGAATTGAATACGAACTTTTAAGAGACCCATATAATATACTAGCTTTCCGCCCGCGGCTTCGCCCGCGTTTTCAAAGAAAAACCCGTTCCCGTAGGATTTCCAGGAAAAAACCTATCCTATGTCCTTTCTCGGGTATCAAAATATCTCTATACCAAATTTCATGCAAATTGGTTCAGTGGTTCAGGCGTGATTGAGTAACAGACAGACAGACAGAGTTACTTTCGCATTTATAATATTAGTATGGATTATGGGTCTCTTAAATTATGCATTCAAACAAAAGTACATCATATTATTTGATTCAGGTCGATGATGATGATGAAAACACCTATTATGACACATTGATTGTCGTGAAATGTAACTGATATCTGATGTTTTTTGTCTCGTGGTCAAATAAATAATTGAGCACATTTTTCACATACGACAACGACTTTATTTTTTTAAATGTGGTTGTTGTTGAATGTATGTTTTATAGCAAAGTGTGCAGGGAAACGCGTAAATAGTATGGGCAGTTTATAATAGTTTAGAACACATATTATAGATGTCTCGCGACTAAATTAATTTTTAAGAGTTTTGACTATTGCAAAGTACAAATTTATCTTTGTGTTATTATGAATTTCATTTACGAAGTTTACCTAATGCAGCTGCAATAGCCCCGACTCCGCGCCAAAGCTTCCTTTCTCTTGTGAATACACTAGCGCGGTGTGGATCAATGGCAGTGAGAGGTAAAGAAGCGACCACTCGCTCCACTAGCTCTGGCTCTAGGTCTGCTAGTTTCTCAATTAGAGCCTAAAAAATAAGTTAACTTAAAAAAATAATGCATTTCCAAATTATATTTTTAAACAACATTTTCAATCATACGACACCGCCAATTTACGATTTTAAATATTGTTGTCTAGATCATGACTATTCTCGGATTTTTAATTAGACGAAGTAAACTCACGTTTACTAGCTGTGTTGTCAGTTTTTGATGAAATAAAAATAGCGTTGTCACAAAGTGAATAAATGAAATTGCATCGATCGTCTAGTGAATATTTAGTGTGTAACAATATAACATCAAATAAACACAACAATGACAACAAACACAACGTAATTAGATACAATTAACGAGAAAATTACAAAAACAATAACATAAACAGCGTAACAATAAAAAAATGATTATAATTACATTCTACTAGTAACATATCTTATATAGCTTTATATATTATAATTAGAAATAATATTATTTTATAGTTTGAAATGATGAACTATTCACACTCATTGTTCATTCATCTGATTGAATGAGAACTGAATTCCTCACTATTACTTTAATTATGGCAACATTATTTTACAAAGTGACATTAGCTGCTGTCAGTTTACTTTGTCTAATTAAAAATCCGAGTATACACTAATTCTTCAAACCTGTGTAAAATCAGGTGTGGGCGGATGTTCTGACATTTCACCTCGAACCGCGGCGTCACCCAGTGCTTCTACAAAAGCTTTTTCATTTGAACAATTCTCCCACAAACATGTCCAAAGCTCTTCACTGAAAATGAACAATAAATACACTAATGACTAACGGAAGGAAACATACATAAGCTAGTGGACTTCATTTTGATTTCTTTATTTTCTTTCAATTTTTATTTTTTGTTAAAAAATGAATAACCACTGAGACACGCACTTTTGGATTTTCCAAAATTTTTAAACATAATATATGAAGATCAAGTCCATATGATTAAACTACCAATTTATAAAAAAAGATTTTTAATTTATCCAAGGTTTTTTTTTTTTCAAAAAATATATTAACTATTTATTTAAAACACTTACTACAGGTTAAACTTAAGACAGAGTTTCACAACTTGCACAGCCACATTTTTATTACTGACAATATGGGGTCTTTCTGATAGATTAACAACAAAATCACTAGCTAGTGCCTTTGCTTTGGATCCTTGAGTTGAACATAGTAGTCTCAGTGCTTGAAAGTGATGCCCAGATGACATAAATGCCTGAGCTCTAGTTAAGATATCTCGAGGCCCAATACGCACAATCCCGCGGCGACCAAGAATAGATAATGTGCCTTCAGAAATACAAGCCCCAGCAAGGGCACTCTCTCCTGCTTTACACATAGCGCGTGATACACGACCATCAGTCCAATGACCCTGAAATTTTTTATATTTATAGGGTTTTGTACAAGAGTATAATTTAAATTGTAATATCTCCACTTCTTACCTTAAAAAATGCAGAAGCATAAACAGGTTCTATATGGGACAAATCTAGTGGTTTATCATAATCATCACCCCATAAGCGTAGGTTCTCTTCAGAATCGAATATTGTCAAGCTGCCTCCAAGCCATCCAAGCCACAGTGGCGTTGTTTTTAATTCAACTCGTTTAATAGGTTTAAGTCCTAAGTTGCTTGCAGATACGGTAACCGCAAGCCATTGCAGTATCAGTCCTCTTGCACAAACAAGTAATCTATTATTAGTATCAAACCATTCTAGGACAGGTAATATATCTGCTGGTCCATCTAATCGCACACCGGCAGCTCGACCACCTGCTACAATGATGACACGAGAAAGTGTTGCTAGTGCTAAAATACGAGCATCTCTCGCCGTCATTGTAACAACTTCCCCTCTGGCTCCAGAAAAGAGGCATGATACTTTAGCAGATCTAACTCCTAAGGGCCTTGAAAATTTCATAAGCCACACTGATCCTCCTGTATCTAGGGCTAATCCAGCTTTTCCTGCCCAAGTCACTCTTAATGTACCCCATGTTTCTCCACCAAGTGTTACTTTACGTAATACAACGCCTCGTACACTTTCGTACTGATATACATGTCCGCGAGCGAAACCTGCTAAGAGTCTAGTGCTATCATGGTTATATCCCAAACAAGTTACAGCACCACAATCTCCATTACTGTCGCAAACCCAGCGTAATGTCTGGTCATGAAAGGAGAGTAAGTGGCCATGCGCTGTTCCCACAGTTAATCTCCCATTAGATCCAACACTTAAAGCTGTAGCCGTTCCAGCTGATGAACGTTCCTAGAAATTAAATATATAATAAGGTAATTTATTTTATTGCAAGCATTTTGATCACATTTATCATTATAATGTTTCAGCTTAACATTAAGTTGCCCCTAGTTGGTAATGCAGCATGACATGCATTATGCTGATGCATGAATGATTGTTTAATTTTATGATTGAAATTAATGATGGGCACAGTGTTACCTATATGCTGGTAGCGGATGGATGTGGCTCTTTATTTTCTATCCTGCATATGATGTTTGTTGCGATTATAATTTTTTCCTTTTTAAAATAATTATACTTGTCTTATTTCAATAACTCAAACTATAGTAGAGTAATTTTAAATAACAGTTCAACTAAATTCAACAATGTAACCTTTTAACGACTGCATAAAATTTGTAAGAGCTGCACAATGGCTTAACTTTTTTCAGTTACGATTACATATTTATTAAAGTGAAACTTTTATTACATCGTCTCAAACTTTTTGGTCTGTGTAGCGCATGTCGCGTGACGGTCGAACCGTACGATAATTATCGTACAAATACGATAATTTTGTGCCTAAGTTTCACTTTTACCGTGGTTTCATAAAACCACACAACATTTTTTGTTATAATGACCGATACATATAATTTTAAGATTTAATTTAAATTTCTGATTTTTAAGAATCTTTTTTACAATGTTGTGTTAGTTTACCCATTTTCTTTTTAAATACTAGAGATGTTACATTACTCTAACTAAAAATCAAAAGCTGATATCTAGAATCAAATGCAATTATTACTTGTGAAGAAAAATGACAATAAATTAATAACTGTGTTGTGATTATTCTATATAGCTTGTCTTATTTTGTTTCTTAAATTTACAAAAGAAAATATAATTATTGGACAGGCGGAAGAATTCTAACCAATACCCGCAGCCCCATCATTAAAGCGGCTCGACGGAACACAGTGGGGTTTTAGTCGGTAAGAATCCGACATAACCCACGGCTCCTTCCCCGGGGGCCGTGGGTATCTTTGGAAGATTTCCCCACTATAAAAAAAAGGGTTTCCCTGATGATTTTTAAAATTCACATATGAATGAAATCATTCACTTTAATCAATGATTTAAAGCAGATCACCTGAAAGCCTGGTGGCCTTCTAAGCTCCTAAGCTCTATGAAGATAAAACAGACAGATGTCAAATGTTGTCTACTAAAATGACTACACTATACCTTTGTCCGTCATAATATGTTGCATCAAAAAATTAAGATTGTCATTGTTGAATGATATCATGTCATCATCATGTCATGAAAGTATGTTACTTTGAAATATCACTGGGCTTAGTACATACACTGTGATAGTCATATAAAGTAAAAACAAAACTTAATACCTCAGCTTGAGATAATTGTTGAGAAACAGCTTGTAAGAAATCAACCTGCAAAGCTGAACAGGTTGCTGGTTCCTTGGGATCTTTTTCTATTATTTCGTCAGCAATGTTAATTTGTTCACTAACATCAGATGATAAAACTTCTTCTAAAGTAGGGGCTTCGCTTGCTGGTAAAGCATATTCAACCTCGTCCAACTGTAAAATATAAAGAAACCATTATCACTTCTATGTTATAGAAATAGAAACGTACTGTGCTTCCATTTACTACTAAGAATTTTTTCATACCTCTTCAAATTCATCGTAAGGATAACTTTCAACTGACTCCAAGTCGGAATCTAACAATGACGGTATCGACGGTGTTTTCAACAAATCCATATTATTATGCAGTTATTTTTCTTTACTAATAAAGTTGTTAAAGTTTATATTTTACGTAGAACATACGTAAAGGCCACAATCTTGTCGACATTACTGCCCTAAGGATTACTACAACAAAAAGGGGGAGGTATTTAGCTGCTGTAGTACTGATATTTGCTAATGGTTACAATGCAAGCTTCTTAATAATTAGGCTATGTATCATACCTAACGCAGATTACCTTAATTGTAAAAATTTAATTTAAATAACAAGAAAATTATTGTTAAAAAATCAATAGTTATTTATTTTGAATTCAAGATCAAGTCAAGATGGTGTAGACCAAAGAGAATACATACAAATATGGTGTAGACCAGAACCAGATTCGTTCGTCTGACGTCTTTAAAATTTTGACACAATCACATAAATGACAATTGACATTTGGATTTTGGTCTGACGTTTCTCTAACTTTGCCATTTTATGCCCCGAATGCCCCACACGCCCCATGGCCCACCCTTAGATCATTAAGTAATGGATGGAGTACGCTGGCAAATGTTCTAACTAAACTTTCTGCTGATTTTGGTGCGGGGAGGGTAACACACTATTGAAACACAATCACACATTCACAAAAATAATTTGTGTCACGAAAGTCGTAAAAATTTACGACCTTTTAAGCGACGAGTTTTTAAATTCAACTCTATCCCTAAGTTCATGAAGATTAAATTTTGTATTTCATTCCAAGTTGTCTCGTGGGGAGTGCGGTTCAATATCGCGTTCTAAATTCAACTTTATAACTTAGGTTATAAAGATTAAATTTGTATTTCTTTAAAAGATAGTCTCGTAAGGAATGCGGTTCATTATCGCGTTTTAAATTCAACTTTATCTCTTCGTCCATAAAGATTAAATTTGTATATTTTCTTTCCATGATAGTCTCGTGGGGCCGCATCAATGATCGAATAAACATGACTCGATTATTTGTCTTGATCATTTAAACGATACATCGACGATTATTAGAAATTGCATTTAATTAGAAATGTACGTTAAAAAAATAAAAAAATATACACAAATGAAAGGTTATTCCATCTTTTTTAATATTCGACATGTTTGAATTGCTTCTGCAAGTCTTGACAGTGCAAAACGGCATTTTTAGCGGAGCACTCGCAGACGTCCTTTCGATGTTTTACGAATACGCAGAGTGTTTGTAATCGATTACGCAATTAGTAGTTTTTATGAAAGCATAAGATTTTTCGATTCGAATAATCTTATGCTAGGCGTCCATTAGAGACGGATCGGGGCGGGTCGCATCGCAACGGGCCGTCTCTAATGGACGCGCTGTTTGCTCCTGCGTCCACCTGTACGGGGCGCGGCGGACCGCCTAGGCGGATTTTATCTAACAGACGCTCGCCGCTGAAATCCGCCTGCCTGCGTCCACTAGACGGGTCGGGGCGGGCCGGGCCGCAGCGCACCGCCGCGGCCGGCAGAAATCCGCCTGCGAAGCGATATCCGCCAATGCGTTGCGGCCCGCCCCGACCCGATCCGTCGCTAATGGACGATGTTTCATACAAAACATAGGCCGGCGTATTTTTGCGTTGCGATGCGGCCCGGCCCGATCCGCCTAGTGGACGCCTAGCATTATACCTCGGCAAAACGGGAAACGCCTGCGAGTGTTATCCATTACTTAATGATCTAAGGGCCCACCAATGCAAACTTAGCACCCCATCAATGGAATTTTGGGTCGAAAATGGCTGTTTTCCAATTACAGAGCATAATGCGACTCAGTGGCGCACAATGCCGAATTATGCTGATGCTTAATTGGAACGTGAAACGCACAAGCAGGTTGCGCTAAGTTCAGTGTTGAAAAAAAATATATTCATATAGTTAACAATAACCTCATTAATGTGTAAATAAAGTGGTATACATAATAATTGGTTGAAAAATATTTACGGTTATTTTAAGTAATTTGGATTTTGATTATTTCATTAACATTTTTTTCAATGTTTGTACCTTCATCCATACTTATATTTATTTTTTTAACACAATTTGAATTAACTTTGATTATTTTTCCGACCCAAATATCGACCAATAGAATTGCACCAT
The DNA here is from genome assembly GCA_029959065.1 of Colias behrii. NCBI lineage: Eukaryota > Metazoa > Arthropoda > Insecta > Lepidoptera > Pieridae > Colias > Colias behrii. The sequence continues at coordinate 5,812,076 of JARWMC010000011.1, read as the reverse complement.
TCGACGTCACGTGGTACAACCTACATGGTATTATACTGATAATTTTTTGAAAATTTTCTCTGGTCGTTGACGTCAAACTGACAGGTTGAATTCAATTGTGAAATTATTGGCCGACATTTGGGACGGAAAAATAATCCCCCGAATACCACACGAGCTTCAAAATTATCTGGCATTTCCCTCAAGGTTCCCTGTAAACAAATAAAGTCGTCAAGTTTTTCAGGAAAAATCACTCGCGCTTCGCGCTCGTGATTTTTTAACCTTGACTAAAAACTTGACTCCTTCATTTGTTTGCAACGAACCTATCGGAAAATACCCGATAATTTTGAAGCTCTTGTGGTATTATAAGTGATTATTTCGAAAAAACTACAATGAAACGAAAGCTTTAAAATTTTTTCCAACAATTAATAATTACTAACGATAAATCGATTGCACGCATCAATTCACGCGCATTACTTTTATGAGTGCTCGATTGTGCGAAGCGTTGCTGTAGTTGGAACATTCAACGTTAAGCATTAGAGCGTTTTCACATTATCCGATCCGATATCGGATATCGGACGCCGATAGCCGATATCCGATATCGGAGGGAAGTAAAATGTATGAAATATGTACCTGTCTTTCACATTGTCCGGTCCGATATCGGATATCGGAGCCGACACCGATATGCCAGCGGCTATCGGACGATAATGTTCAGTGTTGCCAACTCAATTTTCGAAAAGGCAGTATACCAACAGCAAAAAAGCACTAGTTTGTGTATTTTCAGTCTTAAAGGGCGCTAAATCTTTAAAAAAGTTCTTTGCTTTAACCTAAAACCCTTTCTATTAAAAGAAACCTTTTTTTATTAAGAAAACACACATTTAAGTATTTATAGGCATTAAAAATACGATTTATACGGCAGCTATTTTAATTACCGTATTAAAATATACGGCAATTGGCTGAACTGAAGTAAACAAAAATATATTGCGTTCTTAAATTCAAATATCTATCTTCGAAAACATTAGTGTCTTTCATCTTTATTTAAACTCATTCTGCCTCGCTCCTCCTCCTACTCGGATGTTGGTTGTGCTGTTTATTGTATTGTTGTCATTGAGTGCTTTGTTTTTAACCGACTTCAAAAAAAGGAGGAGATTTCACACCGATTTTATTTTTATTTTGAATTTACAACAAAGAATACAAAGTTTGAAAACTCTTTATTCTAAAATAATTGCTTATGACAATAAAATAATTTAGGTATCTTTATTTACAGGAAATTACAACAATCATACCTATTACAAATATATTTGAACGGGTTGACAATATTATTTTAGGATATTACAGTGTAATAAGAAAGAGAAAAGAAAATGTGAACATAGATTGTATCAGTTAATAAATTTTCATAGGTACTACATGAACTTTTATAAATATATATAGTGAAAAAATTACTAAATGACTAGGTACGTCTTGCTAAAAATACATTTAGTAATAGATTTTGAAAGGTATTTACTAATATGTATTACTAAAACTATTAACTAATACTAGGTTGTAGTAGGTTGATATAAATTTATTTAATTTATAATAATGTGTTAACATAAACTATACAAATGACCGATATCAAAACTATTTAGTAAATAGCACATCTAAATAATATGCAGTAATTAATGATATCAAATCTTTTTTACATTTTACTATTCTTTTTTTGAAGTTGTTTTTTTTTTAATGTAGTTATTTTTAATGTATGTACAACTATGATCTATCATTTGAATTTTTTATAATTATACCTTTTTTTATCAACTGGCAATTTAGTTTAGTTTTCTCTAAAAATTTCTGGCAACACTCATGATGATATCGGAACGATTTTATCGGACAATGTGAAAGGGCAAATTGTATCCGATAACGGATATCGGCTATCGGCGTCCGATATCCGATATCGGATCGGATAATGTGAAAACGCTCTTATGCCGCATCACATGCCGCATAGTGCGCTCTAGTGCTGTAATTGGAAAACACGCCGTGACTTTAATCGATAGCTCTCCGTTAGGTCCTTTAAGGTCCCACAATTTTTTCGTTAGGTCCCCTTTAGTTTTTTTTAAAACCCCTTCCAGACGACACAATTTTTCGTCCAATTTGACTAGATTGGCAATCAAATTGGGTCGTCTAGACGGAAATATGAAATTCAAGGTCATTGGGTGGTCGGGATCGGCCGATTTGCGATTGCCTTGGGATTGCCCGATCAAATTGGGTGGTGTGGACGCTAATTGGCCAATTTTTACTTGTAATCTCTTCCTGATACTAGATATTTAAGCGTTACTATTAATCTCTCCTCAGGGCTAACGGATTCTCTCATAACAGTGTCTTGTTTAGTAATGTATAATTGTAATGTAAGTAATTAATAATGTATACTAGAGATAATAATTCATTAAAAGTGTCATGGTCCATCTGCATAAAATTTGTGAAATCGACACTGTCCAGTTCTCTAACAATATTTATATGACTTAGGCGATTTCTTTTAAGCAACCATTCTTTGCTCCATATCCTTTTTCTTTTTCTTTCTTCTAAATTTGTAGTTACAGCCAAAATCAGCCCCAATTTTTGTTTTTTTACTAAGAGGCATGTTGCAAAATAAAAGTCCAGTCAGTAACGGCAACGGAGCAGAACTAAAATTGGCGATTTAATTGTGTACGTGTGGATAGACGATCAAATTGGGCCCCGATTCAATCGGCAATCAAATCGGCTGATTAAATTGTGTCGTCTGGAAGGGGTTTTAATATTTATTTTAAAATTTTGGTTTTAAAAAAAGTACGATTCAAACTTAGATCATTAAGTAATGGATAACACTCACAGGCGCTTCCCCTTTTGCCGAGGTATAAGATTATTCGAATCGAAAAGTCTTATGCTTTCATAAAAACTATTTGCGTAATCGATTACAAACACTCTGCGTATTCGTAAAACATCGAAAGGACGTCTGCGAGTGCTCCGCTAAAATGCCGTTTTGTGCTGTCAAGTCTTGCAGAAACAAGTCAAACACATCAAGTATTAAAAAAGATGGAATAACCTTTCATTTGTAAGTATTTTTTTATTTTTTTTACGTAAATATCAATTTAAATGCAATTTCTAATAATCGTCGATGTATCGTTTAGCGATATGATCAAGACAAATAATCGAGTCATGTGTTTACTCGATCATTGATGCGGCTTCACGAGACTATAATGGAAAGAAAGTATACAAATTTAATCTTTATGAACTAAGAGATAAAGTTGAATTTAAAACGCGATATTGAACCGCATTCCCCACGAGACTATAAAGCGATGTAGCGAGACTATCTTGAAGAGAAAATATACAAATTTAATCTTTATGAACTAAGCGATAAAGTTGAATTTAGAACGCGATATTGAACCGCACTCCCCACGAGACTATAAAGTGATGTAGCGAGACTATTTTGAAGAGAAATTCAAATTTAATCTTTATGAACTTAGTGATAGAGTTGAATTTAAAAACTCGTCGCTTAAAAGGTCGTAAATTTTTACGACTTTCTTAGTGACGGACTGCTTTTAACTTGAACGTCGATAAAAAAATATTTTTCTAAGTATAATTTGAAATGAGATGAGAATTAATCTTTATTATATTAAAATTTTACACAACTACATAAAAAGGAGTATAATGTTTATTTTGTAAGTCTTGTATATATTTATTAAAATTTACCTACGCTCGGTTACTTTTAACTGGCAGAACATTTTAATGGTACGGAACCCTTCGTGCGCGAGTCCGACTCGCACTTTTTTGTAATGTTAATCTTGTAACCTTTCTATTATGTAATCTATACTAATATTATAAAGCTGAAGAGTTTGTTTGTTTGTTTGTTTGTTTGAACGCGCTATTCTCGGGAACTACTGGTCCGATTTGAAAAATTCTTTCGGTGTTAGATAGCCCATTTATCGAGGAAGGTTATAGGCTATATATCATCACGCTACGACCAACAGGAGTGGAGCCACGGGGGTGAAACCGCGCGGAGCAGCTAGTTTGTTTATATGTATGTATTAATATTGCGTATATTTCAGATTTACAAAAAATCCTGCTTTAAGGCTAAGGTGGATTGAATGCTGTGGGAGAAAATCAGAATGGACACCTCGGTACAGAAATAATAAAAATTTCTGTACCGATATTTATTTTATTGAATATAATATGTGATGTGTTGAATAAATACATATTCAAATACAAATAAAATGGCGTTTTATTGTTTTTTCGTATGCATATAATAATGATGAAAACGTTACAAATGACCTGTGTAGTATTTTTTATGAATATAATATTAATGTTATTTCTAATTTCAACAAAATTATTATTTTTGTAATATCGATATGGTTACATCCCTTTAGAGCGATTGTATTATTACGTATATGTACAGAGATTTTTCTGTGTAATCGATGTATGTGTGCAAAAACATGCTAGTCTGTCAATTTTGTAATAGTTTGAGTTTGTAAAGACACAAATTATTTTTGTGAATGTGTGATTGTGTTTCAAAGTGTGAGTTACCCTCCCCGCACCAAAATCGGCAGAAAGTTTAGTTAGAACATTTGCCAGCGTGCTCCATCCATTATTAATGATCTAAGGATTCAAAGTTCTGTTTTTACCAAAGAGGTGAAATCTTTCTTAAGCGTTGTATTCACGGTCCATCTTGACGTACGTCCCGCCAAGGTCATACACGATGCACGACGCAAAACGACAGTGAATAGTGTTGACGTACGTCAATAATTATTATTATTATCTTGCTGGATGTGCACGACCAATTTTTCATCCAGCAAGCACCCCCACCACCGCGAACGTCGTGCAGATGGACAGTGAATAGCGCGGACGTACAGCAGATCAGTGTTGCCAACAGAAATTAATGTAAATATGTACTTGGAAACGTGGCCTATTGATATGATTTTTTTGTGATAACTTAGTGAGTACCTACATGAGCAAGCAAGAAACAGTTATTTTATATTTTTATGTACACAGGAAATACCCAATTATCTTTAATTTTGGATCAACCTAGTACACATGGACAGTTTATATTCAGAAGTTATTACATATTTTAAAAGAACTCCAAGGCGAATTGATGAATAACACAGATTTTATGCAAAAGTCCACTGCAGAAAAATGGCAATTTATTTAAAAAAAATGTCCTAACGAATTTGTTTGTTTAAAAAAATGATTAGCTATATACTCTCTGTTCCCGCCACTTCAGCATTTACTGAAAGAGTCTTTTCGGTCATGAATGTGAAGTGGCGGGAAGAGAGAAACCGAGCTTCATTAAAAATTAATTAAAAATGAGCTCTTGAAATATATAAATTTAGATTTGGAATGTTTAGATTCATATAATTCATTTAAAAATAATGAAAAATTGTTAGGTACTGCAAAAAGTACAAAAAAATACATTTTTAAAAATATTTATTTACTCTTTATTTACCTCCTTTAAAATCAGATATACTCTATATCTTCAAATAAAAGTTGGCAACCCTAGCCATGCTTGATGCGCGCACGATCGTCAGTAGGATACATCCAGCACCGCGGCCTTGAGCTGACGTACGTCGGGGATGGACCGTGAATAAGACGCTTGACGATCGTGCGCGCATCAAGCATGGCTAGGGTTGCCAACTTTTATTTGAAGATATAGAGTATATCTGATTTTAAAGGAGGTAAATAAAGAGTAAATAAATATTTTTAAAAATGTATTTTTTTGTACTTTTTGCAGTACCTAACAATTTTTCATTATTTTTAAATGAATTATATGAATCTAAACATTCCAAATCTAAATTTATATATTTCAAGAGCTCATTTTTAATTAATTTTTAATGAAGCTCGGTTTCTCTCTTCCCGCCACTTCACATTCATGACCGAAAAGACTCTTTCAGTAAATGCTGAAGTGGCGGGAACAGAGAGTATATAGCTAATCATTTTTTTAAACAAACAAATTCGTTAGGACATTTTTTTTAAATAAATTGCCATTTTTCTGCAGTGGACTTTTGCATAAAATCTGTGTTATTCATCAATTCGCCTTGGAGTTCTTTTAAAATATGTAATAACTTCTGAATATAAACTGTCCATGTGTACTAGGTTGATCCAAAATTAAAGATAATTGGGTATTTCCTGTGTACATAAAAATATAAAATAACTGTTTCTTGCTTGCTCATGTAGGTACTCACTAAGTTATCACAAAAAAATCATATCAATAGGCCACGTTTCCAAGTACATATTTACATTAATTTCTGTTGGCAACACTGATCTGCTGTACGTCCGCGCTATTCACTGTCCATCTGCACGACGTTCGCGGTGGTGGGGGTGCTTGCTGGATGAAAAATTGGTCGTGCACATCCAGCAAGATAATAATAATAATTATTGACGTACGTCAACACTATTCACTGTCGTTTTGCGTCGTGCATCGTGTATGACCTTGGCGGGACGTACGTCAAGATGGACCGTGAATACAACGCTTCAGTAGGATACATCCAGCACCGCGGCCTTGAACTGACGTACGTCGGGGATGGACCGTGAATAAGACGCTTTACTCTCAAAGACTATAGAGTTGCAAAAAAATAAAATCGTAGCTTTCATGTTGTCTCTGACTAATATATAGTAATCTGTGTTCATGTTGCTTTGTGCTCGTTTTGTGCTCTTGTGCTTGTGATTTGAAATTAATTAATTACATAGACTTGGATTTATCTTTTCATTTCACAGGATACGAGCTGTGGTATTTTAAATTTTCTTTATTTTTAATAGATTGAAAGTTATCACACGGTGCATATTGTGTCTAAGTATAGCGTGGTAATTATTTCAACAGTACTACTTATAAATAGTGACGTCATTACAAGTCGCCATTTTGTGCAAGGTATTTTCATCTGTATTCTTAGGACTTAGTCGTTAAACATAAGCTATGTCTGAAAATACATCTAAGGAACCGCCCTTGCAAACTATGAGTGGTATGCCTCCAAACCACAATCCATGGATGTATGGTTTATATAATCATTATAACAGTTATCAAAGCGGAATGTACCCGCACTTCTATAATCAACAATATTTCAATCAAATGGCAAACAACGGTGGATTCCATAACGAAACACAATTCCAGCCTAGTAAAGACTCTAAATCTGATTTCGGCCATATGCAGTTTTCAAAACCGCCACCGCCGTTACTAGGAATGTCTCCACTTGACACAAATCGACCTTATTTTAATCAGTCGCCTATCAGGTTTAATCTTAACAGCAATCGAAAATCGACGCCTATTCCTCCCACCGAAAATCCGCTTTTACTGAATCATAATAATAACAACAACAATAATAAGAAAAAGCGTAAAAAAGGAAACAATAAAAATACGGGCGACAATGATACTTCCATGGTACCACCTTTGCCCGATCACCCTCCACCATTACCGCCTTGTCCTCCTCCAGACGATCTTCCCAAGCCACCTCCGCCTCCTTTAGATGTCCCATTGCCTCCTCCTATAGCTACTGAAGATATTCCAGAGCCTCTAGGTGAACCTATAGACTCAATATCTAAAGAGGGAACTTCTGAATTTATATCCAACAGTGATTCCTCAAATTTTTTACAATCATCTTCAATTCAAACATCAGCTGGAACATGGCCGGAAAGTTTAGAGAGGTATATTAAAAGGTGTTATGAAAAGTGTAAAACAGGTTTTGATCGTGATCAAATAGACATTTGTTTAAAAGGACGAATTACAGCAGCAGCTAACAGAGAAGAGATTTGGACCCGAAACTGGGATGAAGAACCTATACCTAGTGTTCATAGCGAAAGGGATTATTTGCAAGTAAAGCCAGTTCAGGGAACTTTAAGTTTATATCAAAAAAATGAAAATACTCCACAAAATAATAAACTTAAGCAAATATTGGCAGCAAAAGCATTTAGTGCAACAAAGAATACGCAAAGGAGGAGACGTCAGCTATCACATAGTAGGTCAAGGTCCCGGAGCCCATCTAAAAAAAGGCATAGGTTAGTTGTAAATATATTTTATTTGCCAAAAAATTAATGTTTTCTATTAATATTTAATATACTATGTAAACTAAGTAGTTTATATTTATTTATAAAAGTATTTAATATTTGTTTCAGTACCTCATCTGCTTCTGGTGATGAAGTTGAAGAAAAAAAGATTTTCAAAAGCAAAGGTAAACCGAAAATTAAGGAAAGATTGTCATTGGATTCAAAGAAAAATGACAAGTATGCAAAAAAAGCCAAAAAGGTAGCATACAGTGCATTTCAAGTTGAGGATGTACAAGGTAATGCGGAGAAGCTGCAGAAGAGGGCAGAGAGGTTTGCTAATAGCCATGTGCCCTCTATTGCAAGCTCATTACAAGTAAATCCTAACAAACTTGAACCAAGTCCCAGGAGACCAATTTTGATGGATACAGAAGGAGATTATGAGCTTAATAATATACATATAGTAGGTACTTGTTTAGATATTGAAAAGTCATTCTTAAGGCTAACAAGAGCACCGGAAGCATGTGAGGTTCGGCCTGTTTCTGTTTTAAGAAACTCACTTAGGAATGTTAAGGACAAATGGATAGAGAGACAAGATTATAGATATGCATGTGATCAATTAAAATCTATAAGACAGGATTTAACAGTAAGTAAATTTATGAATTGAAATAATTGTTTATCTATACTAATATTATAAAGCTGAAGAGTTTGTTTGTTTGTTTGAACGCACTAATCTCGGGAACTACTGGTCCGATTTGAAAAATTCTTTCGGTGTTAGATAGCCCATTCATCGAGGAAAGTTATAGGCTATATTTCATCACGCTACGGGCAACAGGAGTGGAGCCACGGGGGTGGCGCGCGGAGCAGCTAGTTAATTATAAATAACAAATATGTTTTGATATTACTAATGAATTTTTTTAAATCCTTTAGGTACAAGGTGTACGGGATAGTTTTACTGTAGAGGTTTATGAAACTCATGCTAGGATAGCATTAGAAAAGGGTGATCATGAGGAGTTTAATCAGTGTCAGACTCAGTTGAAAATGTTATACTCAGAGTTACCAGAAAGCAGAACTAATGCTGCAGAATTTACTGCATATAGGATATTATATTATCTCTTCACTAAGAATACTCTGGGTAATATAACTTTTATAATTGAGCATAGTCTAATCTTCTTTTGTTGTGTTACTTGTTATTATTATTCTTGGAATGTGAACTAATTACCTTTTTAACATTTATTTTTAGATTTAACAACAATATTTAAATTTTTAACTAAAGAAGACAGAGAAAATGATTGTATAAAACATGCTTTAAACACAAGGTGTGCTTGGGCAACAGGAAATCTGCACAAATTTTTTATTCTTTACAAGACAGCACCTTTAATGGCTGGCTACCTCATGGACTGGTTTGTGGAGCGTGAGCGGAAGCAGTACCTCAAATACATCATAAAGTCGTATGTTATCTATCTTATATTTTTTTATTTGACATAAAAAATAATAAATGCTGGGTCATAGATTAATGAATGGCAGTGGGTAATTATATTCAAAGATAAGGTAAGACATGAATTTAACTAAAGAAGAATGAATATACTAATATTCTCAAATAATTTTTCACTTAACTGAATGAGGAATATTGTGACTTTAAAATTCATAAGGTTTGTACCTACCTTTTAAGGTAAACAAAGTTGGAACAATTGTAGTATAAGTTTATTAATCTACTTATAACTTATAATTTTACATATAAATCATTTTGCAGTTTTTTAAGGCTTTCTGTTAGTTTTTTAAAAAGTACTAAATAATATATAATAAATTCTTCAAGGTAATATAATAATATAATATTATTATATATTTTGTCCAGCCTTTTGGTTGGAATGGGTTTATTAAAATTTTCTTATGTGTGCAGCTACAGACAGAGTGTTCCTGTGGAGTTCATCACAAAGGAGCTGGCATTTGAGTCGAGTACTAAGGCCTTTGAATTTTTAAATCAGTTTCCTCTTTCGTACACTGGCTGCGACCAGACTCAAATTGATTGCAAAGCCAGCCTGTCAGCTATTGCAAATATATAACATTTTCTGTTTGACAGCCGTCCTGTTATAGTAGAATGTTGTTGTGTGGTTATGTAAAACTTGCATAGCCACAGGGTCCAGTTTTGTGACGTGATACTACTTCCAGATCACGTTATTATGCACCTTATTTTGCTAGGCTGAGGCGGCGAACCTATCATCATACTTAATTTATAAGTTACACAGCTGAAGAGGTTGGATGCGGATTTCTGAGCTTATGAAGATTTGCTTCTGCTATGGCAGGAAAGAAATACATATTGAAGAAAGTGGTTCAGTGTAAAGACATTTTAAGTGCTATAAACATTCATAAGAGGTATATAGTATATTTTAGCAAATGGACAATAAGTGTTAATTATTTTGTAAATATTGATGGTTTTGATTAAATCTTTTAAAATAAATAATTCAGTAATCATTGATTGTAAGATAGTCATATTAATAAAACATTTTGGTTATTTTTTAAATTTTTGTTTTATTTTTACACCTATATCTACTCATAGAGGAAACACATGACATGTTAACCTGGCTGTTTTTAAGCTTAAAGTTGTAACTATAAAATGCCTGAAAATCACCCAGAATGAGTAGCTTATTTTTCAATGTTTGATATAATGAAATAATTTATTAAAGAATGTTAACCTCCTATAACTAAAAAATCCTAGAAGCTCAACATTACAGTAGGTTTATGACCTTTTATTGGATAAAATTTTATGAATTAAAGTGCAAACACTGCCTAAATACATGTTGCCAAATCACAACATAGTATAAAACTAGTATTTTAATATTATCTGTGATGAAACAATGTTCTTCCCTGTTTGTATACTAAGATGTTTAAAATTACGCAACAAATTTTGATAGCAATTTGTAAATAGTGATATTCCAGGTCTGAAATCTATATAATTTATTAGGTTTGGGACAAAGCAGGCGTGGCCGCGGACGCGAAGCTAGTATAATAATATATATGCTTATAAATATGTTTCTCATCAAGATGATATAATAGTTCTGATAAACTAGGTACTTAAAAAAATATTTTTAATTTAGATTTATGTACCTAGTAAATGTCTATGAATGAAATTCAATTTCAGTGAGAATAATTACAGTAAGTACCTAAAACTTTCTTTATGACTTATGAAATCAATGCATCATCAGAATGATGTGGGGGACATGTTTTGAAGGAATTAAAATAAGAAACAATTATTAATATACATAACTTATAACAGATCTTTAATTTTTCTTAACAATTGGAATGTTTAAATTAAACGAAGTGTCTAGTCGTCCGCTAAACGGATGAATAAAATAAATTAGTCGTCCGATTACCGGATGAATAAAATAATTTAATCGTCCGATTACCGGATGAATAAAATAATTTAATCGTCCGATTATTCGGATTACTAGATAACCTTTTAACACTAAAGCTAGTTGGGTTGGACTAAAGCAAAGGGGGCGCAGGACTTTGATTTTTGATAGAGTTGGTGTCATTATAACACCTATTTATTATTGTTTTATCGTAAAGATTACGCTAATATAAGCATGTTTTATAGGAACAACTTTTCTCTAAAATCAAAAATGGCCGAGATATTCGCCCTCAATTCGTTAGGTTAGGTTAGCCTTTAGGTTAGGTTAGGTTAGGTTTCTTAAAAAAAAAACTACACAGAAATAGGAGCCCCGCGAAGCGGGGCTCCGTCGACGCGCAAAAAAAAATCAAGTTTAGGTTAGGTTAGCCGTTAGGTTTCTTAAAAAAAAAAACTACACAGAAATAGGAGCCCCGCGAAGCGGGACTCCGTCGACGCGCAAAAAAAAAAACAAGTTTAGGTTAGGTTAGCCGTTAGGTTAGGTTAGGTTAGGTTTCTTAAAAAAAAACTACACAGAAATAGGAGCCCCGCGAAGCGGGGCTCCGTCGACGCGCAAAAAAAAATCAAGTTTAGGTTAGGTTAGCCGTTAGGTTAGGTTAGGTTAGGTTTCTTAAAAAAAAACTACACAGAAATAGGAGCCCCGCGAAGCGGGGCTCCGTCGACGCGCAAAAAAAAAATCAAATACCTACGTGTGCCCTCCTCCCCCCACAAAAAACCTATAATACGTGCGGCAGTTCTCTAAAGAAACCCCGATAACCTAACTATATAGATAAATAGATGTTATCGGACGATTAAATTATTTTATTCATCCGGTAATCGGACGACTAATTTATTTTATTCATCCGTTTAGCGGACGACTAGCGCTGTCCTAAATTAAAATTCATTAACATACAAATACCAACAAACACCATTACTTACACATACATTAAACCTAATTAAAGTAAACATTTTTTTTTATAAAAGTAAATAATTTTACAACTAAAAGTGAGGCAAACACACTTTTCCTGCAAATAATTCAGATATCACAGTAATCCACAATGATAATACAAATAATATGTAAGAGATTCCCACTTGATGGCTGTTAGGTAATTGGTAAGGTTGACCTCCAATTTCATCTACATGGAAGCCCATTGGAAATATAACAGCTGCAAGGCAGAACACTACCACTAGAAATAGTAAGCATAGTGTTATTTAGAAATTTGTCCTTCAAATCTTGTAATTAATTTGTATAGATGTTTTATGGAAACAATTTGTTTAATAGTGTATTAAATATTAATTTACATTAATAGAATTACACATCATTAATAATTAAACTTGGTTATTTTTTTTATAAAGGATAATTATTAGAATTCATACATACTTGCAGCAAATCCAACCCATCTCGCATATGGAATGACATTGCGGTCAAAGTGGCTTGATGCTAAAAGAATAACTGTAGTAGTTATGCATATGCATCCTATGAATATACAAATCAAAGCCAGTAACCATTCAGGTTGAAGGTCTGGAGTAAAACAAACTTGAGGGCGGTTATACAAAGTAATACATGACCACATTAAGCCAAGTCTGGTGTCCCCTGCAAAAGGTAAATAATTAGTTGGTGATTTTATATATTTTGTTATCACTATGCTCTTAATATAATAAACATACTATCATACCTCCAACGTCTGTTATTATCCAATCGGGCATTGCAAGACTCACAATAGCAAATACGTCTGCGGCCATGAAAAGGGTTCCGGATATGACTGTTAATTTATCCATGGTGAAAGTTTAGTAACGATTGAACAAACTTTATTATATTTTACATCACATTTATTTTAACCATGTCTTTTGATGGGCTGAATTTGTATATAATTTTTATTTACGAATTAAACTCCTCGAATACGAAAACAATGTCTAAAGTGACAGTGACATTTCCTTCCATAGATAAAATTAAAAATATCAGGTTGAGTCTTGGACCATGGTCTGTATTTTATTCTTAAGATTATTCTGTACAAGCCTTACATCATTAAGTAAACCCCTTCCAGACGACACAATTTTTCGTCCAATTTGACTAGATTGGCAATCAAATTGGGTCGTCTAGACGGAAATATGAAATTCAAGGTCATTGGGTGGTCGGGATCGGCCGATTTGCGATTGCCTTGGGATTGCCCGATCAAATTGGGTGGTGTGGGCGCTAATTGGCCAATTTTTACTTGTAATCTCTTCCTGATGCTAGATATTTAAGCGTTACTATTAATCTCTCCTCAGGACTAACGGCTTCTCTCATAACAGTGTCTTGTTTAGTAATGTATGGGCTAAATCGACACTGTCCAGTTCTCTAACAATATTTATATGACTTAGGCGATTTCTTTTAAGCAACCATTCTTTGCTCCATATCCTTTTTCTTTTTCTTTCTTCTAAATTTGTAGTTACAGCCAAAATCAGCCCCAATTTTTGTTTTTTACTAAGAGGCATGTTGCAAAATAAAAGTCCAGTCAGTAACGGCAACGGAGCAGAACTAAAATTGGCGATTTAATTGTGTACGTGTGGATAGACGATCAAATTGGGCCCGATTCAATTGGCAATCAAATCGGCTGATTAAATTGTGTCGTCTGGAAGGGGTTTAACTGTGAAATAACTTAATAATCTAAGGTACAAACTAACAATCTTCATGTTAATTAAGTTGCAAACAAACTATCGGACGCGACTTATAGGTGTTCACACTACAAACATACAGCGCGCCAGATTCGCGTCGAAGGTCCGAACGCTCAAGTTCAGCCCAAGGACTCGTCCGCGACAATAGTCTGCACACTGTACGATGATTATTCAGATAGCTTTAGGGCGCGGCCGTAAGTCGAGTCCAATAAGTTTGTTTGCACGTTGCACGTTGCAGCAGTTAGGGTTGCGCTATAATGGCCCGGGTGGTTTACCATGATGTCATACAGCATTATTGTTTCCAGTGTGGGAAACTGGTGGCGCTATCCGACTTATTATAGCGCTATAATTTTTTCAAATAGTTTAGACCGAGATATAAAGTCTAATATAGAGTCACTTTCAATAGGTTATGAGGTTATAAAGGAGGGAAATAATTACACCCAAAAGATTGTGGGCCAGAAATTGGATAAATAGAAGAGATCAGTACGTGCACGGTACTTCCACAAGCATTATCTTCAAGTTTTCTTCCACAAACAAACAATTTTTGTGCAGTTTTAACTAAATTGTCCAAACGTGTCAAGTAATAAGCCCCACCAACTTAACAGAAAAATAGACAAAATTCTAATTATCGAGTTCAGTTGTCAACTAAATTTTAACTAGCAACTTGCTACTAAATTGTGTTGTTTACACGCAATTAATCACTTAATATTTAGTTATCTACTTAACAACTTAATACGTGTAAACCAGCCATTAAGGCTCTATAATATCTACAGACCAAAACTTATCTATACTAATATTATAAAGCTGAAGAGTTTGTTTGTTTGAACGCACTAATCTCAGGAACTACTGGTCCGATTTGAAAAATTCTTTCAGTGTTAGATAGCCCATTCATCGAAGAAGGCTATAAGCTATATAATATCATCACGCTAAGACCAACAGAAGCGGAGCCACGCGGGTGAAACCGCGGAGCGCAGCTAGTATTATGATAAAATCTATCTGATGCGACGCTTGTCTTCGTTCTTTCGACAATAACCTATCAAACTGTGTATCAAACACACTTTCTCATTCATAAATATTATTAACCAGTAGGTAATTCATAGTGAAATATTTTAGTGGGCCATTATAAAGAGAAGAGAGAGTTAAGTCTCACCTATAAACGGTGCGGTACGGTATTTTGTTCACTATGTAAATTGAAAAAGCGTCGGACTTTTACTGGATCTTGGAAATTTAAATAAAACAACCAAATCATGTTCGTCACATTTATTTTGCTGCTTCATTAAATAATTATATATTGTAATATTTTAGAAAATTCAGAGTCCGTTAGTGTAGCCAAGTCGTCGTTAGTATTTTTTTTGGTTATTTTTACTCCTTTTGAGTCCATGATTAAATAGTATATACTTATAATATATATATGTAGCTAAAATATAATAAAGTTTATGGCATAGTAATTTTTTTCATGCAGGGGCGGCACTGTTGGTTGTAGTGTTTGAAGTGTTCGATGCATTGTCATCTGGTTCGCTAATTTGTAGCCATGGCATTCTCCGTTGTAATTCTTGTCTAAAAAATTTTAATTGATATTTAATAATGATGGAATGTAAATATGTATAGTAAAATATAATAATATCTACCTGTACTTTGGATGACTAATAGCATAAACCCAGGGGTCTATACATGCAACGGCTTTACATGTTATTGCCGGAATCATCGTGACCTACAAAACAAATGGAAATATGATAATAAATTTAAAAAAAATTAGTGAAGGATATTACGATACTCTACAGGGATAAAAGCTGTAGTCTTTAATGTTCAAAATATGATTTTAATTGATTGATTACCCCTGGAGTCAATAATTCCTGGTCGCCGAATGCTCCAATGAGCGACATTACGCCATACGGAGTCCAGGAAGCGACAAATAGGAAACAGACAGTCAATGCAGCTTTTGCGATTCGTATCTCAGCGGATTCTGCACCTGCGTTCTGGTTAGAGCGCAATGACTCTACATTCATTTTCTTAGCTTGTTCCCTGTGTTAAATGGAGAAAATGAGATTTTAAAGTAACAATGTTATTTTAATGAACAACGAAGAAAGAAGAAAGAATCTGTTATATTATTCTTTGGTGACTTGCACCTATTATAATAAACTAGCGGTCCGCCCCGGCTTCGCCCGTGGTACATATTTCGCAATAAAAGGTAGCCTATGTTCTTTCTCAGGGTCTAAAGATTATCTGTGCCAAATTTCATCAAAATCGGTCCAGTAGTTTATGCGTGAAAACCATACATACATACATACATACATACATACAAACCTTTCCTCTTTATAATATTAGTATAGATATATGTATATTTATCTGTTTTTTAAATTTCAAAACTATTTAGTTAACTAGGTAAATAAAAAATAAGGTATTAATTTTAACTCGATAAAGGAATAAAATAAAATATACCTTAAAGCTGCTTCGTGAGCGAATACTTGTTTCACGATACCGCTGTAGAAGTAGATAATACACAACATCGGGAAAACATAACTACAAGTGAATATACAGCCAACGAATAACTTGTTGTCGAAGGAGTTGGTAAGGTAGTCGAACGTGCACGATGTTAGGTAGCCCTCTAGAAAATGATAACATTTTAAAAATTAAATTGATTTTTCTTATTAACTACCTATATCACGAATAGTTAATTCCAACGATAGTTATGACTTGTGATGGTCGTTTAGTTAATAAAAATCTTACCAGGAACAAATCTACCCCAAACTCTAAACAATGGCATCAAAGACCATGGTGTCGTGTATATCCATATACAAATTATCATTAATAAAACTTTTCCTCTGGACAGCCGTCCATCAAGAGGTCTTGTGATTGTTGAATGCCTGTAAGAGAAATAATAATTGAAAATACATAATGTTCTCAAAATAATGAGATTTTCGAATAATCTTCTCCTCGTTATTACTAAAAATATTTACTGATATTGTTCTAAGCGCTAATCTTAACTAATAAATGCGAAAGGGACTCTGTCTGTCTGCCTCTTCTTCACTTCTCAACTACTGAACCGATTTGGGAGATTTAAAAAAGTACATAGGATAGGTTATATCTCGGAAATGGCACGGGAACGGGAACTATGCGGGTATATATTTGACGACGCGGGCCAAAGCGCGAACGGAAAGTTAGTGCGTCATAAATTTTTGCATACCAAATATTACCTGTCATATGCGATGCAAGCGTTGGTCATTGCTGCACCTATGCCACTATAGGATCCCATAACTGCAAATATTTTGCACCACAGGGCACCTGCTGCAAATCCTCGCATAGCGCTGTTATATATGAATATGGGTGCTTTGAGCATCATAATGAAGTCGAATATTGCTAGATTTAAAATCAAAAGATTACTAGCTGTTCGTAGAGATTTTGTCCTGTAACAAAATCCTTATTAATATACCTAGTACATTTTAATTTGTTGTTTAAAATTGTTAAAAAAAATAAAGCATTACTCACGAGGCGAATATAAAAATAACCATGCCATTTCCAATAAGAGCTGCCGCTGTGAAGAAGCAGTAAAGAAGACATAGAGCTGTGTGTGCACTAGCTGGTGGCTCTGGGTACTTGAACCAGTGCTCTGGTATCATAGCCAGATCCTCTCCAGTCAGTCCCTCGCCCAACATCCGTTCGCCCCCTGACCTGTAAATTAAAATGAAATTTAATTTAAATCCTATAAAACTGTTTTATTGAAAGGATAATGATTGTATTAAAATAATATTTCATATATATAAGTATGTATTTTAACATAGTCAATTCAGAAATTTGTAATGAAATAATTACGTCTTATCCGTTACCTTAAGGGGGCAAAGTATGCCCCATAGATGTTGTAATATTCGGTCCTATTGTCCATGTCTTGTGTAGGGATCATTTTTGAGCAGTCCTCGATAGTTGCGAGAACGCCAACCCCATTGACTGACTGCTGGCTGTTCCGAATCGCACCCTTGTTTTATATCAACAATAATTGATAATGAGATTTCATGGATTATCCATTAAGGTACATGTGATAGGATTAGCGGTGATTTTTACGGCTGTCACGGGCATAGATTTGTGCTGATGTGCAGTAGGTGAATAAAGGTGATTATCGGCGTCATAATTATGAGAAACCATAAAATGTCAAAATCTGTGGCTTAATAGTGTTCTTATTTCTGGTTTAGGAGTTAAAATGTTACGTTTATAATATGCTATTCAAAAGCCAGTAGAATATATGATTTAAAAATAAATTATTTGGGGGCTTTTGACTTTTGTGTATTAGAAGGATTGAAAGACTGTTTAAAGAAATCCAGATACCTACCAACTAGTTCATTTTTTTTTGTTTATTGTTTTTTTAATACGAGATGGTGAGATTTTATTTATGTACATAATGATATTTATTAGGTGTTAAAATAAGCTCGTTGGTTGAGTATGAGGTGATAAAATTAAGTATTACTAAAAAGATTTTATATGTCTTCATCTTCACCATTATTATCACTAACACTTCATAGTATAAAACAAAGTAGTTTTCCATTGTCTGCCTGTTTATCTGTATGTTAAGATCTTTAGAACGCAACGGAATTGGATACATTTTTTTTAAATATGTACATAGATAGAGTGGGTTTCGAGAATGGTTAGTACCTATACCGGTATTTCTCGTTATATTTTTTAAAAGTTTTTATTGTCGTTTTACTCATTAGGTAAAGTCCTATCGATATCAGTTTAAAGCTTTTTTTATATCTGTAATAGTTACAGAATAATTGCCTGTGCACACTTAACAGTTACACTCTGTATAACTAGCTGTGCCACACGGTTTCAATCAAGTTTTTCTATAGCTCGTGTCTTCATCCAAATTCATCCGGTAGTTATTTCGTGAAAGAGTAACAAACATCCTCACAAGCTTCCGCATTTAAAATATTAGTAGTATTTTTGTTTTTGACTAAGCGAACGAAGCTCCTCCAGTTAGAATAAAAAGATTGATCGAGACACGTAGGTAAAATGTTGATGAAAAATATCTATACATGTACATACTCCGAACATGATATGAAATGAAATTCTCACATGAAATTTTGTGTTTTTTTTAAACCAATAAGTGATAAGAACAACGTTTGCCAGGACACTGGACAGCTAGTTTAATCATTGTATTATAAATTTAACGTGTATAAAGTACTGAACATTCATTATATAATTAATAGGTACGTACTATTTCAGAATTCTTATTAAACAGGTCTATGTTTTATATTACTTAATTTGACCATAATATCTATTTTTACACCGCGTTAGACCTATGAACAAAAATAAGAAAACATGAAATATGAGTGACATCTTCTGTAAAAAAAAAAAATTGTAATTTTTGCTATGTATTTATAGGATTATCATAATATTAGTATTAATGCGATGCTTTTTTATTTAAAATTATAGGGCTTAAACTATTCCAAAGTCGTTGTGTTCAGAAGGTCATCGAAATCCATGATGCAGCAAGTGAAGAACGAATCATCCTTTTAAAGTATTGCCCCAGACGCGACGGAAGCATATAATCCATCGCATGTTGTGAAATCAATAGTTATTCAACTATTTAATATCTATACAATTTAAAAAAATAAAAACTTTTGAAACTTTAGGATCATTCATGCTAAACAGAAATGGAAAATAAGGATGTATTTCCTTACTAATGAAACAAATAATGAAGAAAAAAGTAATGTTGATTAAAATAAGATTGATTAAACTGCATTATTAACCTATATTGGAATAATGGTTATAAGTATTGAATTGCTAGATTGGGAATTTTTACACCCCTCAACACAACAGACCTACCTCCTCTATCTACCTCCTACCATCATCATATTATTGTTTTTCGGATCGTTTTTAATTGAATTAAATAAAGTAAACCGTGACCGCGAGTAGCCTGAATCTGCCACAACGCCGCAGTCGCGCCACTAGAGGTAGAGTTAACCAAGAGGCGTATAGTGAAATATGTAATGTGTTAAATAAATTAGTGAAGACGCATATATAAAACTAAAGAAAAATGCATTTATATCATCAACAAATTTAATAGACATCACAACAACCATTTGGATCAAGTATCTACACATTTATATTTAGGTCACTAGGTATAAGAAAATCCATAAAATCCAAATACAAAATGTCCATTGTAAAAAGTTTTTACGAATTGGCATTTCAGCTCAGTCAAAGACGATGCCGTTCCATCTGACATCAATTCCTTATAGCATATACAGACGCTCCGATTCGGTTGGTGCCCACTGCCAACCATCCGACCACGACCAAATCGGAAAGTGAAGAGAGCGGTCGGTCCGACATAATTATTATTAATATTAGTTGGACGTGGTCGGATGCGCCGGCGATCCCAACCAAACCAACTTCCTATCCGATCCAACCAAATTGGAACGTTTGGAAGCTTTGTTCCGACCAAATCGGCTCATTCGCATTCGCAACGCCGCCGGTGTAGGACGTCAACATGAACGCCGAGGGAGTTACGGTCACCAAACGTGACATAATAATAAAGTTACTTGAACTTTATAAAGACTTTCCCTGTTTGTGGGACTTATGTGACAAAGATTACGCTTAATAGAGATGCCAGAAATCAAGCGTATTTTATTATGCTAGAAGTTTTAAAAAAACGACGTGTGGCACTCGGAGACTGCCGCGGTAAAGCTCTTGCATGCTATGCCTTCAAGCCACACCTCCGCCCGTCGAGTGGGGAGCGTGAGGTTTTTTCGTTACGGAATTTCTCGATTCGGTCCCCGCGCTCAAGGCCCGCGATAGTAGCTATGCAATAGCTTAAAAAAATTGACAGTGCGGCTACTTTAAAAACATTGAAAAATAAGTTGGACAATATGCGTACATCCTATAACGCTATTTTAGCGTCGTCCGTAAGACGTCCGTTCACTACTTCATAGCAAACACAGAGCAAGTAATATAGTAATAGCAAAGTCAACTGACAGCTGGAAGGCCAACCGTCGGACAATCTGTAGCAATGTTGGAATGGTTGCTATGTCGGTTCCAATATGGTTGGCACCAACCGAATCGGAGCGTCTGTATTTGCTATTAATCACAAAAATTAAATTTATATTAAATTTAGACACAAATAATTCATAAATATCGTAAAAACCAATTCTTTTTGACACTAAAAATTGTATATTATATTCCCAAGGCGTTTATAAAAGACAAGATAAGGTTTCTTATGATTCTAATTTCTAATACATTTTAATAACGTTATATTTATTACACAAATGTATTTATAATTTTTTCTTGACAGTGTTTCATCGTTTTAAACATATCAGTTTTTATACATTGTCACAGTTCAAAAATTTCAATTCCATAAAATGTCGGACAACTATGTAATATTTTATATTTATCGGATCAGCAAAAATAAAATAATACGACATTTGTAACATTGTTACATAATGTTACGTAGGCATAGATATAGTTATAAGAGACGAAATAAAAAAAAATGATTCCTAAGTAGTTTCTAAGTAGTAGGATGCCGTAATAATTTTAAATAATTGTGTTCATATTCGTAAATAGTTGAAGCTTTGTAATCATATTAAGATGTAAAAATGTTAATTGCATAATATTTTATCGAACTGAAGCATTCTTGCAAATAATTATTTGTATATAATATGACTTATAAGCATATCGTTCCTTTTATTAATATCTGTGCTTAATTTACAAGTTGAAACGTTCATTGTATTAAGTAGGTACCTATTTAGTAATACTAAGAGCATATATTAAGACTGATGCAGATGTCTACTAAAGTGTCTGTACTGATTTGTGATTGGCTGTTTCATATGAAATTAATTGTAATATTTATATGTCTAAGAATGAATAAACGGCTAATGAATACTACTAATGGAATACAAAATAAAGCTACAGGTGAAAATATTCGTAACAAATTAGAATCAAATGTGTACTCCACATTCACAAATGTGACACAAATTTAATTGGATATAATAATACAGTAATGAGAGCCTTGTATAAAAATCAAGCGTCAGAATTAAGTAGAAGCTGTAGCGTGGAAATGGATAGTTATAAAAAATATTCAGTATTTGTTGTTCTATAGGTGATTTCTATTTCACAATAAGCAATATAACATGCGAGGCTTTTCAATAATAATTAGTTATTCGTAAATATTTACAAAAAATCAATTAAAATACATGTTACAAAAATAATCTTACACGTTGAACTCTTTTATACTATACGAAATACCGTGACTTAGTGATACGTATAAATAAATTATAAAATTAGAATTTTGTAAAATGGACAAGTTTGACACACTTAGATGTACATAAATGGTAAGATATACATTTCTTTTATACAGTTATACAGTAATACATAATTTATATTTAATAGTAAGTAATGAATCACGTAGGTAGGCTGGTAGGATACATATAATTCGATTTCATATGTTCAGTATATAAACATTATGGCAAGAATATATAGTATAATGAGGGCGTGATAAATAAATATATAATGTTACATACACTAGGCTGTCATGGCTATTTAATATTTTTATTATAAACGTACAATACTTACGTTGAAAGGTTATTTAATATAAATTTAAACATTACTACATAAACAGGGTTCGAAACGAGCTTTTTATACAAATACTTATAATTCATTACTCCTCAATTTCATAGTCCAATTTTATTATTATTTTAATTATTAGAACGTGGATTACTTTTATTAAAATTCGCTTTTTTCAGTCTTTCATCTTTAAGAGGGGTTCAAATAGGATGCAATTATAATGGAATACTTTGTTTAAAATGAACCTAATATATTAAAAAAAAAGACGTGTGGCACTCGGGGACTGCCGCGGTAAAGCTATTGCATGCTATGCCTTCAAGCCACACCTCCGCGCCCGTCGGAGTGGGGAGCGTGAGGTTTTTCGTTACTAAATTTCTGGATTCGGTCCCCGCGCTCAAGGCCCGCGATAGAAGCTATGCAATAGCTTAAAAAAACACAATAGTAGAAAGTTTTTTTTATGAAACGACTAATGGTCCGTGAGCCAGGTCCAAATTTGGTTCATTATTTCCTCTCAAGAGATAATTCGTCAGACGCATCAGAGTATAGTATTATAAAGCCTCGTGAACGTCAGCTGGCGCTCGGTTGGGGGGGTGAGCGGTTGTAGCCTCCCACGCACGTAGGAAAAAAAAATACATTCATTCATTTCCTCTCAGCTAAAAATTTGTCAAATTGTAGCTAACCCAATATCTCAACGAAAAAAAATAATCAGCTGGTTACAACATGGTGTATTATACGTCAGCTGGTGTCTCGAACATGAAAAAAAAAATTATTTTCCGTGATTTCCTCTCAAACAAAAATTTATCTGATGATAGCTTATATGTAACTGTGGATAAATATATAGGTCAGCTGGCTGTATCTTGGTGAAAAAACCGTCAGCTGATACTTTGAAACTTATTACATAGGAGTTAGACAAGCATCTATTGCCAATTTATATGCATCAGCTGACTAGATTTTCCTCAACTCATTGCTAGCTGATTTTTTTATTTATCGCATCAATATATTAACAATCAGCTCACAAATTTTCATCTGGGAGGAAATGACGTATCTTTAATTATTATCGTTATTTTTAAAAATTCAAGCAACACACGCTAGCATAATATAGACATTAGACAGTAATAAGGTACGCTTGGAGGTGGTTAGTTGTGCGCATGATCGGGGTACTACGTACATTCAGCCACATCGGTAAACATGTTTTTACAAATATTATAAACTGCATTTAAAAATAACTATCATATCATCAAATTCACATAACTACCTAAAAGTGTAACAAATATGAAATAACCCACTAAAAACATTAGTTAACTATAATTATTAAAAAAATAATAGTATAATATATAATTAATATAGTTATTACTTATCTTTTACGGGGACTTATGTTGATGGAATTCCACGTATCTCGATGATTTTGTTAATGTGTCATTCTATTCGAGACACCGCTGACGTATAATACACCATGTTGTAACCAGCTGATTATTTTTTTCGTTGAGATATTGGGTTAGCTACAATTTGACAAATTTTTAGCTGAGAGGAAATGAATGAATGTATTTTTTTTTCCTACGTGCGTGGGAGGCTATACAACCGCTCTTCCCCCCAACCGAGCTCCAGCTGACGTTCACGAGGCTTCATAATACTATACTTTGATGCATTTTACTAATTACCGCTCGAGAGGAACTTGGTCATAAAATCTGTTCCTGGCTCCCGGACCATAATGTGTTTTTATGAACAATTATAACGTTTTTTATTCGTGCTGTTATATTTTTAGACTTGAAAAAGAATTATTGACTTACAAATTCGAAGATATTTAATCTTAGATATAAAGTTTTTAAAATTCAATGTGCGTTTCGAGTTAAAAAAAAAACTGATTACAATTGATAAAATAATGACAACTTATGAAACTTATGGAATATAAATTTTGGAAATTTACATATTCGAATTAGGCCGTAAACATAATAAAATTAAGAGGCTCAATTTTTTATTGATTGAATTTGGTTTATCAACCTTAAATTAAAACGCAGAAAGACTTTATGGATTATTAATTAACTGTTTTATGTATCTTTTTCTGTTTTAGTTTAAAATTGAGCAAAACTCGCATCGTCTTCGTACGTAGGTAATTCTTTTACAAGATCATGAGTTCTATTTTAATTATTGGTATCTTCTATTATATCATTAGTTTCACTACTATTATGTAACGGTAAAATACATTCGTTTGTTTTATTTTCTTCAGGTTCAATACATATACGTGTTTCAGTCTGTAAAGTGGACATAGGTGATTGTGGCGGGGAAGACAGAGGCGGTGCGCTACACGCTCGGATCTCTCTTTCTACAGAGAGATGTACCATTTCAACAGTGTCTGTTCTTTCTTCAGTGTTCACTCTGAAATTGACCCATTACATATTAATTTGAAATGATCTTACAATAAGCAAAATTCTTTGAAAGTTTATATATTTATTTATTTATTAGACACACCAATAATGACTCAATTAATACAATTTACAGAAATACATTAATAATTAAGTTGAACGCCTAAATACCCATATCCATACCCATATCTCATATTATGTTTGGATGGTGAAGCGGCAACGGAGCTTCAGAAATAATTAACTGTTAAATATCTACATGCCCGTATAATTGATTTCTTATAAATTTATAAAAAATCACATATAAGTGCAGATTTCTTATAAGGTGGAGCCATTAATTAAGAGAAGAAGAAGATTTCTTATAAATTTATAAGAAATCACTTATGTATGATATACGTTAAATCATAGTTAAACTGTTACCTTGGTGGAGATTCCTCAATCCCATTTATTGTATTCATTCGTTCTCCAGAAACAGCTGAAATAATATGATTTTTGAAAAATAAAATAGTAACCTGTATAAGGTTGTTAATATGTATAGAATATAAAAGGTATTGGTATGCAATAAATATTAAATAAATATTAAATATTAAAGGACACTATTACACAAATCGACCTAGTCCCACAGTAAGCTCAATTAAGGCTTGTGTTGTGGGTACTAGACGACGATAAATATAATATTTAATAAATACATATATATATATATATATATATATATATATATATATATATATATATATATATATATATATATATATATATATATATATATATCAATTATTTGTTCTTGGGCCTGGGTGTTATATATATATATATATAACACCCAGGCCCAAGAACTTATATATATATATATTATATATATATATATATATATATATATATATATATATATATATATATATATATATATATAATATATATATATATATATATATATATATATATATATATATAACACCCAGGCCCAAGAACAAATAATTGAGTTCATCACACAAATATTTGCCCTGACCGGGTATCGAACCCGGGACCGTCGGCTCAGTAGGCAGTTACTTTACCACTGCGCCAACCGCGTCGTCAAATAAATGATTTGAATTTGAATTTAATGTAAACTTACGTTGTGATATGTCATCAACAAGTCGTTGTTGCCGCGCGAGAGGTCGTCGCCGTGTGTTGTCACGCACGCGCAATGTCACCCCCGCGCATGCGCCGCTACCATGCAAGTCAAGTGCTAGAGACGATTGCGAACCACATTCTGATTCTGCTGCGCTAGCACTACAAATACAATAAAATAGTATTTATATTTATAGAGTAAATGTAATGAGTAGTACTCTTTTATTTTGGTTAGAACAGTAATTTCCACGGTATACGAACTGACTAGTAATGGCATTTTTAATAATTGATTAATATTTAATATAAATAAATGGTAATAGACATAGAATTTCTTACTTTTATTGGTTGAATGGCAATTTTCGTTCATTACTATGAATTATGCAACTTGGTGTGAAGTAAATCCATACATGGTCATTGGTCAGTTCAATAGCCTAACGTTAGTTTTGTAATAAATATTAAAAATATATCAACAAACACTATGGGCAGTTGGGAAGATATGAATGAATGATACACACAAAAATTACATTAGAAATCAATCTGAATCCTTTGCACATAAACAAATAAAATAAATGTAAGGAAAGTCAACATACCTCATTATGCCCGTAGGCTTATTTGTCTTATTCTTATTTAAGCGCATACATCATATGTAAGCATTTGAAATTAATGTCTTCAATCGAATCAAGCCATAAATTAATTTGGTAATAATAAGTACATAATATAATGATACCTGACAGCTGATTGCGGAGGCTCATCTACAGAAAGCGCGTAGCGCCGTAGCGGTCGTCGTAGCGCAGTAACCGGCAACGTAGCGCGACCGCTAGCGCTACGTAAATCGGGCGCTGACCCGAAGCGTGCTTTTTCTTTAGCTCGTTCACCACCTCTGTACATACACTTACTATCCTATTCACAACTGAATAATGGGGTGGATATTGAATAATTAACGGGATGTTTTTTTTTCCTTATAAAAAGCAGCAGTATGTTTTTGTATGCAAGGATTATGAATAAGTCTAAATCAATTTAAACGAGATGTCTTTCCATTACTCAATGTGCAGTGTACATGGTCTTAAAAACATACATGCATTGTCTAAATTAATGTTATAGTGACTTAATTTTAGAAAATAGTAAATCAACATTGTTACTGATTATAATAGGCATGACGAAAGATTTTTAAATCCTCTTCCATAATGTGTGTATACGTTTACTATACAAGAAAAACCCTATATTTCGGTAATATACTTAAATTTAACGAAGATAAAAGCCATTTTTCAAAAAATATTTATTAACTGTGCCAAAACAGCTCGCAGGTGTCATGGCGTAGGCGTGACGTCACTCTTTAGTAAATACGTAATTATTTGTACGCATTGCGAAGAAAATTAAAAAAATATTTAATTAATATGTGTTATAGAAACGCATTTCAAAGTTTATAAGTGGTGTGCAGTATTGCAGTGCGAATCCACATAAAAATAATGCCCAAAAATGTGTTAGTAATTGTTTTAAGCGAGAAAATAATAAGAAATGATTGTATAAAGTTGGCGCGGAGAACCCCGAACCACGTATTCGTGAATTCGCAATTATATTTCTGTTCTGAGTCGATAAAGCATACGTGAAACAATAGAAAATAAATAAAAATGCGTATTCTCAATATATTCATAACAACAAAACACATCTGACATGAGTTGTTTACATAGGCGTGACGTCACGCGTGTTTTAGTCAAAATGGCCAACTGCAGAATTTCAATGTTTTATTTTACGAAGTGTCTAGTTGTCCGCTAAACGGATGAATAAAATAAATTAGTCGTCCGATTACCGGATGAATAAAATAATTTAATCGTCCGATTACCGGATGAATAAAATAATTTAATCGTCCGATTATTCGGATGACTAGATAACCTTTTAACACTAAAGGTAGTTGGGTTGGACTAAAGCAAAGGGGGCGCAGGACAAAAAAATTTTGATGGAGTTGGTGTCATTATAACACCTATTTATTATTGTTTTATCGTAAAGATTACGCTAATATAAGCATGTTTTATAGGAACAACTTTTCTCTAAAATCAAAAATGGCCGAGATATTCGCCCTCAATTCGTTAGGTTAGGTTTAGGTTAGGTTAGCCTTTAGGTTAGGTTAGGTTAGGTTTCTTAAAAAAAAAAACTACACAGAAATAGGAGCCCCGCTTCGCGGGGCTCCGTCGACGCGCAAAAAAAATCAAGTTTAGGTTAGGTTAGCCGTTAGGTTAGGTTAGGTTAGGTTTCTTAAAAAAAAAACTACACAGAAATAGGAGCCCCGCGAAGCGGGGCTCCGTCGACGCGCAAAAAAAAATCAAGTTTAGGTTAGGTTAGCCGTTAGGTTAGGTTAGGTTAGGTTTCTTAAAAAAAAACTACACAGAAATAGGAGCCCCGCAAAGCGGGGCTCCGTCGACGCGCAAAAAAAAATCAAGTTTAGGTTAGGTTAGCCGTTAGGTTAGGTTAGGTTAGGTTTCTTAAAAAAAAAACTATACAGAAATAGGAGCCCCGCAAAGCGGGGCTCCGTCGACGCGCAAAAAAAAAATCAAGTTTAGGTTAGGTTAGCCGTTAGGTTAGGTTAGGTTAGGTTTCTTAAAAAAAAAACTACACAGAAATAGGAGCCTAAAAGAGGATAAAAAAACTACACAGAAGGAGGACCGTCGACGCGCAAAAAAAAATCAAATACCTACGTGTGCCCTCCTCCCCCCTCTCCTCCCCCCACAAAAAACCTATAATACGTGCGGCAGTTCTCTAAAGAAACCCCGATAACCTAACTATATAGATAAATAGATGTTATCGGACGATTAAATTATTTTATTCATCCGGTAATCGGACGACTAATTTATTTTATTCATCCGTTTAGCGGACGACTAGCGCTGTCCTTTATTTTATTGATAATCTCATTAATCTTAATGTTTTTAAGATTTCTAAGTCACTATATTTAATTTATTTATTATTAGTGGAGCGCCGTAAGGTTTATACCTCGGAATCCAGGGCCAGTCAATGAATCTTAATATAAACCTTGAAAATATGTTTTTAATAGTATATAGAAAAATGTTAAAAAAAATTTTTTTCGCGCTCTCAATTTTTTAAAAATTATTATAAACAATTATTAATTTTTTGGAGTTTTCATTGATTTATATTAGTCAAAAGTCATATTTTAAAAAGAACAACTATTACAAACTTGAAAACTTGATCTTGGTTCTTTAGGGACTGCAGATATACCGATGAAGGTCGGGTTGGAGAATAGAGGGGATAACAGCAGCTGTTCGGTATTGTTCATGGCGGGCC
This sequence comes from Colias behrii, assembly GCA_029959065.1. Lineage (NCBI taxonomy): Eukaryota > Metazoa > Arthropoda > Insecta > Lepidoptera > Pieridae > Colias > Colias behrii. The sequence continues at coordinate 5,782,790 of JARWMC010000011.1, read as the reverse complement.
CTCACAGGATAGTCGTTCCGAAAAATATTTATTTCAGATTTTTGTTTATTAAAAATTAATGTTTATATTATTGTGCAGTGAGTGTGATAAAAGTTAATTACTGAACATTACTGAGTTTTAAAAACTTTGAAAATAGTGGCATAAATTGTAAGTATTTGTTTTTCATTTATATTACATGCTTTTGAAAACAGTTATGAATGAATATTTTGTAATAAATCGATGTTAAAAGTTAGAATATAATAGTAGAATTTAATAATATAAATCATTAATTATGTAAAAGTTAGTTATTAATATTACTAATATTTGTTGTTGCAGCCACGTGTCGCAATGGGTGAACCATCCAGTATTGATAGTACAAGCAATGATTGCCTCATTTGAAAATATTTTCTTGCCAAGCAGAAGCTGATGCCGATAAACTAATAATCGAAACTGCTGTTAATCTGCAATCTGAAAAGGTTGCTGTAGTGTCCGAAGATATAGATGTTTTAGTTTTATTGACTGCTCTCTCACCAACAGACCGAGAAATTTATTTTCGAAAACCATCCAAAGGCAAAATACCGCAAAAAACGTACTCTTCCAAATGCTTAGAGAGAATATTACCTAAGTGTAAAGAGCATATTCTGTTCTTACATGCATTCACTGGGTGTGACACGACATCAGCTTTTTCCAACGTGGCAAAAACGTATTTGCAAAAAATTTTGAAAAGCGACCAGACTTGCAAAATGCTGCGACAGTCTTCAAAAATGAATGCGAAAATACTGATGACATTTTTAAGGCTGGTGTTACATGCACTCTTGCTTTATACGGTGCCCCCCAGAAAATAAAAGATCTTAATGCATTAAGATATAACTCTTTTTTGAAAGCAACTGCTAAAAATACCTGCGTTAAACTGCCGTCATTACCACCCACTGCAGATAGCGCATTTGAACACTTTAAAAGAGTATTTTTGCAAGTTCAAACATGGCTTGGAAGAGAAATATTACCAGAAGAATGGGGCTGGAAATATGAATGCGGAATATTGACACCGCAAACAATGACGCAACGACCAGCTCCAGAATCTTTATAAAAAATTATTTTTTGCTCATGCAAAACAGGATGTGGAGCATCTTGTGGGTGCAGGAAAAGTGGATTAAACTGCACTGCAGCTTGCTTAGAATGCAATGGTGACAGCTGCACTAATCCTTCACCTACAATCTATATCAACGAGATCGACGACGACGACAATAATGTACAATGATGTAACAATGTGTATAGTTAATGATAAATTTTTTTTGTAACTTATTTTTTACGATAATCTAATAAATTAAAATTGAAGTTACTCTGCACATATAATTTATTACAAATAAAATTAAATTTTTCTCTATAAGCACTTTTTCTCCCTTCCGCCTCTCATTTTTCAGTAAATTGTTGTTAAAAATTGTTGTAAATCGAGATCGGTCAATTTTTTTTTTTTAACTTTTTTATTTGAGGTTTTAATAATGCAGTCTCATACTTGATATACAGATTCATTGACTGGCCCTGGGTTCCGAGGTTTGACCATTTTTATGCCTTACGGCACTCTACTATATACATTTTCCCTTAAACACACTAATACGATCATTTATGGATACTGTCGTCATGCCTATTCTTGATCGTAATATAAAAATTAAGAAAAATATTTATGAAGTACATAGTACGTAGTATTACTACGAACTTATTTCATTTGTAAAATGTATTCACACCTGTGATAGCAATCTGATTAAAGTGATCGGTTTTTTGTTCATTTGGTACAAGCGTTGCCAGTATATTATATGTTCATATATTTATATATGAAACTTGTTGAAATATAATTTTCATCTGATAACCAGATTAGTAAAAGTTGATCTTAAATGATATTCTTTACTACTTTTCTACTACTAAAGGAATTGCGTTCTGATGTAAGTACGAAATGTTGTGAAATGAGTTCTTCTAAAGTCTAACTCTACTCATTTAAAAGTGTTTCTAGCTACTAAAACATAATATTGTTAACCTTTTTCGTGTGTGAGGTTGTCGTATTCTATGAGTTTGTGGGAGAGGCAGTGCATGTGGTAGAGGAAGCACGTGGGGTAATCTATAGACGCCGAGTTGGTCAAGCCGAGCTGGGGTGGCGCAGGGGCCCCTTCGCGGTAACGGCCGCGGTATCGCTTGCGGCCGGGCGGGAGTGACTTTGGCTGCACTGTCTCGAGCCTCAAATGTCATCACGCACGCGGCGACTACGATGAAACCTGAAATGTTAATTTTTGTATCGAGGTGTGCTTTTTATATTAGAGCAAGCTTATAGTCTAAGATCCGGGATTAGAAAAATATACCCTCATCTGTTATTTAGATGAAACAATTTTTTATAAGCTGATTTCTATATAACTTATAAAAACAACCCTTAATGGTGTCTTTCCTATTTTTAATTGAATCGCATAGTATAAAATGTAGATTTTGTTATACATATATTCACATAATCATCACTTCATGATAATATTATTAATTTAAGGTCAATAAATTGCATACTAAAGCTTTGTAGTATTCATAAAATGACAACAAATGTCACACCTCCAAATCCCATAACAATAGGTCCCGCGTATGATAGGTTATTGAGATGGAAGCCTCGCGCCTCGTCTTTTACAGAGACAGTCGCGTTTCCGCGCACTTCCTGAGCTACTGATAATGTATCTGCGTAGTAACCTGTAAAATAGTTATTTGTTAGTCTTGTAAGATATACCTACCAACTAAATAAAATTCAAAACTACATAATTACTAACGAATTACTTTGTATAATGTTCGGTAGCTTTTTTGTAAATATACAAAATTACTTTATCAGCCGTTTCATCATTTTATTAACTGCCTGAATGATATTCAGCCAAGTAGTTCAAAATAACATTTAATAAATTGACTTGCGGATGCATATCGGGTTTTCATAGAGTTCCTACCGTTTTACCGTGTCAATTTTTTAATTCAGTATGAATTGCCTTTCAAAAACGGCTAATTCTATAGACAACACCTCTTATTATTTGCTTACAGCGCGTAACTTTCCATATAAATGAAGCAATGCTTACAATCAGCTATTTTAGATTATGATCACACCAGTATTTTTTTAATTACGAAAAGTGTATAAATTGTCTTGATTTTGCTAAATGGATACTTGTGTCATACACCATGAGAAATAATTGTTATATTAAATCACATAAATTTAAATCAGATTAATTAATGTGATTTATCAATTTAATTAATTTCGGTTGATGGTGGGTAAGTAAAATCAACGTCATATATTGCGGCTGTAGCAAGTTGTGTGAATGCGGTTTTGTTGGTTCGTTGAATAACAACCTTACATTTCATTCCCGGATACTCATTTATAATTACACTCAATTGTGACCACCTCATTATCCATTACTAAATTACATGCGCTACTGAAGTGGTTAACAGTGTATTAATTATTCAATATGTACCTAACAGAGTATTCAAATTTCAAACAGGGAAAATTATTTTCAAATTTGCTATGTTTAATTATCTGAATTTAATGTAAGTGGTTTTAGGTACGTTAATACTAATATATAATTAATATTTTTTTACAATTTAAATACTTCATTACGATGCAGATGGTAACAGTTAATGAAAACATACATTCATATGCATATCTATATCAAGATGCATATACGTAGTCACAGTCATTATTTAGCTTCATAATTAAAACGGTGAATTGTTAAGTCATTAGCCTAAGCTTTAATTTGAGCTTTTGTAATATACGTATTACTAAACTTTTTTAAAATCAGGTTCCTTGAAGCGTTGATTAGTGAGTATTAAATATTTAAACCATGCTACATAAATGTGTACCTATATGATAAGTAATAAACTTTGCATTTGCTGGCGTCGGATGTTCTGATCCGGAAATGTCTGTTGACTGTTTCGAAACGCTACCGGAAGTGCTTGTGCATGTCCATGCGCTCATTTCTACGGAAATGGCAAAGGTCTAATTATAAAACATGCTAAAATAAAAAAATAAGAATATATGAGAATAGAAATCGTAAAATAAAAACATATTTTTTTTAAAACATGTAATATTCCGAACCATACAAAAATATACTTTATTTCGTGTTGTAAAGGGATACAATTTAAACTGTTGAAATAGAATAATTATTCTATACTTGTTCTATGTTCGCGTTTTGTTTGCATTGAGCACACCATGCGTTAATATTTAAATATTGAATACCTATGACTGCCATAGCTCCTCCCAACAGCATCAGTAGCAATCCAGCAGACAGCGCACGACATGCATGCCATAAACATTGTGAACTCATTTTCCCCTTCACCACCTGGAATATTTAGTAATAATTAACTCAATAATTATTAGGCTAATATTAGCTTTAAGGTTGTTATGTAAACATGAGCAACAACGAGAAAAAGAAAAAACAGGAAATAAATATTCAGGAACAAGAGTTTTATGGAAAATTACCTACACATAACAATGGGGCTACTGGCTAATTAATGGTCACTTTTGGTGAATCATAATATCGTATTATGAATCTGATTCGAAACGGCTTTTTGCCGTTTCCTAAGCGACTTAAAAAAATTCATAAACACTTGTAAAGGTTTTCATAAATAATTATTTTTTGATGATGATTTTTAAAATTTATTTTGAGCTATAAAAAGATACCGTATAGGGGAAACTTAAGATGCACATTTGCATTAGTGCGACATTCATCATCGACAGCCCATAAACCCCAAAATATTTGTAAACGAATGCTGAAAAATAGCAGCTAACAGCAGATACGAGAAGGAAAATATTAAAACGAATATTTAACGATAAATAGGTGAAGTGCTCCGAAATTAGACAGAAGTTACTGTAAATTAAAAATCCCAAAACCGAAACCTTTAAAGGATAAAATCAAAAATTCTTTAAAAACGTGGCAATGATCCTTTTAAAAGAGAAGCAATTAAACTACACAGACACGTAGCGCTCGTAGCACTCAAACACCGTAGGCGCGTGAAACTCGTAGCAAAAGCTTTTTAAGTTGATATGTAAATTTTCCTTTTAAACGAGATACATATATTAAGCTCAACCCTGATTATCATATTTTTAATTTACTTTCTGTGAGCATTTAGAATATTTAATATGTTGTTACTGAAATAAATTGTTTATAATCCTGAAACGAGTATGAATTATAAGAACATTTTAAATTTCAAACCAAAATTAGAATATTTTATAAACGTTAGCATAACACCTTTATTTCTGCTGCATGTTGTATTAAAAATGAATGAAAGTGAACAGCAAGCGTGCCTTCATTTTCTTAGAGTGCTCACAAGAAGTACTAAAGAGAACTATTCTTCCATGAGACCTGTATTTATAGAAACAAAAACCCTGCAGCCTTGATTTAAAGCATCTTCATGTATTCGTATATGAGAAAGGAATGCACGTGCCAGTATCACTACATAGTATAAAACAAAGTCGCTTTTTCTGTCCCTATGTCCCTTTGTATGCTTAAATCTTTAAAACTACGGAACGGATTTTGATGCGATTTTTTTTAATACATAGAGTGATTCAATAGGAAGGTTTTAGTGTATAATTTATTAGGTTTGAGACAAAGCGGGCGAAGCCGCGGGCGGTAAGGTAGTTATTTAAATAAATCACGCAATTGTTGTGTACGAATATTCTATATAATATAATTGAATTAAACGAGATGCTTTTTAGTGCAGGGTACATATGTACATGGGTTCGTACGAGAATGGAATCATATTTGGTGAAATTGTAAAGACAGATTTACTCGTTGAACAATATGTATAGGATAGAAATTAAATGTACCCTTTTTTTATAAACAAATGGTTATTTGTATTGTGTTATGTTCATAGGAAAAGGTTGCGTGCGCAACAAGTTCTCAGCCAACTGTTGAATCTTCATTGTCCAAGATTCAGAACCAAATATAAGCATATTTAAATAATATTTAATCTTTTTGGAATAATTAACAACACAAATATGTAAGTACCAACTATATTATATTTTTTATGGAATGGTATTTCAGCGGTATTAAGTGATATTATTATGATTAGTTAGGTAAGAGATGAAGTACCTGGACATTCCAGGTGGCCCCGGACGCGGGGTGGGCGCGCCGTAAGGGCCCGGTCACACTCCGCGCACGTCTCATGCCGACTGTCGCGTCCAGTCAGGGCTCGAACGGATCTGCGCACGCATACAGCTTCCTTGCTCCAGCCCGATTCAACAAACAAAATCGAAACCTAATCGTAATACTATTGCTGAAACCGAGTTTTTGCTTAAGCACATACTTGAATCTTGTTAATGTCCTTCCATTAGACTAAATGAAATTAAGACTCATTTATTTCTTGATTATAAAATCTGAATTCTGAAGTTAGTTATGTTAATTTATATTGAAGAACTGTTATTTTCAAATTAACATGGCTATATTCCTATGATAATGTTAAAAATAAACGTAAATCTTTTATTATTCACAAAAAAAGACTGCTAAAAATTCTACAACTACGTTAAGTATGTCCTAACTCCTAAGGAGGGACTTTGTCCATATTACTTCCTTGGTTAATAATAGGTGTAAAATTATAAATATGATCGTTATGACTTACAAAATAAAAAGAATTGTGAATACGAAAAGTAACGTTCAGTATAATCGATCGCTTCGAATAAATTTGTTGCAATGAAAATAGTCGTAGTTCCTTATGTGTTTTCATTGTTAAAAAATTGTTTTGATTAATTAGCGTCACTTGGCATGTATCATTTCTTATATATAAATGTAGCTCCATTGGTAATCTAAATAATAATATGTTCGATATATTCACAAGCGTAGTAGTTATATCAAACAGATGGAATGCGTTGTAAAAAATCGCTATCAATGACAATCATTGACGGTGTGTCGTCACAGCTAACTCGCATTAGGTATCTATATAATATTCTGGAATCTGGATATCGCTGATACGACACACGTCGCTCGTGATCCCATCCGCAACTAATTGTTGACATGACATTGTGAGACATGCGACAAACTGTTAATGTGCTGCCACTTAACGGAGACCTACAGTGAGATGTCACTACTTCGTACGATTCTGTACCAAATATGCAAAAGTATGCTCCCATTTTATACATTTCACCCTTTTGTATCTTTTTAATTATAAGAGTCATGTGTTGCTTTATAATATAAAATCAAAAGCAGAAAGAGAAAATATTCGAAACAATTTTTTACTAAGCTTTTCATCTAAATATGCACGAAATAAAATAAGATGTTTGGGGTTTTCATGCCATGCAGAAAAATGACAAAAGGCGCAGGCAGTCATTTCTGGAGGCCAAAATTGTTGTTTATTAAAATCTTTTACATATATTAATTCGTGACAAGCATTGTTATTGTAGCTTGAGAGTAAGGATGTGTTTTGCAATATGCAACATTTCTGAGATACAAACACTGTAATTTATATGCGGCTTTGCAGAAATTACAAGCGAGACAGTTCTGAAGCGGGTGCTTGCTTTGCGAATGCCAAATGTCGTACAAACTTTGTGAAAATAAGTAGTAATCCATACTAATATTATAAATGCGAAAGTAACTCTGTCTGTCTGTCTGTTACTCAATCACGCCTTAACTACTGAACCAATTTGCATGAAATTTGGTATAGAGATATTTTGATACCCGAGAAAGGACATAGGATAGGTTTTATCCCGGAAATCCTACGGGAACGGGTTTTTCTTTGAAAACGCGGGCGAAGCCGCGGGCGGAAAGCTAGTTTACAATATTTCCCGAAATCGTGTCTATTCTCGTATGTTTCTTTAATATATAATAATTATCGTTACCTCATGAATACGCATACTACTAGCACTTATAATTATTGTGAAAACAGTCCTATATATACACACCGGCACAATTAGCGGAACAGAAAAAAAAGTGAGACTATGTGATAATAACGCATATATTTGACGAAAATGTAATTAGGCACAAAATTACAAATTGATTAACATCTTTTAACAACGAATTTGAAAAGTCTTCGTTATTTTTTATTGAAAAATAAAGAAATTTGAAATAAGTGAAATTTTTAGATGATTATGAACCATCACAAAAAATAAAAAAAAGTAAGCATTAAATGATTTAACAATAAAATTAAAGCAAAATTAATAACGAGTGTTTCCCCCTTTTGCTCTGATTACGGTTTCCATTCGTCTGGGCATGCTACAGATTATGTTATCGATGATTTCTTGAGGCAACCGCTCCCACTCCTCAAGTAATGCGTTTCCAAGTTCATTCAGATTGTTGGAGGGTTGCATTCTGGATTTAACCCTTCTTTTTAGCAAGTCCCAGACATGCTCTATAGGATTCATATTGGGGGAATTTGCTGGCCACTGCATCACCGGTATACCTACGTGGTTCAGATATGCATGTACCGATTGTGCACTATGAGCACGAGCATTATCTTGCATTAGAATAAAGTCGTCACCAATAAATGGGGCAAATGGTACAACATGTTCTCCTAAAATGTCTCTGATGTATCGATCTGCTGTCATGGTCCCTCCTGTGACTATCACTAACTCCGTGCGAGCTCCCAAACATATCCCTCCCCAAACCATAATCGAGCCGCCACCATAAACCACTGTGTGTTCAAAATTAGACTGTATGTGGCGTTCTCCTTTGCGTCTCCATATTCGCTGTCTCCCATAGATCTGTTTTAAAAGAACTCTGCACTCATCAGTAAAGAGAACCTGCTGCCATTCGTTCAAATCCCAGACGATGTTCTCGCCCATCGGTTTCTGTTCCGCTAATTGTGCCGGTGTGTGTAGTTAATTTAGCTAAACTTAAAGTAATGAGTGAAAAAGCTATATTTTGTTTCCTGCAATTTTTAAATCTAATCATTCCATTAAGAATACATTCGTAGACAGCTAGTTATGTTATAATTGTATATGAAATTTTTAATGTTACTGTTTTATTACTGTTGGTTTTTCTAAACGTGGGAGTTACCTAATAAAAGCCTTTTGTTTTAGTTACGTCTCAACATCCTACGTCCTACCTCCTACTTGATTTACTGAGTTATCAATTGTTTAACTTCAATTTATGGATTTAAAAATTTGGGAAGATAGAGAAGTATATTGAGTGGGTTGTTTACTATTTAAAGACATTTTTTTTGTATCATAAAATATCATTAGAAACATAGTTCTAAGTAATGCAAAAATAAAATTACAATCAAATATTGTATAATAAATTTGCAGCGACCGTTTTTAATAATATAATTTTTCTTTCATATCATTTTTAATCATATACCATAGCTCCCATAGCTGACATGTAGCAGCGACATGGGTACATATAAATCAAAATTATTTTCGCATAAAACGGTGCCTTTGATGCATTCATTTTAATTTAATGGAGCGTTCAAACAAGGCGTATTTAACACGTTTTAGTTTTAATTACAATATAGACATTAAGGAAATATGTACCTACCTACCTATTATGAGAAAGGTAAGACGTATTACACTTGAAAATGTATTACGTTTAAGAAAATGTAACCAGAACGAAAAAATACAAAAAAATATACTTACTGAACATTTTAACCGTGGTAAGAGCTTGGTTTTAGCTGACTATCAAGGTAAGCGGTTACCGTGAGTCTTTATCCAAATGACGAGTCAAAAATAGATATAATTATATGCACTTGAAAAATTTGGTATAGCATTTTATAAATATGTACTTTAAAAGTTTGAAAAATCTAAAAGAGCACGCACACAATATTATATTTCTCGGTAAAAACCATCGAATTCAATTCCTCTTAATACTGAAACAAATGAAAAAAAAAAGACGTTAGGCACTCGGGGACTGCCGCGGTAAAGCTATTGCATAGCATGCCTTCACGCCACACCTCCGAGCCCGTCGGAGTGGGGAGCGTGAGGTTTTTTCGTTACGGAATTTCTCGATTCGGTCCCCGCGCTCAAGGCCCGCGATAGAAGCTATGCAATAGCTTAACAATAGGTTATTTCGCTCGTTATAGTGATCACATACAGGATCCATACATACAGACGACAAACGGACAACCAAGACAGAACTTTTTTAAACTGTTAAATAATTTAAGTTTAAATATCTAATATTAAGGGCTTTAAAAATCTAACGAATCTCAAAAATTGTCTTTTTTAGGGTTTTAGGAAGAGAAAAAGGGTCTTGATAGACAGACAGACAGACAACAAGTGATCACGTGGAAGTGTAAAGCTGAAATTTATATTATATTAGCGGTCCGCCCCGGCTTCGCCCGTGGTACATATTTCGCAATAAAAGGTAGCCTATGTTCTTTCTCAGGGTCTAAAGATTATCTGTGCCAAATTTTTTATATAAAAGGTAGCCTATGTTCTTTCTCAGGGTCTAAAGATTATCTGTGCCAAATTTCATCAAAATCGGTCCAGTAGTTTATGAGCCTATTCATTACAATCAAACAAACAAAGTTTTCCTCTTTATAATATTATAGATTAAATACTGTCCCTTGAAGCTGTGATTTTTTAATTCTAAACCAATCAAATAACGCAATCAAAAGACAGATTGCAAATTTCGAAATTTTGCAGGATAAACATGCATAAAAATTTCGAAATTCGCAATGGAATTAGCATAGATAAAGGAAACAAAAAAACAAAGAAACATGTAAAAAACAGGTTTGTTCGGAACCCTCGGCGCACAAGTCCAACTCGTACTTGGCCGGCTTACCTATGTATTTATATTTGTTAACAAGTCAAATATAACAATAAAACGTGACATTTGTCATGTTCCAAAATGGCTTGTTTTTACTTTTTCGTAAAATAAGAGTAGAGAACTAATTCTCACGCTTCGCTTATAAGCAATTTTTGTAAATCATTTAAAAATGTAGTTTTAATATTATCACATTTCTGTGTTTTTTTAATACGTTGGTAGATATCGAATAGTTGGTATTGTGTCAAATAGTGATAGGTTGGTTTAGCAAATCCTATCAAAGTTATCATAATCGTAAGAAAAGGTTTTGCGTAGCTATCTCGTACTGGGCGTTGTTCCAAAATATATAGTGTTGCAGTTTCTTCCGCAAGTTATCATAAATATATTCTATTGGTAATATGCTTTTATGCCACCTTAAAACTTTAAAATAAGATTCGATTTTAATTACTTCAGATGTGTTGAATAATTCCGCAGATGACGCTCGTCTTAAAAATCTATATAATTAAGTAAAGTTACTTGGTTTATAGCCCGGTCAATTTAAACCAAAAAATGAGGGTACTACTACATAAAGTCCCAACAGGCTGAATTTCTGTGAAGTTGTTGAAAACATAATTATAAACAATGTCTAAAAGTTCCCCATCATTCCCCTGTAAGCTAAAAATTTTATTCACGGTCAAAGGTCAAAAAAATGAGTTTTTCGCGATTTTCAGCAAAACGGTAAGTTTTATCATAAAGTACCTCAGGCAAAGATTGTAGATCATAAAATTGTCTATAAAAAATGTATCAATACTTTTTTCTTACGAGCCACCGTTTCTGAGATATAACGATTCAAAAAGTTATAAAAGTTGTTATCGTCATAATATGCATGAGTACGCCACGTATATACATCTAGAGTTGTAATATTTTATATAATATATATATATATATATATATATATATATTATATATTAAATGTTTAAATATTTTTCTATCGGTCATTGTAACTTATACAGTAGAACCTCGATAACATAAAAACCTCTGTAACTTCAAAAAATAATATTTTCCCTTCCCATCAGAGCTCAAAGCCTCTTTAACTTAAAATACGCAACCTCTATATCTTAAATAAATAATCTCTGTATTGGCTCTTAGTAACTTAAAGAAATGTTTCCACAACCTCTATAACATAAAATTGTTTGTCAATGAGGTGAAGTTGTTGACTTACTTGTAATACTCACTGCTCGAACGCCAACTGAAAAAACTATTTTTTTCTTAAAACCAGGAAAAGCTCAGCATCAATCAAATATATATTCATCAAAAAGTTTATTTACTTTAGTTAAGTGTAAAGATCATGTACTATTTTTACACGCAATAACTGGCTGTGATACGACATCTGCATTTTACAGGAGGGGTAAAACAGCAGTTTTCAAAATGTTTGAAAAACAAGATTTAATTCAATGTGCTGAAGTTTTTAAAAAGAGTAATTCAACTCAACAAGAAGTTATTACCAACGGCATCCGCTTTCTTCTTTCTATGTACGGAGCTCCTAAAAAAACTACCTGTTTAGATAAGCATCGATATGCATGTTTCGTTAAAAACACTAAACATAAAAAACAAGTTCAACTAGCTTGTCTTCCTCCAACCTCAGTTGCTGCTCACCAACATCTTTTTCGAGTATATTACCAAGTTCAAGTGTGGCTTGGTTATGATCAGCTAGACCCTACAGACTGGGGTTGGAAGTTGGTCAACAATATATTAGAGCCAGTTCAAACTTTACTTCCACCTGCGCCGGAAAAACTGCTGAACACTATTTTTTGCAACTGCAAAAAGGGATGCAGTGCTAAATGTGGTTGCAAAAAAGTCGGACTGTCTTGTTCTTTGGCATGCACAAATTGTCAAGGCCGGTCGTGCTCTAATATTGAATCACAAACAATGGAGGATTCGTTTGACTCCGACGAAGTATCATGCGATACATCGCTATTGACGCAATTTACTTGCATCCAAAATGAAGATGAAGAAGAAGCAGGAGAAGAAGAACAAGAAGAAGAACAAGAAGAAGATCAAGAAGAAGAACAAGAATTTGAAACTTACGAATAAGACGAATAAACTTCAACACTTTTTTTTCATTTACATCGCTTTATCTTTCCCAATCTTTGAAAATTTCCGTTATTTCGCAATAGTTTTACATTAAACAGGATCACAACTGACCCGTGGAGTAGGCCTACTGGGGAAACCACGTTAAAAAACGCGCTAAGTACCTAAGTAGGTAGTGTACCTCATAGGTGGCGTGGAAACGTGTGCATATTATGACGATAACAACTTTTATAACTTTTTGAATCGTTATATCTCAGAAACGGTGGCTCGTAAGAAAAAAAGTATTGATACATTTGTTATAGATAATTTTATGATCTACAATCTTTGCCTGAGGTACTTTATGATAAAACTTACCGTTTTGCTGAAAATCGCGAAAAACTCATTTTTAGACCTTTGACCGTGAATAAAATTTTTAGCTTACAGGGGAATGATGGGGAACTTTTAGACATTGTTTATAATTATGGTTTCAACAACTTCACAGAAATTCAGCCTGTTGGGACTTTATGTAGCACCGAATGTTTAAATTGACCGGGCTATTAGTGTTCTTCTACATGTACTCTTCGTAAATTTACACGCAGATGGTATTTTTGTTTTGAGTTCATCTAAGAAAAATAAGATTTTTTTATGTAATTGAGTGTATTGTCACTTACATGAAGAAAAAAAAAAAACAATTATTGTTCATGGACCAAAATCAATTTGTTGGTTCAAAATCGAATTGTGTTATATTTCACTTTATGAAAGACTAGTGTGCATACAGTGGCGAAAAAGTAAATATATTATTTGTAAAGATCTGACATGAATACAAAGTATCATTAACTTTTTTCTTTGGTTGCTATTTATTAGACAAAATATCATATTGCTTAAAAAAGGTTCCTGAATACAGAGTATTCATTGCTTATTTACGTATTTTATATAATTGCGTAACCCACATTTCATAAAAATGATTTATTAATTCAACATTAAAGAAATGGTGTAAATTTCTTAACACGAGTTTAATAAAATAGATTATTATACATAACTTGGTCAATATGCGGCTTTCAATCTGAAGAGGAAATTTTCACTTTCTCCGGTCAATACCACATCCGTTGTTTTCTCCAGAGAATGTTCTTTGGATTACGTGTTTAATATAAAGTAGTCCAAAATAGGATATTTTATACAATCTGAACACCGAGTTGACCAGATTTTAGTTAACACAGAAGTAGGAATTTTTTTTTCCAAAATATTTTACATTTAAAGTTGCATTAATTTTTTATGAAGATTATTTTCAGCAATTCGAGTAATATTAACAGAATTTCACACTGTTTAAAACATCATCTTTATATTGGCTAAAAGGCGTAGGTACTAATGGAAATAAAATACCATATATTACTCGAGTGTTTGTCCATAAATTGTATTGAATATTTACGATACTTTTTCTAACACATATTAAAAGTGACATAAATGTAACGTATAACGCTCCAGAGACACATATTTTTGTTGAGATAAAGGAGAATTTAGTTTTTTACATAACAACGTGACATTACCCGTGTTGCTTTGCTACTTTAATTAAGTCGAACATTTTAAAAGGGTGATGATGAAATGTAGCAAAGGTGTAAAAGCTGATTGATATTAACTTATGAAGTACCTACTTTACTGTAACTAAAAAGGAGGTGAAAACATAAATAATAATATTGTGCTACATGCAATTTACCTGTATAATTTTGGGTATTAGGTAATTAGGCCATAAATATATATTTATTGCTTTTTTATATTCGCATTAAAAAAAATATTCAACATCTTAGTCGTAGGATAAGGAAATATAAAATATTTGTATTATTTTTGTTAGTCTCCGCCGAATATCTTAGGTATTCACCTGCATACCATAGATTGATAGTTAACGATTGTGCATCTGAAAGATTCGTCCGGCACTCGTTGCAGGGCACGGAGGCTGGGTCGGTGGGCGGGTGGGCTGTCACGTGGAGCTCGGGGCGCCGGCGCGGCCGGGTCGCCCGGGCGGACGGCCGGGCTCACGGCCGCGGCATTCCTCAGCCGACAGTCGGCCGCTACGCTATGCGCGCCGTCGCGCTCTCAGCTGCGCTCGCCGCGGCTCCCCGCTGCACGGCCCTAACGGCCCGGGCCCGATGCGAGCCTCGCGCCGCCGCTGCCAGCGGTGCCTTGCTGCGCTGAGCCACAAACTGCATGGTGGAGGGCGCCGTGCGGGGGGCGGGGAGGCAGGTGGCTTCGCGCAGGTGCGGCCCGCGCAAGGCCTGGGGCTCTGTTAGAAGCGCGCGGAGGCGCGGGCACGCCGCGGCGCGCGCCCGCCCTCCTGCTCGCGCTCATGGAGCCGCCCTGGGAGATAGAGCTCGAGCTTCGTCGGCATATCGAGAGCTGTGCCTGCACCTGCGACCACATGGGCTACGGAAACTACATGGACTATCAGGTGGCGCCGGCCGCTCACCCCTGTATATGCCGCGCGATCACCTCACCCCACGCCCACGTATGTGTCCCCTAGTTGCGTCCTGTCGCATGCTAAATCATCCGCGGACCCTTATCACGCCTCTCTGTTTGTAGTGTTCACATGTCATTCACTGTGTATCGTAGATGTGTTTTGTTTTCCGTTTATCTTGAAATTGTGTACATATCAATTTAACTTAGCATACTGTTAGCAATAATTACATGTTTAAGTATTGTTTTTTTGTATTTTTATTTGCATTTCTGTTTCGTTTGTTTTCAAATTTCTAGACATCAACTGTGAAAATTAAATGAATATACTTTAACCATCTCTTTATGTTAAGCTTTTCAATGTTTTATGTTGGTTCTAATAACCATTTTCTCTATAACTTTATGTTTACGCATTAAGTTTAGCTTTCAATGTCTAAGTAGTCGAATACTAGATATTATGAACATGGTAGAAAATTTCATTCAACTAAGCTTTTAATAAAACGTACAAATACCCAGTAAATTTCTTGTATTTACTCACAAGGGATATGTGTGAAGGCCTAAAACCCGTTTCACACATTTGTTCGGCCATGTATATGTAATAAATCGTGTTCATGGATTAGGCAATAAAAGATAATATTGTAATAGTAATTCCATTACCGACTGCTTAACATAATGAAGGCGCACTAACAACACATTAGGTTAAGGACTTTGATGAATGACTCATAATTAATTCGTCCACCAAACACTTAAGACTATTTTCGCTTGGCCGGCTAGACGTGTAGAAGCATACTCACACGCACAGACATATATGTCTGTGCTCACACGGGTTCTATGAACGCCAGAGAGATCATGAATTTTAAAAGCAGATGCTTTGTTGAAGACGCCTTGTTAACTATCATGTTTGAAAGTTTTACAGGACTTTTCGATTCATACGTGGAAACTGGAAATGCTCTTGACATGAAGGACTTGTCACATGTGTGATAATTAAGTTAATCGAATGAACTATTAATTATTAACAACTGTTAATCTAAAAGTAACGGTATAGAAGACAAGTATTAATTATTACCAAAGGCTATTAATGGAATAAACATTATATCTAAGCATTATATATTAGATTGAATGCCATAAAATAATATACTTACCTAGGTATAAGCTTCGTCAAATATCACTAATATCTGTTGGTCAAGAACTATGTACCTACAACGAAAAGAAAATCAATGATAAATAATGGCTTTAACAAAGTAAATACATGCTTGTTTGTCGCCGTTACAATCATATACCTACTTATTATTTTATATGCCCAGTTCTCACATAAGAGGGCGAAGGCGATATTTGTACATTTTCATTTATAGAAACTCTTTGTGCGTGTATAAATTTACCAAAAAAATAATGGTACAAATAAGAATGTTTATATTTAGGAAGGTAAAAATAATTTTGTGCTATTACTTGCATAAACTATCCACTGAAATTATTACAGCTAACAATAACAGAATACGCTCAGCAAAGTTACATATAGGCTAGCTGGCTAGGCCTTAACTTAGAGGCTGGAAGTATATATAATAAATTTAAAAATACTATTTTTTATCTTGATTCAATCAAGATAGGGATTGTTTTGACAAAAATATTATAAATTTTCAATACTTAAAATGCCTTCAAACAATATTCTATTCTATTAAATTTAAGAATTACTTAATTCCGTATTGGTTGATAAAAAGGAATTATGGTATTTCCAGGCAAATTAAAATGCAATATGGATTATTAGATTTCGGCGAATTTTTCCAGCATTCAATTAAAAAGTTGTTACTTTACTTTTTATACAAATCTGTCTCAAAGCGTGATAAAAGTTTTACGGAACGGTTAAATATAAATTGGATTTCTTTCGTAGTGATAGGGCGAAGTTAAACCAATAAATTGTCCTGATTCTAACTAAGATCAACATTTTATCTTGTAAAAACTTTCCTTAAAATGTTTATTTATCAACATATTGATTACACTAAACTTTTAAGACAATATTTTGTTTTGCGTATTTACTTGTTCGAAGTTTGTTTGTTTATTATGAAATTTTCAAAATTTACCTAATTAAGTAATGTTATATTTGTACCTACATAATATTACCTATGTTATCTGTTATGATATTTATACCCTATTACAAAAAGGTAATCAAATGTAGAAATTGCAAATTAATCAGTTTAATTTGAAACCCTTCAAAGTCAAAGGGCTTTTATACTGTATAGGCATCTTCTAGGCAAGAGTATGTACTTCAGTAAAGCTCTTAGGCTACTTTATAGATATTATATCCAATTGACATAAAAATTGAGTTGATAGCTAGTTTATAATCCTGTTTCTTGCACTCATCTTTAATGAAGTATCGTATAACAAATGCTCATAGTAGGAGGATCTAAAAAAGTATATATTACTAGCTGTGCCCGCGACTTCGTCCGCCTGGAATAGTGACTGCATAGTAGTTACTACTTAACTTTTATTGAATAAACACGTACTACCATAAATAATTAAAAAAACTTTTATTAAAATTTATTACTAAACTGAGCTAAAAAAATAAATGTCTAATTAATTTTCTACGTAAATTTTATTTTAAATTATGTAATATTATTTTTTAGGCACCAGGAGGGAAAGGAGCAAATTTATTTTCCTTCCTTCCTTGTATGGATGTTTTTGACAATATATTGTGCAGCAAATGAGTGCCGAGACAAACGTCAAAACGCAAAGGAATAGAATCCGCTATCGATACTAATTGACATAAGCGTACTGATGATGTTTTGCTAAAGATTTGTTCACCCTACCAACGACGACGACGATCACGAACAAAATTTTCATCCAGTCGCAATTTAATAAAATTGTGCAAAACACATCATACGCTTATGACAATTAAGCGCGTCACACACGGTGAAGATACTATAATATAATAATAAATATAAATATACCCGAAATTTTGTGGGTCATTTGTACAAATGACCCGAAATTTTGTGGGTCATTTGTAACAGGATGGCGGTTCTACAGGGGTCTTAGTACGCAATGACAAAACGAAAAATGATGGTCAGAACGCTGATACCGGATACCTTAAGATACTGTAATATAAAATATTACAGTATCTTAAGATAAAATATTATAGTATCTTCACCGTGTGTGACGCACTTTAGTATCGTAGCCGGTAGCGGATTCCTTCTATTCCTTTGCGTTTTGACGTTTGTCTAAGCGCTCATCTTTCCTGTCTCGCGCCTGTAGTAACTAAACCGTTTAGACTGTGCAATAAAAATTAAATTAAAAAAAAACCCAACGCAACGAAGAAAAGTGCATACAAAAAGGAATAAATAATTTCACAAACTTCCCGAAGATCTTTAAAAATAAATACCATTTCAAATATTTATAAAAATAAAAAAAAAACAAAGTCGTCGGGGCTGCCATACCATCATTATCATATTATCATAATTTTAAAGAAGGTCGGGAAGTTTGTAAAATTATTTATTCCTTTTCCTTCATTGCGTTGGGTTTTTTTTTAATTTTTAAACTTCGGTTCCTTATTTTCATGTAATATTTTCAAGTGAGCGAGACCTACCTTTACCTCCATAATACATTCCTACATCATATTGATATCTATAAGTTTGTTGCTCCTTGACATCTTTTAAGTTGTGCCGTAACCGTGCACAAATTGTAATGGACCACAGTGGCAAAAGAAGTGGTGTATTTAATAAAAAAATTGCTAAGCGCCGCGCCAGGCCTATGTGGCTTTGAGTAGAATTCAAAATTTCCAGGGTGTGACTATCCTCTCGCTCCCATATCCCCCTCTTCTTTCACAGACTTTCAACCTTTCCGTCCCTAGTAAATGGCAGAACCGATTTTGATGTAAACCATATTATCTAATTGTACCTATATGTACATTGTACACGACATATCCTGTCGTTTGATGCTCCATTTGGCTTATTTATCTAACCACTGTCACCCCTAAAGTGTAATAAACGGATGAACCAATTTCGATAAAACATTACTAATTGTAATTCACACGTTGCTCTTTCATATTTTGATATGCCGCTTGAGATATTATTTGACCACATTCGATTATTGTTCATTCCCACTTTTACCGCTGTAATCTGTGCTGTAATCTAATAAATGGAAAAACCGATTTGGATAAAAATAGAACTATAACTGTACTTCACCCGTTATGCACTTTCATTTGATATGTCACTTAGGTATACTTGACAACAATCGTTTCTTTCATTCCAACTTTTAACCATATATAGTATATAGGTATAGTAAATGGATGAACCGATTTTGATTAAATATGTTCAATTATACTTTACACGTCATGCCTTTTCATTTCATATGTCGCTTGAGTCAAAATTCATTTTTTTATTACCTACAACTTTTATACCGTATATCAAATAAATGGAAGAACCGATTTTGATAAAATTTGACTTATTGTTACTGATAGGTCGTTCACTTTTCATTTAATATATATCACTAAAGTATATTCGATAACTTTAGTTATTTTCATTCCTACTTTTACCTCTATATGTATACCTAGGTATAATAAATGGATTAACCTATTTTGATACAGTTTATCTAAGAACCAGCGTCGGAAAATATGCTGCCTAACAAAAAAACCGCATCTAATTACCTATTAGCGAGCTACGGTGGCACAAACAGATACACACACAGACACACATAGCGGTCAAACACTTATCACCCATCTTTTTGCGTCGGGGGTTAAAAATATTATAATACGACATAATTTAAAGGACATTTTATGTATAAAATTTACCTACAAATAAGCATAATTTTAATTTGACCCCTCCCCTACTACCTCAGCTTACCCCCCCCCACCCCCACCCCACCCTTGGGGACTTTCGATATGATCACCTGGACATTTTATAGAAATAACTGTAGCGTATAAAAGATAACTTACGTTTTATCGTACACTGTATAATAGTAGCAAATGTTCGCCGTAAATACTTAAATGGTCATAACTTTTTTATTTATAAACCGATTGACATGAAATAAACACTAAATGTTAAATGAAGATTACCACAATATATTAGTGAAAACCGCATTTAAATCGGATAAGCCGTTTCTGAGATTAGCGTGTTCAAACATACAGACAAACAGACAAACGGACAAACGGACAAACAGACAAACAGACAAAAAAAAATTTAACGATAGTTTTGGGTTTGGGATCAATTTATTAATAACCCCTGCTAATTTTTTTTTACATATTTTCATTGTACAGACACCACTTTTCTAGAATTTTATTATATGTATTGATGATTATTGAATTAATAAATTTAAGTAGGTAGATAATGTTTTTCTGTAGAGCTTTTTTAGAATATTCTGTTCGGAAAGGTCTTTTGTTAAAAAAATAACAACAAAGAAGTTGGTCTTGATACTGCACAATTTGCGGATTTCTGAATCTGAATAGGTTTGCATTCTATTGTTAAGTATATATTCAGTCGTTGAATAATCAGGCCATTACGAAAGAGACACGTCCGTAGATTTATTACTTATTTGTAATATCAATATTGGAGCAATACGTTGTTATAAATTAACAATCAGTGAAAAGAATTTCAAATCAGAGCGCGACCGCGTTTTCGTAATTACCAACCAACTCATTCGAGCAATTTGCATAACTGATTGAGTTGCAAAGCTAACATCTTCCATTCAAAACGAATACGGACGTAAAATATTGAGATATCTTCTCCTTAATCACGGCAGGTAGATGGTTATCACAGTTTGCCTTAATAAAATATTCCCCAGAGCTTTTCATGACTTCCCCTTAGTATTCCCAAGCATAAAGGATAACTTTTACAAAGTTGTGTTTGTTCTTATAACTCCGTCTAGTAAACAATATTCACGTACAAGAGAAAAGTAATCAACCGTTAAAAAGCTTCTTATCCTACCTTACAGTTGTAGCCATTATTTATACGTAAATATTGATTCGTTCTATCTTTGTATACAACAGCTTATTTAGTTTATTAATTAGGCATCAGCCCACCCTTATGAACACATAAGGGTGGGCTGATGCCTAATTTTAAAGAATGACCTAGTTTTAAAATGCGGTCATCCAAAAAGGGTCTCACTTCAAAAAATGTTACGACGCATAATCGCTGCTTGCTCAGTAGAAATAGAAGCGGCAGCTCCATGACTAAACGATCGTTGTAAATTGGCTGGTATATACCAGAACTACCTCTATTTATGATTGGAAAATTGGCTATTTAGAACATCACGAAGGTTTAAAATTCAGTAAAGTTAACAAGCAGATTTTTTTATATTTCATGGCTAGTTCAAGTAGTTTTGTGAATGTAGGTAGCGAAACAATAATTTTATTACATCATTATTTGAATTTTCTTTGTATAAAAATAAATGTGAGAAGTGTTCTTTATGTTACGCCCAATGTTGACAGGATCCGCAAAATCTCTGAATAGTAGATTGATTACAATTACGCCCTGCGTTCATTAAACCAGACTCGGTTGAAAGAACATTCAGGTCTCCGCGTTCTATAAAAGAGTGATGCGTTCGGATGGTTAGTTCCGAGGTAGCAATGGGGGCGCAAATTTCACGCGACATTATGCCGGTCGCTGGGGTACACAGTGCAGAGTGCAGACTACATAAGCTGAACCGCCCGGTGTTGCTTTAAATGAATCCATTTAACTCCGCCTACGCTCTTGTAAATTTTCTAAATGCAACTTAATTAACTAGTGTGACATATCCTTCAACGAACTATTAAGTGAATATAAAATATATAAAGTATATAAAACGTTTAAATTAACAGGATCATAACATTCGATTTTACATCATTTTAATGTTTGTTTACAAAAAAAAAAAGTATCCATGCTCTGTTATAGGTTCTCGTTTACCAACTGTAGCTTTTAACAAACGTTCTCGACGAAATGTTGAAAGCGAGTGTTGAATAGAGAAACTAGCATTTTCCAGGTAGTTTCGGTTTCTCTTATTTCATTCAAGTTTGAGGACTTTTAATGCTACTAGAGAGTTTATTTAGCCTTTTTACTTTTTAAATAGGGCAAGAAGGAAATTGTAAAGAAGAACGTGTTATTTAAATAAAATAAATTAAAATACCTACCCCCACAATCTTTTTTTAATATTACCTAAATTATAAGAGTATTTTTATAGAGCATTATAGTTTTAAATACTAAATTATTTTAATCAGTATTCTTCTAAAAAATAATATGTAATTCGTAATTTAGGCGTGAGTTATTAATAAGTATATTCAAAAATTCACTGCCTACAATTTTATTTATTTCTAGGAGCTTTTATGCATTTTTTGTACTTCGTGATTAAATATACCAATAATTTTTTACTTTGGCTCAATAAACCTAGTATATAGATTGTAGGTACACACTTGGAAAACTATTGACCGCTATGACCTCTTGTTAAACAGGGTTGAATAAAGCTTGTCGGTTGGATTTTATCTGAATCTAAGTTATTGAGAGCTGCCAGGTTCAGGAGACAAGTACCTATCACGGA
Source organism: Colias behrii (assembly GCA_029959065.1). Taxonomy (NCBI): domain Eukaryota; kingdom Metazoa; phylum Arthropoda; class Insecta; order Lepidoptera; family Pieridae; genus Colias; species Colias behrii. The sequence goes on along the minus strand of JARWMC010000011.1, from coordinate 5,760,138 downwards.
TGTGTGATGTAATCTGGAGTATTTTGCATCAGGTAGTTTTTCATTACACATCCATAATTACATATTAGACATTGCTTTGATAAACTAAATCTTTATTCTGATGAAAAAATCTAAGGTAATAAACATTTCAATAAAACTAAATAAATTATCATGAGATGCCAACGTATATAATATGTAATATTTTATTTAGAGGTACTTTCGTATGATATTAGGTAGGATTATGGAGAATAGGTATTAAGAGGACCTAAGATTTTTTAGGATGACTTCTTTTTCGTACTTTATCACACACAAGTCATACAACAATTTTGTATTCAAAATACACTTACCTAAATATGTACTATATTATTTATATTGTTGTAATTGTAGCATTCAACTAACAGAAAACTTCAGTGTTTCTGTTAACTTCATGTTTTTACTTTTTACTAACATTAGTATTGTTTGTCTGAACACATTCATGCCCGCCACCATCAGCTCTTGGAAATACTAAAAGTCTTAAAAGTTTATAACACAAGGTCTCATACAGAAAGTAGAACATTGTGAAAAACATACAGCTGGACTCATTAAAAGATTTTTTCTACATAACAAAAGGCTTTTTCTAAGAACAAAACGAAAAGTAATAAGATTGAAAATTGAAATGAACAAGATCATACATGTTTAATTGAAAATATTGTGAGTAGATTTAATTATAATTCCTATTCGATAGTATCATTTTTTCATTTAAAGACACTATAGATACATATCGAAATTAATCATAAATGAATTGATGGGCTTATTCAGATATAAATATAATTCTATTATTTGCACAGATACCTACTCTCCAAAGACAAATTAAATGACAAAATAATTTAATTAAAAATAATAGTGTATTTATTTTTTATTAGGTTTCATATTTACCCACATTTCATTATTAAGATTATTTTATAAATTTATAGCATTCTTTTATTTCATTTGTGTACATAAGTAATCAGTTTTAACGCTTTATGAATGATTAACAACATTTGTTTAATGTTTACTCCCTTGAAATCCCGGTTTGAGGGAGGCATTCACGCCAGTACTCTCTGTAAATGGGTCAGAGGCTATTCAGGTCCCCCTAGAACCTCCCCATATTATGTGTTCCCCTTGCATAATTGAACATGCGGCAAATTATTGTCATTCTGTTGAAACCTACACATGCAGCAGTCGAATTCTATTGCTGTGTTCTCAACGCCAATTGGATTACATATGCATATTGTAATAAAGGTGTCAAATATGATTTAAATAATTGAGTCACGTATTTTAGAAACCTTAATGCATTACTAATTACCATCTCCAGGAAATTATGCAACATATTTTTTATTAACTTGTATAATAAATAGTGTGAGATAACTTCCCGCTTCGATATAAAACAATAACCTAAATGTTTAACTCTCCATCCCAATATTGAAAAACAAAACAATCAAGACAATCTGTTGATCTATGTAGATATTTAAATGGCATTAATTAAACTAGAATATTTGATTATTACTATAAGTGTTTTTAAAGATGAAAAATAAATTTAATTGTATGTGTGCATTTGTTAATTAAATTTATCGTTTCTTTACCCATAATTATTAGTATCACAATAACCTTTTAGTCTTATACAGTGCCATCCACAACTAGGTTAATTAGCAAGTTAGATAATGACTTGGATATGTCAGAAATCAGAATCCATTAGTTATACCTTTATATATAAATCTATAAACAAGTAACAATCAATGGAATGATAATGAGCGAATGAGATATGCGTATCGTATGGTAGGTATTGTATCTGTACAGCATTCTGAAAATGTCGGTCACGATTGAAATACCCTTTGAGCCGTTCTAAGCCTATATAATATGTGTTGTTTGTGCAGGTTTTTTATATCAGAAGTTTTTTTGGTTTGAACATAATAATCACTCTTAGCAGAAGGTTTATTAAGTAGTAATTAATAATTATTGCCTACCATATCAAAAAAAAAAAAAAAAAACTGACACACAGTGATTTACTCATAAACAAGTTGTACCATTTTGGCATAACTAGGTACCAATACTTTACATGATATCAATAGCAATATTTGTTTTTAGAATCTGCTTTAAATAATATTTCTGCCGATAGAATTCGGTTTATATTAACCGAATTCTACCTATATGCTTTAGAAGTAAATCCCACAGAACATAATATAATATACCGGGATAAATCCTAAGATTTTACCAAATGAATCGTGTTAGACGTTCGTAATAAACAAAGATCACAGAACCTGTTCTGACTTTTACCATTACCATGAGTAAGTAAATCTTAGGTTTTAGGTACTCGAAAATCTTAGGATTTACCGTAATTCCCGAATTCAAGTAAAACCTACTATTTTGTGGTAAAACCTTTACAGTAACATAATATATGCACCTTTATGTAGGTAATAGAAACTCGTGTACCTAAGCTACACCACTTATTAGTTATTACTAAAGAACTACTGAACAGATTTTAGATATTTTGATAATATTTACCTAATCGAACTGTTAAAAGTTTGAAAATCTAAACACGGTAACCCGGGCGTAGTAATAACTTATAATATAAGAATAGTTGAACGGATTTTGGACTATGTTGGATTTCTCTCCAATTAAAATCCAAATCCAATCAAAGTAAGACTAAAATAAAAGCTCACAAAAAAGAATATCTGGGCGTAGCCGAGACGTGAAACTAGTTTATAATAATCAAAATTATGAAAATAGTGACAATTATTTATATTGCTTGTCTTTTTTTATAGGCGGCGGTACCAGAAGGCATGACGTTTCCTGGTTCCATACCAGATGTGGCAGAACGTTGCGGTCGTTGGGCACCGGATTCACTCTCAGCTTCCGCATCAGGAAGCTCTGACGAAAAGCCAACGCCGAGGCGGCCAAGATGGAGAATTGCCCTTGCTGGGCTCGTCGTGTTGGCCGGTCTTGGCGCCGCCCTTGCGTTGCCACTCGCTCTTGGTGGTGGTGGTCGCGCGACGCCCGAGCAGCGACTAACTACTATAAGGCGGATGTTACGTGATTTTCCATTAATTGATGGCCATAACGATTTGGCTTGGAACGTTAGAAAATTCTTACATAATAAAATAGGAGATTTTAATTTAAGTGCCGGCTTGGAAGGCCTCGAGCCGTGGGCTCGTTCGCGCTGGTCGCACACTGATATACCACGGCTACGACTCGGTCAAGTCGGTGCGCAATTCTGGTCAGCATATGTCCCTTGTGGTGCGCGAGACAAAGATGCGGTGCAACTAGCCCTAGAACAGATGGATGTCATTAAAAGAATAGTCGATATGAACGCGGCCCATCTTGCATTGGTTACTGATGCCGCAGAACTATTAGAGGCCCATCGTGATGGTCGGATAGCTTCACTGATTGGAGTTGAAGGTGGTCATGCCCTGGGAGATTCACTTGCGGTGCTGCGCGCATTTTATCAGTTGGGTGCTCGATATCTTACGGTTACTCATACGTGTGATACGCGATGGGCGCGTGCCGCTGGCACTTCTGGTGGACTCACAGAGTTCGGACGCGCCGTGGTGCGTGAAATGAATCGTCTAGGGATGATAGTGGATCTGTCACATGCAGGAGAAGAAACAGCGAGAGATGCTCTAGAAACAACTCAAGCTCCGGTCGTTTTTTCACATTCAGGTGCAGCAGCAATATGTAACTCATCCCGTAATGTTCCGGATGACCTGTTACGCATGATTGCTGCAAATGGAGGTGTCGTTATGATTAATTTTTATGCTAAGCTCGTAACGTGTGGAGAACGCGCCACTGTGGAAGACGTAGTAGCTCACATAAACCATGTTCGTCGAGTAGCTGGTGTAGAGCATGTAGGATTGGGTGCAGGATATGATGGTATTGATGCACCTCCCGAAGGGTTAGAAGATGTTTCACGGTATCCTCATTTGCTCGCAGAATTATTGCGAGATCCAGACTGGAGTGAAGATGACGTGCGTAAACTTGCTGGTATGAATGTTGTACGCGTTATGCAAGATGTAGAGCGTGTGCGTGATCAATGGCGACGTGCAGCCGTTTTACCGGGCGAAGAATCTCCTGGAGTCCGCCGCGGTGACTGCGTGTATGGGCCTGCGTGACGCAGGCTCCGAGCCGCGCGCTTTCGCGGCCCTCCTCGTACTGCTCAATATTGACATTTGTTGAACGTAGTTATAAAATATGTATATTAGTGTCCAAATGTGATTTAGCGATTAAAGTAATCTTTACCTGACCTCGAAGCACAAATTGTTTAGCTAAGGAGCCGTACGCGCTGGGCGCTTCGTCTCGGTGTCGGCACGCGGTCCGATCGCTAAACTCTTCTCCATCCATGCACACGACTTCGTTGACGAAAGCCCAATGCGATTCGGATTTATATGACGTGAGCCAATGAAGATATTAAAAACGGAATAAAGTGTTTATAGAAAAAAATAAATATTCTTTATTTATAATTCTGTCTTTTCTTTCTAATTCACAAATGATTAAGGTCTTTTCAGAAGAATTAATAATTAAGAATTTTGATATCAGTTCATGACAAATCACTACATAGTATAAAACAAAGTCGCTTTCTCTGTCCCTATGTCCCTTTGTACGCTTAAATCTTTGAAAATACGCAACGGATTTTGATGCGGTTTTTTTTAATAGATAGAGTGATTCAAGAGGAAGGTTTATATGTATAACTAGATTTTCGCCCGCGGCTTCGCCCGCGTTTGCAAAGGAAAACCCGCATAGTTCCCGTTCCCGTGGGATTTCCGGGATAAAAACTATCCTATGTGTTAATCCAAGTTACCCTCTATATGTGTGCTAAATTTCATTGTAATCGGTTCAGTAGTTTTTACGTGAAAGAGTAACAAACATCCATACATCCATACATCCATACATCCTTACAAACTTTCGCCTTTATAATATATATATATGTAATATATGTATATATGTATATATGTATATGTATATATGTATATATGTAATATATGTAATATATGTATAATAACATCCATTAAATAGCGGAGAAGTACTGTTATTTTTGAGGTTTCTAATGTGATGTCGTAAATAATTACATTTTTTCCGCTTACATTGCAAACGCAGGCTGAACCCTACGAGTTTTATCAAAATAATGTACTAAGTATTATACACATTGAAAAGGTCTACAGAAAAGTCCGCGATGGCATATGTCTATCTCTTATGGATAACAAACAATAACTTTTTTTGTCATTTACTTTTTACGACAAATAATAACTAATTTTCGAAGCGATTTTAACCAATACAGCATTAATCCTTAACCAATTAAATACCTTGAATACATTGTTCATTTAATATAGATCTATATGGCCCTTTACACCGTATGATTTAAGTGAATATTTTCGAAGATATTACAGATTTAAAAATTGCGAGACGTAGCGTTTGCGGCGGTACCGGCCGGCCGCCCGGCTATATATTTTACTAGCTGTGCCGCGCGGTTTCACCCGCGTGGCTCCGCTCCTGTTGGTCTTAGCGTGATGATATAATATAGCCTATAGCCTTCCTCAATAAATGGGCTATCTAACACAGAAAGAATTTTTCAAATCGGACCAGTAGTTCCCGAGATTAGCGCGTTCAAACAAACAAACAAACAAACAAACTCTTCAGCTTTATAATATTAGTATAGATACCCGGGCGAAGCCGGAGCGGGCCGCTATGTTTTTATATACAACGTTCACAGTTTTTCTGTAGTGTATTTAGTAATTCAGCATTGCACCCGTGCGAAGCCGGGGCGGGTCGCTAGTAAAATAACTAAATAATAAGCATTTTTTTTTCATTAAAAACATGTACAAATTTTAGTGAAACAACAATATACCTACTTCATATCTGTACCACAGAATACATAATAGTAGCTAAACGCTACTCATATACAGTACTCCCAAACTGATAATGCGCATAGAAAAATTCGTCACTGTTCGGCAACTGTCATATTCCCCGAGCCTCCGAAGACGATATGTATATAGAGTGGTTAAATGTATTTTCTTCATGCATAGTTTATTAGAATAATGAGTTTTATTGTGATTTTATGGTAAAAGAGATAAGTAACGACTTTCGATAATTCAATGTAAGTTAATAGCGAGGATAAGCCACACGATTGCGAATATATATTTGTTGTATTGATTTACTTGGAAATTTCTATAGGTACTTAGAACTATTAAAGTGTCTTACTGAAGCTGGCGTAATGATGGATATATGCAAGGTTAAAATAAGACAAAGTTTATATTTAAAAAAAATGATTTTCAAATACATTAAAATTTTAGAAATCTAATCATTAAAATCTCAGTCCAAAGGATTTACAGAAACAGAATCAGGGATTATCTCTATTTCTGATATCGTAGAATGATCAGAACGTTCATTATGCTCTTATTAATTTTCACTTTCCCCACTGCTATCTGCTACCTGTGTAAATAATCATTTATTGGAAAATTCAACTTTGAAACAAAACTAAGAAGGGTATGTAACAGCAGCTCTATATAATTCCATACAGAGATAATACGTGAGGTCACCACCAATATATAAAGACGACTGACGGATTTTTGAATTTTTTGACTGACAGGCTACCGTCACCTACCGCCCGAATTGTTTTCGATTGTGTTTGACTCTGAATTGACTCCTATTTCTTTCGAACAAGGTGCAAGATGCAAGTGCATTGTTTAGGGCACTTACGATTCAATGATTCGGGGTGATTCGGGTGTTTCTGGAAATACGATAATTAGCGAAGATCTGCATGCGCATTATTAATTTTGGAGTACTGTACATAACAGTGAATATTTAAATATGTAGGTATGTCTGTTGTACGCCATTGTTATTACATAATATAAAGTACATAAGTATAAAGTAGATATATGTAGAATGTACTATACGTTGTAGGTATACGATTTTCCCAAAAAACGAAAGTACTTAATTCGTAGCGCTTTTTTATTTATTTATTAATTATATATGCTTTGATTCAATTTGAAAGAGTAAAACGACACCACATAACTACAAATTTCGTTGTTTTATTTACGTAGTAACTTATTATGTTCGAACAAGAAAGTAATATAATTTATCTATACTTAAATATTATAAAGCTGAAGAGTTTGTTTGTTTGTTTGAATCTCAGGATTTGAAAAATTCTTTCGGTGTTAGATAGCCCATTTATCCAGGAAGGCTATAGGCATATATATTATTGCGCTATATATCTCAACAATAGATCATTGCGCTAAGACCAACAGGAGCGGAGCCTCGCGGGGGAAACCGCTAAACGCAGCTAGTCCTTCATATAACTCTTCGTTTTTAGACAACATTTTTTTTAAATTTATACTAATATTATAAAGCTGAAGGGTTTGTTTGTTGATTAAACTTATTTCAGTGTAAGATAGACCATTTATTGAATAATTCATGTGATATACAATTTATATATCATAATATTAAAATACTACATAATGACAAAAAATAGGCACAATATTTTTACTTTTTTATTTTAACCAACGTTGTTGTTTTAATAATTGTTAATGTATAATTAAGTTTATTAAGGGGTAATTTTTCTATCATTGATTAAAACTTATCCGTCGAATAAAGTATTAAACACGATCACATTAAAATTTCACCTGCTTCTTAAATATTAAAAGTCTGCCAAATAGGATACATTTTTGGAATGGTTGTTTGTTATGTTACTCGACGAATAAGCGCACATTGTATTAAGAAATTAACGTAATTTTTTGTAATTCTGATTGGAAGTTTTAGTCTGTGGGATAGGATAGGACAGGGGACGACGAAGCTACTCTTATACGGCCAAAGAAGTTATATACCTACTGCTAACTAGACAGTGCACCAAAATTATTTATTTAAAAAAATATTATCTATTGCCATATACCTACCCTTAGGGTTGTTTTTTCTTTATGAGCGGAACCTTATTATAATCAACTTGAAGCGGCTAGAACCTTGGCTAGAACCAATGTCAACAGTCACAACAGTCAACAGTCATAAAATAATGGTAGTTAGGATGACCAAGAATTTTGTTTGACATTGTACCATCTCATCGGTATTTTTTTATTTTATGTAAGACTTAAAAGCGAGACGGTCTCGCTTGTAAGAGATAAGGCTTCATTAGGTACGATAATAGCTGTATTATTCAGCTATGTATTAAAATTATTACTTACGGTATTTACACTTAAATAAGGTAACATATACGTACACTATGTTTTAGTTTATTTTTGCATATACATTAAATTAAGTAGCGTATCATCAATATAATATGTACAGGACCTTTTTCTCGTTCGCTTTTCAAGCAATTTCTCCCATATTTTGTTAAGCCATGGTCACCTAATTAGAAAGTGACAAGTTGGGGACAAGAACGCTCTCACTCGGACCGTTTTTTGTAACATGATGTACAGTTTAGTTATTTGTATAACGTCTTTGTATACGGCTATCTGTGCTTTTACCTATATTAAGATCTGTGTATGATGTATATAGATTATAGATTATCTACGTAATATGTCACTTGTCAGTGACGCTTGACAGCTCACAGGCCACAGCTTACGACTGACGTTTATAAGTTGAAGTTCAATTCAATCTTTATTCATAGAACCTTCATCAAAAAACATATTATTAGATATTAATTTATTTTACTTCTTCGAAGAATTGTACATATTTCCATTAAAAAAAGAGGAGAGTTTAATAGTGCTTATTTCATTTCATATACATGTCAAAAAAATTGTAAATTAAGTGGTAAGTACAATTTTTCTTCAACTTCACTTTGAATCAAACATTAAAGCCCAGAATTTTCGCATGCAGTTAACAAATCCTTTATTGCATGCAGCCTTTTATATTAAAAGGATGGATCCAAAGCAAGGTTTGTTTCGTGAAATCATTGCATAGTTCCATTAAAAGTAGCATAGACTAATACGTATACTAGTATGTATATATGCGAAAAGATGTACTACAGGTAAATTAGCTTGGAGAAATTTTTGCATATGTAGTGGTGTGTATATTACTCAGATCTTAGAGCGCGTTTCCACTATATCGTTCTGGCCTATACAAAAATGTTTCGATATCCTAACATTACTATTTAATTTTATACTTATTCCTAGCAACACTTTTGTTTTCAATAAAAACAAGTTTTTATTTGAAAGAAAATGGTTTTGACTTTATAAAAAAAAATATATCATTCAATTTTACGTCCTTGAGCAAACGACAAGGCGACTACCGTGAAACAATAAAATATCGTGTCCATAATAATTTGTTTCATAATTAATATTTGACCATAATAATTACGAAACAAAACAAATAAATAAATCGTCACTTGATAGTGGAAAGTGGAAACACGCACAAAACCAGAATAAACCAGTTTACGCTGTCCGCAGGTGCCACGTGCAGTCGTTTGGTACTGTTAGAACATAAAGCACATTTCATTCAAAAATTATAATTATTATGTACGTAGTTTAATTGATAAATTTTGTATTTGTTGATTGTTGTTATTATTTGTTATTATTGTTATAATATTTGTTGAAGTGAATTACAAATGAAAACTCAGATGTACTTAAAAACTACATTTAATAGCTAAAATGAGACTTTTACACCCATGTCTGCACGATGCAGACCGGAGTTAAAGAATGAATTTATACAGTTTAATAATTATAAAGACGTAAGCTTGGATGCTAACTAAGGGAAATCGCATCCACATTCTATTCCCGTGCGAACGGCGTATTCAGCAGTTTTGTATGAAGGCAGGGCCATAACTAGTGTTTAATTTGTGTGTAAGTGTTGTAACTTTATATTGTTAATTCAATATGGCTCCAGTGTTAAAACATGGTCGAGGCAAGCCTTTGACTTCTCAAACTAAAGAATTAAACTTTAAATGTCGTTTCTTTTTCAGGTTAGTAAATTTTTCATTTTAGTAACATTGTTAATGTAAAAGTTATATGTATGTTAAATGTGCAAATATTAAAATAAAGTCTCATCTTTTTCAGAGGAGAAACACATATAGTTTAATTTAAAATCCCTTATATATACAGGGTTACTTGTAAAACACCGGCAACCTCGCAGGACAAGATAGCTAAAATCATAAGTAACAACATTTCGACTTTTGATAATTTGTTAGATTTTATTTTCATACAAAAATAAATATTCATTTAATTTTCCGTCTGAATATTATAAACTCTACGCCTCCCAAAAATTACGTAAACAAAAAGCGAACGAGAGGGGGAAGGGGGCGTCGCGTCGTCCATCCGATAATTAATAGAACATAGACTTACAAATGTAAGGAGAGTACAATAAAAGTTTAAAAAATCATTTAAAAATAATTTATTGCGTTATGCCAAAAGTCGTAGAACAAATGTTGTTACTTATGATGTTAGCTATCTTGTCCTGCGAGGTTGCTGGTGTTTTACAAGTAACCCTGTATAAAATAAAAACTAAAAATAAAATGTTGTTTTATTTTATTTGCTGACCATACACTACTACAAACGCAAAAATTTCTCCAAGCTAATTTACCTGTAGTCGTGTATTAAATGTTTGTTTTGTGAGCTGTATGTGCAAATGAAGATAATTTGTGATAGTGAAGTCATGTAATGAACTTTTTATGATAGTTCTCATCTGTGCATGTCATTTCTAATGTGAAGATATTATATATGATCATAAATAATGGAATCATAATATATGGTATTTGTATGTAATGTAGGAACGAAATACCTGTAAACTATTTAACCTAGAATAATCCAAGACTTATGATAATAAACTTATGTTTAAATTATGTGGTTTTAATAAGAGTAAATGCAGATTAAATTTAAATTTTGCATAATAAACAATTTCACATTTATAAATATTATTCTAGATACTTTCAATGAATCAGTTTCCTCAATATTAGAACGGAAAGTGCGCGGTTGGCTCAGTGGAGTTATTGACGACATGCGTCGTAGCAGCCCGGTGCAGCAGTGGCTGGACTCACTGCCAATTGACAATGATCAGACTCAAGTTGAATCCAATGTCGCAATCAGTTTAAATGGAACTAATGAAAATGAAGTTGATACAAGAACAGTTTCTGGAGATATCAAGGCTGAAGATACCATTACTGAAAACACAGTTATTGAAGCTAACCATGATATTTTACAAGATGACCAAACATTGGATATTCCAGAAACAAAAGAAATATGGAAGAGAAAATCTTTAGAGAGTGGAGTCCTTACTAATGTCCAACCAAAGAGCTCTAAAACAAAATTAAAAAGAGATCATTCCATTCAGTCTGAAGGTTGCTCACCTAGAATTAAAAATCCTTTACTAAGAGATCAGTCACTGCAAGTGAGTATTGAAAGTTATTGCTGATAAAAACTTAACTAATAATTGTGAACATTGATTTACTTAAGATAATTTATCATGCCCTGAATACTGCTATGTAATTGATTGATTGAATGATTTTATTTTATTTTCTATGATTTCAGTCTGATGCCAGTGGGTCTAGTGGCAGTTCTGTTTTAAATGTGCTGGGAGCAAGAAAAGTTGATGCCGAGTCTGTTTTATTAGCATTGGGCTTTGGTCCAAGTGAGAAGCAACAAAAACTTCAGAGAATACCTGACAGATTTTTAGTGCCATCAAAGGTGAGTTTTACATTTCACTTATGTACCATTAAACAATATCCTTATTTTTCTCATATCATAGACAAACAAGGTGTAAAATTTTGTAATCATTTATTAACATTGTTTCTCTAAATTATATGTGATTTTATAAGTTAATATGTTTTTACTTGCAGTTGCAAGGAATAAGCACTGAGCAATTTATTAAAAACGAACAGCACTCCATGAAAATGCATGATTGTGGAGTGTTTGGCTACCGAGGCTTAACTGGTTTGTACTGTTTGACATATTTTATGTTTGTATTATTTCATATACAAAAAATTATAATTACTAAATTTATCTTTTGGGCATCTCCTGGGCTTGGAACATTATTTACATTAAATATTTCTGGTGTTTTGTCTTTATAATCCTATTTATAAATACTAACCAAATGCTTATATAATTTGTTTTTATATACTTAATTTATTGTATGGGAAAATATTTTACTCAATTACTACTAAGTAATTATATTGATAATCATCAACATAACATTTATCATGGTAATTAGTTTTTACAATTAAAAAAAAAGTAAAAAAATATTCTGTTTTTTATTCTACTCAATTTCAACAAGTGTCAATTATTATACAAAGTTATGATTTTATATTCATCATGATCATGATAATACTAGGTATAATGATAATGTGTTGTATTTACTAATATTCTGGTCATTATTTTAATAAACAGGGAAGGCTTTTTAATATAACAATAATGTGTTCACTAATAATACTAACAAAATTACTAACAGAGCACTGCACTCCAGTGTGTCGGTTTATGAAACCAGTAGCATCTAACTATCACATCTCATACCAGGTTCCGCAGATTGCAGTACAGTAAGTAATAAGTATTTTGTTATTTGTTTCTATAATAGAATATTAGGCTAAACTGTACATTATAGGGCGTGGAGTTGAGAGTCGTAATTTTTTTTGTGGTTAGCTATTGTCCTATGGAATCTAAATCTGAAATTTCACACCGAGGAAACTTTTAGTTTTTGAGTTACGAATTTTTGAAAATCGGAAAATTTTACTCCATAAGTATAGTTATTGTAAAATAGATTAAATAAAATAAAATTATTAATATTCGCAATTTATAATCTAACAAAAATATTAATTGTACGCTTTGTACCGTGGAACAAAACAATAACGACGTCATTCGAGATCGTTTCGTGCGTACTCCTGTTAAGCCCTAAAACTGTACAAAACCATTAAACTTTTACTTTTAGTATTCAAATAGGTAGCGAGGAGCGAAGCGACGAGCGTGTTAGGTTAACATTTGAACTGCCGCACGAGCCGAGCGAGCGAAGCGAGCGTGCCGCGGCAGCGGCCGGCGAGTGCCAGAAGCGACTTTAGGGCGATTCCCACTCAAACAAAAAAAAAGAAACTAAAAAAAAGCAGTTTACTATGAAAAGTCCCTTTATCGATTAGACACCTCAAAATAATGAAATTCAGGGAGCATGTTTCAAAAATTTAACCATAATGTCTATTACATTAAATCTGTCATATTTCAAATCAAAGAGCTAATGCAATATTACTAGTATTGAAAACTATTATTGTAAAGTAATAATTACTATTAATTGCTTCAGATCAATGTGGAACTGGAAAAAAATACATGCTTTAGTTATAAATTGATGTTAATTTGCATCCTTGCCTGGCAAAAAGAGGTAACAATCCAACATAACCTCAAAAACTTCATTTGTAAATATCTCGAAAACTATATATATTTATATATATATTTCCGCGCCCCCCCCTTTACAGGGGAAGTTCCTAGTTTCTCTCACAAATTTCGAACCATTTGATATTTCAAACTCTTGATAATTCGTAATATTTTGAGAGTCCCTCGAGTTTCGAATTAACGAGAGTCGACTGTATATTAAATACAATTTTTTCCAGTAATATTACAACATTAACCTAGTCTTAAAATTATATGGATGTAAGCTGAAATTGTTAATCATTGGCAATTAATTGTGTAGCATACATAATGATAATAATAATTAAATATTAATAAATAATGATGAATCATCCTGTGTTAAGGAAACAACAATATGAAAATGAGATAGAACATGTTTATCATGTGAATTACTTCATCAGTTGCCTTATTTTGTAAATATTGGTATTTGTGGCAAAATAATCTGCTTTATGTTTATGATTTACACTTTTGAATACTTAAACTGAATGCTAAAAAAAAGATTTTTAGTACAAAAATATCTTCAGAGAAAAAATATTTCAATTGGTAAATATTTTTCGATTCCTGATGTTTATTTTAATGAAATTTTCAAAGTTTATCAATTTCATTGCCAATTTCAATCCAGTACAGCGGTGTTCCCCTTTGACATTATTTTTGAATGTATTTCTTATTCTTTGAATATATTTCTATTTCTTTCTTAATTAATTGCAGGGAATCCTCATGTTCCACCATCGACAATTGTAGCTAAAATAATAGATTGTTTGCTACAAGACGAAGAGTGTCGTCAAGAAGCTTTAACAAAAGCTCGACATTCAATAGCTGACATGCGAAGCGCGCCGGCCATTCACGCACATATAGCTGCCAGACTTCGTAGCACCTGATTTATTTTTAACAAATCCGTAATTAATCTACCCTATTGTTAATTTTTGAACGATATGGCATTTACAAACCAATAACACAGATCCCTTAAAGTAAATTAATTAGTAAAGTATTGAATTCGTATAATCGTGATATAGAATAACTTTTTTAGGCTCAACTGACAATTTAAAACATAATATTCTTCATTAGGTACTACCGTGCAAATAGTTTGATAGACATGGTATTAGATAAAAATTGTTTTGAGATAATGTAAGGTATATTTTTTTGTAAATTATCTGTAGATCTGATGAGAATTTGGTCTGAGAGCACACTGATACCGTATTATATACAAAAAATGAATTATTAATCATAAAGTAATATTTATATCTCAAATTATTTACAAAGATATTATATGTATAAATGTATTCTTATTACTATTTATTAGAACATCATGTTTCAGTGAGTGAAAAAAAAATACCTATAATGGTTCAAATTATATTATCATTTTTAATGATTTGGCTGTGTAAAAGTTGCGTTGCTAATACTAAACTGTGTTTAGAAAAAATAATAACGTTTAACTGCGCGGCCACACACTCGACGAGTGGTAACTGGTATGGGAAGTAACGAGGAAAGTAGGCAGAGACATATAGAGCAGGCTCCAAGGAGATGTTCGTTTGCAAAAATAGCGGACCTAAATCTGACTTCTGATATATATTGTATAGATCCCAGACATCCTATAGACAGATGTTGCCAACCAGTTTTGTGGTCCCCCTCCCCCCACCCCGGTAATTAAATATGGCATACAAAGAAAAAAATAAAAATTTCCAAAACATGCCGTGTGGGGTATCAAATGAAAGAGCTTATTGAGTAGATCACGAATATATAGCATACTATAACATTTCTTACATTTTCTCTAAGATTTTTTAGAAAATTTACGAAAATGCTCCATTTTTGAGTTAACTTTAAACCACTATAGATTGAAAACTCATGAATATATTTTTTAAATTATTATTTTAAATAATTAACAATAGTCCATTGTTTACGATTCAATAGTTCGTAATATAATATAAGTGAGCTATATGTATGTGGTGGATTTGATGACCCCACAAAATGTTTTAAATTGCAAGGCGCAACTTTCACTGAAGTTACCGATTTGAAATCTAATCACACAGAGGCTGATTCAAGAATGTTCTGCCATATTTTTCATTCTGTCAAACACAACGACAGTGCAGAGATAATTATTCTAAGCCCTGACACCGATATTTTTGTATTAGGCCTTTATTTCTGGCATAAACTTGAAAATATACTCGCCATCTTTGAATGCTCCCCCCACTCCCCCATGCAACTATTTCACTGTACGAACTATTGAATCGTAAACAATGGACTATTGTTAATTATTTAAAATAATAATTTAAAAAATATATTCATGAGTTTTCAATCTATAGTGGTTTAAAGTTAACTCAAAAATGGAGCATTTTCGTAAATTTTCTAAAAAATCTTAGAGAAAGTGTAAGAAATGTTATAGTATGCTATATATTCGTGATCTACTCAATAAGCTCTTTCATTTGATACCCCACACGGCATGTTTTGGAAATTTTTATTTTTTTCTTTGTATGCCATATTTAATTACCGGGGTGGGGAGAGGGGGACCACAAAACTGGTTGGCAACATCTGTCTATAGGATGTCTGGGATCTATACAATATATATCAGAAGTCAGATTTAGGTCCGCTATTTTTGCAAACGAAACTCCACTGAGAGTCCGGTCTAATAGTGTGGCCACGTTAATCGTCATTCCTCGTCACGTCATGCGTCGTGCTCATCGTCCTGCTCACTGCTCCCTATTTTGTCGGTTTTTGCGCGCGAGTCAAAGGACCGGCAATACGAGTGCGAATGACTGGCCATATAATCACGCGATCGCACTTCGCAATTCACATCGAGCGCTCACGCAAGACGCACACGTATGCAAAATTGGAAATCATGTCGTCGCCAAGCATGGAATGGTCAAATGAAAAAGTGTTAATGTTTTTTTATGTTTGAGGACGACGACGACGATGTATATTTATTTTTACTACCTATATAATTATATTATTATTAGCTATACTAAAAATGCATAGCGCGCACGCTGCCATCGTTTCAACGTCCATTGTGTGAGACAAGGCAAATGACAAGTGAGGAGCGTCGCGATTATTGCGTGAGCGGCGAGTAGAGCAGTATATGGCCAGAGAGGGCAATGTCACGGCGAATAACGGCAGCGCGATGAACAGCGCGAGGAGCATAGTGTGGCTGCAGCATAAAACAATACGATGAGCACGAATAAAATATTAGATTGCGCACTAAATCTTGGCGCTAATCAACGATATAGCCTAATACTTAAAAATGAAAACCCACTAATGCCAAACATAGAGGCCATTGAGAGCATAATGACTTATTGTAATTTTAAATTTACTGACTCAGGTATAGTATAAGCATCGTGGCTCAATGTAACTTAGTTCTTAATCCAAGAGATACTTAAAAATTATCTGACCATACTGCAGCAACCAGAAAATATATTTATAATTAATAATTATTATGACATAATAATTTAGCTTAATGAATTTATTTAATGTTTACTTAATAAGTTTTTAATGTATAAATTTATAAAGAATAGAAAAAATTCGATCACGAGGCGGGACTCGAACCCGCATCCTTCGCGCCATTCCGGGGCGGATGCCTCACCAACTCAGCCACTCGTGACCCGCCCGAGTGATCGAATTTATTCTATTCTTTCAGTTTTATGTGTCTGAAGGGACACACCGCGCGCCATCTATTGAGATGATTAACAACCATTTCAACCAATATGAAGCACTTTTCAGTGAATACAATATTGTAACGATGGAACACGACCTTTTTTGTTGAATTTATATTTTTGACACATAAAACTGAAAGAATAGAATAAATTCGATCACTCGGGCGGGTCACGAGTGGCTGAGTTGGTGAGGCATCCGCCCCGGAATGGCGCGAAGAATGCGGGTTCGAGTCCCGCCTCGTGATCGAATTTTTTCTATTCTTTATAAATTTATATTTATAAAGCATTTGAATGCCATAAAACCAAAAATATAAATTCAAGTTTTTAATGTTTTAGAGACGACCTTTTTCATATTATTATAAATAAAGATTTATCATATACATACTTAGTTATAAGTAATATCAATATTAAATATTTTTTAAATAAGTACATAGGTAATATACATAGTTAAGTCTGAATTCGAAATTCTTGTTGTACTTATTTCCTGATACTTAATTGATTGACTTAATTTTTGTATTAGATTACGCTCTGAACTTTACATAAAACTTGCCTCAATTTTTTATAACAGTAACGTGTCATTAGAAGTTGTAAAAAAAAATTGAAATGTTTTATCTGTTGTGTGCTTAATATACCTAGATCTTATAGTCATAATTTGTCAACAATAAATAACAACAATTTTTAGGTGTGCAAATTGTAATATATAACATATTATAATAATCAATAATGTAAATTACAAGCACAATGTTTTTACAATAGCACAATTTGTTTATCAACTTTTAATGACCGAAAATAATGTACAATGTAGTTCACAAAATTTTAGGTTGTGGTTTTTTATTTAGTTGGTTTCTTTTTATTCTGGTTACCAGTTCTTAAATGTATAAATGTCAAAAAAAATTATAGTATAGTGAGATGTTCAAATTAAATTCTGAGATAATTAGATAATGTAGAAACCATTGTGATAGTAGATTATATTTTGTCCTATGTAATAAAAATCTCCATTTTATGTTGCCATTTCGCTCTTTTTTGTAAGTGAGAAAAAGTATGTGTTATTATTATTTAAATCTATTTTTTCTTAAGTATTAATTAAAAGAATAATAATTAATCTTAATATTTTGATTGATCCGTGCCTTAATCAAATATATAAATATCAAACAAAGTAGAATTGTTGGAGGATCGGCGTATTTTGTACTTCCTAATAAATACATTGTTTTTATTGTACTTTGCTCATTATAAGTTACTTAAATATTCATAGCTTAATTTTATACATTTCGATATTTTTTTTAGATGTGCAATACTTTTTGTGCAAATATCTTTGTTGTTATGGAGTGATTAAATTTCTTTATATTTATTGGGATTTTTTTATTTTAACACGTATTTTATTTATTGAAAACATATTATTTTCATTATAATAACTCAGGCCCCGGAATCACAGACACAATAGAAAATCTATTGTGTCGTGGACCGATCGGGCCGTTCGGGGCTCAATGGGTTAACAAATGGTTACAACACCATGAAGAATTTGAGTATTTATTTTAAACCTAATCATATTAATCAAACTAGTAAAATGTAAGCTTATTAAACCAACCAGAAAACTTTTCTCTACGTATGCAATATTTTCTGAATTCGTCAAATATAAACATCAATAAAGAAAAAGGTAGGGCCAGGAACCACCTGCAAATAAAATTAGTTTCTTACATTAGGTATATAAACAAATAAATTACTAAATAGGTACCTATATACATACCTACTATAATTCTACTTTTATTCTACAATTATTATTAATGTCATACGGCATACCATTTCAGTCGTAGGGGATACGCGCGAAAGAAGGTATTGACTCCCGGCACGTAGCATACTATACACGCAAGAATAAGTTCAAAAACTAATCCGAAGTTAAGAGCTTTATTCTTCATACCTATGAAAAAAAATATTGTTACTCTTCCGAATATAGTCAGGATATATGCTATATTTTTGCTTTATAGTCTCACCGGCGTAAAAAATTGAATTGAATCTTGTTTTACAAATAATTCCGTTCGTCATTTGTGTTATAACAATCGCTACGAAATACGCCGCTTGGCAAGCGCGTTCTAATTCTTTCCGCTCTGGATACGTCCACTCCTGTCCGAGCGAATCTTGCACGTCACTGACTGCCTCATTATCCCATTTTTGCCTTATTCCTGTTTTTATAGCTTGGTTGAATAAAACATTACCATTATTCTATTAAATGTTAATTCTTTAAGGTACCAACGAAGCATGCTCATGCATTTTTAGGACATAAAAATAGTACCGTAGATAGGTATAGCCTATAGGTATACTCAGTATAGATATAAGAGTCTTTTTAAAATTAATGGTTATTGGTTATGTTATTAAAAATGTTAATCAATAGCATAATTACTTACCTAACAATTCAGTTTGGTACCTAAGTAGATATACCTAAGAAGATATAATTGAAACTACTTAACTCAAATAGTTGCTCTAATGAATAAGAGGTGAAAGGTCTACGGCGAATAAAATGATCATTTTTCACATGTCACAAATTACCGAATAGCTGGTAAGGATAAAACCCATGTTCAGCCATCACTATAAAGTACGCGAACATGCCAGCTGCGAATTCAATGAGACCCAAGTGTCCATACGCTAATCGGATCATAGAGCAGGATACTAAAGGGTCGCAGTGTCGAGGAGGCCGCGCCATCACATCTTGCTCGGCTCGCTCGTGGGCCAGGGAAACCGCGGGCCACATGTCAGTACCCAGGTCGACACACAGTATCGTCATAACACCTTAAATGAGTTCTGTTATATAGTTTTATGAGTTTTATCGCTTGCAACTTCCATTTAATGTAATACATTAATTATAGGTAGGGGAGAGCGGGGTTGGAAGTCACATTTTTAACTTTTTTTATGTAACTTCCAAAGTACGTTGTTTAGGAATGAATTTTGTATACCAAAGGATAGTGTTATTATTCTGGTACAAAAGAAATAAACGTATATTTGTTTAATATTATCAGTTGTAGACATATTTTGTATTTTCACTGTAAAGAAAAATGTGACTTATAACCCCGGGTCAGGGATGGTTGTCACAATGCCTAGGGTAGGTAGTCACATACTAAATAACAAGCATTTTATAAATAGAAAGGCACGTTTTGGTCTTATATTTTTTCATATAATTCTTTTTATGCTTTCTTAAATTAATCAGTCATTAATATCTTACGGTAGACCTGCAGGTGTGCATGCTTCGTGAGCCCAAAATTTACAATCCTGGCATTGTACCCCAACTTCTCTAGATTTGCTTCCTGAGTATGGCGACAAACAGACTAAACAGAAATCTTTATTCTATTTCTCTTCTTCACTGTTGTCAGATTTCTTCTTGTTTTTATTAGTTTTAGAAACCTTCTTCTCTTTCTACTTCTCACTCAATACACGTTTTGATACTTTCTTTTTCATATTTCTTTTTTAGCATCTTGCTCCTTCTTTTTGTCTTCTAAATAGGTCTTTTCTGGAGTAGCTTATTGGGAACTTGATTCTGCAACGATTCCCCTAGCATCGGACTATCTATAAAATTTTCTGGCGTTATTGCGGGAATATTAAGATCCAGGTTATAATAATCTTGAGTCATCAAGGATAGATGGACTTCCAGCAGGTTTATTAGGGTGATTTTCCGGTGTTGTTTGAAAATAAAACGGCTGAAACAAACATGTCTATATGTAGAAAACCTCAAAACGTAAATAAAGTCAGCTCTCATACAGTCTCATACAGTCTCTCATGTGACAACCAGCCCCCAAAAATTTGAGACAACGTGCCCCATAACACGTTTTAGAAAAATAACCTTGAAAATAAATTCCGATATACTACGATATTATAAAACACATTTCATCATCATCAAATGCACTGAAAGATTATGACTGTAAAACAAGAACGTATACTTACGAGGTTCGACACAGCAGCACAAAAATTTACTTTTGCTGCGTGAAAACAATAAACACGCGTGAGGCCCTTACGGCAGATCTGGGTGGACTGACACGAAGTGGGGAGAACGTTGTCACTGTATCGCTCTTGCCACGCCGTTCAACAGTATTATTCGATAGTTCAGTTTTGTGTTAAGACCGCTGTGACAACCAACCCGTGAGACAACCAAACCCGGTCTCCCCTACATTAAACGAGCATTAGAAATAAAATTTATTTTACGTTCTAGATATTAAAAGCAATTTACTTGTGTATATAATTATAATAGATAATATTAATTAACAATCGAAGAGCCTGTTAACACAAGGTCAGATAATAAGGTTATACATATTATGAGTAAGAATTTACACATTTTTTGTACTAGGTAACTTGGAAAATAATTATATTTTTACCTAGCGGTAATGGTATTGAAAATAGAATGAACATCAAGACTGGTATTATTTCCGGTACGTTGGATATAAGGATATAGCAAACTGATTTCTTTAAATTATCGAAAATCTTTCGTCCTTCCTCGATGCCTGTTACGATTGTGGCAAAGTTATCATCCATCAAAATAATATCAGCAGTTTGTTTTGATACCTGCAACATGACTGAATTTCAGCCTCTATATTGTAGCACTAACATTGCATTTCCTGTTCAACATAAAATAACGGTGAATAGCTATCTAACTAATTTCATTAAATTTCTCAATTTTCCATATTATATGGAATCTGACCTAGTTTTTCCACAAGTACAAGTACACCTCGTACTTCTTCGTAGGTTTTACGTACTGGCTAACTTAAAAAAGTTCTTTCGTTAAATGTGCTTGGTTAAATATAGTTGGTAATAACTTACCACTATAAGGTAAGTGATAGGTTTCGCTTTCAAATACGTACAGTTTAACTGCATTACATATTTTTTATAAGTATATTTAAAGTAAAAACCTGTGATCCAGTGATGCCCATGGATATGCCAATATCGGCCCGTCTGAGTGCAGGGGCATCATTAACACCATCGCCTGTCACAGCTACCACGCTGCCTTGCCTCTGACACGCTTCTACGATTTGAAGCTTTTGTGTGGGCGAAGTACGCGCGAATACTAATAAATGCAATAGTTGAGTAAAAGTAAGTTCCATTATAATGTATGTGCATGCTAGTGCGCTTTTTTAACTTAGGAGAAACATATTCCATTAGAAATGTTATTTCTAAAATATTAAATAAATATTAAAATACTAAATCAACATTATTAATTTATTTTGTAACTATGTACATCTACTTCCTTCCTTTCTAACCTATTTCATAATGCTTTTCCAAAGTCATAAACAGAAGATCCGGGGTCATATTGCGTAATTCAGAGCCAGTGACCACGTGGCATTTCGGCGACGTGGCTATCCCAACTTCTAGCGCCACCGCACGGGCAGTGGCTGGGTGGTCTCCGGTTACCATTATCACGCGGACCCCAGCTGCACGAACTCTTTCTATCGCTGATTGTACCTAATAATTTAATATGTACCTACATTGCCACATTGAAAAATCACCAACGCTACAGTTGCCGGCACGTAACTTGACAACTATTTAGCATAGTGGGGGAAGCTTTCGCATGTAACAGCAACACTGCGCCAATAACTTGTAAAGTTACGTGCCGACAATAATTATATTTTTATACCCCTTTCTTTTAAGAATGATGATATAATTAATTCGCGCCTACATAGTCGAAGTTCATTGGAAAGCCCTGCCTTCATTTAACTCATTTGTAATTGTGCTTATAATTTATATTATATATATTAAATACGTTATAAAATATTAATGCTAAAAGAATGCCATATCGACTAGTAGGATTACTATCCTAAAGCTGAGATGATTACCTCTTCTCTCGGTGGATCGATGAGACCCATTAAACCAAGAAAACGAAGATTTTCAACTGGGAAGTTAATATCTTCAGCATCGAATTCATATCCCGTTGGATATTCTTTAGGATCTAGGTGCAGATCAGCAAATGCTAAGATACGTTCACCTGTCACAAATATAATTATTTACAAATTAAAAAAATTGATTACTTCCTGAGTTATCTGTAGGTTGTTTAATTATATAATTATATGTAGAAATATCTTCATTTCTATGTAGAAACAATGTTGTTAATACCCGTGTTTGCCATTTCTTCAATAGCATTATCAATGACTTCCTTTATTTCTTCAGTAGTTTCAATGGTCTTGTTGTCGAAAGCGATAGTAGAGCTTCGAGCTAATATTACTTCAGGCGCTCCTTTCATTACCAGAACATATGTTGATGTTGATTTGTTTAAATGAATACTGATCTGTAAGTTTCAATGCTTTACAAACATTATGAATTAGGTACAAAATTCCGATGATGATATTAAATACATATATCATACCATCAGTTTTATAATAAAAAAAAAACATTTCTTGGAGAGACGCTAAAAAATGTGATGAATCTTACTTGATATTTGTTAACAGAATTAAAAGGAATTTCCGTAAGTTTTGGAAAGTCCTTTCTAATGAAAACTGGGTTATCGCACTGGGACAAGAAATTTAATATCGCTTTTTCTGAAGCATCGCCCTGAATATATCCGTTCCCATTTATCGTAGCGTTACTGCAAAGTGCACCACAGATTTTTAAACTGTGGAATGCTGAAAATGTGTTTAATTTTATTGTAACAAGATTTTAATTTTCATTTAAAAATTAACTACTTTACTATATTTTTTACCTTACTCCTTTTAAATTATTATGGATAGCGTGGTTATCGAGGAAGGTTTTAGTCTTTAGATTTTAATATAAAATTTGTTACCTAAGTTTTTGACTACGCGGGCGAAGCCGCGATGAAAATACTTGCCTGGGTTTATTTTCAATTGTTCTGAAAACAATGAATAGGAATGTTGATTAGAACTTTTTGAGGGCTTTCATTTAAACGTAAAAATAGGTTATTATTCATAAATATTTTTTAAAGACCACTTCAAAATAACTAATAACTTAACTATATTCAAAATTCATTAAATTAATAAAAAATTGTTTTCTACCCATTTCTGAATCCGAGAGTGTGTAAGTTTTATTACCAATCCAAATATGGCGGACACGCATTTTATTTTCCGTGAGGGTACCAGTTTTATCCGAACAAATTGTGGTACAAGCACCTAAAGCTTCCATGGCTTCCAAATTTTTCACAAGACAATTTTTTGTTACCATGTGTTTTGCTGTTAATGTCAATGACGCTGTTACCGTTGGTTGTAAGCCTTCGAAACATAGAAAAACTTTTTACTCCCGCAAACTTTTAACTCAGCAACATCTAGCAGAACTTTGCACAAGTCGAACATTTTCATATTCCAAGTGTGTAAGGAAGTCAAGAGGAAGAATCTTTATCAACATACCTTCTGGAATATTGGCCACGACAATGCCTATAACAAATATAGTTGTTTGCATAAACGGGTATCCAAGAGCTAGCGACGCACTGGCAATGAAGAGACCTAAGCTCAACGCCCATACAGACATATATCTCATTAAGAGGCGAATTTCCCGCGACAAAGGAGACGGGGCTGGCTGTAGTCTTGCTGCAAGACCCGCAACACGACCGAGTGCAGTTAAATCTCCACAACATATCACGACACCTAAAAAAACCCTGGATAATTGTTATTAATGTGATTTACAATTTGGCATCTGATTTTCTTATTTCTTACCATTTGCCCATCCCTCCACACATAATGCAGAAAAGAATGCCACATTTTGCGATTCAAGTATATTAGGAGTACCTTCTGTGTTGCTACGTGGAACAGCTAAGCATTCTCCCGTCAATGATGAATTATCCACCTATCGATTTTTATTAAAATCTATTAAACATACACCTTCCATACATCGTAAAGCATATTAATTCAGCAGGACTGAAACTAGGAAAATTTGAAGTTTTGGATACTTATGTACATACTTTAAAACCTTTACTATCGATAATGCGAATATCTGCCGGGATAACATCACCAGCCTTGACATGAATGATATCTCCTCTCACTAAATCACGCACCGGAGTGTCCACATTCATGACTCCATCCCGAATACAACTTGTATTCATTGGTATCATGTTATTGAAGGTTTTCATTATCTATAGAGAAATCGTTATTAGTTTGACAAAGTTACAATGTCTGGTAAATAATGTAAATATCTATTAGCAAGTTAAAGACCATGCCTTAGAACTTTTATAGTTTTGTAGAAAGCTAAACAGTCCACAAATAACATCGACTGCAATTAACACGCATCCCAAATACAAGTTGTCTGTACTTGGATGTGGTTTAGTAAATACTTCAATAAGGTATGCAGTCAAACATAAAATAGCTCCCAGCCAAATTAAAATAGAAAAACCTGCGCAAAGAAAAAAATACAGTTAGAGAATCTCTCTTATTCTTTATCACTTTATCAGGTTATATTTATCAAGTACCTGTGCATAATGATTTGAATAACATGCGAGACCATCCATATTGCGAAGCTGGAGTTAAGGTATTAGGACCATAATACTCCAATAATTCCTTAGCTCTTTCTCTTGTCAAACCTACTGCAGGGTTAGTATCGAGTGAAGAATACAATTCGTCTATAATAAAAGAAAGCATTTAACGTTTGAAGATTATATAAAGGGTGGAAAAAGTAAGATAATTATACTTACTTAACGGTATAAGATGCGCATCGGTTTGGATTTCTTTTTTCAAAATATTTAAACGAGTACAACTGAGATCCCTAGATCGAAGACCTTTAGGATTGTTAGGACGGAATAAATCGGATATAGAAGAAAAACTCGAAGTTCGCGAATTCATTTTTGTTATAAATATAATTTAAAGTAGGTATTCAAGTTAATTTTTTTTTTCGTGTATCCATCTAGATGGCTCTGGAAATTTCTTTTTAATTTAGAATTATGGAATAATGTAAATTGCATTGATAATACCTAAATGTCGTTTTTTTTTGACTAATTTCTAATAAAAGGAGAAAAAATAAATAAATCCAGATGGTGCTACACGGATAAATAAGGGGATAATGACACCTCTAAAAAGACCAAAAATATTATCAACATACCATATTTATGACTATACAAGGATGGAAAAACATCTACTATAATAATTGACTATTTCATTACTAGTGGCTATTTCAACGGAAAAAGAAACACAGTAAAAGAGGACAACAATGCTTATTTAACAGTAATCATTTTTCCAACAATCGCGTCATACTGTTCCTTATATATCTGCAAATAATTATCAATTATTGCTGATTAGTTTCACACAGAGGCAGCAATGAAAATAAAAAATATAATATTATAGCAGAAAAAACTAAGTTTTCTGTTTTGGGTGCAAATTAAAAAGATGTCATTCAATTAAAAGTATATGTAGACGTCAGGCTCCGAGATTGTTTTATAAGAACACAAATGTCTCCACAAAATCACTTGGTATTACAATTATGACCATTAATAAAAATAAATATCACAAATAAATTATAGCAAGCTCGTGATAGATGCGCACTGGGCAACGGTCGGCGAACGAATGACCCGGGTCGTGCGCGCGCGCTGCTTTATATTGGTACGCCGTTCGTTATTTTTTAAAGCTTCGATGGTGGCGCCGTCATATATTAAAATAAATGTTTGACATTTTATATACAAATATGATCTCTTTTCCTACTCTCAAAATAACTTTTCGGGTTGTCTGGCAGAAATCGCTTACAGCGATAAGACCACCCTCTGTACATGTTATTACTTGTATAGCTCTTAGTTTCTAATCCTGTATTTAGTGTGCAATAAAGAATTTTTCATTTCATTTCATTTCAACTTTATTAAATATTAATTATTTGAAATACCTTCACCTATGCTGATTACATTAAGTATAATTGTTATATTTTGCTTTTACCATATACCCTTTTACCTATATTTCTTAGTTCTTGAATTTCAAGTTTATTTATCTCTATAAGTTTCTTTATATTTGGTTCACGCATTAACCTTTTTGTGGTTATCAAAGAATGTTGAGATAGTTTCAGTAACTCTTTAATATTCTTCCATGATTTGCTTTGTAATTCTTGCTTTTTGTATACATTACTTATAAGTCCATATTGTAAAGCCTCCTTAGCAGTCATTTTGTAATTTAACATCAACATTTGACGTGCCTGCAAAAATTTAGAAAAAACTTATGAATTCAAATTTAACTATAATACTAAATATTTCTGTACTACAGTTCTACACTACTAGATGAATTCACTTCTTTAAAATTTTAATCTCAATTATTATAAATCTAACTTACCATTCTCTCTCCCAATAACGAAGGAAAAGTAATGGATGAGCAAGCTTCAGATACCAACTCCAACTTGCTAAATGGTGTATAAAAGAAAGCCTGAAACAAACATTATTCTATACACAAGTTATTAAGTCAGTTGTACATGTTACAGATATTTTACATATTGCATAGATTACCTCCTATACAGTTAAAAACTCACAAAACTCATAATGAAGTTATTTTTCAATACATATTACACAAACAGGTTATTTTTTTAAAGATGAATAAAACTTACATCTCATACTTACATCTTCTGACGCATAAACAAAATCACATAGCGGTAAAGTTGTTACAGCTATTCCAACTGCAGGACCATTAACAATAGCAATCAAAAGCTTAGGGAACAATATTATAGACTCAATAAATTGTTCAATTGCTTTCAACAGAGCATCTGTATTTCCTGGGTCGTTGTTTAAATCATTACCACTGCAGTAGAAATCTCCAGTTCCAGTCAAAACGACGATTGAAATGTTATCATCTGTTGCTGCATTATTTATCAATTTAGTTATCTCAACATACATATAATAATCAATGGCGTTTTTCTTTTTAGGTTTATTGAATTGTATTATTCTAACATTTGATTCATCGCGTACTTGTATTCTAATCATTTTATAATGTTATGAATTTTTTTTTAACTTAAAATGCAAAGTAAACAACACATTTGACATGTATTTGACACATGAGATTTAAGTTTTTTTTTTTTTTTCGTTTATCATGGCAATAAAGCGTCTTATTCACGGTCCATCTTGACGTACGTCCCGCCAAGGTCATACACGATGCACGACTCAAAACGACAGTGAATAGTATTGACGTACGTCAATAATTATTATTATTATGTTGCTGGATGTGCACGACCAATTTTTCATCCAGCGAGCACCCCCACCACAGCGAACGTCGTGCAGATGGACAGTGAATAGCGCGGACGTACAGCAGATCAGTGTTGCCAACAGAAATTAATGTAAATACTTGGAAACGTGGCCTATTGATATGATTTTTTTGTGATAACTTAGTGAGTACATGAGCAAGCAAGAAACAGTTATTTTATATTTTTATGTACACAGGAAATACCCAATTATCATTACTTTTGGAACACAATCACACATTCACAAAAATAATTTGTGTCACGAAAGTCGTAAAAATTTACGACCTTTTTAGCGACGAGTTTTTAAATTCAACTCTATCCCTAAGTTCATAAAGATTAAATTTGTATTTCATTCTAAGTTGTCTCGTGGGGAGTGCGGTTCAATATCGCGTTCTAAATTCAACTTTATAACTTAGATCATAAAGATTAAATTTGTATTTCTTTAAAAGATAGTCTCGTAAGGAATGCGGTTCATTATCGCGTTTTAAATTCAACTTTATCTCTTAGTTCATAAAGATTAAATTTGTATATTTTCTTCTTAGATCATTAAGTAATGGATGGAGTACGCTGGCAAATGTTCTAACTAAACTTTCTGCTGATTTTGGTGCGGGGAGGGTAACTCACACTATTGAAACACAATCACACATTCACAAAAATAATTTGTGTCACGAAAGTCGTAAAAATTTACGAGCTTTCAGCGACTAGTTTTTAAATTCAACTCTATCCCTAAGTTCATAAAGATTAAATTTGTATTTCATTCCAAGTTGTCTCGTGGGGAGTGCGGTTCATTATCGCGTTTTAAATTCAACTTTATCTCTTAGTTCATAAAGATTAAATTTGTATATTTTCTTTCCATGATGGTCTCGTGGGGCCGCATCAATGATCGAGTAAACATGACTCGATTATTTGTCTTGATCATATCGCTAAGCGATACATCGACGATTATTAGAAATTGCATTTAATTAGAAATGTAAGTTAAAAAAAATAAAAAAATATACACAAATGAAAGGTTATATTTTCATCTTTTTTAATATTCGACATGTTTGAATTTCTTCTGCAAGACTTGACAGTGCAAAAGGCATTTTTAGCGGAGCACTCGCAGACGTCCTTTCGATGTTTTACGAATACGCAGAGTGTTTGTAATCGATTACGCAAGTAGTTTTTATGAAAGCATAAGATTTTTCGATTCGAATAATCTTATACCTCGGCAAAAGGGGAAACGCCTGCGAGCTCAGAGCAATAAACCTATAGA
This sequence comes from Colias behrii, assembly GCA_029959065.1. Lineage (NCBI taxonomy): Eukaryota > Metazoa > Arthropoda > Insecta > Lepidoptera > Pieridae > Colias > Colias behrii. The sequence continues at coordinate 5,730,847 of JARWMC010000011.1, read as the reverse complement.
GTACTTGTATCGAGCGTATACAATTTACATATATTTGTTTCTCTCTATCTAAAGAAAACGTCGTATGAAAGAATGAGATAGCTATAGACTACAAGCTACGTTTCAACATAGTCATGGCACCATTTTTACTATACGTACGTATTTAGATAGATAGAAGGTGATAGTGATGGGATGTGCTTCAATCGATAAAATCGTGAATGCAATTTGCATTTACGGTTTCGTGAAATAATAAATAATAAAAAAAAAACAAAATTAATCATTAATTTCAGTTGAATACATTATTTGTTTAATCCTACGAATATAATAAATGCGAAATTATGCGAGAATGGATAACTTTCTCTTTCACTGCTGAACCGATTACAATGAAATTTTGTACATACACACATAGGATAGGTTTTATCCCGGAAATCCCACGTGAACGGGAACTGTGCGGGATTTTCTTTAAAAACGCGGGCGGAAAGCTAGTATATTATAAAATAAATTTTAAAACTTGAAATGTAACTAATTTAAAATTAAGATGGAAATGATGATAAAGTTAAAGGAGTGAGGAGAAAGGCACTGTCAGCATGAAGGAATCATGCAGCATTTTAACAAGTTCATAAAAGGACAGTCTTAAAGAAAACATTTTCCTTACATCCTACTAATAAAGCGAAAGTTTGTGAGGATGGATGTTTGTTACTCTTTCACGCGAATACTACTAAACCGATTACAATGAAATTTGGAAAAATTACTTTTGATCCCGTAAATCCCACAGGAATGGGAACTATGCGGGCAGTGCCGGATTAAGCCAGCGCGGGGCCTGTAGCAAATTCTGTCAAGAGGCCCTTCGTTTGCTATAGTTTCTCAAGTTAAAGGGTATTAAATAAAACAAAACTATTACAAATAAACTTTTCTGCATTTAATATGGGCAAATTTAGAGATAACACTTTCACTATCGACTTCTGTAAGCAAATTATACTCTATATTCATCAAAGTAAGGTGATTAAGACGTTCTTGGCCCATCGTGTTTCTTAACTCGTTTTTAATACGTTTTAACGTTGAAAAAGAACGTTCTGTTAGTTTGTGGTCAATGTAACAGTTCGCCACTGCAGTTAGTGATCATGAGAGACAAGTAAATGCGCAAGGCAATTTCTACGTTTGGGAAACACGATTCTAAGGAATTATTTAATAAAAGTTTATAAAATTGCAGCTCCAGAGACTCTTGTTTCTTGCTATCAATAACAGTAGCTACATCTGTTTTCAGCAGAATGGCTCACATCTAAAGTCCTTTTAAAAGTTTTTTTATGTTGTCCCAAACATAAAATATGTACAGCATTTTCTTATTGTTTGATACTTAGATTACAAAATAAAACTATAAAAGGCAGACGGAGCGTTGCCGAACTAAACCGAATAATTTATTGTCATTTCCATAAAGCTATGTGTGCTGTCATTTCGCCGCTGCACTGTACGTACACGGTGCTTCTGTGTGGGTGTTATGTTACCAGATATTGAAAATTTTCCCAAATTTTTCCCCGAATACGGAAGAAAGAGGGTTATGTTTTTCGAGTGTATCTATGTATAATATTTCTTTGGCACGCCCTGCAGTATAAACCGCTGAACCGATTTTGATTTATGAGGTGACATTGCAATCATCTGAATTATTATGGTAGTGGTGTAAGTGACGTTCTACATAAATTAGCTGTCAGGGTTTAATTTTAATTTTAATATAAATATTTGTATATGATATTTTTTTATAATATTGTAAAAATTCTTTTGTTACATAAACGATAATTTTTTCAATTAAATAAATTAAATAAAAAAAATGTTTCAAAATTACAATGATTACCTATATAAATCCAACAGCACTACCTCGAAGATCTTTTAACCATTTTACCGTTTTAACCATAAAAATGGCAAATTCATTTTCAAAATACTGGCAGCATACGTCATACGTTGAAGTTTTGTATTCCTTCGTATATGTAAAATTATTTATTTGTATACAAAATTAAATACCTTCCAACCCAAATTCCTTTTCAGATTTCCGTCCAATTTCCATATTACCTTTCCTATCCAAAGTCCTTGAACGTATAATACATCAGCAACTTACCTCTTTCCTGAACAAACATAATATCCTTAGTGATTTTCAATCCGGATTCCGTCCCGGTCATAGTACGACTACAGCCCTGGTCAAGGTTACTGACGATATTCGTGCTGGTATGGACAATAAGCAGCTCACAGTACTTACTCTTTTAGATTTCAGCAACGCTTTTACAACTGTGCAGTCTTTTGCAGCGATATCAGTCAAGTTATGGAACTCTCTGCCATTAAATATTCGTCAAGCCCAGACCCCTTCGGGTTTTAAAAATCTTGTGCGACAACATTTTCTTTCCGCTGCTGATCCGGACCAGTAATATCTTTTTAACTTTTTTTTATTTTTCTTTTATGTTTTCATTATGTTTCAAAATGTACGTGGTATCTGTATTAGATTTAGATGGTATTCGTATAATAATTGTATCTTATTCAATATCAGTGTGTTTCCTTCTAAGTATATATTTATTTATGTAAATTATATAATATGTAATTGGTATGTATATCTGTTTATTTTATTTATGTATTTGTATATTTATATATTGTGTATGTATATGTATAGTATATGTGGTATTGTATATGGACATGTATTATTTAAGGTAGATATATATTATTATTTTTTGTTTTCTTGCTATTAATTATTCTTTTTCTGTTCTCGTCCCGCCAATTAGTGATCATTTTGCTTGTTTACCTTTTACCGTGGTTGCCTGGAAGAGATCACTATTAAGTGATAAGGCCGCCAAAATAGTGGTACTCTGTTCTATGTGTAAGTAGTTCTAAGGCTTCTGTACAACTGTTCTATACAACCATGTACAACTATTAAAGAGTTAAATAAATAAATAAATAAAAATAAATAAGCCAAATAATCTACAGAGAACCTGTAAAACGATGTTTTATCTTTTTGTTTGTTTTCGGGAACAAATTTTACAGCGTTTTAATAACACAAGACAGCATTTTTTTACTAAAATAGCAAACCCTTTTTGACGTATTGCATGACACTATAATCGCTATAGCACTGGCGGAGGTTCGTATTCGTTTTTGATTTCGTATTTTCTTTGACAAGGGCGATGGATGATTGTCATGCTCCATCTGCCTTTTATTTTGTAATCTAAGGTTTGATAGTCGATAGAATCCTATTTTATTTGATCGGGTTGTTACGACTAGCTGGTTCGATGACAATATCAGGGGATTCCCCTGTTAGTTATGCCGTGCTACCAACTTGCGTGTAGCGCAGTGCAAGCAGTACAACACAACTTTTGGTGTAGCCAGCGCTCAATTGTAGAAACGTGGTAAAATTTTAAATTATTGTTGTAGATTTTGATACCAACGTTTCTCGTGGTAGGTACGTGTATTTTTTTTACGGTACGTGTATTATAAATTGATATTTTTTTACGGTCAGACAGGTATTAGACCGCGGGCGCAAATGCTACGGGCCCCCCCGAGTCGCGGGGCCCGTAGCATTTGCTACTCTTGCTACGTGGCTAATCCGGCACTGTATGCGGGTTTTTCTTTGAAAACGCATGTATATTAAGTATGTATTTCAATAGTAGTTTCTCATCTATGAGAACTGTCATTTAATCAACCGTTTAATTTTCACATAGTTACACATTTAAAGTAACTTATGTGTAAAAATATTTCCAAATAAAAAATCACTCACACACAAATGTATTTATTATCTACAGGAACAAAAAAAAAACGTAAGCGTAAGATTGCACAATTCTTCTAGAGCAGGGGTTCCCAACCTTTTTTTGTCTACTGCCCACTTTAAGAATAAATTATTTTTTAACGCCCCCCTTTTTAAACATACTTAAAAACCGCTAAGTACTTATAACTGATTATTGAAACGCAATTTTATAGTATTCGGACAGAGTATCTTTTATTGAAAATAAAACAAACATAATCAATTCTTATATAAAAACTAATGTGAAGGTTGAATCTGATGCTGTTCAATAAGTTTGTTGATATCAGGTTCCAATTTACTCAAAAACAGCCGCATGTCGCCACGTTCGGTAACACGCAAACGATTTCTCTTTTTAATAAGCAGCGTTGCCACAGCACTAAATCCACGTTCACACAAATATGACGATGGGAATGCTATCAAGAATCGTTGAACAATTGACCACAATCCAGGGTACAATTGCGGGATCGGTTTTTGTAGCCAAAATTCTTGATATCCATTTTTGAACTTGATTTTTGTTTCTTCGTTTGTTGTCAATTCTATAAGTTCTTCTTCCAGCTGAGGTGACATTGCTGTGTTGACATTTGAAATGGATCCAACACCCAGTCTGGTATTTCCAAGTTTAAAATGTCCTGGTATCGTTCGGTGAAGTCAATGTGGAGGTTTTCCAAATGTTGGCAGTAGGCAAACAAGTCGTCGTTACTGCAGAATACCGATAAATTCGGAAAATTGTGAAACTCACGTCTGCCCATATTCTTTTTGTGCAGAAGCAGTTTGGCTGCGAAAGCAGCAACGACATTTTTTGTTTTAATTAAATTTAGTTCATCGCCTTGCAGTTGGAGGTTCATGTCGTTGAACAATTTATACAGGTCTGTCATGTAAGCTATATCATTCTTTGATGTTATGAGCTTGTTGCGCAGTTCTGTATCTTTAGTTTCCAAGAACTCTATCACAGAGTCAAACAGGTTGTAAAATCGCATCAGACAATTGCCTCTTGACAGCCAACGAACTTCAGTATGAAGCAACAAACGGTTGAAATCTTCGTCATTAGTAGCACAAAGTTGATGAAATAATCTATCATTCAAAGAGCTGCTACGGATTTTATTGACTGCTTTGATGACATATTGCAGTGATTGAAATAGTCGTTCACTTAAGTTTCTAGCAACCAAATGTTGTCTATGAATAACGCAATGTATAGCAAGGACATCTGGAATTTTATTCTTTAAGTATGCTATGAAGCCTTTATGGCGCCCTGTCATAGCCGGAGCGCCATCCGTAGCAACTGATATAATATTTTTCAAAGGAATCTTTTTCTCTTCACAAAACTTTTCCAATGTATTGAATTTGGTTTCGCCTTTTGTATCTGTCTCCAAATTTCTGGCAAACAATAGTTCTTCACATATTTTCTCATCTTTAATAAACCTCCCGTAAGATAGCAACAACGCTTCATTAGTTGGTAAAGTGGACTCATCGAGCTGAATTGAGAATTGACTAGTCCTCAGATGATTGCACAATGATTCTTCAATGTTTTCAGCCATTTCATCAATTCGTCTTTGCACAGAATTATTACTCAAAGGAATTTTTCGGATAATATCTGCGGCCGGTTTATGAAGCACAGCAGTTATTACTTCCTTTATAGCTGGCAATATTAACTCTTCTCCGATGTTGTGTGGTTTGCCTTTTTTGAGCAATTAACAAAGAGATATTGTACGAAGCTCGAAGTCCGACGTCATCTTGCTGAGCAGCCGCCGAAAATAGTTTTGATACACTTGGCTGAGTATTATGCTTCTTCTCTAGGTCTTGAAAATATGCTACATTCTTGTCTTTCTTATCTGGATGCATTTTATTCAAATTATCTTGCAGTCTTGAAGGCTTCATTGCTTCGTTCGAAAATGTTTTTAGACATAGAAGACACAAAGGCGACGACGGGTTTGTGGGATTTTCAATAAATCCGAATTTAATATATTCCGCAGAGTATTGCCGTCTCTTCTTTTTTACTTCCGACATTGTTTTGTTTTGAGAAATACGTAAGTGTTGAAATCAAGTACTGCTTATCTATTATGCGCGAAACCGCAAATGAAAATAAAATAAATTTACGTCGTTTATATAGGATTGCATAAGCAGCACGCACCAACAGGAATAAGACAAACGTGCTTAAACTCGTTTATCTCATTCGACGCCCAATCGTACTCGACAAGCAAGAACAAGTATTATAGAACCAGCCGATTGATACAGGAATGTACAAATCGGATTATTTAACAAAAACTTGTTAAAACATGATTGTCCGCGGTCTATTATATCGAACCGAGTTTGAGCTATATCTTAATAATTAATATTAGTTGATGTTCACAAGATGTCGACTCTCGAAGTCGAGAGCTCAGTCGGCGTCTAAAAGTCTTCCTAGCTAGGTAGATGAAATTATAAATCGACCCCAAAGCCCTACACAACGCCCCCTTTTTTTTCTGGGTCTCTTACCGCCCCCCTTTAGGCCTGCAGCGCCCACAAGGGGGCGTTATCGCCCACGTTGGGAAAGACTGTTCTAGAGTATCCATCTTGATAACACGCAGGCTCGAAATGCAGTGAACACAATCTAGCAAATTTCGACGGCGTCCAATCTACTCGTCTCATGTTTTATACCCATTTTTTATTTAGCTCTGGAAATCTAAAACAAAATTAATTTATTAATAATCTAAAAGAGAAAATAATAAACAACAAACTAAACAGATAAGTCAAATAAAACAACCACGTGGTATTTTTTATTTTCCTGCTACAACTACATATAAATCTGATATAAGAAACAAAATAAATAAATCAACGTTAATATGAAATAGATTTTTTGTCATAAATCGATAATATACGCTAGATGTGTTACAACACTACGGTGGTAAACAAAATGTCAAACGTGATAATATTGTGACATTTTTCAAAAATTATTTAATTCTTTTGTATTCCACAACCCCATAAAGTGGGTAAATGTTACAGTTACAACATAAAATTATAAAAAAGCGCTTGATAAAACCTTCAAATAGGGTTAAAACATAAATATTTATCAATTTGCTGAAAATCACTTACCGATGGAAAGATATTTTTTCATTGTTTTCATCCAAAACTCCCATTCGACTAGTGATAGCCGGTAGCTAAACATACAATAGTCATTTTAGCACACTGACAAATAAAAATAAACACTATACACTTTATATTTTCTAAATATTTCGTTAAAAACACTTGACGCACTGAGCCCACCAGCTGGTTGGAAAACAAACTGACTGCCGGCGCCTCGGCCGGCGCGCTACGTTTGAAGACAGTGCAGATACTCTATCGCTATCTCAATCTGACTTATGCTGTTATTGACTAAGAGTAAGTAGATTAGAAAATATGTATTTTGTTCTGTCTCAATATAAGAACTCTATAGGTTTATTGCTCTGAGCCTGCGAGTGTTATCCATTACTTAATGATCTAAGATTTTCTTTCCATGATAGTCTCGTGGGGCCGCATCAATGATCGAGTAAACATGACTCGATTATTTGTCTTGATCATATCGCTAAACGATACATCGACGATTATTAGAAATTGCATTTAATTAGAAATGTACGTTAAAAAAATAAAAAAATATACACAAATGAAAGGTTATTCCATCTTTTTTTAATATTCGACACGTTTGAATTGCTTCTGCAAGACTTGACAGTGCAAAACGGCATTTTTAGCGGAGCACTCGCAGACGTCCTTTCGATGTTTTACAAATACGCAGAGTGTTTGTAATCGATTACGCAAGTAGTTTTTATGAAAGCATAAGATTTTTCGGTTCGAATAATCTTATACCTCGGCAAAAGGGGAAACGCCTGCGAGTGTTATCCATTACTTAATGATCTAAGCTCTTTATTTACCTCCTTTAAAATCAGATATACTCTATTTCTTCAAATAAAAGTTGGCAGCCCTAGCCATGCTTGATGCGCGCACCAAGGTTGCCAACCGTACGAGGTTCCTCGTACAAATACGAGATTTGTGGTCATCCATACGAGGTACGAGGACACTATTAGCCTCGTACAACTTTGTACGATATTTTGGTATGAGGAAATTTTATAATTATAATTTTTCGTTGCAGGCAACATTTTGTAGCGTAAATCGTAAGTATCCAAGCCACAATAACAACTGGAACTTTAGGGAGTTTATAGTTAAGTGTGTCACTATCCGGGGATTAATCAGAAAATAAAATATGGCGTTCCTGACATTAGTCGTCTTTAAAACACATAGAACATTGATCTAAAATATTGACTTCATATTTGGAGATGTAAACTAAAACTAGAAGTTACTTACTGCCAAGCATTTTTTTTTTATTATTATTTCTGGTATACTATGTGAACAAGATTATTTTTAATACTTACAACGTTTTTTATTTAGTAGCAACCTTGAAAAAGATAACTTCATTGTCCTAAATTCAGTAGTTTATGCCCACAGAACAGTAAAAACATATAGAAGTGCGATAATGTCATAATTAGTATGAAAACCTGTGTCGCCAAACCCACACATTTAAACCGATAGTTATACAGTACACTACAAGTAAACTATGCCTTTGATTGGACAGCTTAATTTGAGTAAAAACTGACTTAGGTTATAAATTCAGAATTTCAATATGTACCCTAACGCACCATGTTACGGTTTATTTTAGTATAACATCCCTAGGTATATTAGCTGTTTTGTTTCTCATTGCACAGAAATTCCAAATTCGAAAACATTCAGCTACTCCACAACAGAGGGCGTTAGTTTTCGATAGATATAAATTTGAAACGCAACACATAGAGATAAGGTTGAAATTTGTGTCACTCAACATTAATGACATTAACTTGATATTTATCTGATGCTATGCTCTGAGGGATGTCAGCCTTGTTATCGATAATTCACAAATAAATATTTTTTGTGTATTTTTTTTTTCTTTCTTTTATATGAGTATAGTATAATGTGTCACATTTTGGAGTATGTTTATTACTACTAAGTAGGTCTTTTTATATTATTATTATTAAATAAAAAACGGAATAGAATAGTATTTAATTTAATTATAAACATAACTTGGTGTAGTTAATTATAAACATAACTTGGTGGTATGGATAGGTACCATCTTTAAATTAACATTTTAATGATACAGTAACTTTTATTTCATACTGTATTTCCGCCCGCGGCTTCGCCCGCGTTTTCAGAGAAAAACCCGTTCCCGTAGGATTTCCGGGATAAAACCTATCCTATGTCCTTTCTCGGGTATCAAAATATATCTATACCAAATTTCATGCTAATTGGTTCAGTAGTTCAGGCGTGATTGAGTAACAGACAGACAGACAGAGTTACTTTCGCATTAATTATAATATTAGTATGGATTTTTGTCAAGACTTCTGCAGGGATCCTGAGTTACATTGTTCTTGAAAGATATTTTTTGGATAGATATATTAAATTTATGATGTTTGGTGAATTAAAATTGATAAAGAGTATGGCCAAATTATTATACTCGGTTCCTTTTTTCTTATAGCAAACAATGTTGTTTAAAATGTAGACGGCTTTCACTTATTAGGTATATTCTGTATATTATAGTAAATAAGAAGTATAAAATGTACAGTAGCAATAGCTATCAAGTTTTCAGAGATATCATGGTTATTCAAATTGAAATTTATACACTTTATTACTATTTTTCATCTATAATATAATACCATCAATGGGTCAATCAGTCTGAGTTATTCAATATTAATAATACTAATAACTTTCTGGAATCTTAGACAGACACCTCAAATAAATGAAATTCGGGATCACGTTTCAAAAATTTAGCAAATTTATAAGCAGTTTCGACTGACTGTAGAATCGCTGTTAGCAGATGTAACAAATGGACAGGAAATTCGAATGCATTTTCAAATGACTGAAGATTTATGTCCTGGGATGAGCCGCGAGCTGCTTGCAGCTCGCGCACCACGCACCCTCGAAGGTGGACAGCCTCCCGGAATAGAAAATATTTGAATGGGAAATTTATAAGCACTTCCGATTGTCTGTGGAATCGCTGTTAGCAGATACTTAATAACAAATTGACGGGGAATTTTAATACATAATGAATTTGATTTTAATCGACGCTACTAAAAAGACTGAAGTTTTGAATATGTTTTATACATCTTCACACATATTAAACTGAATTTGCAAGAGTGATATTACAGTTAATCTGTTATTGTTAAGAAGTTATTTAAAGTTTATATTTCTATGTTAATTTATGTATGTTATTTTAATTTAGTATTTAAGTAAGTTTAAGTAAACTTTACTAAAGTTTATTTTGTTTTATAAAAATGTATCTCTGTCGCATTGGGCATTGTCCTGTAATGGCATGTGATATTTTTTAAATAAATAAATAAATATTTTATTGAGTGAATAAGCCAATCGTTCACGCTTTATAAGCGTAGGACTTACACCAAGAGTAGTGTAGTTTTTCTATCGAAAATAGCGTATTTTTGTATTGCGAATAATGTACTTAATTCTTTAATAATTGCAAGTAGGGTAGTTCTTGTATCGCAAGTGGCGTTTTTCTTGTATTAAAAAAAATTAGCGTATTTTATGTATCGAAAGTAGCGTCGTTCTTCTATTGAAATGCGTAATTCTTGTATTGAAACGCGTAATTCTTGTATTGAAACGCGTAATTCTTGAATTAAATTGCGTAATTCTTATATCGAAAGAAGCGTAGTTTTTGTATTATTAAAAAAACGTAGTTTTCGTATCAAAAAGTAGCGTAGTTTAATACTTAGTGCTTAAACCTATTTAGTTAATAGCACAACTAAATATTATGTAGTAATTAAGTATACCAAATCTTTAAAATTTTTTACTTTTCTGATTTTGAAGTCGGTTTTTTTAAAGTAGTTATTTTTATTTAATACTTTTTAGTGTATTTTTCATCACAAATGAATGATTTTGTATCATTGACTGTAGATTGTAGAATCACTGTTATCATATAGTAACAAATGGACAGGAAATTCGAATGCATTTTCAATTGACTGATGATTTCTGCCCTGGGATGAGACACACCACGCACCTTCGAAAGTGGACAGCCCCCCGGAGTAGAAAATATTTGAATGGGGAATTTAGAAGCACTTCCGATTGACTGTGGAATTGCTGTTAGCAGAAAATTACAAATGAACTTGGAATTCTAACACATTTTCTAATGACTGCCCTATTGCTTCAACCCAGGGGCAAAAGGGGCTCGCGGGCTGCTTGCAGCCCGCGCACAACGCACCAGCTAGTTAATCTATATTTACAAAATACAAACAGAAAATATGCATTATTTTAAATCTTGGAACTGCCGTAGGTTTGCTGTATCGGTGGCCTTTGTTAGACCGCTTAGTGCTGTTCGGCATCCAGTTAACTCGTCACGTTGCATTTATCCATTTCTCTTTTAAATTAGCCTCTTTGGGAAATCTATAAATAAATTGGACAAATGAAAGCTAAGGAAAAATAAAATAAAATTTAATATTTATAATGTTTGTCTTTTCTAAAGTATCGATACTGTCGATATGCGCCACAAGCATCACCAAAGCGACATTCGTTTGTTTATTGCAATAATATTCCAGAAAGTCTTGTTTGCTGTTCAATCTATAATAGTACTAATTTCTTACGGATTAAGGTTCATTTTGACTAGATATTTGTATACAATTTTGACAAATTACGACAAGCGAAGTTATAACATAAAATATAATTAAAATAAATAAAAATAAGACTTACCGATGGTATGAAATGCCTCCATTGCTGATATTATTTCGTCTGCTATCATTTTTGCACTCTAATACCGAACAACACGTCCTAATTAATGAATAAATATGGAAAAATGTTTGACAGCTGACAACCGACTCGAATATTTTTCTGCGCACAACTGAGAGCAAGTTAGGTGATCTTACCTTACCAGTGACACGTGGGCCACGCCCACATCACACTTCTATCTACTTTACTGTTCTGTGTTTATGCCTTATTTTTGATTTAACATAGGTAATTACGATTTTTATTGATGTACGAGGTTCGAAAGCCAAAATACGAGGTTTTTTCCTGCAAACGTACGAGGAAAAGAAATTTACGGTTGGCAACCCTGGCGCGCACGATCGTCAGTAGGATACATCCAGCACCGCGGCCTTGAGCTGACGTACTGTTACATTGTTGTTACATTGTTGTTACATTGTGTTACATTGTCCAATATTGCTGACTTGGGCTATAAACCCCACCGGCCTATATCGCGGTGTCAGCAATATTGTATGTATATAAAGCGTTGATTTCTTAGTTTAGGGGCTTCTCTCTTAATGGTCGCATAACCACCTAAGCTACGGTTTCACCGGCTTAGCCTGAGAGGAGCACCAGTACCAGTAACCGCGCGGGGTGCAGGGGACGAATCCCTATTCTATATTATAGAATTCGTTAAGTTCTATATTGTGAATCGTAAAGTGAAATATATATATTGTGTGTGTATAAAAGTTGTGTTGTGAAAATAAATAATTTTTACTAATTTTGTGTTTTTTTTTAAAACACAAATACACCACAAACTAACATTGGTGTCAGAAGTAAAGGGGATTTTTCATCCCTTGGTCGCCCATACCCTGACAAGGTCGACCCGATTCACACGGTGGGCCCACTACGACGCCCTTCACGAGGGTACTAGTACCGCCCGCTGCCAAATTGAAGAAGGATTCTCCCTGTGCCGAGGGTTCACTGCCCGGCACCTGTACCTCCGCCGCTACCAGCTGCTGCCGTCGCTGCCAGGACTCCACTGTGTCTGATTCACTATCAGGCACCGAGTCAGCCAGCCAGCCACCGAGCCAGCCAGCCAACCAGCCAGCTAGCCAGCTAGCCAGCCAGCTAGCCAGCCCAAGCCTCATAGCTCGCCATCGAGTCACAAAAGCTATACCGGTGTATTACGAAACCCGGTAACAAGAATACATCGCGCCACCGACACAATACACAATAGGGTGTCATATGTCGCTGCGTGTCGTCATCGCCGCATTCCTGTGAGTGTTTCGTTACTTTTTATTGCCATTTATTTTATTACGTTATAATATATTTTATCATTGTTAAAGATGTCTAAGAGCGAGGTTAAGTCCGAATGTTCTACTATTTCTGAAATCGAAAATATTCCTCTTATTGTCTTACTTAAATTTATAAAACCTTTCGACGGCGATAGACAAAAATTATCGTCGTTTATTAAGAATTGACAACATTTCATTTTTTATAAGGCCATGAAAGAAAAAAACCGTTTCTTTATTTTGCTATTGCGATTACAGAAAAAAAATTATTTAATTTTTTTATCGCATATTTTAGGAGAAATTAAATAAAAACGAAAAATGTTATGATGACGTCATACATACGAAGGAATAAAAACGCGCCCTAGCCTAATTTTCTATGTTAAAAAAAAAAAAACTATCAATTTGACGTTTACATGGCAATGGCATGTCCTGTCACCTGTGTCATATTTCTAATGTCAATAGTTGTAGTGTTTACTGTTTACTGTTTGTGATTATTCAAGCTAACGAAGTATTGTTAGAACGTGTTATTTTGTTTTTGTTTTGGATTTTAATCTCACGATGAATCTAAATGAAAAATATACACCTTTTAAAGAGGCCAAATATTGTTTTGTTCCTTCCTGCAAGAACAATTCTATTAAACATAAAGAAAAAATGTTTTTTGTGGTGCCCAGTGCGTCTAAGCAAGACTGGTGTAAAGCAGTGGGTGTTGATTGCCCTAAGCGTAGCCTTTACATATGTGAAGATCATCTCAATGTAACATTATTCAGATTTTAGAATAGCAGAATTGTTTTTTTGAATAAATTTGTTTACATAGATTTTGATTCTCAAATCAATATTTGTGTTCTCATTAAACTAATTAAAACTATTATAGTATACTTGAATATTTTTCTGGCAATATATTTACAAACTTAGATTTCCTTCAATCCATTATTTACATCAATATTTGTTGCAGTTAAAAGAAGATATAACTAACTACATGTATTGGTCAACTATGAGAGGACGACCCAAACTCAAAGCTTCTTTACCGCAGTCCCTCCTACCTAATATATCTCCATTAAGGGAACCTCAGCCTAGCACATCATCAGCAGCAATTCCAATGGAGATAGATAGTGTCACAGAAAATAAGATGATTTTTAAAGGTGATGAAAATAAAATTATTTTTAAAGGCCACTTTCGGTGAGACTAAACACAGAGATCACCTTTTGTTAGACCTTCAGAATTGCAAACAAAAACAAACTGAAACTGTTTCGCAATATAGCTTACGACTGGAGACATTCCTTACTCGACTACAGACTGATATCGCGCATTCAACTAAAAATCCAGACGAATTAAAAGGGCGCATAGCTAGCACGGAAGACCTTGCTTTACATACCTTTTTGTTAGGGTTGCCGTCCTATATATCCACAATTGTTCGATGTCGTAACCCTACGACATTATGCGATGCTATAAATCTCGCGGTGCAAGAAGAAAAATTGTACAATTACGTTCAGTCATCAAAGACTACTGAACAGAGGCCCAAATGTAGTTCCTGTGGGAAATTAGGTCACACAGAAAGGTCCTGTTTCCTCAATCGTCAATTCAAACGTAATATTCACACAGTTTCGCATGATGCAAATAATAGCTCAAACACTACTGTACCGTTTTCCAATTCTCAAATTTGCAAATATTGTAAACATGCAGGCCATAATATTACGGAATGTCGTAAGCGACAATATAATAATTCTCGGCGACAAAATCACTCTGAACATAAAGTTCATAAGATTTGTGAAGATAGTAGCAATGACCCGTCTTTAAACTAAGAAGGATTCCGTTTCCGCGTCGTACGGAATCATCGACTCAAACCGACGTGACTTATGACTTATCTTATACTATATCGGCTCCATCTACTATATCGGCTCAATCTCCCATATCGGCTCAATCTCCTACATCGTCTCAATCTACTATATCGGCTCAATCGACTCAATCTACTATATCGGCTCAATCGTCTCAATCTCCTATATCGGCTCAATTGTCTCAATCTACTATATCGGCTCAATCGTCTCAATCTACTATATCGGCTCAATCGCCTCAATCTACTATATCGACTCAATCGTCTCAATCTACTATATCGGCTCAATCGCCTCAATCTACTATATCGACTCAATCGTCTCAATCTACTATATCGACTCAATCGTCTCAATCTACTATATCGGCTCAATCGCCTCAATCTACTATATCGACTCAATCGTCTCAATCTTCTATATCGACTCAATCGTCTCAATCTCCTATATCGACTCAATCGTCTCAGTCTCCTATATCTACTAAATCTCGTAAATCGACTCAATCTCGTGTATCTACTCAATTTCGTAAATCAACTCAATCACGTATATCAATTCAATCTCCTAAGTCAAATGTAACTCCTAAATCATTTAACACGAATAAGTCCCGTACTAAATCTACCTATTCTACATTTCCTAATCCTCCTAAATGGAAAGGTTATCGGTCTAATAATTCAGTTAAGACAACTTGCAATTCTACTCCTAATTTTCCAAATAGAGTAACTCAGAACAATACTAATTCAGAATCTCTTGAAGCTATTTATGAAATTAATTATAATAGTAAAATTCACTTACCTCATGTTTATGTTAAATCCTCATACTCAGACAAGGCTTTAGTACTTCTTGTTGATTCTGGTGCAGCTATTTCACTTTTGAAAAAATCATCTTTGCAATATGAACCTGAATTGATACCTAAAATTATAAAATTCAAAGGTATCGATAAACAATCTTAGTATACTGAAAGTCTTGGTCAAATTAAATTCGATTTTAAATTCCCAGATCATTCTATTATCGCTGATTTTAATTTAATTCCTGATTCTATTGATATTAATTTTGATGGAATTATTGGCAATGGTATTCTTAAGTCTAAAAATGCTATGATCGATTATGAGACCAATATCCTGAAGATAGATAATTACTCAATTCCTCTCCACTTTACCAAACCTGAATACACTGTTCCGGCCCGATCCGAAATGATTATTGAGTGTAATGTCACAAATCCTAAAGTAACCACTGGTTTCGTAGAAAAAACCGAAATTCAGAATGGAATTTTCATCTCCGGTTGTCTAGTTTCACTTAAAAGTAATAATCACGTTAATGTGTCTGTCCTGAATACTACTAGCTCTGACGTTATAATTAAGTCTATTTCAGTTGAGTTGAATCCATGTGATTTACTTGATCAATTCCAAATTTCAAACACGAATGTGGTTTCTGAAACATCTTTAGAGAGAGTAAATAGGGTGCATGAACAAATAAGATCATCACATCTTAATCCTGAGGAAACTCGAGCTCTTTTTGATCTGTGTACCGAGTTTTCTGATCTGTTCCATCTTGAAGGTGATGCTTTAACTTGTACAAATACTCTTAAGCATGAGATCAAAACTACTAGCTCTCAACCCATTCATGTAAAAACATACAGATACCCTGAATGCCACAAAGAGGAAGTCAATAATCAAATTAACAAAATGCTTAATCAAAAAATCATTAGGCCTTCTAATTCTCCCTGGTCTTCACCCATCTGGGTAGTTCCTAAGAAGCAAGATGCTTCTGGCCAAAAGAAATGGCGCATCGTAATTGATTACAGGAAACTCAATGATATTACAATCGGTGACGCCTATCCTATTCCTAATATAACTGATATTCTTGACCAATTAGGACATAGCAAATACTTCAGTACCCTGGACTTAGCATCTGGATTCCACCAGATATGTATGAGTGATAGCGACGCTGCAAAAACAGCCTTTTCAGTTCCCAATGGTCACTTTGAATACACAAGAATGCCATTTGGTTTAAAAAATGCTCCTGCTACATTTCAAAGGTTAATGAACCAAGTCCTCTCTGGTCTTCAAGGTCTCCACTGCTTTATTTATTTAGATGACGTCATAATTTATAGCCACGATCTGTCTTCCCATATCCACAAACTCCGACTCATATTCGAAGCACTTAGAGAACATAATCTAAAGTTGCAACCAGATAAGTGCGAATTTCTTCGTCGTGAAGTCGCTTATCTCGGTCATACTATTACTGATAAAGGTGTATCTCCTAATCCCGATAAAGTAAAAGCTGTTATCTCATATCCTATTCCTAAAAATCCTAAAGATATAAAATCCTTTCTCGGCCTTGTAGGCTATTATCGAAAGTTTATTAAAGACTTTTCCAAAATCACAAAGCCACTTACTTCCTTACTTCGAAAAGATGTTGAATTCAATTGGTCTCAATCCCAAACTCAAGCATTTGAATCCCTTAAATCCATGTTGACTAATGCTCCCATTCTCCAATATCCTGATTTTTCTAAAGATTTTATACTCACCACAGATGCTTCTAATTATGCATTAGGCGCAATCTTATCTCAAGGTGATATTGGTAAAGATCTTCCAATCGCGTATGCCTCTAGAACACTTAATAAAGCCGAAGGTAATTACAGTACAACTGAGAAAGAACTCTTAGGAATTCTTTTTGGTGTTAAAACCTTCAGACCCTATCTTTACGGTCGGAAATTTAAAATTGTCACCGACCATCGCCCATTAGTCTGGCTTTTTAATTGCAAAGATCCCAGCAGTAAACTGGTGCGCTGGAGATTAAAGTTAGAAGAATATGATTACGAAATTATTTACAAACCTGGTAGAGTAAATTCCAACGCTGATGCCTTATCTCGACCTCCTATCAACGCTATTAACGATATCAACGACACTGACGGTACAAGACTTATCACCAACCTATCCTATGAATCCTTTATTAGAAACCGTTCTAGTCCCACAATGTGTGATACCGAAGTTGTTGAACATAATGAAAATCTTTTAAAGACAACTTGTTCAGTTATAGCTTATCCAACATCAATCGATCTAGATGACTCAAATCCTTATTGCAATGATATCTTAGAATTATTAGATGACAAACAGTCCTTTATACTATCAGAAAAGGAACTGCATAAAATCAAAATTTCAACAGTTAATAACAAGATTTACTTTCATCTTTTTACAAAGGTCCATCATTTTGAATCTGCATCTTATAAAGATATATTTTTAGTCTTAAAAGAATTACGTAAACAATTAGTTATATATCATCCTAATGTAAAAGAAATTTCTATATCTGATTTCTCAAATCCTTTTGACAAACTAAGATTTCCATTAATTTATGAGATGATTATTTACGTTTTTAATCAAACTGGAATTAAGATTAATATTTATCATAACAAAATGATCTATCCTACCCCTACTGAAGTCCCAACTATCCTAAAAGACAATCATGACTCACCTGTAGGCGGACATTCTGGTTTTGCACGCATGTATAGTAAATTGAAAGAACTATATTACTGGAAAAATATGAGATCCGAAATCGAGTCTTATGTTAGAAATTGCCCTCAATGTCAACAAAACAAAGCGTTACGTGCTACTAATCGTGCTCCCATGGAAATAACTTCTACTTCCCATGAGCCTCTTCAGAGAATTGCGACTGACATCGTTGGTCCATTACCAGAATCTGGTCCTGAGAATTATCGCTACATTGTCACTTTTCAAGACGATTTAACTAAGTATTCTATGGCGTATCCTATAAAGAATTCTACGGCAGAACAAACATCTCAATGTCTTATTCAGTTTATCTCTCATTTCGGTATTCCTAAGACGCTTTTGTCTGATCAAGGTGTCCATTTTATCGCTGAAGTTTATAAAAATGTTGTTTCCCTTTTTAAGATTAAACATCTCTTTTCTTCTCCGTATCATCCGCAAACTAATGGTGCTCTCGAACGGAGTCATGCAACTCTCAAAGAATATCTCAAATCATATGTTAGTGAAAATCAAGATGACTGGCATAAGTATCTTCCTACCGCTCTAATATCTTATAACTCCGCTGTTCATTCATCTACTAACTTTACTCCTCACGAACTTTTATTTGGTTGCAAGCCTCATATTCCAAGTTCAATTTATGACATTTCACCTGACTTTACTTATCCTGACTATATTAAAACACTTAAGCATAAATTTTCTATATCTCGAAACTTAGCTCGTGAAAATATTCTTAGAAGTAAAGAAAGATCGAAACAGTATTATGATAAGCATTCGCGAGTAGTGTCTTATAATGTCGGGGATATGGTATATATAAAACATCATCATAGGTTACGTAAAGCACTGTCTCCCATCTGGAAAGGCCCGTACAGAATCGTCAAAATTCATAACAACAACAACGTTACTATTCTTATCAATCGCAAACATACTAGATTTCACGTTGACGAAATTAAACTAGCTCATGAAAATTCTCTTCCAGGGCCATCGCGCCAGGAATCATGACATCATCTAAGACTATTCAAAGACACTTGGCAACTTTGATGAATACATACCGTCTCTTCTACTATTTCCACATTTAATCAAACTATTCACAGACTCAATGACAATGAACTAACTTTAAATGAAAATATGGAAAAGCTAAACAAAATATTCGAATCAGTTTCTGAGAATACAAATAAACTCCAAGTCAATTCTCATCTCGCTATGACGTTTAGTGCTCTCGAAAGTTCCCTTATGATTTTAAATTCCAATCTTAGAAACTTACTTGATGCTATTCTTTTTGGCAAATTGAATGTAGTTCATCCTTCGATTTTAAGTCCAGTTCAACTTTTTCAAGAATTAACATCTAGCTTAAATAAAATTAATGTCAACTTTCCAGTACCTATCGCATTAAATAATATACACTTCCTTCTTGATATTGCCGACATTTCCTCATTTATGAGCGACAGTAAGCTTATTTTTGTTGTTAAGATTCCTTTAGTTACACTTACAGAGTACAATCTATTTCATGTCTACGCTCTACCAACTCCTCATGACATCAATAACCCGCACTCTTTTGCAATGATAAAACCTAACGCTAAATACTTGGCAATAACCACGGACAAGTTAACTTACTTTGCGTTCGACAATCTAAGTGAGTGTAAAGTGATAACGAGCAGATCTTATGTGTGTAAACTCAGTAATATTGAGTCCAGTGTTTCTAACCCCACGTGTGAAGTGTCTATCCTTACAGAGTACATTCATGAACTCCCCACTAATTGTGACTATAAATTAATTCTTGGTAGTATAGATATATGGCAGAAAATTAGTAATAATAGATGGATATATGTACAATCAGATATTTCTAAGTTAACAATGAATTGTGATGATATTATTAACGATTATGATATAGTTGGATCCGGTATTCTTAAAGTGCCTAAAAATTGTAAAGCATTTCATAAATTATTACAATTCACGCCTTCTAGTGAATTTGAACTTAAAATTCATATACAAGCTCCTACTTTTAATATTATAGAAGATGATTGCTGTTCCAAAACTAGAATCAATAACAGCATCCCTCATCTTACTCATATAAAGTTATCTCACATCAATCTTGATTCTTTACAATATGTTTCTCACAGATTAGATCAGAATAGCGACGAATTAACAAAGATAGAAAACCAACCGTATCACATTCGTTACGGCTATTACTTTAGCATTATAACTACCTTATTATCAATAACAGTATTTTCATTCATTTCATATAAACTTTATCGCTGTTTCTGTAATTCTCGAAGTCGAAAAAATTCTAATTGTTGTGTACAAATCTTCAATCGTGTTCATACAAGATCGACAACAGCCATAGAGCACAGATCAAGAACAACACATTTTGAAATGAATGAAGTATCTGATGACTCTTCTTCTCCTAGATCTATAAGGAGAAATTTAGAATTTAATTAAATATCATTGTATTGCCATTCTAAATCTTGTTACATCCAGTTTCATATTATTTTTATGTGCCTTAATTTTTATTCCTATTTCTTATATAAATGTTAGCTTATATTAATTTCTAAATCTTATTTCTAGACCCAATATCGATGTGTTATTACTATTTCAAATTTTTTATTTTATTTTACGACTAAACCCTAGATTATTATTATCCTAATTCAATTTCTAAATCGTAAGTCGATGTTATACTATTTCAATTTATTTTTATTTTATTACTAAATCCTAGATTAATATTATTTTAATTAAATTTCTATATCGTAAATTTATGTTATACTATTTCAATTTTTTTACTACTAAATCCTAGAATAATGTTATTCTTATTTTAATTTCTAAATCATAAATTGTTTTAATTGTAAAATGTTTTATTTCAATTGTTTAATTTTATTACTAAATCTTACATTAATGATTTAATTTCTACATCGTAAATTAATGTTATGCCATTTCAATTCTTGTATATAAATGTTGTGCTATTTCAATTCTACATTGTTGTTTTTATTTTTATTATTATGCTAGTTCCTACATCATAAAATTACTATTGTTCTGTATTATTTTATTAAATTTTGATTATTTTTTTTGTGTCACGTATTCTTCTCTGCATCCCCACATCATTATTCAAATTTTATTTTTCTTTTATATTTACTATTTCAATTTTGCTTTAATTTCAATTTCAGTACTTTAGATCTTTCGAGATTATTTTGTTTCAATTTCAATACCCTACCTCCTCTTATTTACTATTTCTTGTTTACTATTTCTACTCACATCCTTTTATTGTAGGATGTTCCGTTTTAAAGGAGGGAGGTGTTACATTGTTGTTACATTGTTGTTACATTGTGTTACATTGTCCAATATTGCTGACTTGGGCTATAAACCCCACCGGCCTATATCGCGGTGTCAGCAATATTGTATGTATATAAAGCGTTGATTTCTTAGTTTAGGGGCTTCTCTCTTAATGGTCGCATAACCACCTAAGCTACGGTTTCACCGGCTTAGCCTGAGAGGAGCACCAGTACCAGTAACCGCGCGGGGTGCAGGGGACGAATCCCTATTCTATATTATAGAATTCGTTAAGTTCTATATTGTGAATCGTAAAGTGAAATATATATATTGTGTGTGTATAAAAGTTGTGTTGTGAAAATAAATAATTTTTACTAATTTTGTGTTTTTTTTTAAAACACAAATACACCACAAACTAACAGTACGTCGGGGTCCGGGGATGGACCGTGAATAAGACGCTTAAGACTAAACTATTTGCCAGTGTCAAGTTTTAAAAGGTAGGGAAACAAAATTTTTTACAATTATTACAGAAAATTTTACGCACGCGCATAATCAGAGAAGTAGCAATATACAATCTAAAACAATAATCTACATATATTATATAACACTAATCTATTAATTAAACTACACACACACTACTACACTAAAACTAAGCAATTCTATTTTAAAAATAAACATACTGCATTATCTTTATAGAAAAAAAAAAAAAAAAAAACCGGCCAAGTGCGAGTCGGACTCGCGCACCGAGGGTTCCGTACATTGCTGTTTCTTTTGATTGCGTTGACATAGAAGTTTGATTTTGTTACAGCTTAAAGGTATTATAGACCTGAGTATTTGGTATGAATTTCAATTTAATACCTCTACGCGTTAATGAGGAAATGTGTAGTAAGTTTAAAATTATTAAAAAAAAATATATTATGTGATATAACTAAAAATTTATGGTTTTCGTAATTTTTCCTTTATCTATGCTATAAGACGTTGCTTCGTACCAAATTTCAAGATTCTGAGTTCACGGGAAGCACCCTGTAGGTTTTGATTCCCTTGCAAGTGTCGAAAATTTGCGGCATAAACGGCTGTATCTTTTGATTGCGTTGGCTTAGAAGTTTGATTTTTTCACAGCTTCAAGGGACAGTAGACCTGAGTAATTGATATAAATTTCAGCTTCATACCTCCACGCGTTCCTGAGAAAAAGGGTCTTGACAGACGGACGGACGGACGGACGGACGGACGGACGGACGGACAGACGGACAACAAAGTGATCCTATAAGGGTTCCGTTTTTTCCTTTTGAGGTACGGAACCCTAAAAATGAAAAATATTTACAATTTTATATTATTTCGAGGTGATTTCGAGTGATAAATTTGTCAATGGCTTCAAAATATTTGACAGGATTGAGCAAGAGACAATTAATAGAAATAGGAAAGGGTACACCAAGTGATTCAAGATATAAATACAAAGAGGAATGGTCATACAGTGGGCAAGCAAAAAATATGTGATTCAGGTTGCCCACATCTAGAGTACACTCACACATTTCATTATCTAATACGCCAATTTTAGTAAGATGGTGAGGAGTACAAACATGTCCAAGTCGCATACGAATGATTATACGTGTAGCTAATTTACTTCCCTTGGTTTTATTAAACCAAGGCTTCATTGGAATCTGTGGTTGAAGAGAATAGAAACGTTTTCCCTTTTGCATTCCGCTACTTTCCCAAAGTTTAGTCCAGGTATCATGGAGGTAAACTTTAGGAAGGATCGTGGCAATCTATACTAATATTATAAAGAGGAAAAGTTTGTAAGTATGTATGTATGTATGTATGTATGTATGGTTTTCACGCATAAACTACTGGACCGATTTCAAAAATTCTTTCACCATTAGAAAGCTGCATCTTCACTGAGCAACATAGGCTATATTGCATTTTGAAAAAAAATAGAAATCCTTACCAAAAATGAAATAATGTAACCTAAGGTGTAAAAAATTCCTCAATAAAAGTTATGTCATCGCGTGCGCTGCGGAATCTATAGAAGATAGAACAAAAAAATGTTCTACGGTATTATAGAATGGATCAATATCTACAAGAAAGTCCGCGATACCATATGTCCATCTTCAGTAGTTATGTTACTACAACAACTTTTTTACGTTTTCAAAGTAAATAAAAGTGCCGACAGTAATCAAACCATGTTTTCCATACATATATTAATCCTTATCCCATTAAATGATGTTTTATTATAGACTGTTTCAATACCAGCAAAATACTAAAATAATAATAATAATGAAAAGAATTGGATATTCCATTCAAAAGATATAACGAATTTTTAAAAGTGTCAATCTACAGAAAATAGTAGGTATACTGTTCGAGCAGGCCGTAGTGCGGGGGTCACGGAGGAATTCTACCAATATGCGGCTTGACGGAACACAGTGGGGTTTTGGTCGGTAGGAATCCGACATAACCCACGGCCCCTCCCCCGGAGGCCGTGGGTATCTATGCAAGATTTCCCCACTAAAACAAAAAAAAAAAGGCCGTAGTGCGGGACGGGGTAAAGGTGATTTTCATGTGATTAAAAATTAAACCCATAGTCCGACCTATAGTAGACTTTTCACTGTAACGATATCGCTATCTATGCGGGTGAAACCGCAGGGCATTGCTAGTAATTGATATATGGAAACATATCACCACTATCTATGGCATCTTTTGCTAAGGCGTCTGCCTTTTCATTCCCTTTTATACGCGGTGTAACTGGGTATCCATGCAAAAACTATTGTTAAATTTTTATTTTTACAAAGTGTTAATTTGTTTCTAATTTCAAAAATGAAAGGGTAAAATGGCTTATTATTAAATGGATATTTTTCAAGACTTTGTAAAGAACGTTTAGAATCAGTAAAAATAACAGTTCGTGATAACTTCGCTAATTCACCAGTAAATACTTGAGGCACATTCACAGCTTGAGGTGGTAATTTTATTTTTTGAATTATTTTGTATTGTGTATGATGCCTATTCCAGTGCACCCAGACAAAGACGTCTTAGATGCATCAGTGAAAATGAGGTTCCAATCTTTCCATTCCTTATTTACTTCTGTATTAAAATTAAGATTGGCTAGAGGATCATTCTTGATGATTCCTATATCGTACTTAATGTCTGGATATGTTAACAAATTATCATAACTGTGACTAAACAATGATAAGCGTGGAGATCGATATATACGTGTTGTAATGGATGTGACTCTACGGAAACTTTCGATCAGACATGGAACTTTTTTAGAGCGCCAATACGTAGATGTTAATATATATTCATTCAAGTCCTTCAATTTATGAAATAAGGGATGGTTGGAAAATTGCAGCGCTCGGAAAAGAAATCTGTCGGATAAAAACTGTCGTCTAGATGAAGCGGAGCGTCACAACACTCAACTTGAAGTGCGTTATTGGGACTAGATTTCATAGCTCCAACAACTATTCGAATTGCTTTCGCTTGAATCTTATCAAGTTTTCTGAAGGCACTAACGTTACCACCTTCCAACAAAAACATTCCGTAATCTAGACTACTTCTAATTAGAGCATTGTAAATTAATTTGAGACAAAAAGGGTGTGCCCCCCACCACACGCCAGATAAGCACCTTATTATATTTAAAATACGCTCACATTTAGCTGATACAAAATCAATGTGAGGTATTCCTGTTAATTTACTATCTAATGTTATTCCTAAAAATTTTGCTTCATTTTTAATGGGAAAAATATAGCTTACATCTACTTGAGGCAAAGACCTCTTTCGAGAAAAAACTACAACAGAGCTTTTCTCTACTGACAAGTCAAGACCATTATCTTTAAGCCACTTACTAAGTATGTTCAGATTGCTATTTAAAGAATTGCATGCTTCTTCTAAGCTATTATTTACACTATACATAACAATATCATCGGCATATTGCAGAATTTTTACAGTATCATTCAGTGACTTTTCCAAATCATAAGTATAAATGTTATACAGCAGAGGACTAAGTACTTGCGGAACCTTTGTGAACCTTACGTGAAATGTTTTTTGATTCATTTAAATTTAAACATATAGTTCTGTCCACTAATGAGCTTATTATGAAATTGATTAGTATACAAGGAACATTTAATTTAAAAAGTTTTTGATTGAGGATAGATATAATAACATTATCATAGGCAGATGAAATATCAAGAAAAGTAGCCACTAAGTATTTGTTGTTCGAGAAGGCTAAACGTATGTCTGTCGTGAGAATGCCTATGCTGTCTATTGTACTTTTTGCTTTTCTAAAACCAAACTGACTGTTTGATAGGTAATCGTGATGCTCGATATGCCACTCTAAACGATTTTTCACCAAATGTTCTACTACCAATAAAACGCATGACAAAGCTACCGGTCTATAGGATGAGTGCTCGTCAGCTGGTTTATTTGGTTTGAGTATAGGTATAATTTCTTGTGTCTTCCACTCGGACGGAATATTTCCAGACAGCATTATATTATTTATTATGTCAAGATAGTATTGTAATGCACTATCTCCGAGGTTTTTTAAGAAAGAATAAGGTATACCATCTAGGCCGGGGGTGGAATCCTTTACATTTGACAGTACTCCCTTCAACTCATATAGAGAAAAAAAGGAATCAATACGAAAGTAGTTGTGATCAAATGAAACAGAAGTCACGAGTAATATATTATTATTCTCTGGAACTGTATCGGGAGCTATATTTTGCATAAAATCATGAGCCAATGATTCTGGAAATCTATATGGTTGCTCAGCAAATGCTGACCTGAAGCG
This sequence comes from Colias behrii, assembly GCA_029959065.1. Taxonomy (NCBI): domain Eukaryota; kingdom Metazoa; phylum Arthropoda; class Insecta; order Lepidoptera; family Pieridae; genus Colias; species Colias behrii. Next base: position 5,704,733 of record JARWMC010000011.1, on the reverse strand, counting down.
TTTTAATTTTTTCCACACTTCAGAGGGGCAAGTATTCGGTGAAATGGATGTGCAAAAAGATTTCCACCCTTCTTGTTTTTTTCTCTTGAGTAGTGATCGTGTTGTCTTTATTGTAGCAATCAGATTATTGTAATTCTCCGTGGACATATTCTCAGAATATCTCTTTTCTTCCAGTTTTCGTTTCTTTATCGCTTCTGTACAATCCTTATCCCACCAAGGTGGAGAAGACATGAACGTGTTTAAGGTCGATTTAACAGGGAATAACTCCTCAGCAACTTGCAAAATCGTTTTTGCCAACGCTTCCGAGCATTTTATTCCATTAATGATATTTACATCAGGAAGTTTCCTTACTTCATTTTCAATTGTATTTTTATATTTGTCCCAATCTACATTTTGCAGTCTATATTTGAAACGTGAACTTTGTTTATAATTTTGATTATTTTTGAACGGCAAAGTAATTAAAATAGGGAAATGGTCACTACCAAACGTATACGGTAATACTCCAGGATGAACATGAAGCCACATCCGATGTACAAATTGTTAGATCTACTGCACTCAAGTTCTCATTCACATGAGTGCGTCGTGTCGGCTCCCCTGAATTTATTACACATAAATTGTTATTGTCGATCAGATCTAGTAATATTGTACTCCATTTGAATTCGATATACTACATCCCCAAGATTGGTGATGGCAATTAAAATCACCTAAGATAATATAGGGTTCTTCAAGTGTGGAAAAAATATGTTGTATATCATGCTTAATTAAATTCGAAAACTGAGGAATATAAATGGAAACAATGGAAATCGTATTATTAAGTCTTATTCCGACAATATTGAAACTTTTATCGGTATGTTGGAAAAGTGGTAATTTTTTGAAAGTAAGAGTATTTTTAACTAAAATTGCAACACCGCCGTATCCGTCAGTTCTATCATCCCTCAAACAAATGTAGGTAACCGGGAATACGAAAATTTAAATATGATTTTAGCTGGTCTCGTTTAGTGAGATTACTAATGGATTATATTTATTAATGATATGAATTAATTCAGATTTTTTAGGAAGAATGCTCCTGCAATTCCAATGTACTAAGTTCGAAGCCATTGTTTTTTATTGTGTTACTAGCGACCCGCCCCGGCTTCGCACGGGTGCAATGCTGATACTAAATACACTACAGAAAAACTGTGAACGTTGTATATATAAAAATTAAAAACATAGCGGCCCGCTCCGACTTCGTACGGGTATAAAATAGATAGCCGGGCGGCCGGCCGGTACCGCCGCAAACGCTACGTCCCGCAATTTTTAAATCTGTAATATCTTCGAAAATATTCACTTAAATCATACGGTGTAAAGGGCCATATAGATCTATATTAAATGAACAATGTATTCAAGGTATTTAATTGGTTAAGGATTAATGCTGTATTGGTTAAAATCGCATCGAAAATTAGCCATTATTTGTCGTAAAAAGTAAATGACAAAAAAAAGTTATTGTGGGTTATCCATAAGAGATAGACATATACCATCGCTGACTTTTCTGTAGACCTTTTCAATGTGTATAATACTTAGTACATTATTTTGATAAAACTCGTAGGGTTCAGCCTGCGTTTGCAATGTAAGCGGAAAAAATGTAATTTTTTACGACATCACATTAGAAACCTCAAAAATAACAGTACTTCTCCACTATTTAATGGATGTTATTATACATATAAACCTTCCTCTTGAATCACTCTATCTATTAAAAAAAACCGCATCAAAATCCGTTGCGTAGTTTCAAAGATTTAAGCGTACAAAGGGACATAGGGACATAAGGACATAGGGACATAGGGAAAGTGACTTTGTTTTATACTATGTAGTGATTAATAATTTTATTAAGTAAAGCAACGTTGGACGGTCTTAATGTCTTACCTTGTTGTAATAAATTGATTAAAGCGAGTATAATTTCCATTATAGCACCATTTTGAGTATCATTAGATGGAGATATCTTGAAGGCACACCCATTGTCAGGTGTAGGCATCTGACATTCTTTAATTAAAGCTTCATGAGCAGCTCTATCATAGCCTTGGCTACTTTTAGGTGGCGAACGTTGTTTTTTAAAAACAGTATTTTTATGAGATGTATTTATATTTGTATTTTGTAAACTATGCTTTGGTGAGACTTGAAATGTTGAAGTGTTAAGCACTTCGGCATAAGGTTTTTTAACCTGTGGGTGTAATTTAAGTGCCTCTCCATATGACAAGTTCTTCTGAGCCATAGTAAGTTTAATTAGTTTTTGGCGATTATATTCAGGACAGTTTTTATTATTTGCAAAATGTAAACCAGAACACATTATACATGATGCACCATCCTCTTCAACATTGCAAGTTTCACCACTATGATCTTGCCCGCATTTATAGCAACGGGGCTTGGATCTACAAATCGATTTTGTGTGTCCATACCTACAGCAATTATAACACTGAATGGTTGGAAATATATATAGCTCTACAGGTAAAGAATTATAACAAATAAATATTCTTGACGGGAGTGTTTGCCCATCAAAAGTTAATATTACAGATTGTGAAGGCTTCCATGTAACTGTACCATCAATAATAACTTTATAATTAATTCTGCGCACTTTTATTATAGAGCCACATCCATTAGGAACAACTATATTTTCTTTAATTTCTTCCGGAGACCATTCTGATGGAATGCCTCTTACTAAACCTATCCGAGAAACATGGAAGGATGGTATTTTTGCTCTTAGATTGAATGTTTCTAAGGCTTTATTATTAATAAATGTGTTAGCATCTTGAGCAGTTGAAAAAGCAACAACGCATCTATTCCTGCCTATTCTTTTGACACTGCCTGCTACAATATTTTTAAAACTATTTTTTTTCAAAAAATTGCCAAATGTAATTGGATGCAACGTAGAACCATCACCGGGTGATGATTCACATCTTTGGACATGAACAACAAATGGAAAAGAGTCTTGTTCAGTATATATATTTCTGATTAAAGAATTAGACTGTAAATCAACTGAAATATTTTCCTTAGCTGATACAGAGTTGCTATTAGAGTTAACACTCTGGCGACCACTATCTAAATTCTCTAGGCTATTAATAGAATTTATATTTTTACCACGCTTCCTTTTCCTATTACCTTCTTGTTCCCAATCAAGTAGATCTTTATCGAAATTATCATCATTGCTACATAGTGTTACATAGCTAGCGACGGAGGGACCAGGTCCCAGACCTGATCCCTCATTAAAAGGATCAGGAGGATCCTTCATAGATTTCTAGGAAGGAGACTCAACAAATATACAATTTACATACGGTCTATTAAAAATAATATTAACAATAAAACTTACCAATATAATATAAAACTATAACTATTTACACTAAATACTATAATATTTACAACAAATTACTCCTCTGATCATTAAATTAAGTTAAATTTAAAATTAAAATTTAAAACACGCTCCCGCCTCGTTCGAAGTTTCCCGCGCTTTTTTCCCAACCAGTTTAAGTTTTTATTCGGAGGTCAAAATTTCCACAGATTATGGGTGCTTTAACACCACAGTTTAACACCGTGAACACTGGTGAACACCTATTATTAAGATTAATAATAAAGAGCGAGTATATCTATCTAGCTGTGCTGTAAAAATGGCTGGCGATTTTTAGCAAAGCTGTGCGAGGAAAATATGCGTTGCAAGAATGCGTTGAAATGTCTTTTATCTATTAATAAAAATTATATGGAACTAAGGGTCCTTTTCCACCAATCATGTGCGAGGTTATACACTAGCGAGGAGTTTGTTTGTAAATAACCAATAGTATCACTTACAAACGCTAAGTAGTAGTATTGTAGCTGCTCAGTTTGCACAGCAAGGGTTTGTGCAATGTGGACCCGCTGTAAGCAGTTTTATGTCTGTTCTGTAGCATACCTTAGCTATTAGCTTATTATCTTAGCTTAGGTAGCTTTAAAGCGATAAGGCCGCCAAATTGTACATTTAAGTTACCTATCTGCATCCTATCTGTAAATGTTATTTTTTGTGTGCATTGTACAGATAAAGTGTTTTCTATTCTATTCTATTCTATATCTTTGGTCAATGTCAAAAAGGTCAAATTTGACGTTTTAGGCATTTTTGACGTTCCGTTCCGTAACCGATACGTTTTTTATAGGTTGTACTTCAGTAAGTAACATTTAATTAATATATTTTAATATCTTACTCGTTACAGAGTACAATAAAACTGTGCTGACAAATAACTGGTTTAAGCTTATATACATTACTAATGAGTATAACGAGATAGGTACATATATTTAATATCATATCAATCAAGTAATCAACTCTATAGGGTGATTGTAAAAAAATATATTTAAACTACACCTATCCATTTCATAGTCAGTAATTTGAATCCATAAAGTGTTTTAATTTAAAATTGCTTACGCTTTATCAAAAATAATTGTTAATGAGTTGGTTTTATATTTAAAATGATCTGCCGCTTCATGAATAGAGTCTTAAAAGCCAATAACATTTGTAATAATAGTAGGTTTCATTGTTGGAATAAGATAAAAGAAAACGCTGTCCTACAAAATAAAAGGATGTTCAAATCAGCTGTATTCAATCTTGAGGAGGCATCTAAGGATAAAATTCAAGAGTTCCTGAATTCATTTGACACTGTTTTGTCAGATTGTGATGGTGAGTGCTAAATACCCAGTTTGTTGCTAAATATAAACTTTGAAATATTATCATTATTCTATGTATATATTACTACTACATTATTAATTTATTTAATATCATTTAACATTTTGATTGCAGGTGTGCTATGGATAAACAATAATGCAATACCTGGATCAGCTGATGTAATGAATTATTTTAGGAAAATTGGGAAGAGAGTATTCTATGTGACTAATAATTCTACAAAAAGTAGAGCTGATTTTGCTATCAAAGCTCAAGAATTGGGTTCTGTTGCTGAACCGGTAAAGTATAACATACACTTTATTGATTAAAACTTAACAACAACATATTGAATTTTGAATTTATATGAAATATAACATGACTCTTTGTATTTCAGGAAGAAATTTTGTCAACAGCATATCTAGTAGCTCATTATTTAAAAGGTATTGGGTTCAAAAAGAAGGTGTATCTTATTGGATCAAATGGTATTGGTGATGAATTGAAAGCTGTTGGAATTCGGCACATAGGAATTGGAGTAGGTGTTTAATAAATTATTTACCTAATGCTTTTTTGAATGAGCAAAGTAATTACTAATATTACTAATATCTTCACACAACACACAACTTGGGTACAACTTGGGGTAGAGTGGCCATAGAAAGACCCGAATGGAAGAGATTGGACCCGTCCGATTAGGGCCCTTCTGGCCTCCTCCACTCAAGCGACAGCCCAAGCCGAGGTTCGAGATCCCCGTCAAGGGGGGACGCCCTTGTGCATGTCGCTACCAGGGTGAACCTTCAGTTCACCCCCGCATCCGCGTTAAAATGTAGAAGCCCTTCTGGCTAACATTGAGAGACACCACACAAAAAAAAAAAAAGAGATTGGAGGAGGCCTTTGCCAACTGGCAAACGGACACGCAAAAATGGATCAAACCGAGCATATATAATAACATACATAAAGTCTGAACAAAGGCTAATAATAATAACTAATATCTTCATCATTTTATTTCAGCCAGATCATGTAAAACCAGACTTTAAATCCATGACAACTTCAGATTTAGATCCCGAAGTGGGTGCAGTTGTGGTTGGTTTTGATGAGCATGTTAGCTATCCCAAGTTTATGAAGGCTGCATCATACCTGGCAAATGAGGAATGCCTTTTTGTGGCTACAAACACAGATGAAAGGTTTCCGAAATCCAGTACAATTATTGTACCCGGTACAGGCACATTGGTGAGAGCAGTTGAAACATGTTCAGAAAGGAAGGCTTTAGTGCTGGGAAAACCAAATGATTATGTGCGCAAGTTTTTAGAGTCATTTGGACTGGACCCTGCAAGAACTTTGATGATTGGTGATAGGTAAGTCTATGTCATTTCATTCCTTAAAAGTACCGATTATTAAAAGATTATTAAAAAAAAATAATAATAAGTATTTGTAAGTTTACTTCAAAAATTAATTTAGAATGATTACTTACTTTAAAATTATTTTATCTCGATTATTATGTTTAACTATTTCATCATATTCATGTTTTTTATCACAACAGTCTAGCAGCGAGTCTTTGTTTAATTTTGTAATAAGATAAAATATTTTGTCTTTCATCATCCTTCTTTAATATTATACAACACGTCATGTGAATGATATAAGTATTACTAAATTAATTAATAAGAATAACTTATTCCAAACAAAATAACCCACTGATGGATGCTAGCTAGCAAAAATTTTAAACCTTTAATACTATTTCAGATGTAACACTGACATTGAATTTGGTGTGAGGTGCGGTTTTCAAACACTGCTTGTGTTAACAGGAGTCACTTCCACAAAGGATTTGGAAAAAATGAGGAGCGAGAGAAAGGAACCTTTGCCTGATGTAGTACTACCTAAACTAGGTAGTCTACTGAACTTAGTGTCATAGTGCAATTATTGTTTAATAGTAAAATGCTTTAAGCATAGTCATAGGTCAATTGTACAAACTTTGTGATACACAATATTTGTAATTTGTATTTATTTTATGCAATTATATTGCCATTGTTACTGTGTGATTAAGACCTAAGGTTTTATTTTGATCTCTCATTGAAACCATTTCATAACACACCATCTATTTGTTCTTTCCTTTGAACAAGTAGGTACACACATCATTTAATATTGTAAAAAAAAAAAATTAGTAAGTACATAGTTACTTGGTTACATTTTGTTATATTTTAAAAAAAGTACATATTTTTTTACATAGTTATGAGGTCATTGACAATAAGTATTACTATATATAGATAAGAGTTTATAATGAAATAAAATAGGAAATAATGTGTAGATGTGCTTTTAGACTTGCATAACAAGAAAGTTATTTGTATTAGCTACTGCTGTGTATATTCTAAAGTATAATTATTATCTGTACTTGAAACAATTCAAACTTAATTAGTTATATCTGTACTTCTATATCTTGACTCCTATTTGATAAAAACAGTATAGCAGAAAATCTATCAAAAATAACAAAAAAGGTTCATTCAGTATACATGTTATGTATTGCTAGTTTTAAATAAATTTGTAATATTTTATCCAAAATGTGGATAAAAAGCTTTAAAATGCTTTTATAAGTGTTCAAATATAATCTGTATTTTAATGAAGGTGTTGAACACCTAAGTAGAGCGTTATAGGTACGTAACTTTTTTTGGGTGAGATTATTACTATTTTTGTATGATTGTAAAATAAGTGCTAATGCTTAATCCTTTTAATTGGTTTTAATGGGTCATTGAAATCAATTGTTCTTGGAAAAATCAATAAAATTGATAAAAACATGGTTTAATATAATATTTTGTTTTCTTTTATAAAAACTATTCACGTACTTTCTTGGTTGTAGTCTGATCCGGCAGCGGGATTAGTGCGTTCATAGTTTTTTTTTGCTAAAACCTAAATTTTATGTATATTTATTACTCGGAGAATAGATATATCTACCGTTGCCTATCAAAATTTGGCCACTAGTATTTTTAATTTATTTTTGGTAAACAATTTCGTAAAGTTGCTTTTTAAAGTGAAACTTTTATTACATCGTCTCAAACTTTTTGGTCTGTGTAGCGCATGTCGCGTGACGGTCGGCTGCCGAGTAGGTATAAAGCAGTGTTCGGAAAGTTTCACTTTTACCGTGGTTTCATAAAACCACACAACATTTTTTTAAATAAAAGTACCTCTACATCACGGCAATTTATATTAAGATTCTAAAAAATCACTGTTGCTGTTGCACACCTGGCCGCACCTCTTCGCAGCCAGGTGCAATCAGGTATGATTTCGATACATTTATATTTTCATAACGTAAGTAATCCTTTTAGTTATATATATCAAATTAATAATTAAAACTAATAATTTTTTCCATTAAAAGGAAAAACTAACTCACTAGCGCGGGTGAAACCGCGACGCAGCTAGTCTGTCAAAATAACCAAATAGTGGCTACTAATGGGCTACTATGTGGTAGGAAAAGTTCTGGGTGTATGTGCATGTGTAAAATTAGTAGGTACTTAGGTGTTTTGTAATTGTTTGGTAGGTTAGTACCTACTCAATCTCAAAAAATATTTAATTGCTCCGATTTGCTAGTTGCTACATTTTAAACGTACAACAAAGCTGTCCCGGCAAACGTTGTTCTGCCTTACTCTTATCATTTAGAGATATGAAAAATAGACGTTGGCCGATTCTCACATTATCTACCCAATAGGCACACAAAATGAATACAGTATAGGTAATATTGCTACGTATCCGTCCACTGAATGTTGTGTAAATAGTGCGATTGTCACATTTATATTATTAGGAATTTCAATTATCTAAATATTTTTCTTTTGTTTAGTCATAAATGATAATGTGTACTTAAAATATAAAATAATTCTAGTTTACGTGAATATACGAGATAATTTTTTACAGCTAGGTAAATAGGTAAGTAGATAAGCCGCGTATTGAATAATAAATAATTAAGTAGGTTTCGGTAATTTTACCGACTAATAAACATTAAAAATAATAAAGTTTTCCCAATTTTTTGTTCTTGTATTAGGTACTTTATACTTACCTATCTACTTATTTTTTTTAATTACATGATTGGAAATTTGCCTCTACCTATCTACTAGATACGCTATAAATACAAATCTTGCTCTACTCTTTTATTTAGTAAACGTAAAAGTTACTATTAAATTACGGGGTAGTACGTGAAGATAGTGCGGAAAATTTTATGAACGACTTTTTAACACATTGCTCCTAGTAACAAGAACCACGCGTTATGTATGCAGCCACTTAGCCATTCACCGAGTGTGTTCTAGAAACAATAGTGAAAAAGAGGGTTTTCATTACAAAGATGAGCCCCAAATCTGGGAAGTAGGAAGCGGAGGAAGCGTCATAGAACACGCATGCTCAGTTTGCAAAGCGCTCAATGGTCGCTTGTCAACAAAACAGTGTCGGTTGAGCCGTGAATAGAAACCACCGTGTGCGTGCACCGTCGGAGTTAGTGCGTGTGACCTCATCATAAGAGAATACAAATTTATATGTGAGTTTGGAATTTTTTATGGCATTTATTTGTACATTTTATAAACTTGTGATAAACTAAATCTTTTACATCAAGCGAAAAAGAAGGTGTCACCAAAATTCATCTCAGATTTAATGAAATCATTCCTATATCAAGGTGGTGCGATAGTGCGAAAAATTTGGCAAATATTCATTACTATTAAAATCAATTTATAAACTCTGCACATGAATATAAAAGGTGAAATTAAATTTAATTATAAAAGAAGGCCGCTGAGTATTAGAATTTAGAAGTAGGAAAACTGAAAATAAACATCGTGGATGAGAGGTAGAGTGATCTCACTCTACCTATATTAAACATTTGCCGAATTTTTTTACGTATATTTTTTTTAAATTGTATATACCTAATATACAATTTACAATTATAAATAAAAATAAGTGACGTCAGTATAGGAAGGGTGTAACCGTAATTCAAGTCGCTGACTGCCCTATCTCGCCCTAACCACTTGAGAATAGAGCGAACCATGAAAATTGTTTACGAAACACATTATGATCAGCTTAATATAACACGTATTACGAAACTTTATCAATAGGAAATTGGATTCGTGTGAATGTTAAACCTTATGATAACAACCTGATAGGACAATAACATGCAATTTTTGATAAGATAATAGTTTCACTTGGTTGCACTTGGTCCTTCAAAAGTGAATAACAAAACACTGGTATCTTTCCTTAAAAACAATTTATTTTCAAGGTAACACGTCAATGTTTACTGTACCTACTTTTAATAGCTGTCTTCTATGTATGAATTTGCGTATGCGCATCATTAGGTATGTTACGCCACAAGATGCTAATCATAAAACGAAGGTCAAACAATAATCCTTCAACAGAAATCTATGACATTAATATTTGTTAAACTAATTTGTTCTGTATTGTTATGTATATTATATCTATTTTAACATAATATGCACAAGGCACAACCTAGAGCTAAGAGCAGTCTATCTGTCTGTACCTGTTGTAGTTAGGTACCTAATCATTTGTAAAGCTTGTACCTAACTACTAGGTATTTTTCTGCATTTTACATAAGTATCCTATCTACTTTATTTGGAATTTATTTATATAACTACCTACTTACCTAAACCTAGAAAAAATATTTTTTCACGCTTACTCTCATAATATTCTTAAGCCTAGACCAATAATTAATTTGTAATTTTATTCATTTAAGTAAATAGGTATATCTTTAGTAATTAGTTTAAAATACATAGGTAGGTATTAGTTTAAAATGCATAAGTAAAGGTGTACTGATTTGTGGTGTTAATAATATTTATGATCGTAAATGTTTAGTGCATATTAATTAGTTACAAGTTACAAATTAATCTTATAACTAACTAGGTACTTAGAATTTCTCAATGATAGTGAAAACTGAAAATGTTGAGTTAGAAACTTGGGAGGCCGTTCGCATCTATCAGTTTTTACTCGTGTCTATTCACTTTCATCGTTTCCCACCATGTCGTTTTTTACCAATTTGTCGTCTATGTTGAAATTGTTATTTACTAGCTGTGCCCTGCGGTTTTACCCCCAGTGCCTTTAGCCTTCCTCAATATCTAACACCGAAAGAATTTTTCAAATCTGACCGTAGTTCCCGAGATTAGCGCGTTCAAACAAACAACAAACTCTTCAGCTTTATTATATTATATTAGTATAGATTAGAATCGTTTTTTATTTATTAATATATTTCTATTAGTTCAGGATCCATCGCCCATTTTTGCAAGTGATTACTAACAAGCTAATTTTTCGTGAGTAGCTTTATTTTGATGAGACGCCCAATAATTTCCTGTACGAAACTCTCGATTGTGGTAGCTAACAGAGGTAACAAGGATAAAATGTTTTGATTTGATGGTTCTCAAATATTTATTACTAACTGAATTTTTTTTGTTCAATCTCAAGATAATTTATCTAAATTATTCGAAAAAATATTTGTCGTACAAAATCTATTGTTTGATAAAAGAGTCCCCTCTTTCCAATGTGTATCGATAACGAGGTCATCATAAATGATTACTAACCAGCTGATTTTTTTGTTTTCACTTAGTTAATATTTATATAATTCAACAGACATATTGTCCTACAAATTGCGTTATAAATATTTGAGAACCATCAAATCAAAATATTTTATCCTTGTTACCTCTGTTAGCTACCACAATCGAGAGTTTCGTTCAGGAAATTATTGGGCGTCTCATCAAAATAAAGCTACTCACGGAAAATTAGCTTGATAGTAATCACTTGCAAAAATGGGCGAAGGATCCTGGACTATATGCATAAAAATATTATGAACCTGTTTGTTTTTAAACACGCAGTAATTAGATAGTAAATACAAGCACCAAATAAGTAATACTAATTAATAAGCTCATTATTTTGGAGTCAAATTTTTGCTGGAGGTATTTTATTTTATTTAGGTGTTTTGGATAGGTATTTTAAGTAAATAATCAGATATTTTACTAACTCCAGTTGTACAAAAAATCAGCAAAAATAACTTTGCATTATACTGATTTTTCCTGCTGCATTTGCAGTACTGACAAAACTTGAATCAATGTGCACTGTTCATTAAATATTTATTGAAGCTGTTTTTTTTACTAAGCTAGGTTACTGATATATTTATGGCCCCTCTTTGTGGGTTGTAAAAACAAAGAGAACGCCAAATAGGTGATTTGGATATGAACGTTCATCACTAGTATTAAACACTGTTCACCACATCGATGTCAAGCACAAAATAAAATTTAAATCGGTACCCATAGTGGTAGAGTTATTTTTATAAAAGAATGAGATGAGTCATAGCAAGATTTATGCATCTATGAATGTAGCTGACGTCATGCTTTCAATGGTGGAGATACGTGTTTCTACATGAAAATAATATTTTTCTATAGACAATAATGTATCGTTATGCAGAGAAGTTTTATACTAGATATGTTTAATATACTTGCTCATTACAATTTAATTGAATATCAATGATTTATAACTTGTTTTATTACACAACTTACTACAAAGTCGTTATGTACTAGGTACTTCGATAGTTACTTAAAACTACCTAGGTACATAATAATTAATACCGGAGAATTTTAATCTTGTTAGATAGTTTTTATAAGAAAATTCTCGTAGCTTATTTTGATAGTAAGTAGAATAATAACTAAATTAGGAACCGATCAGCCAAATGTGATTCATTTCTTACCAATTTTATATACTTACTGCGTAGTCAAGAAACTTACAAGAAGTCAGTTATAGCTACGCTACTATCAACTATGATGCCCTGATTTCAATGAATGTGTCTATGAAAATGGGTCGTGCTTGAGAGTTGTTTCAATCTGCCGCTAAAAAGCCCATTACGAAGGCTTATAAAGCACATTATAGATAGCTGGGATTTATGAAATACGTCTACTTATTTTTATAAATTTTTGTCTGAAGAACCGTTTACCTCATCTTATATAAAATATTTCTTGATATTACCTGTACTGTTGTCAACTTCTAAATCAGACCCTAGGTATTAAATAAATATTTTTTTAAATATTTCAGGACAATTTTCACACACGGCACGATCTGATCCCATAAGCTTTCGCTTGTGTTATGGAAACCAGATGGCTGATAAACATACATATATAATTTTAAATAAATACTTATATAGATAATTAACACCCAGCCACAGAGCAAATAAATATGTTCATCACACAAATATTTTGAGTTTTCCCCGGGTGGGAATCGAACCCACGACCTCTGGCTTGGAAGGCAGGGCCACTACCAACCAAGCCAACCGGTCAGTCGTATTGATGACAAGAAAATGATACTAATGTCTAATACCCAATAAAAATTATTTTATTAGTATGAGTACTACCGCATACACTGAGCTAAAAGAAAATTCAACATAATTTACCACATCCATATGTATTTATAATTAAGATTTAAGAGTACTACTCATTAGGTATTATTGCATTACATTTCGCGTGTCCAATTAACTAGGTAGGTGAAAATATACCTAAGACCTTTTTAAGTAATCAATATACACTCACCGGCACGGAATTTTGGCCACTTCAAATTTCTGAGAAAAATTACACTATTTCTTTTCTACTACAAAATTCAATAAAAATTTAATCAACACTAGTTAATTTAATGTGTTTACAAACTCTTAGTAATAATTAAAAAGAAGTTCTACCGCGTAGATTTGAACTAAACAAGATTTTACGCTTTTCCTGTGAATTTTAAATGATTTCTTAAAAAATTCACAAAAATTAGAAAAAAGCGTTTCAATAAAAAAAATTTAACCTTTAAATATTTGGTGTTTCCTTCTCTTGCCTTAAACACTGCTTACATCCTTTCTGGCATACTCTAGAAGACATTTTTGATGTCCACTTGAGCTATAGTGTACCTACCAAACAGCCCCAGCTATAGTATTTTCTGATGTTTGATTTTACGCGAGTATTATACATTTAGAAATTAAAGACTTTTTAACGGATTTTAAACGCGATTTATTCATTCTATTATTTTCATAGAGGTTTAAACTTTGCTCCTGCGCCGCAAAAAATACCTTGCGAAGAAATAATAAGTCATGTGGAGGAAACTTTATTCAAAAACAACATTCTTAAAGAAGACGCAGAGGCGATTCGGCAAGACATATCTTGTGTACTACGCACTTGCAAACCGCCGAAACCTAACATCTCTCGCTCTGAGTCTATCGCTTTAAAACACCTGCGAAAGAATGAAGATATAATAGTACTCCGAGCTGACAAAGGAAACGCAACGGTTATAATGGATACGTCAGATTACAACAACAAAATGTCGGAAATACTGTCGGACGAAAACACCTACAAAAAAGTCGACAAGGACCCAACAAACAAGGTAATGAAACAAACAACTGACCTTATAAACAAACACAAAACGACATTAAATCTTGACACTAAGTATCTTATTCCATCTTGCGTGAAACCTCCTAAGATGTATGGCTTACCTAAAATACACAAAACTAATACTCCATTAAGACCTATTGTGAGTCAAATTGATACACCCACTCAAAAACTATCACAACACATGTCTAGGGTGCTCGCTCCCCTCAGAGGTAACACCAGTGCTTATGTTAAGGACTCATACCATTTTGTTGAGATATTAAAAGATCTAAATATCGCAAACAATGAAACCATGGTTAGCTTTGATGTGCAGTCTCTTTTTACTAATCTCCCGGTGACTGATTGCATCAATATTGTTAAGAAAAGGTTAGGGGAACACAATATGCCATTAGAATATGCAGAGATCTTAGAACATTGCCTTACATCTGGCTATTTATTGTGGAATGGTGAATTTTACATGCAGGTTGATGGGGTGGCCATGGGCTCTCCAGTATCACCCGTTGTCGCTGATATTTTTATGGAAGACTTCGAGGAGAGAGCCTTGGCCACAGCACCAGTCAAACCGAGACTTTACAAACGCTATGTAGATGACACCTTCACAATACTCCCTACTGAACATATACCTGCATTTTTAGATCATCTTAACTCCATACATAAAAACATCCAATTTACTATGGAGTTAGAAACTAACAACCGTCTAGCCTTTCTTGACATTTTAATTATGAGGGGACGGGATGGCATGCTCAACCATACAGTGTATAGGAAAGCCACTCATACTGATAGGTACCTCAATGGTGAATCTCACCACCATCCTTGCCAACTAGCTTCTGTCGGTAAATCTTTGTTTCAGAGAGCCCGCCACCTCTGTGATGCTGCCCACCTCAGCGGGGAACTGCAGCATGTCAAGCGAGTACTACGTAACAACAAGCTGCAGGCGCCTCCACAGCATCACAGGAGTCGAACGAAGCCACATACAGTTGAAAGACAACCGGCCTACCTACCATATGTGAAGGGAGTTACTGACAGAATTGGAAGAATCCTAAGACGAGCTTCAATTAAAACTATATATAAGCCGCACAAGAAGATAAACCAATTCTTGAGACCAATTAAAAGTAATATTCCTCTACAAGAAGCAGGCGTGTACAAGTTAGACTGTGACTGTGGACTCTCATACATCGGCCAAACAAAAAGAAGCATTGCTAACCGACTGAAGGAGCACATTGCGGATATCAAGCATCGGCGTCACAAGAAGTCTGCGGTATGTGAACACACACTGGACAACAACCACTTCATAAGATTCGACCAACCACAAATCCTTGCCAGAGAAAATAAATTTTTTCCAAGACTTGTGCGCGAGGCTATTGAAATTAAAAAACACCCAAATTTCAATAGAGAAGATGGTTTGAAACTTTCTAACACCTGGGATCCTGTTATTAAGAATTTAAAACCCCATGTCAAACATACCAAAAGACTAGAAGACACGATCAGCCAATACTGCCAACATCCGGAAAATACTCCACATACCAACTACGGAGGAATAGGTGGAGGTAGTTTACAAACAGCAATTTTTGAATGACTGTCAAGACGTATAACATCTCAGTCTCCCCGTGACCACGCTCGCTGTAAAGTGTTCGAAACGTCGGGAAAATAATAGAATGAATAAATCGCGTTTAAAATCCGTTAAAAAGTCTTTAATTTCTAAGCCCCAGCTATATTTCTAAGCTCATCTAACATTGGTGGTGGGTTGGAATCGAACTTTATGTTTCTTTTAAGCATGTTCCAGATGTGTTCTATTTGATTAAGATCCGGGCTACGAGCTGGCCACTCCAATTTTTCAATAATAACCTCTTGAAGGTACTCTTATACGCATCGTACGACATGCGAACGTGCGTTAAAGTGTATTAGTAGCAAATTTTATTCACTGATAAACCTGTAATAGGGCTGAAAATGTTCCTGGAGAATTTCCTCAACGTACCTGATCAAATTTAACTCCGTACGACCATCCGAACTTATACCTCCCCATACCATTATAGTAGTTAGTATTCCCGGGTTCTGCCTCACGCCTGCCTTGGTCAACCTCAGTGTGACTCCGCCGCGAATCAGTTGCCGCCTAAAAAAAAAAAAAGAAAAAAAAAAAAAAAAAAAAGTTTGGCCTCTTTTCCGACTAAAGCGGCCACTCACTCCCGAAGCACACTAGCACTCACTCCCGAAGCGATAGGATGCACGGTTCCAAAGATAGCTGAGATGTGCAGATCGATTAACTCTTAAGTATCTAATTGATATTTGATAAGAGTTAATCGATGGGTCATTAATGGGACGCTAATGACCCACCGGTTGTTTGCCTTTTCCTATTATCTATTGTTCCTCAACATTACTCATTGTGCTCCTCGCTTATCACTGCTTTTGTATTAAACTTCTTTGTTACGACCTAACTCGCTATTCTAACCAAACGAATCAAACGATGTATTATTATATTCAAGAAAAAATACGTCTAAAATCCTATTACTATATTTATATATTATCCTACTATATTATTATCTATCAGAGGCGGCTCGTGACAAAATTTTATGGGTGTTCACTTGAAATAAAACACTGAAAATACATGGTGTAAAGCAGTACAATTTATCAAAAAAATTACTTATAAAGAAAATGCATACGTGATACATCTTTCTTTTTGGTGTGCAAAAATATCTATAACTTAAAGCGACAAGACCGATAGACGCCAATTGCAGTTCATTCAACAAATGGTACCGAGATTGTGAATGTTTTTTCATCTTGATTGAAAGATGAGCTAAGTCGTCAACGCCAAAACAAAATAGTTTGTTGCTTTCATCACAACCACACAACCACGGTGTTTTCACATATTGTTCAGATTTAAACACACGCGTATATGTTTTCGTTTTTGTCGTACATTTTTGCGTAAGATCAAGTTCAGGCCGTGGCGGTCCCTTAGCTTTACATTCAAGCCGAATTTGTAACGTTTTATCACACTTTTTAATGAACGCCACATTATAATTATTGTTCATTTTAACACTCACAAGTAATACTGATAACTACAGGCTATTTCAACACGTATTTTATAATTTTAATTAGAAAATTGCATGAATCGCGCGCGTGCATTGAAGTTGACTCGAGTGTTTGTTTATATTATAGAAGTGGCAACTGGCAACGTCGCGCGCAATCGCTGTCCCTGCCGGGCGGTAAAAACGAACCGGCAACGTTTGCGGGTGCGGCGCTCCGAATTTTGCTACTTTTCCATAGAAAATCTTTTGTTTCACGCGCAGGGCTCTGGCAAAACCCTCTCTTTCACTCCTATTGGATTTCGTATTAGGAAATGTACTAAATCTTTTTTCATTGGAGCGCAATCGTGAGCGCTCCGCTTCGCGCGTTACATAATACAGTAGGTATTTTACAGGTGTATGGGATGATGGAATGATGGATATATTCATTGGTATTAACAGTAGTTTTAAAGATTACGATTGATTTTAAATAGTAATAATTAATGTTAATAATTAAATTAAGGAGTATGATTTTATTATAATTATTTATGGGAGTTCACTGCACCAGCGCTCCTTAGGGCGAGCCGCCTCTGTTATCTATAATTGTTGCTTTTTTAAAAAGCGATTCGATTCTGGCACTCGCCGGCCGCTGCTGCGGCACGCTCGCTTTGCTCGCTCGGCTCGTGCGTTGTTTATCAAAGTCTAACCTAATAGACCGGGAGATATTGACACAAAATTTCGAGTCATTTGTAACAGGATGGCGGTTCTACAGGGGTCTTAGTATGCAATGACAAAAAGAAAAATGATGGTGTGAACGCTGGTACCGGCGGCTTAGTCGCGTGGGCGTTAGTCGAACTCGTCGGAAAAATAGCGAAAGTCAAACGATTTGTAACACAAAAATTTTAGAATTTACCGATATCCCATAAAAAAGAAGTAGGCGGTAGTGTCATGCCATACTTTTCCGGTGTGACTTACAGCCCGCCATACCGACGCGAATGTGTTGATTTAAATAAAACAATTATTCAACCATTTGTACCAGGCTAACTTTTGCACAGGTAACCATCGTCGTGCAGCCATTTACGAAAATCGCCATGCCATACTTTTCGGACGATTCCAAATGGTCGCCATACCGCCGAAAATCTGCAAAAAATTTTTATTTCGCCAAACTTTTTGTACCAGTATTGCATTTGGATTTTTGGAGAGTATTTGATAAAATGTGACCATAATTATATTTACCATACTTCTAGTAGGGGGAAAAAGTGCTGTCATACTTGAAAAATTAATTTATTATTAATTTATATAAGTGAAGATTTCCAACACCTAGATCTTTGAAATTTTGTATTTATATTTGTTGATCCTCAAACTTACAGGAAAAATAAGTGCCATACTGTTACAAATCGTTTGACTTTCGCTATTTTCTGACGAGTTCGACTAACGCCCACGCGACTAAGCCGCCGGTACCAGCGTTCACACCATCATTTTTCTTTTTGTCATTGCGTACTAAGAACCCTGTAGAACCGCCATCCTGTTACAAATGACTCGAAATTTTGTGTCAATATCTCCCGGTCTATAACCTAACCTAATTGTTGCTTTTTTAAAAAGCGATTCGCTTCTGGCGTTGTTTATCAAAGTCTAACCTAACCTAACCTAATTGTTTTTCCGGGTAATCTGATGTATCGAACTTTGTTACGGCCTACCTCGCTATTCTGAATCATCAATAAAACACATTCATTTTACTGCCATTTTTATTTCCAAAATGTTGTTGCTTATTATCTACTGGTTTGTGTGCTTATGGAAAATGGCCACCAAATACCTTTTCAGAAAGCCATTTCTGAGTATCTCTTGACCAATAAACCGGTCTTCTCGAGCTGATGTGCACCTCACGCTTCCACTTCTTGGTCTGCACGTGTAGCTGCCAGTCTCCTGGTATCTTTTCCATGCATAGTGCATAGCTGAACGTGGTACGTACTGTACATTAGGTACTTTATGTTGCGGCAGTCTTTGGTCTAATATTGTGATGGCCTGTGCAGGTTGTTCAGATGTTAACGGCATTTTTTATTGTTTGTTATGACCATTAACTATAGCACAACAATAACAATATCTTAAAACGGCATAAACGATATCGAAAAAATTTTAAAACGAACTATTCGTAACTTCGGCATAACCGCACAAATCACAAATTTCGACTAACTCTTAAAAAGTGGTAAAAGATTATTTCCAAACTCAATGATTTCTTGTCATAAAATTAAAGAAATAATATGTTAACATATCTGCATACAAAAAAATCGTGGAAAACACTTCAAACATTTTTTATCGGCAAATTTGTAAGTTAGTCCGTTTTCTTATGGGCATGCTTGTATGGAAAGGTATACATTTTTGAGTAAAGCAATGCCATTTGGTACAAATGTTGTACTCGTCCACCTAAGCCCAAATCGCCCGGTAGCCAGTCTTTACTCCCCGGCAGAAGGGAGGGAGGGGGGGATTATAGAACAGAGCGCCCGGCGCTCCGAAAAAAAATTCTGGCGGAGCCATTTGGACCTTTGAGTCGAGTTTGGTATCGTTATCAGGTAACTAGATGATGCCTGATTCATTCCCCATACCAGTTTTTTAGGGTTCCATAGCAAAATATGTCACAATCCTTAAAATAATGAACTTTTGGTAGCGGCAAAATCCAAACAAACCAGTATATTTTTATATTTTTGTATTAAACCTGGTTTATAAAAAAATACTGTCTGAAAGGCCATTTAATGCAGATTATAAAAACATTAACATGTAACATATATTTTACCATTTTCAATGTAAAATAAATTAAAGAAAGTACAGGAACGTTCGTCAGCGCAGCGTAGGGGACAGCTAATAGACCCGAAAAATAAGCAATACTAACAAACAAAAACCAGCCAAGTGCGAGTCTGACTCGCTAATCGAGTGTTTCGTACTTATTTGTCCCATACCATGTTAACTTGTCTGGTAGAACCTGGTTAACTGACACACAACACTTTCGTCTTTATAATATTAGTGTGATTTTTAATCATCTTTAAATTATAAAAGAAGTCAGGTAACATTGTTAAAAATAAAGATATATAATAATAGAACGTTTTTGTATTAATAATAATGACAACCAGGTTCCAGATTGAAGTGTTTTATACGCCAGCTCAAATGTACCGAATTATGTAATTGTGCGGAGGTGGTTGTCATTATTATTAATACAAAAACGTTCTATTATTATACAGGGTGTCCCACTATTGGTATACTAAGCGCGAAGGGACTTGTACTTTTGCATACACTGATCATGTAAAAAATACTTAAACAACAAAATTACGTCAAAAATTTTTTGCTAATTTTTTCCTGAAAATTCATGTTTTATTCTCTAGCTTCGCGCAGCCGGCATATACCGCTTCTCTAATGTGAGCATTTTATCTATGAAAACATAATCTTAATCGATAGCTCACGTGCTGGTGGCAAAATTGGGCGTGTTGCTTGTTATGGGTGTACACATAGAGTTTTAAGAATTCATCTATTTGAAAAAAAAATGCGTCTGGAATTTTATAAGTATTTTTTACGTACTCAGCGTATGCAAAACTATAACCTCCTTGGGGCTTAGTATACCGACAGTGGGACACCCTGTATATCTTTATTTTTAACAATGTTACCTGACTTCGTTTATAATTTAAAGATGATTAAAAATCACACTAATATTATAAAGACGAAAGTGTTGTGTGTCAGTTAACCAGGTTCTACCAGACAAGTTAACATGGTATGGGATAAATAAGTACGAAACACTTGATTAGCGAGTCAGACTCGCACTTGGCTGGTTTTTGTTTGTTAGTATTGCTTATTTTTCGGGTCTATTAGCTGTCCCCTACGCTGCGCTGACGAACGTTCCTGTACTTTCTATAATTTATTTTACATTGAAAATGGTAAAATATATGTTACATGTTAATGTTTTTATAATCTGCATTAAATGGCCTTTCAGACAGTATTTTTTTATAAACCAGGTTTAATACAAAAATATAAAAATATACTGGTTTGTTTGGATTTTGCCGCTACCAAAAGTTCATTATTTTAAGGATTGTGACATATTTTGCTATGGAACCCTAAAAAATTGGTATGGGGAATGAATCAGGCATCATCTAGTTACCTGATAACGATACCAAACTCGACTCAAAGGTCCAAATGGCTCCGCCAGAATTTTTTTTCGGAGCGCCGGGCGCTCTGTTCTATAACCCCCCCTCCCTCCCTTCTGCCGGGGAGTAAAGACTGGCTACCGGGCGATTTGGGCTTAGGTGGACGAGTACAACATTTGTACCAAATGGCATTGCTTTACTCAAAAATGTATACCTTTTCCCATAAGAAAACGGACTAAGTGGCCAAGATTCCGTGCCGGTGAGATAATAATTAATCCTACTAATCCTATCCTACTTCCTACTATCCTATCCTATCCTACTAATATTAAACAAAATAAATGCGAAAGTTTGTGAGGATGGATGTGTATGTGCTTTGTATGTGTATGTTTGTTACTCTTTCACGCAAATACTACTGAACTGAACCGATTACAATGAAATTTAGCACACATATAGAAGGTAACTTGGATTAACACAACTTGGATAGGTTTTATCCCGGAAATCCCACGGGAACGGGAACTACGTGCGTATTTCTTTGAAAACGCGGGCGAAACCGCGGGCGGAAAGCTAGTAATAAATAATTACGAATGACAAAACTCAAAGCATTGAATTGCTAATAAGTAACGAACATTTTTTTTTTGCCTTTCTTTAGGTCAACAAGACTAAACAAAAATTTTAATTAGGTAACCAGATATTAATGAGATTATTATGAAGACTTTATACTATAGTATTAGGTTATTGGAACTTACACTTGAAACCTTGGTCACAGATTAGAGAATAGTTACCCTTGGTCACAGATTAGAGAATAGTTACTTCGCCTTGGTGCCCTTTGGTGCCTAATCGACGCGACAACGGTTGATTAAAAATTCGGTCGCCACGGTCGCCATTTTAATTACGATAAACGGATCGACAGTATTATTGCAAGAATTGTAGGTTTGCCAAATAATTCATTTTATAGAAATAATAGAAAATGATTTGCTATTTTTCTGTATTGTCGATTCTCAGTGGTCTATTTATACAATATACATAATAGGTAGGTAGTGACCTAAATTTATATCGGCGATTTGGGTAGCGTTTGATTTATAGGCAATAGATATAAGATAACTACTACTTATATATGTATAATATGTAGGTATTTATATATTTAATTATTTCTTACTAAATTGTGCTATACTTATTTTATGTATAGATAGCATTACCTATCATTAAATAATTATTATTGTGAAGATGCCACTTTATTCTATAGACCTGAATAAACTTAAAACATTTTTTCTGTACGCTGCAATTGACATAATATTGTATTTTAATACCTACATAAAAAGTAGGGATATATTTATGACAAAAATATACTTTCATTGATTGTGATAAATGTCTGATTATTTTCAATCTTCATGCATATTGATGCAAATGCGATGCTCTACCTACCTCATGTTATTTTCCTCTGAAAATTGCTACGATTCTACACCCACTGAAACATTACTGGCTATGTAGTAAGTTATTTTAAATTAGGATAAGGTGGCCCCCGCAATCTAGAATTAGCTAGGTCATAGATTATGTTATACAAAAATTGGCGAACTGTTATAGTCAAGGTTAATAGGACTCAAATATGATGTCATTTCTACGCTAATAAAACAAAGATAAAAATTTATCATGACTTCATGAGTTAAGAATACCTATGCACTTTAGTGTTTATGATATATAAACGTAAACATTCAAATAAAAATTACCTATGTCTCGAATGATTAATACATAATAATTATTATCATAATTGCAAAACTATTTTTAAACAAACAGTTTAAAATTAATTGATAAGAAGCACAATTATAGTTTCGTTTTGGCAATTCAAATGACAAATTAAATAAAAATTGGAGTTGAAATTAGAACTACTTCAAATAACATTCCTAGGACTACGAATTGTGGTCGAACTATCGTAAACTGAAATTATCTTTGCAGCACCAGCTTTTCGTCACCAAAGTTGTCTAGTCTCTTTCGCATAAATAAAGGATATTCTAGTAGTATAATGAAAACACAGCTGATATTTACGGATATAGGTAAATAAATCGTTTTGCCGACAAGGTCGGTGATGTAATTGCCGACTTTAGCTAAAACACGGCATAACACGAATCGCTGTGCAAAGTTTAATTTGTCCGTTAGTGTATGACATCACCTTGACATTGTAATAATTATCATTTGTTTGTAGTTTTTACGCGGTTTTGCGCGAGTCAGATGTAATAACAGAAGTAAGCAGAGATGCTAAATTACCTATATAGACTACAAGCCCGCATAGGAAAAAAATATGGGTCAATAGAACCACCAGGGGACATATCTAGAACGATAGAAGAGCATAAAATAATAAGATTCATCACTATGCCGTCACTTGTAAGCTGTCCAACTGAGTGCAGATGAGAATTCAAAAGTACAGGTAGACTCGGTAAATTTTGGTCATATATTTTTGTACGGCATTCTTAACCATCGATAGATCCATTAAAAATAATAAGAAACCGCTCAGTGCCGTACAAAAATGGTGGTCCACAAAGTCGGAATTTTTATTTAATTTCCGAGAGTTACCGGGGGTAAATTTGGTCATTTGACCATATACGGCATCTGTGTCATACTATTTCTATACTGCTTTTAATCCATTATTCCGCAACGCCGTACAAAAATCATGGGGACAAGGGGAAAAAATCGAGAGTTGCAATCCCCTCTCTTTCACCACTCCAGGGGGTCATTTGACACAACACGAAATAAATTTATTTTTAAAGTATTTTATGCATAGATAATATTTTTTCATGTGCCGTACATTTTCGTTGGTTCAAAGGGGAAAAATCTGAAAAAGAAAAAATCCATATAACGAAATGTTTGCTTTATATTTTGATAGTAAAATATAAATATACACTATGTTAATACTATTTAAAACAACGAATAAAGTGTAGAAAACTATTATATTTCATTAATCTACGATGTTTAAACTTTTACAAAATTTCTGTTTTTGCATTTCTCTATAACTTTTTTTAGAACGGTTTCTTTTGAACGGCAATACTATACAACAATTGAATTTTACAATATCATTGTTAAAAAAAAGTTCCCGTACAGGGTCAAATGACCTTACAGCTCTTTATATCAAGAATTCGATGAAATTGAAAACCTGATTAGCGAATTCGTCGGGAAACCTTAGTTGCGTTGTATATTATAATTGCATTCAATATATATGTAATATAATTTATCATTATTTATTTATGTTATATAGGTATTGATGTGTATTTCATTAATTTGTAAATGTTAATATTTTATAAATACAAACACTCATTTATTTATTTAAAATTTTCTACTTTGTTTTATTTTATATTATTTTAAGTTATATAACTAAATTTTATTATTAGGGACACTTTAGACTTACGCGTCTGTTGTCTGGTTGGGCCCTGAAAACCAGCGCTATGCCAACCATACCGGTGCGGCATAGCATACGCTGAGTGGCCTTACCCTTTAGGTCACCAGTCGCCACACAAATATGTATTAGATTTTTAGTTTTTAAGTTTTTTTTTTATCTTGTTATTTTCTATAGTGTTTAAGAGTGCTTTTGTTATTGTTTTTTTTTTTTTTTTTTATGTGGTGGTGGTACTTTGGTGATTCTAATAAATGTATTTTATTATTATTATTATTAAAAAAAAATTAAGATGATTATTGGTATACATTTAAAAGAACAATTATTTTTTGACGGCATTGCTTTTAATAGTACTTTTGAGTGCTAGATAATGTTTTGGAACCGAAGCCGTACTTAGTCAAATGACCCCCTGGAGTGGGGAAAGAGAGGGGATTGCAACTCTCGATTTTTTCCCCTTGTCCCCATGATTTTTGTACGGCGTTGCGGAATAATGGATTAAAAGCAGTATTGAAATAGTATGACACAGATGCCGTACATGGTCAAATGACCAAATTTACCCCCGGTAACTCTCGGAAATTAAATAAAAATTCCGACTTTGTGGACCACCATTTTTGTACGGCACTGAGCGGTTTCTTATTATTTTTAATGGATCTATCGATGGTTAAGAATGCCGTACAAAAATATATGACCAAAATTTACCGAGTCTACCTGTACTTTTGAATTCTCATCTGCACTCAGTTGGACAGCTTACAAGTGACGGCATAGTGATGAATCTTATTATTTTATGCTCTTCTATCGTTCTAGATATGTCCCCTGGTGGTTCAATTGACCCATATTTTTTTCCTATGCGGGCTTGTAGTCTAATAGGATAGGTACTAGGTCTCTACGTCTAGGTACTATTGGATAATTATACCAGTGCCGGTGTTAGGGGGGGGGGGAGAGGGCGATGGCCCAGGGCGACAAATTCTGGGGGGCAACCTAATTTTCAATCGAAAACTCACCCGTCAAAATATCAGAACTACCTGAAATGTTATCGAACTACCTGAAATGTTTTTATCGACATCATTTTGCTTTTGAATATGCTGTAAAATATTATACTTAGAACAGATAATTTTTTTTCTTTTTAAATATTACCGAAAAGCCGATACAAGAGATAATTATAGAGTTCGAGAAGTGTGCCTGATTTAGTAAAAGCTCATTATCACACTGTTTGTATGCATTTCCTGAGAACATTTACTATCGTAATGTTTATTTTTTTTTACACCATATGAAAGTAGAGATTTCAATGAACAAAAGGCTCCCCAAGTTTTTGAAAAAAGCTGATATTTTGACGGGTGAGTTTTCGATTGAAAATTAGTGTTTTTTTTGGTATATTAATTCAAAATAAGGCGAAAAAAAAAAGACGTGTGGCACTCGGGGACTGTCGCGGTAAAGCTATTGCATACTATGCCTTCAAGCCACACCTCCGCGCCCGTCGGAGTGGGGAGCGTGAGGTTTTTTCGTTACGGAATTTCTGGATTCGGTCCCCGCGCTCAAGGCCCGCGATAGAAGCTATGCAATAGCTTAATAAATATTTTCAATCAAATAAATTACAGTGTACCTATTTGGGACATAATAAAGTAAGTTCCCATCAAATTTCGTAGAAAAAAAATAAATTTTGAAGTAGATAAAAATAAAAAACCAAAAACTTGGTTATTTGAATTTTTCACCTAAATTTTGAGGTTATGTGAAAAAATTGTTAATACAAAAGTTGTAGATCTTTTTATTACCTTTTTTTTATAGTGGGGAAGTCTTCCAAAGATACCCACGGCCCCCGGGGAAGGAGCCGTGGGTTATGCTGTGTTCCATCGAGCCGCTTTAATGATGGGGCCGCGGGTATTGGTTGGAATTCTTCCGCGACCATCTTTACAACTTTGCCATTGAACTTTTTTCCGTAGGACTTGTAGTTTTGTCGGAAATCGAGAGAGACCATTTTTTTCTCTTAAAAGCTCCCCCCCTCCCACTTCCCGAACTCGGAATGACCGTAATTTATTTTTCCTTACATTTTTATCATATTTTCCTCCTTTTCTAATGGGTTTCATCCTACTGCGATTTTTTTTCACTTTTTATTATTTTTAAAGGCTTCTACCCTGGTGTATCATACTAACGTAAATTTTTTAAATGTCGAAGTGATAATGCTCGTATATAAATTATACTTACTATTTATTTAGACGATGTCGGCTGAACAAGCGCAGGAAGCGGTGGAGCAGGTAGCTCAGGAGGTGAAGGACATCAAACTAGAAAATGGGTCAGCACCAGGGGCGCCCAACGGAACGGCTGCGAAGAATGATGACAATGCTATTCCTTTTAAGGTAAAGAAAGTATTAAACTAAATACTATATTCGATAGCTATACATTCCGTGCAGTTTCATAACGAAACCTTGCTATAAGGCAGATTTCATGAATTCACGAAAAATATATTAAATGTGAAACTTTAATAAATATGCGATTGAACAACCCCAGATTTCAAGAGAAAATCCTACAAATTTTAAAAGCGACGTAAACTGCATACCATAAATAAAATATTATTTATTGTTATATTTATGTATCAAACTAAAAAATTTCCTTTGTCGTGTTTAAAGTCATTAATAGTTAGTGTTGCCCAAATTCAGTCTTGGTCTTGCAGTCTTGGTCTTGTTCTTGCGTTTTTGCAAGACCAAGACCAAGAACAAGACCGCGTATTTTTAGCAAGACCAAGACCAAGACTGACCGTGCAAGACTTGAGCAAGAACAAGACATAGCCTGCAAGACTCTTGCGTCTTGCAGCTAGGACTTAGCGCTATTTCACTGAGTAGTTAGGTGTAACAGTTCGGTGTATAGGTAGGTACGCTTAGGAATTCAATGAGACGCAAAAAACTGTATCAAAGAATATGAAAAACTGGACCTTTGCGCATTACGACTAATACCATAAACATAGCGAATAAAAAAATATCTATTAAAATCAAACTGAGTGCATGCATAGTTATGTTTTAACCATCGGCACTTTGATAATGCGGCATCAAAGGTTTTGTACTTACTTCTCAAAGAAATTTGCCGCTTTTCGGAAGTACATGGTTATGATACACGCGCCGGCGGCTTCTTTTGAAATCTAAAACAATCGTTGCCGCCACGCCGAAATCATAACATTTGACACTATTTGATTGCCGCCATAGGGCGTAGGTATACTCATGCAAAATAATTTCGAATTTTTTTAAGAGTACCTACAGGTGTTCCAAAGAATAAATAAGTTTCAGAGTGCTTAGAATGAAAATGAATACATTATACTGATCACGCAAGTAGTATTATGATTAGGATAAAATGGTAAGGATAGGTAGTAGATGTCATATTAATTCATTCTAGTAAGTATATATTATAATATCTATTGATTACTTATATGGTTTTAAAAGTTTTTTTCTTTTTTTACATGTTTTAGCAAATGTAAGCTTATAAATCATAAATGTTTATTAAGAAACAGTTACTTCCATGGAAAACGACATATAGGTCAGTTGATTTTTCGAATTTCTTATCAAATCTTCAGTTATTTATTAATCTGCTTGATCTTTACTATGGCTATGTTAATTCAAGCTCACAATGTTCCAATTCTAATACGTTTTTCTAAGATTTAAAGTAAACTTTAATAAATAGTAATAGACTAATAGGTAATTGCAAGACTTGCAAGACTCTTGCTGCAAGACCAAGACCAAGACCAAGACTGGGAGCGCAAGACCAAGACCAAGACCAAGACCAGGTGTATTGGCGCAAGACCAAGACCAAGACTGGCTAAGTCTCGTCTTGTTCTTGCATTTGGGCAACACTATTAATAGTGCATGCTTACTTTACAACTCTTTATCTAGAACTACATGCATAAAGGTTGCAGGTTTCGTAACCATTCTTAAAAAAGTCGTTTATTTTTCATGAAAATTTCGGCAATCCAAGTGAAAACGGAAAATAAACAATTTATAATTTGTTACATTGAACAAATCGTTCTTAATTGTAATTTCAGGATGCCTTCAAAATGTTTTCAAAATTCGGCGATCCAAAATCTGATGGAAAGCAAATAACATTATCTCAAAGTGATAAATGGATGAAACAAGCAAAAGTAATTGATGGGAAGAAAATCACAACAACGGACACAGCGATTCACTTCAAAAAATTGAAATCTGTTAAACTAGGAGTCGACGATTACCAGAAGTTCCTCGATGATCTCGCAAAAAGCAAGAAAGTAGAACTCGAAGACATAAAGAAGAAACTAACTACGTGTGGGCAGCCCGGCATATCTACACATGTAAGTTTTTTCATAACAAAGTAGCTATAGTGTGATAGTAGGGGAGACCGAGGGTAGTTGAAACAATTTTCACGTTTTGTTTGATATAACTCATACTATTATCAGAAATCTTATGGTACTGGTACCAATCGATAGCTTATTCTATACACTTGCGAATGGTTAGAATAAATAAACGGTAAGCGTTAAAAATGGTGGTGAAAAATTGACTTAATCATAACAAGTGAACTTGTTTCAATTCCCCTCATACCGAGGTAAGATGAAACAGAGGTCGAGGAGAGTTGAAACATTATGATTCTGGGGAGTAATAGGAGCTGCATAATAAAAAACTTATATTTTCAAGTAATCAACGACCTTTATAAGTAATATTTTAATCTAATACAAATAATAAACACCTAAATTACTAAAAATTAACATGCGTAACATCAATTATAATCAGTCGAATCAACAAAATGTTTTACATTTTTATAAAACTTAATCTTTGACATAAAATAGTTTATAAATAATAGTTTTTTAAGTATTACAATCAGTACCTACTATAAACTATTTAAGGAACAATAATCTAAAAAATATCAAAGACAAAGTTCTCCACCAGAACAAGCTTCATAAGCCCACAATTGGCATTTCAGACATTGAGCCCACTTTTCTTTGGATCTGTTATTTGAATATGATTCCATACAGCAAATGCAGCAGGATTTCTCATCTTCTTCATCACTCATCTTCGTTTCTTGATAACCTTAACCTTTTTAGTTTTACAGCCTGGTTTTGATCTTTTGTTCCTCCAGTAGGCATGCTTAAACAAATAAACACATTAAATCAACAATAAAATCCTACAATCTTCCTACTTTTTAGCTATAATCAGATATTAAACTGAAAACAAGGAGAGTTGAAACAGTCTGTTTCAAATCACCTCGGTGAGAAAAAACCTCCCAATTTTTATTCAAATCACGATCAAGCAGTAAATACACAGAAATCAAATTTACCAAGTATATTTCAAGAATCTATAGATAATAAGTTTTTAAAAAATATATAACTCAACCCAAAAAACAAAACCAATATTAAAGTACGAGCATCGTAAAAAATCATGAAATACTTACTTTTTGCGATTTTCGGCACATGTCATTCAGAACTACACAACTGCACAAATGTCGCCACCGGCGTGAACTGACGCGATAGCTGGTTGCGGGAGGTGGTTAAAAAAGACGTTGCCAGATCGCTAACGGTTTTAAGGTCCGAGAAATCGGGACTGTTTCAACTCACCTCTGTTTCAAAACCCCTCGGTCTCCCCTAATTGTAGTTAAGTACATAATATGTTTTACTTACTCGCTGTTCGCTGCTCACCTCGGAATTCGGAAAGACTTTTTAAAATTCGAATCCAGACGGGGATAAATACAATAAATACGTTCAGCGGTTCTCGAGTTATAAATGGTGTAGTTTTAGATATAAATTAAAATTCTGATCAATTATTTGAAGTAAAATTAATTTTGTAAGTATCAAGTTACACAATACGCATGTTTGGATAAAATTAGGTCACACTTGCAACCTACATCGGTAGAATATGGGAGCAGCATGTGTAAAAGCCAATATTATATAATGTACGATGGTGTTTCTTTTTATTAGTAGATAGAATTACTAGTCTTGATAGATCAAGTATCAGGTAGCTCGCTATATGCATACATTAAAGTCATATTAGAGCTGTTAGCCGCGGCTTCGAAAGCCTGAACACAGATAATATAATATATACGCTAACCTGGGTAAGAAAATAAAACTAATAGCGCAATCTATCGTGGCGCTGGCACGGCCCTGTCGGATCACGATAGGTAACACGAAATTAATTTGGTTCTGCATTATTTTGATTATCCTTCCATCGAGATATATTAATATACCTATATAGACATTTCCCAGCGCATACTACTTTACACCTATAAATAAATGGTAGGTACCTTCACAATTCCAACATACATTATTTTGTTCTGCTCTCAAAGGGTTTACAGCGTTTTTGTTATAAGCTCCCATATGGCTTATTTTGAAGTGAAAACTTCTTTAGCGGCGTTGGGTATAAAATCTTAAACTCGTATTCCATGCGTAAGACGGATACCATTCCAAAATATCAAACATGCTGAACGTTAATAATCAAGTTTTCACTTCTGCCGGCACTCCCGGAGTGCAACTCGTCTTTTTTTTTCTGACACTTGAGGTGTCAGAAAAAATATGGTTGGTACAAAATATGTGGTTTATATATAAATAATATATTATATAAATATTTAACAAAGTATATACTAAAACCTTCGTCGAGACGAAACAGACAGACAGAATGTCGGTGTAATTAGTTTTTGAGTTTGTCGCTTACGCTAATAGACTTAGATCATTAAGTAATGGATGGAGCACGCTGGCAAATGTTCTAACTAAACTTTCTGCCGATTTTGGTGCGGGGAGGGTAACTCACACTTTGAAACACAATCACACATTCACAAAAATAATTTGTGTCTTTACAAACTCAAACTATTACAAAATTGACAGACTAGCATGTTTTTGCACACATACATCGATTACACAGAAAAATCTCTGTACATATACGTAATAATACAATCGCTCTAAAGGGATGTAACCATATCGATATTACAAAAATAATAATTTTGTTGAAATTAGAAATAACATTAATATTATATTCATAAAAAATACTACACAGGTCATTTGTAACGTTTTCATCATTATTATATGCATACGAAAAAACAATAAAACGCCATTTTATTTGTATTTGAATATGTATTTATTCAACACATCACATAATATATTCAATAAAATAAATATCGGTACAGAAATTTTTATTATTTCTGTACCGAGGTGTCCATTCTGATTTTCTCCCACAGCATTCAATCCACCTTAGCCTTAAAGCAGGATTTTTTGTAAATCTGAAATATACGCAATATTAATACATACATATAAACAAACTAGCTGCTCCGCGCGGTTTCACCCCCGTGGCTCCACTCCTGTTGGTCGTAGCGTGATGATATATAGCCTATAACCTTCCTCGATAAATGGGCTATCTAACACCGAAAGAATTTTTCAAATCGGACCAGTAGTTCCCGAGAATAGCGCGTTCAAACAAACAAACAAACTCTTCAGCTTTATAATATTAGTATAGATTACATAATAGAAAGGTTACAAGATTAACATTACAAAAAAGTGCGAGTCGGACTCGCACACGAAGGGTTCCGTACCATTAAAATGTTCTGCCAGTTAAAAGTAACCGAGCGTAGGTAAATTTTAATAAATATATACAAGACTTACAAAATAAACATTATACTCCTTTTTATGTAGTTGTGTAAAATTTTAATATAATAAAGATTAATTCTCATCTCATTTCAAATTATACTTAGAAAAATATTTTTTTATCGACGTTCAAGTTAAAAGCAGTCCGTCACTAAGAAAGTCGTAAAAATTTACGACCTTTTAAGCGACGAGTTTTTAAATTCAACTCTATCACTAAGTTCATAAAGATTAAATTTGAATTTCTCTTCAAGATAGTCTCGCTACATCACTTTATAGTCTCGTGGGGAGTGCGGTTCAATATCGCGTTCTAAATTCAACTTTATCGCTTAGTTCATAAAGATTAAATTTGTATATTTTCTCTTCAAGATAGTCTCGCTACATCGCTTTAGTCTCGTGGGGAATGCGGTTCAATATCGCGTTTTAAATTCAACTTTATCTCTTAGTTCATAAAGATTAAATTTGTATACTTTCTTTCCATGATAGTCTCGTGAAGCCGCATCAATGATCGAGTAAACACATGACTCGATTATTTGTCTTGATCATATCGCTAAACGATACATCGACGATTATTAGAAATTGCATTTAAATTGATATTTACGTAAAAAAAATAAAAAAATACTTACAAATGAAAGGTTATTCCATCTTTTTTAATACTTGATGTGTTTGACTTGTTTCTGCAAGACTTGACAGCACAAAACGGCATTTTAGCGGAGCACTCGCAGACGTCCTTTCGATGTTTTACGAATACGCAGAGTGTTTGTAATCGATTACGCAAATAGTTTTTATGAAAGCATAAGACTTTTCGATTCGAATAATCTTATACCTCGGCAAAAGGGGAAGCGCCTGTGAGTGTTATCCATTACATAATGATCTAAGCTAATAGACGAACATATGCCACGCAAAACTTTATTTTGTAATAATATGTAGTGATGATATCTAACAAAATTCTCGTAAATACATAATTAATAAGCCCGTAACAGAATAATATTCCTCCTGTGTATTCCTCAATATTACAGGCACCACAATACAGCCCTGAAAATTAAAGTCAATTTCACACGGTAGTTTTAGCGTGATGTGAAACACACACTAGTCTCGTTTAAAAATTTGTATTTGTATGAGATTTCATGGGATTTAATTATTAAATGCTCGATGACATATTTTTAAAATAAGAAAGGAATTAAGACCTTCAACCTGTGAGGTCAAATAATTATTAGATTCAGCCCGCGACTTCGCTCGTGTTCGAATTTTAAATCTTAACGACGTGAAGACAAACAAATTTTATTAAAATCGGTTCTGTCGTGAAAATTTCAGTGACAAAAAAAGGAACAATATATAAATATAATAAATATGTAACTACCTGCTACGTAAGGTATACAAGTTATTTAACCCTGACTAAATAATACTTATTTCGCATAAATTCATATTACAATTATATATTTCAGCTACCAAAGTCGCCAGCCGCCGCCGCCGCCGTGGACCGCCTCACCGACACGTCCAAGTACACCGGCTCGCACAAGCAGCGCTTCGACCAAACAGGCAAAGGCAAAGGCATCGCCGGCCGGAAGGATCTCGTCGACGGCTCGGGCTACGTTACAGGATACCAACACAAAGATACATACGACAAAGCCCACTAAGTTTAAAACTCTCTTATTACGTATATTTCTCATAAATATAGCGTACCTTTCGATATTCTAAATGTATTATTTAATGCACCGGTAGGAACGACGAACGCAGCTATTGTGCAGTGCGTTAATGTTAAGCGTGACTTTAAACGAAGAAGTAAATTTCGATATATTGACGGAAACTAGTATTTGTTTTTGTTTTAATTTATTTAGTTGAAGATGTAACATTCCCATTTATAATAATTGTAAGATTCTGCTTCTCTGATATACTTACCAATATATGCCTTTGTCTTTGTATTTCTAGTCGTAATAATTAGACTTTTGTAAACAATTTTATTGAATTTCATGGAATGTAACACTATATTCAAATTTTAATATAATATATATTTTTTTACGGAATGACGAACCAAGTATTGTCGTCAAAAAGTACAATTTTACATTTTAGCCCCTCCTCGTACAAATAAAAAGGAAACTTATTTCAAATTGATTTACTTTTATTGGTCAACTATATTAATACACATGTTAATGTATAAATAAGTGGAAATCAGATTTTGTAATATGTACGAAATATACCTAAAAGTGTCGTTTTTAGGGTTCCGTAGCCAAAATGGCAAAAACGGAACCCTTATAGTTTCGTCATGTCCGTCTGTCCGTCTGTCCGTCTGTCCGTCTGTCACAGCCGATTTACTCGGAAACTATAAGTACTACAGTGATGAAATTTGATGGGAATATGTGTTGTATGAACCGCTACAAAAATATGACACTAAATAGTAAAAAAAAGAATTGGGGGTGGGGCCCCCCATACATGTAACTGAGGGATGAAATTTTTTTTTTCGATGTACATACCCGTGTGGGGTATCAATGGAAAGGTCTTTTAAAATGATATAAAGTTTTCTAAAAAACATTTTTCTTAAAGTGAACGGTTTTTGAGATATCAGCTCTCAAAGTCGTAAAAAGTATGTCCCCCCCCCTCTATTTTTATAACTACGGGGTATAAAATTCTAAAAAAAATAGAGGTGATGCATGCTAATTAACTCTTTCAACGATTTTTGGTTTGATCAAAGTATCTCTTATAGTTTTTGAGATAGGTTGATTTAACTGTAATTTATTATATTTGCTGCTACGGAACCCTTTGTGCGCGAGCCCGACTCGCACTTGGCCGGTTTTATTAATTTTACCTTTTACAGTAAACATTGCAACTATTAAGTATATCTACCTTTACATAGAATAATTAAACACTTTAAATTTTAAAAGCATTTTCATTTCAATCAAGTACGAAACAGGTACAATAACAGAATACTATATAATATTATAGATCTTCACAAATACTTGAAGTTAATTTATTTAGTTGACAACTTATTACTTAAATCTAAACATATCCATAAAGCCATATATTATTGTATGAAAATCACAAAAAAATGTGCCGCTAAATAATAAACTACACAAACTAAATAATTTTCATATAATTTTCTTAAAAAATACATTATTATAACAGTAAAAGATGGCAACACTGAAGAGAAAAGTTGAGAAATATTGACAATAATAGCACATTTAGAGGAATACATTTATAATAATTTTCATTAACGGTCGTTTATGTTTCATTCTCAAATTAATTTGTGTAAGTTATCGATAACCAACATATATACCTGATCAGATCTCCCATAAGGTCCGTGACTAGTATAACTCCAGATATTGCATTCAATTATAATTATAACAACGATTACAGTTGATATTCTCTAGCTTATACGTGACTATCGTATTGTTTACCCTGTATAAAATAAAAGAATAAAAAGAAAAATTTTAATTCATCAATATAGGGAGAGTAAGCTAAAGTATCGCATCCAATTTTAAAATGTCTCAGATATAAATCTGGCAAGCTGTTTGCTATTTGCCTTTATAATTACTATTTGCCTTTATAATTATTAGAACCAAGTAAATATTATATTATTTCAAAATGAATTACAATATATCCATACTTGTTTTATATTTTAATAAGGGCAAACAGTTTTCCTACCATACGATTACCACATACTATTACAATACCGAAACATGAAATTTTTTGCCGACTTTCTCTTAATAATCTCGTGGTGTTTAAATAAGATTTTAATTGTTTACAACTTTTGCTTAATTCGGCAACGTTGATAATTCGATAGGTCATGCCTCAATAACAATACATGAACAAAGAGATTGAGCGACTGAGATGCATATTAATTATTATTTTTGATATACAAAGACATTTTTATATATCGGACAGAGATCCCATGTCGACCTATTTAGATAGCTATAATTTCTAATTTCACATCGGTAGGTGGGAAATATTCGTATTTTTTGAACAGGTAAAATGTTTGATAAATCTAATCAAATTTTAAATCAAATAAAAAAAAAATCGTTTCCGCATCGTTTACTATAATAACACTTGAATGGAAGCGGATCTATTGTTTTGGTGTACATAATGAAGGTTTAATAACGGCCCTGGGATCTTCATATTATTATGAATTGTTATTCAATTAGGAATTTATACCACATCTTCTCTCTTATATATAAAAATGAATCGCAAAATGTGTTGGTAAGCGCATAACTCGAGAACGGCTGAACCGATTTCGATAATTCTTTTTTTATTATATTCCTTGAAGTACGAGGATGGTTTTTATGTAGAGAAAACGTAAATATGTACCACGGGCGAAGCCGGGGCGGACCGCTAGTAAGTAAATAAAATTCCTACTTTAAAATGATTGAAGCTTTAATATTAAATGACTTAAGGCGATACATTTGATTTTAAATATATATATCTAGTATTAATGATAAAACGCAAAATCTTAGTATGGATTATTGTGTTTAAATTATGTGTTTTAATACGGATATGGTATCTGGCCTTTCAAAATATTGAGTATCAAATATGGCATCTTTATTACATTGTTCCAATAACTTAGTAGGAAACAATGTGTACAAGGGGATGAAAAGTTGATAATATGTACTTGGAAAATAACAAAACAATTTACTTATGACATTTTATTTTATCATTTCCTTACATTAAGATTCAGGTAGATACCTTGATTCTTTTGCGTTATTTCAATAACACGATATATATTATGTTTATCAATTTATATTATTTATACTTATATTCAATTTTCATATACAATACAGTTAAAATACATGAATGAACTCTTTTTTCGGAGTTTAAGTAGCTGCACTTAATTCCAGCATATACATTAACTACCGAATATGTTTGTTTTAAACTAATATACAATATTTAATTGTTAGACTTTGAAACTAAAGCTGTTAATGCCGAGTATCATAATTTCTTCAAACGTAAAAAGTCAACAAGTAGCGGGACTTGACGTC
Source organism: Colias behrii (assembly GCA_029959065.1). Taxonomy (NCBI): domain Eukaryota; kingdom Metazoa; phylum Arthropoda; class Insecta; order Lepidoptera; family Pieridae; genus Colias; species Colias behrii. The sequence goes on along the minus strand of JARWMC010000011.1, from coordinate 5,667,681 downwards.
ATCGTTTTTTATCAATTAATAACAAATATTAATTCAAATAATATCAAATTATCATATACACAATACAAATGTTTATCTATGTTTTTTTAAGTTTATAAATTTTCGGAACACGTAACTATATAAAGGTTATTGCATATACACACATTTAACATATTTATGCGTTGATAATATGAAGGTCTAATGACTAATGAGTGACGAACTCATAAAAATTCACCGAGTAGATACATAAACAGCCAATGTACAAAATCTATTTTCACCATGTTAGTTTCCTTAATAGTGATTTTTACAAATAATGTTACTTTAAAATTTCATAAAAATAAACAAACTTAGACACACGATAACGGAATGCTTACCTATGTAATTCTACCAAATTAATTATTTTGAAATGTCAAAGCACTAATGTTAATTATCGGGATACTACTAAATTACAAATTCACGTCACACTAAACTCTCGTTAAGGAAAGGCTGCGATACGGTTTCACTATCAGATATTATAGTACATTTCATAACGTAATGCTTATCAGTAAAATTATATTTTTCCCTACCAATCTGGAAATGTTTCATTTATATAGAATCCAGTGATGACCAAGGCTCGACACAACAAGAACTTAGTGTCACGTGAGTCATGCTTTTATTGTTTATTATTACATTATTACATTAGCAAACTCTAATGTCACAACGTATCTATTATGAGATACAGTCCAGTCCATTATATAGTTTCAAGATCCTATCTATAGTAAAACATACATTTATATAACATAATAATGCAATATGGAATCAAGATAATATTCATGTATACATCCTAACCTTACTATCACAAGTCAGATTATTCCTTCGGGCCTTCTACATGGGGCCTTCGATTATACTTACTTTCATCGCGAAATAATATATAGCTCGGCTGCCGAGAAGTAATGCGAGAACGAAAGCTCCTACGTATGCTACATATACACCTCCTCCGTGGCTTTTCGCAGCAGAAAGAGTACCAAATGTGACTCCGAGAGCTATCGCCAAAACTATGAGTGCGAGAACCGCGAAAATCGTGCCTCGGACCATCGCCATCCGCGCTCCAACCGACGATACCTTGCGGCAGTGAGGGCATCGCACTGGCGCGTTTTTCAGTGGTTGATACTGAAATTATAACAATATTGACATTTATTGGGTGTAATAAAATTTTAAAATTGTGACCTTCTGGTTCCCAATTTGGTATTCCAACCTTTATCACTTCTAGTAATTTTACAATAAGTACAAACATATTGCAGGAATATGAAATGACAAGCCGAAAAAACAATTTGATAAAAATAACGGTTTAGAATATTTTTAATTAATCATAACGCTTATCTAGAAAGAATACTTAACAAAACATATTTTGGTATAGGACTTTGTTACATAGATCTTTGAATACATTAAATTATTGGTCTACATAGGAAGTGATGGTAACTTTATCATTTCGTGTTATCTTTAATGACACACATAGGTGTTTAAAGATATTTATTATTTAGAATATCTACACTCAATAAGTGTACTGTTTCCTTTCTTTTAGTTTGGTGATACATAGCACGCAGTAATATACTTAAGTTACATGTATATTTTGTGTCTTGCATAATTTTTTTTCTTTGTTGTGTAAAATTAATTAATTAATTCCGTCGTACTTCAACACACTTCAACTTTTAGGTTTTCTACACATAGCCAATGTGACAAAGCTACTTATATAGAAAATAATGTTTTTTCCGTGCTACGATCACTGTCCAGTGTCAGCTTACGACCGATAATGCGATAATGTATTTAGTGTCTTATGTTAAATGTATTCTGAGATTAACATAACCAGCTTCATACCATACAGAACAATATTTACTTTGTATATGTTTAAGCAAGTAAAAACCCTCCACGAATGAGTTTCCTTCTATTCTGTGTTTTTTTTTTTAATAATATGTAGAGCATTTTTTTTACAGCGTAAACAAAGAAGAAGAAGACAATTTATACTATAAACGCCGGGTCGATATTTCCCATCCTCTTTTGTATAATAATATAGCTTTAAAAGGTTATGCGATGACCTATAAATAGAAATGTTGCTATGAAATTACGTCTTTATTGAGCGACCTGATCAATATATAGGTTAAGATGGAAACCATTAAAGTCCACCTTGTCTATTTATAACGACGAAAGTTTGACCATAAATAAAATTCAAAGTGCTATTAGTTAATATTTTTTTAGATACAAAGATTTTGTCCTTTTGAATTCCTTACATTGAATGCTCATGGATTAACCATTTTTCTGTCATTTTACTTCCGATATAATTACGCAAATGATTGCAATTCATTTGAGTTCTATGGTCAATTACTGGCAATCATCCATTGCAACCATTAAAAACAAATGAGACCTACCTATCTACCTACCTACCTAGTGAAGAAGATACATTGTATAGACATACTATTACTACATATTATACAGCATTCTACTGAGAACATTCATCGTTTTTGGAAACATCATTTAAAAATTCACATACATAATTACGTTTCAATCATTTCAATAAACACAAAGTACAGACCGTCGCTCCATGCCCTGCACTATCCCAGTTTATTATTGACCTTGTTTTTTTAAGATGTGTTATATCGATAGCTCAATATTGACTAAATTACAATTCTAGCCTATAATTTCAACATTCCTTATTATGCCTCAGAGCTCGCGCATGGACTGTTATGTGGCAACATTTTACTGTGTGATTGCATTGTTGGTAGTTGCTACCAACAATCTTCGCGTATGCATTACACAATATACCCGCCACCCTAAAACTGAGGGGTGGCGGAACGGAGTCGCAAGATTGTTTGGTTAAGGTCAGAACTGGACAAAACTTAAATGGGATCAACCAAAAGGCACTAGCTTTCAAATAAGAAATCATCAAAATCAGGCATTATTCACATTCACCCAATCGAAAGTAACAGTTTAGGTAACAAACTCAAAAAAAAAAAGAAAGAATCTCCTTCTTTTTAGAAGTCGGTTGAAAAGAGGTATATGCAGGAGGAAGTACTTACACGCACACACACACAGAAGAATATTGCCATACCTCTACATACCCTCATAGGAGGCCCGTATTCTAACAGTGGGAATGTATAGAACTCACCAAAAACGTGTCCTGGCAATGCGCGCAAATGACGCGGCGCATGCCAGGCAGCGTGGGCACGGGCGGCGTGACGGGCGACGGCGCCAGGTTGATGATCCGCTTGCAGTCCGCGCGCGGACATGCGATGCGCTGCGACGACGACTTGCAGATCAGCAAGCAGTTGCAGGGGCAACGCACGTACTTCTTGCCGGGCGGCGCGTTCCGTATCGGCTGCAATTTGTATGATGCGATGTAGTGGCAATAAAATAAATACGAAAAATAAATACGTTTTTATTTCCTACTAGAGATAAGACAAATGCAATTTTTCATTGTTTTTGTGAAACTTTTTTCAAAGAAATAAGAGTTTCTTTAGAATAACAAATATGAATAATTCATTAATTAATATTAATATATTATTAATATTAATATTAATATAAATATTATTAATTAATTAATTATTAATTAATTAATTAATATATTATAAAGGCGAAAGTTTGTAAGGATGTATGGATGTATGGATGTATGGATGTTTGTTACTCTTTCACGTAAAAACTACTGAACCGATTACAATGAAATTTAGCACACATATAGAGGGTAACTTGGATTAACACATAGGATAGTTTTAATCCCGGAAATCCCACGGGAACGGGAACTATGCGGGTTTTCCTTTGCAAACGCGGGCGAAGCCGCGGGCGGAAATCTAGTAATATCATATTTTAGAGCTAACAATATATACAAAACAGAACAATATATTTTTAACTGACCACATCAACCTTTGCGATAATAATACTAATCCTGACCCAATTTCGGGTTCAGTGACCTAATGAAATCTAAACAAATCTGTTTCATTACTCTAAAAGTTCAATTGAATAGAGATTGACACAAGACATGATGTCGGATAGGATTGAATTTGAAAAATTCCAATAACTTTTTTTACCAGAATCAGGTATTGAACTTAGGACCTATAAATCTGTAGTTGTTAGTCTAAAAGTGCAAGTACCACTTTACAAACTAGACAATATATTTAGATCACCTTCAATAATATTACCAGTAAAAGGTACAAAATAAAGGCAGTGGATATGTCCTTTATCAGTAAAAGTATAATGGATATTTGAATGAGAGAGATAATAGTAAATAGACCATTTATTATTAAATAAATAATTATTCAATGAAATATTGAGGTGGAAGAGAAAATCTCAAGATTTTTTTTAGTTTATTAAATACAAGCATGAATTGAAACCTCATCAATGAACATAATACTATAACATCAATGTTATACATTTATGTTGAGCTCGTCAAGTGTGGTAAATATTGATAAGTAAGGCATCAAATTACAATTACTCATCCTGATGGTCAGTATTCTACAATCTCAGATTTTAAGGACACACTTGTAATGATACAACAAATTTGAATCAAATCAATTTGTCTTTCATATTGAAAAGTATGCATGATACTTTTCTAATAATGCATTTCAAATGTATTATGCAATTAACATATACAATGTAATCAGTTATTATGTGTTGTTACTATAATATAGGTGTAGAATAACTGAAGAGAATATATATCAAATTATAAAAATTCCTATGTGCATGGCATTAATTATAAAATGAGCAAACAACGAAAAAATATTTTAAATGGTATAGTAATAAGCTAAGTTGAGAAAAGTTTTTTTTTTTATTTTAAGCTAATAAGCCTATCCATAAGTGAATATTGGGATAATTATAGCAACACAGTGGTGTCACAAACATAATAAAAAATCTAATTCTATTCATGTATAGCAAGCATCAACATTTAACTATCCTTTCACCTTGTTTGTAACAATAACACAAATCATAATTCATACTTAATTTAGTTAAAAAAACTTGTTGAACAACTCATGTAATGTTCAGCCCATTATTGTATAACAAAATACATATATGTTATAACATGTTTGATACTCACCGTTGCTTCATTACATTCAGAACATTTTACAACATGCTGCTCCCTTTTACCAGATATGTCAATCATTGCTTGACAAACCCGGCAAGTGACCATTGGCGTGCCTGCTTGCTGGTAAGGTGGAGGAAGTTCATCCGGACCGATCGGCGATATGGTGCTGACATTCTCCTCCTCTGTCAATACAAAATGCCACAACCTTGCGTGATACAAATAACTACGTAACTTGTTGTTACGCTACGTTATGGATTCCATGTCAAATTAAACTAGTTGCACAATTTATAGATTTGAGAAAATAAAGGTAATAAATAAATGGAGTCATTTCAGCAATGTTTAAAAACATAAAATAAAAATAAAAATTAGTTGAATCATCAGCTGTCAAAACAATTGTTCTCCTATAAACTTACCATCTCTAAGCAGAGGCTGATTTTCACTTTGTCCATCACCCATGATGCTAACACTAATAATTTTTAATCAATTGTGCAGATATTTTGTTTATTACGATTTTTCCGAAATAAAATTGTAATACCAACTTAACTTCAGGTACATTCACAGAAAAAACTAAACCAGTTTGACAATTTATGACAATAAATCTTTCGGTGTTGCCGTATGCCGACGTTTGAAGCCTATTATTAATTGTAGACATAAATTATGATTTTATCTATGTTGAAAACGCGATAAGAATAAAGAAATACTTCGATAAAATCCTTAGATCATTAAGTAATGGATAACACTCGCAGGCGTTTCCCCTTTTGCCGAGGTATAAGATTATTCGAATCGAAAAATCGCTTTCATAAAAACTACTTGCGTAATCGATTACAAACACTCTGCCACTCTGCGTATTCGTAAAACATCGAAAGGACGTCTGCGAGTGCTCCGCTAAAAATGCCGTTTTGCACTGTCAAGACTTGCAGAAGCAATTCAAACATGTCGAATATTAAAAAAGATGGAATAACCTTTCATTTGTGTATATTTTTTTATTTTTTTAACGTACTGTTAGTTTGTGGTGTATTTGTGTTTTAAAAAAAAAACACAAAATTAGTAAAAATTATTTATTTTCACAACACAACTTTTATACACACACAATATATATATTTCACTTTACGATTCACAATATAGAACTTAACGAATTCTATAATATAGAATAGGGATTCGTCCCCTGCACCCCGCGCGGTTACTGGTACTGGTGCTCCTCTCAGGCTAAGCCGGTGAAACCGTAGCTTAGGTGGTTATGCGACCATTAAGAGAGAAGCCCCTAAACTAAGAAATCAACGCTTTATATACATACAATATTGCTGACACCGCGATATAGGCCGGTGGGGTTTATAGCCCAAGTCAGCAATATTGGACAATGTAACACAATGTAACAACAATGTAACACCTCCCTCCTTTAAAACGGAACATCCTACAATAAAAGGATGTGAGTAGAAATAGTAAACAAGAAATAGTAAATAAGAGGAGGTAGGGTATTGAAATTGAAACAAAATAATCTCGAAAAATCTAAATTACTGAAATTGAAATTAAAGCAAAATTGAAATAGTAAATATAAAAGAAAAATAAAATTTGAATAATGATGTGGGGATGCAGAGAAGAATACGTGACACAAAAAAAATAATCAAAATTTAATAAAATAATACAGAACAATAGTAATTTTATGATGTAGGAACTAGCATAATAATAAAAATAAAAACAACAATGTAGAATTGAAATAGCACAACATTTATATATAAGAATTGAAATGGCATAACATTAATTTACGATGTAGAAATTAAATCATTAATGTAAGATTTAGTAATAAAATTAAACAATTGAAATAAAACATTTTACAATTAAAACAATTTATGATTTAGAAATTAAAATAAGAATAACATTATTCTAGGATTTAGTAGTAAAAAAATTGAAATAGTATAACATAAATTTACGATATAGAAATTTAATTAAGATAATATTAATCTAGGATTTAGTAATAAAATAAAAATAAATTGAAATAGTATAGCATCGACTTACGATTTAGAAATTGAATTAGGATAATAATAATCTAGGGTTTAGTAGTAAAATAAAATAAAAAATTTGAAATAGTAATAACACATCGATATTGGGTCTAGAAATAAGATTTAGAAATTAATACAAGCTAACATTTATATAAGAAATAGGAATAAAAATTAAGGCACATAAAAATAATATGAAACTGGATGTAACAAGATTTAGAATGGCAATACAATGATATTTAATTAAATTCTAAATTTCTCCTTATAGATCTAGGAGAAGAAGAGTCATCAGATACTTCATTCATTTCAAAATGTGTTGTTCTTGATCTGTGCTCTATGGCTGTTGTCGATCTTGTATGAACACGATTGAAGATTTGTACACAACAATTAGAATTTTGTCGACTTCGAGAATTACAGAAACAGCGATAAAGTTTATATGAAATGAATGAAAATACTGTTATTGATAATAAGGTAGTTATAATGCTAAAGTAATAGCCGTAACGAATGTGATACGGTTGGTTTTCTATCTTTGTTAATTCGTCGCTATTCTGATCTAATCTATGAGAAACATATTGTAAAGAATCAAGATTGATGTGAGATAACTTTATATGAGTAAGATGAGGGATGCTGTTATTGATTCTAGTTTTGGAACAGCAATCATCTTCTATAATATTAAAAGTAGGAGTTTGTATATGAATTTTAAGTTCAAATTCACTAGAAGGCGTGAATTGTAATAATTTATGAAATGCTTTACAATTTTTAGGCACTTTAAGAATACCGGATCCAACTATATCATAATCGTTAATAATATCATCACAATTCATTGTTAACTTAGAAATATCTGATTGTACATATATCCATCTATTATTACTAATTTTCTGCCATATATCTATACTACCAAGAATTAATTTATAGTCACAATTAGTGGGGAGTTCATGAATGTACTCTGTAAGGATAGACACTTCACACGTGGGGTTAGAAACACTGGACTCAATATTACTGAGTTTACACACAAGATTTGCTCGTTATCACTTTACGCTCACTTAGATTGTCAAACGCAAAGTAAGTTAACTTGTCCGTGGTTATTGCCAAGTATTTAGCGTTAGGTTTTATCATTGCAAAAGAGTGCGGGTTATTGATGTCATGAGGAGTTGGTAGAGCGTAGACATGAAATAGATTGTACTCTGTAAGTGTAACTAAAGGAATCTTAACAACAAAAATAAGCTTACTGTCGCTCATAAATGAGGAAATGTCGGCAATATCAAGAAGGACGTGTATATTATTTAATGCGATAGGAAAGTTGACATTAATTTTATTTAAGCTAGATGTTAATTCTTGAAAAAGTTGAACTGGACTTAAAATCGAAGGATGAACTACATTCAATTTGCCAAAAAGAATAGCATCAAGTAAGTTTCTAAGATTGGAATTTAAAATCATAAGGGAACTTTCGAGAGCACTAAACGTCATAGCGAGATGAAAATTGACTTGGAGTTTATTTGTATTCTCAGAAAATGATTCGAATATTTTGTTTAGCTTTTCCATATTTTCATTTAAAGTTAGTTCATTGTCATTGAGTCTGTGAATAGTTTGATTAAATGTGGAAATAGTAGAAGAGACGGTATGTATTCATCAAAGTTGCCAAGTGTCTTTGAATAGTCTTAGATGATGTCATGATTCCTGGCGCGATGGCCCTGGAAGAGAATTTTCATGAGCTAGTTTAATTTCGTCAACGTGAAATCTAGTATGTTTGCGATTGATAAGAATAGTAACGTTGTTGTTGTTATGAATTTTGACGATTCTGTACGGGCCTTTCCAGATGGGAGACAGTGCTTTACGTAACCTATGATGATGTTTTATATATACCATATCCCCGACATTATAAGACACTACTCGCGAATGCTTATCATAATACTGTTTCGATCTTTCTTTACTTCTAAGAATATTTTCACGAGCTAAGTTTCGAGATATAGAAAATTTATGCTTAAGTGTTTTAATATAGTCAGGATAAGTAAAGTCAGGTGAAATGTCATAAATTGAACTTGGAATATGAGGCTTGCAACCAAATAAAAGTTCGTGAGGAGTAAAGTTAGTAGATGAATGAACAGCGGAGTTATAAGATATTAGAGCGGTAGGAAGATACTTATGCCAGTCATCTTGATTTTCACTAACATATGATTTGAGATATTCTTTGAGAGTTGCATGACTCCGTTCGAGAGCACCATTAGTTTGCGGATGATACGGAGAAGAAAAGAGATGTTTAATCTTAAAAAGGGAAACAACATTTTTATAAACTTCAGCGATAAAATGGACACCTTGATCAGACAAAAGCGTCTTAGGAATACCGAAATGAGAGATAAACTGAATAAGACATTGAGATGTTTGTTCTGCCGTAGAATTCTTTATAGGATACGCCATAGAATACTTAGTTAAATCGTCTTGAAAAGTGACAATGTAGCGATAATTCTCAGGACCAGATTCTGGTAATGGACCAACGATGTCAGTCGCAATTCTCTGAAGAGGCTCATGGGAAGTAGAAGTTATTTCCATGGGAGCACGATTAGTAGCACGTAACGCTTTGTTTTGTTGACATTGAGGGCAATTTCTAACATAAGACTCGATTTCGGATCTCATATTTTTCCAGTAATATAGTTCTTTCAATTTACTATACATGCGTGCAAAACCAGAATGTCCGCCTACAGGTGAGTCATGATTGTCTTTTAGGATAGTTGGGACTTCAGTAGGGGTAGGATAGATCATTTTGTTATGATAAATATTAATCTTAATTCCAGTTTGATTAAAAACGTAAATAATCATCTCATAAATTAATGGAAATCTTAGTTTGTCAAAAGGATTTGAGAAATCAGATATAGAAATTTCTTTTACATTAGGATGATATATAACTAATTGTTTACGTAATTCTTTTAAGACTAAAAATATATATTTATAAGATGCAGATTCAAAATGATGGACTTTTGTAAAAAGATGGAAGTAAATCTTGTTATTAACTGTTGAAATTTTGATTTTATGCAGTTCCTTTTCTGATAGTATAAAGGACTGTTTGTCATCTAATAATTCTAAGATATCATTGCAATAAGGGTTTGAGTCATCTAGATCGATTGATGTTGGATAAGCTATAACTGAACAAGTTGTCTTTAAAAGATTTTCATTATGTTCAACAACTTCGGTATCACACATTGTGGGACTAGAACGGTTTCTAATAAAGGATTCATAGGATAGGTTGGTGATAAGTCTTGTACCGTCAGTGTCGTTGATGTCGTTAATAGCGTTAATAGGAGGTCGAGATAAGGCATCAGCGTTGGAATTTACTCTACCAGGTTTGTAAATAATTTCGTAATCATATTCTTCTAACTTTAATCTCCAGCGCACCAGTTTACTGCTGGGATCTTTGCAATTAAAAAGCCAGACTAATGGGCGATGGTCGGTGACAATTTTGAATTTCCGACCGTAAAGATAGGGTCTGAAGGTTTTAACACCAAAAAGAATTCCTAACAATTCTTTCTCAGTTGTACTATAATTACCTTCGGCTTTATTAAGTGTTCTAGAGGCATACGCGATTGGGAGATCTTTACCAATATCACCTTGAGATAAGATTGCGCCTAATGCATAATTAGAAGCATCTGTGGTGAGTATAAAATCTTTAGAAAAATCAGGATATTGGAGAATGGGAGCATTAGTCAACATGGATTTAAGGGATTCAAATGCTTGAGTTTGAGATTGAGACCAATTGAATTCAACATCTTTTCGAAGTAAGGAAGTAAGTGGCTTTGTGATTTTGGAAAAGTCTTTAATAAACTTTCGATAATAGCCTACAAGGCCGAGAAAGGATTTTATATCTTTAGGATTTTTAGGAATAGGATATGAGATAACAGCTTTTACTTTATCGGGATTAGGAGATACACCTTTATCAGTAATAGTATGACCGAGATAAGCGACTTCACGACGAAGAAATTCGCACTTATCTGGTTGCAACTTTAGATTATGTTCTCTAAGTGCTTCGAATATGAGTCGGAGTTTGTGGATATGGGAAGACAGATCGTGGCTGTAAATTATGACGTCATCTAAATAAATAAAGCAGTGGAGACCTTGAAGACCTGATAGGACTTGGTTCATTAACCTTTGAAATGTAGCGGGAGCATTTTTCAAACCAAATGGCATTCTTGTGTATTCAAAGTGACCATTGGGAACTGAAAAGGCTGTTTTTGCAGCGTCGCTATCACTCATACATATCTGGTGGAATCCAGATGCTAAGTCCAGGGTACTGAAGTATTTGCTATGTCCTAATTGGTCAAGAATATCAGTTATATTAGGAATAGGATAGGCGTCACCGATTGGTGGTATGGGCGACCAAGGGATGAAAAATCCCCTTTACTTCTGACACCAATGTTAGTTTGTGGTGTATTTGTGTTTTAAAAAAAAACACAAAATTAGTAAAAATTATTTATTTTCACAACACAACTTTTATACACACACAATATATATATTTCACTTTACGATTCACAATATAGAACTTAACGAATTCTATAATATAGAATAGGGATTCGTCCCCTGCACCCCGCGCGGTTACTGGTGCTCCTCTCAGGCTAAGCCGGTGAAACCGTAGCTTAGGTGGTTATGCGACCATTAAGAGAGAAGCCCCTAAACTAAGAAATCAACGCTTTATATACATACAATATTGCTGACACCGCGATATAGGCCGGTGGGGTTTATAGCCCAAGTCAGCAATATTGGACAATGTAACACAATGTAACAACAATGTAACAGTACATTTCTAATTAAATGCAATTTCTAATAATCGTCGATGTATCGTTTAGCGATATGATCAAGACAAATAATCGAGTCATGTTTACTCGATCATTGATGCGGCCCCACGAGACTATCATGGAAAGAAAATATACAAATTTAATCTTTATGAACTAAGAGATAAAGTTGAATTTAAAACGCGATAATGAACCGCATTCCTTACGAGACTATCTTTTAAAGAAATACAAATTTAAGTTAAAAAGTTGAATTTAGAACGCGATATTGAACCACACTCCCCACGAGACAACTTGGAATGAAATACAAATTTAATCTTTATGAACTTAGAGATAGAGTTGAATTTAAAAACTCGTCGCTTAAAAGGTCGTAAATTTTTACGACTTTCGTGACACAAATTATTTTTGTGAATGTGTGATTGTATTTCAATAGTGTGAGTTACCCTCCCCGCACCAAAATCAGCAGAAAGTTTAGTTAGAACATTTGCCAGCGTACTCCATCCATTACTTAATGATCTAAGATAAAATCGGAATTAATTAGGTTATTTGTGATCTACATAATATCTAAATTATGTTTGGTTTCTATAATATTTAAGGCTGCAGTCTAGCAAAATTGCGTTTTCAACAAGTTATTTGACAATTTTTTCCCGGTTAATGAAATGATAAACTGATTTTTTTTTCTTGTTTATAAAATAGTGTTATATATGCAATGCGCGTGAATTTTTTCACATTTATAAAGTTACTTTATGTTACCTTAATCAGGCCTTCAAGATAAGTCTCTTTCCCCCAAAGACATTTCGAGCTAATTTTGTGCACTCACTACGTAGTCCAGTCTGTGGGGAAATGTAAAAGCCTCTGCTCTACAAAAGGTGGCGTAGAAAATGTTTTGAAACAATATTGTTTAGGTATGAAAGGTTAATAAAAATCCAAGTTTTCGACCTTGACGGACACAGGCGCTAGCCGCCATCTTGAATTAAAGGTGCTAAAATTAGGTATATTTTAAATAACTTCTCAATTGTTTACTAAATCACAAAAGTGTCTATGAGGGGTTCAAAAAAGACAAAATTACCTACATTTTTTTCATACATGATTATTCTGTAAGTCTTAAAGGTAAAAAGTTACAAGCGACGGAAATAATAATATTTACAGAAATCATATAATTTTAATTTTGTTTAAAAATTGTGCAGCTATCATTTTTTAATTCTTTTTGATGGCCCGGGCTGGTTAATGGTGGCTTCTTCATTATCGTCGCTGAAATTTTCTGTTTCATTGTCTGTATTTTTAGTTTCCAACCATGAAATTTCGTCGTCATCACAGTCTTCGTTATCTATCTGAATCTCTACTGCATTTTCACACAGCTGACCACTGTGGCTGACCACTACAGAATCCACAAACAATAGAGCATTTTAATCCAGCTTTTCTGCAACTACATGCTTTGCTGCATCCTTTTTTACAGTGGCAAGAAATTACACTTAAAAGCATCTGAGGTGCTGCTTTCTCTGTCGTTGTTATTGGAGTGAGCCTATTGGTGTCATATCTCCAGCCCCAGTCTTCTGGATTTTTTTCAATTCCATACCATTTTTGGACTTGGTGGTATGTCCTAAACGCATGATACCATGCAGCGTCCTTTGTTGGCGGCAAAGAAGCAAGTTTAAATTTACTTTTTATTGATAACTAAGGATTCCTTATCCATGTCCCCTCTGTACAAAGTTACTAGAAAGCGTGCTCCAGCGTCTTCGATTTCTTCTGGTCATGACGACGAAATTTCATGGTTGGTAACTATACCCGGCTCGGCGAATGATGATTCCTATGACACTGACAGTTGTTCTCAAGAGACAAACTTGTAATGGCGTCACCATTAAATTAGAAACGTATTGGAGGCGTCTAAAAATGGCATTTATTAATTTTTACGTAGGTTTATGCCATTACAATGATATTCTGTTGGAATTATAACAATTTTTAACATTTACGAGAAATTATATCAATCTGACTTTACGTTTACGTCCTACAAAACGTACATCGTTGGCATTTATCGACTAGTGCGGAAAGTATCGATAAACAAATTTCGATAATGGAAACGATTTCACATTTTTTCCATGCTTATGCTTTAGTGCATTCACTATTGAATGGAATAGAAGATCGCAGCATACAACAATTGCATACTCAAGAAAATTAAAAAAATTATAACTATAGGACAAAGCGAAATTAAACAAAAGCTGTTTAACTATTATTTTTATTTAAATATATTTTAGTCTGAATCTGATGAAATCAGTGCTTGCGCCTCTAATTCAGAATCAGAACTATAACTGCTGTCGCCTACGTTTATTAATAGCGGTTGATCTACAATGGTGTCGTATCGCACATCTCGATCCCAATCATCGTAGCAAAGTTTTTTAATCTTTTCTACGTCTTTCCTCCAATTATCCGGAGTGACTTCACTGCAAGCTTTTTCCAATAATGTCAGCATTTTATTGGCTGTAAATGTTATTATATTTATGTTTTGGTTATTTTTATATTTTACTCACCTACTTAATCTATGCTTAAAAACTTAAATTCATACAACAACAACATAATAGACGTTAAAAATTTTAGTTATAAATTCAGTTTATAATATTTGTAAAAACATGTTTACCGACGTCGCTGAATGCAAACCACGCCTTTGCCTATAAAATAGTAAAGTATCGACACGACCCATCATACGAGCAATCACTAAGACGAACTGTCATAGGGATCATCATTCGCCGATTCGGGTATAAAAATACAGACAATGAAACAGAAAATTTCAGCGACGATAATGAAGAAGCCACCATTAACCAGCCCGGGCCATCAAAGAGAATTAAAAAATGATAGCTGTACAATTTTTAAACAAAATTAAAATTATATGATTTCTGTAAATATTATTATTTCCGTCGCTTGTAACTTTTTACCTTTACTTACAGAATAATCATGTATGCAAAAAATGTAGGTAATTTTGTCTTTTTTGAACCCCTCATAGACACTTTTGTGATTTAGTAAACAATTGAGAAGTTATTTAAAATATACCTACCTAATTTTAGCACCTTTAAGTCAAGATGGCGGCTAGCGCCTGGGTCCGTCAAGGTCGAAAACTTGGATTTTGATTAACCTTTCATACCTAAACAATATCGTTTCAAAACATTTTCTACGCCACCTTTTGTAGAGCATAAATACCTACAGACTGGATTAACGTTGCAACCGATTACAATTTACACAATTTGATCAGCGCATAAATATCCTTACAGTCGTAATTCAAATCTGCTGAATACAATTGCCGAAAAACTTATGATTTTCTTAATTAGAACGTTATAAATTCATTAAATTTCCAATTTTTTGCCTTACAAAAAACTTTTAGCAGTATTTATCAATATAAATACTGCTAAAAGTTATTTTTTCCATTAATTTATTCGAGTTGGTTGAAGACCAATGAGCTCTCGTTAGAGAGTAGTATATTCTTTGCCAATGAGTATTAATCCTTTAAAAAATTTTTTTTTTAATTTTGATAATTCTTTAAATATTAAAAAAATATTTAAAATAATTAGGAAAAATAGTCGCGCTCCTTGGGCCGGAGCGTTCTGACGTGTTCTCTACGCTCGATTTTCCTTCATACCGAAGTGAAAGTTGCTCTACTTCATTAAATTTAATATTTTTGTTAATTGATTATTTTTATCTTAGTTTTGTGCAAATATTCGTATTTTGAAACATTTGATTTCGATATGGAAAATAAACGAAAAAAATATGCGTGTATCTACTAGGAAAAAAATTATCTTCGAACATAAAGTTAGTGAAACCAAATAGATTACAAAGGTGATTTGCAACAATTTCGTTATTTTACGGGGTGTCAGTAAAGGGATGTATATTTCTTTAAAACTAAAGTAAGCTCATAAATTTTCTTATAATATATTTTTTTTTGAAGTTCCAAAAATGTTTATTATTCGTTTGAGAAATACGAAATATAATATAAACTTGTATTGAGAACTTGAACTTGGGACATACGGGGAAAATGATTTGTTTACTCCAAAATTCCAAATATGTCGAGGTGTTTTCAGTTTTTCTTCTAGTCATTTTGAACGTAGCGGCATGTTGTTTGATTATTAATTTTGTAACTTAAATACAGGATGTTGGTTTTATATTCTGATCTTACAGACGCGCTGACAAATTTAGTCCACCATTTCTAGTTTAGTCCACCAACTCTAAGTACCAATATTAAAACGAATGGATTATCATCACATCATCAAAACTCAGATGTAATGGAAGATCACAATAACATAGAAAATTCAATGGGTGTTGAGAACTAAACAAACACAAGTAACAGAGACGCAAAGAATAAAAAAGAGGACGAAAACGATAATTCGTTGATGCTTTCCCTTTTCGACGTATTGTTAGGGTACATCACCAATCTGCAAAAAACAAAACTGATGATTCCCAATTGCTGATTAAAAATTAAAAACAAATAATCGACAACAGTGGTGAAAATTTGCTGATCACAATGAAACATCCTTCAGTGGTAGCAGATTTACTCATTTAAAATGTATCGGTGAACAGCGTAAAGGAGAGGAGGACAGGAAAACATTATGAATGTGGATGGTGGATTGTATACAGGGTGTTATCGATAAGTATGTGCAGGCGATTATGACGTTATTATTGCAGGTATCAAAAAACTTAAAACTGATATCGAAATTACTTTACCTAATGAGCAAAATGACAATAATAACTTTTTAAAAGTATAACGAGAAATATCTAAAAAATTTACTTTATACACTCCCATATCAAGAAGGGAAAATGGGACTAGTAGAAGTTAAATGTCTAATTCCGGCAAAAGACATGAATGCGGAAGATGCGGTTAAAAATAAAAAATTTAATATTTGAAATACAATGCAAAAAAATAACACTTTTGTCATAGATAAGAATCATGACTATTTTTTCCAAATTCAGGGACAACTAAACGTTGCAGAAGCAGAAGTCTGCTTATTTGCTGTTTGGACTGGAGTGAATCATGATCGTCTAATATTAATTTAGTGAGAAACGTCTTCCCAGTTCAAAATGGAGAAATAAACCATCCACACGAAGACCGACATCCGCGCGGACGGAGTCGCGGGCGGAAGCTAGTCAGAAATAAATATCTTTTGTTTTCATTTGCGCATTTTTCTATTTTATAATTTTTTACACAAACATTACATTTTTTTTATTATATACAAAATTTGTTTATCCGTTTTATTAGTGAAACTGAACAACTTTCACTAAGAAACTTAGGTCGAAAAAAATGTATAGAGTTATGCATTTTGTATGGAAAGCTTATTTTTTTTATATTTCGTCCAAATTTCTTTGTAAAAGTTGATCAGTTATATAAACATGAAGTTGAAGATATCAATAGAACGTATTCGCAAATTTTGTGTACTGATAAAAAAAAATTACCCGGTGTAATTTTCACGAAAATTGTTTCAAATTGTCATTTTTGGTACTTATTATGAATATTAAATTATGCATACGGATGATTTAATTTTTACCGAAAAATTAATTTTTAAAAATTAAGTGGAGCAACTTTCCCTTAGTACATTTGTATTATTTACATATAGGCGCACGCACAGGCGCACGGGATGCATTTGTTTGCACTACTAGACCAAGCCCTTAAGAAAAATAGAAAATACATGAAAATACACGTGCTTCAAAATCAAAGCGACATTGACTCATATCCAGTATCTGTGCCAGTATCCATGTCAATTGTCAATGTCATAACCATGTGTTGGTTTGAGTGATTTGAATTTTGTATTAGATTTTTAAAGTTTGCATTTTTATTTCTAGGTATAATTGCTGAAATAAAAACCTGAAATGGAGACTAAAGTTCATAGGTTTAGGTATTATAATCCTAAACCAGAATCAATTGTTTGCGTTTCACATAATAAAAGCAACAAAAAACTAGCTTTGGCTAGGTAAGTGATATTATATCATAATTTTATTTCCATTTTAAGTAGCATTAATAACATAATTGTACTTTTTACAATTTTCAGAAAGAATGCGTCAATTGAAATATGGGACATAAAGCATGCCCCATTCCTCTTACAATGTATACCAGGTGCTGAAAATGCTTCTGTGGAAGCTTTAGGTTGGGTGAATGATAGACTTCTATCAACTGGTCTTGGAGGTGCATTATTGGAATGGGATCTTGATACACGTCGTATCAAGAAAACTGTCATGCTCACTGGTTATGCAGCTTGGTGTTTAGATGTTAATGACAACAATACAGCAGTTGCGGTTGGAACAGAACAAGGCTATGTTAATATCTATTCAGTTGAAAATGACGATATAGTTTATCAAAAGCTGTTTGACAAACAAGAGGGTAGAATACTGTGCTGTAAATTCGATAAGACTGGCAATGTTCTTGTGACAGGTATGTTATAGATATTTTAAATATAACCAAATAAACATTTTTTAATTCTAATACTGTTCTATAATATTCAATGTGCAATTTTTTTCAAGGTTCTATTGATACTATCAGAGTATGGAATGTAGATTCAGGACATGCAACTTGTCGGATTTCTTGTAAAAGAAGAGGGAAGGAGGTTATAGTATGGAGTGTTGGAATATTGTCTGATAATGTTATTGTTGCTGGCGATAGTCATGGTAGACTCAGTTTTTGGGATAGTGTAATAGGAGATCAGGTTGGTACAAAGGAAATATTATGTAATATTAATTTTTGACTAATTTTTTCCAGGTTTATTTACATAATTAATATTACAATGAGTGACCAAAATGTTTTAAGAATTAGGTTAAAGATTACTAATAACAAATCATTACAGATTGAGTCCTTTGCAACTCAAAAAGCAGATATATTATCTGTGGCAATATCAGATGATGAAAAATCTCTATACTGCAGTGGCATAGACCCAATAATAACAATGTATGTTAAAGTTGATAATACTGGCGACCAGTCTGGAACACAATGGGTCAAAAATATACAAAGATATATTCATGAACATGATGTGCGGTAGGTTCATATAATTATGTTATGTTGCTACATTTTCTATAAGGGATACTTATATAGAAGAGTTATGGGTACCTTCTAAGGAAGTGTAAATAAATTTACATTTTTGTCAAGTGTTTTTTAAAAATAATTATTCAATTTATTAAGCTAAACATATAGGCATATAATGCATTTAGAAAATTTTATAGCCATGATTTTGTATGTATTTAAATGTGTTATCGGATATCTTGCTCACTTAGCATTTTGTGTGCTGATTTAAATAAAAAATTGGATTAAATACTTTCATCATTAATTTATGGTCTCTTTTTGATTCTTGTTATCAGTGCCATTTAGTTTTAATCCATCAGGCCCCGGAATCACAGACACAATAGAAAATCTATTGTGTCGCGGTCGGATCTGGCCGTTCGGGGCTCAATACCCATTGAGCCCATGAACCCATTGAGCATATTGTCTTAACAATATGTTTTTCTCTCTTTGTTGCTACCCAACAAATTAAAGATGAACATATAAAGGACAACATAAACAATGGTTACATACAATCCAGTTGTTTTAATTGTCATTAATTATTTTCAGAGGACTTGTCATTAGCGGTGAAAGGTTAATATCTGTGGGGGCAGATGGATATCTTACACTGTCTAGTTACCCACCAAAAAAAGTTATGAGAATCCCACCTATGATACCCAGCCCTCGTACAGCATTTTGTGCCCTGAAAAAATCACTCCTACTTAGGTATGTAAGAAAGCCAATGCTTATAAAATTATTAATATCATAGTAATTAAAGGAAAATGCATGACTACAGAATTTTTTATTACTAGCTGTACTATGTGGTTTCCCCCGCAGACGAATCCACGGCCAAAAGCAAATATTTCGCAATGTTAATCTGGTATATAAGTTACTTCACTGCCAAGTATCAACAAATTCTGCTAAGTCGTTTTTGCTTGAAAGAGGAATAATCACGTGTACATTCTTAGAAAGTTCCTTGTTTATAAGATTTTTAGGATTTCTACTACTTAAGTTTCTTACTTAGTATTTAATATCTTTTGAAAAAATATTTCTTATCTTTAGGTACAGTAATCACCTGGAAGTGTGGCAACTTGGCTCATATGCGCGAGATGATAGCGGCCAAATAATAGTTGACAGTAACATCAAAGAAGAAACCCAAACAAAGAAATCAGGGGACTTAGAGAATGATACGACTCTCTTCCATATCAACAACCAACAAAAGGAAAGAAGCTTAAAAGTAACTGAAGAACCCATTAAACTAGTATCAGTACAAGCAAAATCGAAAAAACAAATTGTATGCTCTGAAATGTCGCCAAATGGAGATCTCATTGTGTATTCTACAGAGAGTGATATAAGAATGTTAAAATTGGTAAGTGTATTTTTGTTAATTTCGTGTTTCAAGTCTATTATCATTTATGATGTACAGTACTCCAAAAGTAATAATGCGCATAGAAATCTTCGTCACTGTTCGGCAACTGTCATATTCCTGGAGCGTCCGAAGATGATATGTATATAGAGTGGTTAAATGCATTTTCTTCATGGTCTAATTATGTGTTTTGTGCTTAAAGAGATTAATATTTATTTGTAAGTAACGATTTTGTTTCGATAATTCTTTGTAATTAAATAGCGAGGATAACCCCACGATTGCGAATATATCTTTGTTGGATTGATTTACTTGGAAAATTTTATAGTACTTTTAAAGTGTCTTACTGAAGCTGGTGTAATGATGGAAGAAAAGAAGGTTAAAATAACACAAAATTTATATTGTATAAAATATGGTTTTCAAACACAGGTTTACATTTAAACCATATAAATCTAATCATTAAAATCTCAGTTCAAAAGTATTTACAGTACTGATCATTCTTCATTATTAAGACAATTACAAAAAAATAAAAATAAAAACAATCAAAATCAGGAATTATATTTATTTCTGACATTTTAGATACATCGGAACTTTCATTATGCTCTTCTTCATTTTCACTTTCCCTACTGCCATCACCTGTGTAAATCATTTCATCGATTAATTCAATTCACCTTTAAAAACAAAACCAAGAAAGGTATGTAATAGCAGCTCTATATAATTCCACACAGAGAGAACACTTGCAGTCACCACCAATATTTAAAGACGACTGACGGATTTTTGAGTTTTTTGACGGACAGGCTACCGTCACCTACCGCCCGATTTGTTTTTGATTGTGTATGACCATGAATTGACTTCTATTTCTTTTGAACAAGGTGTAAAATGCAAGTGCATTGTTTAGGGCTCTTACGATTCAATGATTCGAGTGTTTTCGGAAATACGACAATTAGCGAAGATTTGCATGCGCATTATTAATTTTGGAGTACTGTACATATTTGAATACATCAAAAATTATTCGGGCTATGGATGTCGTTGGGTTATGGTTATGGGTTAGATTTATTTCTCTTTTTTTTTTGAATATTATGTTTCGTTTGTAGGATGAAGATCAGGGTAATATATCGCTAAGCAAAGTCATTATAAATGGTGTGAAGGCGTGCGATCGAATTGTTTTCACAGAAGATTCTAAAAAAATGATTGTGCATCATAATTCAGAGTTGTTCCTTCTACAAGTAGACCCTGATGCTGGGGCCTCTGTTACAAATTCTGTATCAACTGTTAAACGTAAGTAAATAAGCGTCGAATTATGTCGTTACTGTTGCATAACATTCAAATGAATAAATGCATTGGGCAATGTTTAAAATCATATCCTTGTTTGAAATTAAATTAATTCTTTTCATCATTAATTAATAAAAAATATGATATATGATTGATTCCTTTATAAATGATAATGATAACATTGAGATAGCAAGTATTGTGATAAATATGATCGAACTGTCTTGTTAAAATATATAAGGGTAGAAATATTTTATTCACCAGAATGCTCCAAAATTTAAATCCATAAATGTTTGTATTTTTAGATTTAAAAGGAAAACCCATCCTTCATCTAGTGATATCTGTAAAGTACCCACAAGGTTATATTCTGGCCATAGCCAATGTTAAAGGAGATATATCAGTGTGGGGGTTGAAGAATAAGAAATTGTGTCACATGTATGATGTACCGAAACACACTTGTATTCCATCCAGTATGGCGATAATCAACGGGCTACTTGTTATCGCTTATGTTGACCAAAAGGTATGTATTTATTCATTCCACAGCCAAATTATGTTTGTTTATCTTAATAATAATAATAATCCGTGAAAAATCTCAAATTGTGCACTTTAATACAAATTATAAATCAAATAACACATTCCTTTTATGTAGTTGTCTCAATAAGTTTCAAATTATGTATTTGTCATTTAAGAAAGATAGAGAGGAATTAATTTCATAAAAAAAAATTTAAATTAAAAAAAAAAAATTCATTTGTGATGATGAAGAATAAGATTCACAAAAGTCATTTGTATTTATAGATTTACTTTATTTTAATAAATATAACATCTTAATATATTTTAATATTATACCAGGTGATAGAATACGATATAATGAAGGAAAAGATGTGGAGTTGGCCCCAACACGGCAGCGTTCCATACTGGGCGAGCCGCAACATGGCCGCCAAAACGATAAGCAAGCATCCCGCGAGAAATGCGTATGTTTTTACCGATGAGGTTTCCCTTTGGGCGGTGGAAAAAACTGCTGTGAGTATTAAATAGTGCTTATTTAAGTAGCACGCAAGAAAATGAAAAACGATGTTTTATTACTCATTAATAATGTAGATTCAAATAATTGACATCATTTCAAAATTTTAAGCTACTTATTTTTTTATTTTAATGAAAACTAGATCAAAAATTATGGTACACGTATTTTTTTGCTTTTTCTAAATATCGAAGTTTTCATTCATCTTTTTGAGTTTTAAAATCATCTCATTCTAAAATGTCTTAAGCGCCAAATGACGTCATACATACGGAGGAATACATTTTTTCCTTTGCCACATACCTAGTTTAAATTAAAAAAAAATCTTGACAGTTGACATTTTGGCACATTTGTCACTTTGATTCGTCAAGCTTTGTAAATATTGTTATTTGTTATTTGCTGATCCAAATTTTAAACAAAAGAAACTTATTCACAAGTACTGATGATGATGACTTTATGCAGGATTTGTTAAGGGGTGCTGAAAATTTCTTCGAAACAAATATACTATCCCAAAAACGTTGGAAAGTGTTAAATAAATACAACTCTTAGTAAGTAAACAATGTCTTTTATTTCAAGAAAATTATGAACACTATAGGCACTATTTGTAGGTATAATATAAATGAATTGGTCCAACTCCAATCAAACAAACATCACGCTAATAAGATTAAATTAGAAAACCAAAACACAGTAACACGATTTAAAAGTTTGTTGACATGAATAATTCACAAAAATGACATTATTATGAAATTTGACACATGCCATAACCTGTAAATGTCAGTTATAGTTTTTTTTTTAACTTTTTTTAAATTAGGCTAAGGCGCATTTTATTCCTCCGTATGTATGACGTCATCATCGCATTTATCGTTTTTATTTAATTTCTCTTAAAATATGCGATTAAAAAATCAAATAATTTTTTTTCTGTAATCGCAAGAGCAAAATAAAGAAACGGTTTTTTTCTTTCATGGCCTTATAAAAAATGAAATGTTGTCAATTTTTAAAATCAGATAGTCATATCTTTAAATTGCCTTTAAATCGACATAATTGCATTTTACACATTTATAAGTATACAAAATTTTAATTACTGTACACTTTAATTATTCACTAGTAAACAATGACGTTGTTCGTTGATTAAAGAAATAAAATACATGATAAATGTCGTTTTATTCATGACACTTAAAATTCTGATTTCAGAGCCAGTCCGTCGAACCAAACAAAAAAAAGGTTCCAATGAAAAATAACGACAGATTAGGGGTCAATGTGATGCCAGTTAAGGTGGGTGTTGTTTTTTATGTTCAATGCTTTTGTGAATAATAAAAAGGCAATACTATAATGTCTTCAGTTAATGTTTTGAAAAAATAAAAGGTTAAAAGGATATTTGAAAAAAAATAACAATATTATTTTTGGGTACAGGTTGTATATTTTCTTAATTTATTAAATTTACATAAAATAATTTAAGTCTACTTAAACAATATAAAAATACAATAAATAAAATACCTTGAAATAAAAAAGTAATTCATAGAATGCGAGATTATTCCGTTACTCTTATACTTACTATTATTAATGATTTTAAAAACAAAGCTTGTCATAACTACTAGGTTTTATTCACTTTTTAATAATATTTCAGTATTTGGCGGGCTTCCACTGGATAGCGGAAGACGAAGCAGTGATCGTAGAAGTACTGCCAGAGAACATAATTATGCAATTACCTCCAGTAATGGTTACTAAGAGACACAATATATCCACAAAAATATAACATTTTTATTCAAATTTAGACTTGTTTTATTTATTTCTGGGAAATAATTTTATATTGAATATTGTTTAGATACAACATAAGCATTAGGTACATCATCAATCTATAAAATAATGCATTCACTTTAAAAATAATATCTAAAGTCGACGTTATAATGTTAATTATATTGGCATTTTTATTGAATATGTAGTAATTTTTCATAAGGTGACACGCAGAGTTGTTGTGGTTGTGCCCAGACATCGTCCTGTATGTCGTAGCGCGCTGGTGGTAATTTGTATGATATAGGGTCTCCTTCCACGCTCCTGTAGATATTAAAATATTTTTATATTCATAACAAACATATTTTTCCCTTTATAGCACGTACCTACAATCATCAATTTAAGATCGGATCAAATATTAGAAATTAATCTCAAAATATTATATTTTATTTGTTTCTACGACTTATTAGACATAACCATAGAAATCTAAATAATAAGTATTATTTATTTAGATTTCTATGGACATAACTTTAGCAGTTTTATTTCAAAGTAAAAAAAATAAACCACTTTCAAGAAATGAATCCAATGAAAATATAATATTCATATTATAACAGTAATACGCCCAACTCGTAGAAATATTTTTTACAATCACTGTTATTGTTTAGAAAATATGAAACGTAATAAAGTCTTTATAAAATGGCAATATTCTGTGACGAGTACGAAATGGGTCAGACTCATACTACAAAGAGTCACTTACCGTAAGGAGTTGACTACCGCGAAATCTTGTAAAATAAGGTTTGTTTTTTCGTTCCTTTTTATTATAATTGCGTACGTTGCTGAATAAATATACTTACATGAGCTAATAAATACTTACGACTTATAAGTATATTATACTAAATTCACATTGATTAATCTTATATATAAAAATGAATCGCAAAATGTGTTGGTAAGCGCATAACTCGAGAACGGCTGAACCGATTTCGATAATTCTTTTTTTATTATATTCCTTGAAGTACGAGGATGGTTTTTATGTAGAGAAAACGTAAATATGTACCACGGGCGAAGCCGGGGCGGACCGCTAGTTGCATATGAATATTGTAAAGAGTGATAATAATCTGTTTTTCATCCACATAGGTGTGAAGAGAAATGATTAATTACTTACCCAAGGAAAACCATTGTTTGTTTATAAGGATCGTAGATTTGCCCTGGTGCTAGTGGTGGTCTGGTCGGGTAATTCCGAGGCGTGTTGACAAATCTTCCGAATCTTTCCAGCGTACATTTAGCTCGATGACCAATCATGCCTGTTATTAAAGTGTAGAAATCAGGATAAGTTATTATTGATATATTAAGTTATTATTGAATTGAATTAATTTAAGCTCTTATGAAAGAACAATATGTAAGTTATGACTGAATAAAGGATAAGCTAAAAAGCAGAATAGCTGTAGGTAAAAAGCTTATTCATTATGAAATCAGTTTATTTTAAATTCGATGCTTCAATGTTATTTATTAGTTTCTTAAATTAATAAATTATAATAGTTAATAGGTATATTTACCAGAAGTAGTTAGTGGTAGGGGTTTTGGCGAAGGTTCTACTGCTACAGAATCCTTAGGTTTCTCAGGTTTACAACTAACAGATCGAAGAGCAGCTCGATATTCTTCAAGATTTAAACCTGAAAAAAAAAAAATTGAAATTTAAACTAAACCGGCTACCCGTATAATTTTAAGCAACTACCATTTATATTTTTATATAATTACTACTATATATGCCACGAATTTGTGATAAAATCACAGAAACCTATCACCGTTTGCACTACGTGTACCTATTCTAATATAGAGGTACTTATTATATAATTCTATTTTTTTTTTAAATTAATATAAATTAATTATTAATTATAAGCCGGACTGCGTAACGTAGGTAAAGTATGTACAGTGTACACCTAGCGTAGGAATGAATATTCCTAAGTAAATATTTTGTAGTAAATTTTACTAAAGCCTTCAAATTCATTCTCATATTCTATTAGAATTTTGGCGTAAGTAGGCACAAATTACTTATTAGTACTACAGATAAGTTTTTACCAATTTTTCGTGCTTCCTCCTCTTGAATTTCTCTCAGGTGTTTATAAAAGCCCCACCGTTGGGGCCAAAGGCGGGCTGCTTCTTTCTTCTTTTTTGTTACAGATGCTCTGTAATACGAAACGTATTTTTTATTTAACTCTAAACTGAGTTACCTACATACACTTGATAATAAATAAATTCGTTGTCATAAATGTATGTGTTGAATAGGTTACTGATTTAATTAATTACTAGGTAAATGTCATACAAAATTCCCTCCGCTTTGACTGGATCTACTGAAGGTTCTTTTCGGGTTCCAACCCCTGTATTAGCCTGGTTGGTGTTTTCCATTGACACAAACTTTTATTCTATGAAGAAATACGTGTAGATTCCAATAAATCGACCAAATAAAGCGTTGCTATCGTATAAAAATGTATACTTACTACCTATACCGCTATAGTTTCTGAAAATGGTATTAGTTGTATACGTAGTATATTATTATTAGTCTGTGGTATTAGTTACAATCAACTATATTTTTATATTTAAGCTTGAAAGCTTCGTCCTTTGTTGTTAAAATTTATTCGATAAAATTCGTTACTGTATTTTATCGTACAATTATAATATTTGAAATTGGAACGAATTGCGCATGCTCCATAAAAGCTATGTAAAGAACATTAATAATTGCGGTTCGTCCTCTAAGCGAACTCGTCATAAAAAGTCATTAAAACTTTTCCCCAGTAATTATTTCTTTACGTTTATATTCTACTTCTTGGTGCTATGAAAATTTTCTTAAATTAATGATAGTGCGCCTGCCTACCTGCCTACACGGTAACTATTATCGTCATATTAATACAGACTTATTAATATGTTGGTTATACTTATATGATAAATTCGTATGAATTTATTTGTAGGTAACCCATTACTCTTTAATCCTTTCCTTTATCCCCGTCGTCCTTTCCTTCGAAATTCCTCGCTAACTTGAATACTTTTTAAGTTTAAAACTTTAAACATACAAAAATATTGTAAGGGCTTATGTCTAGGTCTAGGTCTAATACACATAGGCAATATGAATAATGGTTCCTGATCGGTGTTGCTCATCAGTACTCACAGCGCCACTCAAAATATGCTACCATTCTGTTCGATCGTTTGTAATCGAGGTGTGGTAAAATTTTGAATGTGAACGTGAGTCGATTCATGTCTATCCCTACTTGAAGCAGATAAAACCTATTTAGTATTGAGTACAATGAAGTGATATTATCTAGTTAATATGCTATGTAATAGATACTTAATCTATCGATAAAACGAAATAGTTTTCATAAACACTTTGATGACTAATGTGTAGTAGAATTTAAAATTTGTGTCCACTTAAAATATTAAGTGCATATCATGAGTTCAGTGTTATTGCACTCAAGTACATTGTTTAACCGTGCAGACAAGATATATGATAGTAATTTAAAACTAATCTCAAAGCTATGCAAAAGAAATGTTTTAATTTTCTCATTTTCACGTTCGCTTGGTTGAAAACAATATTAAATGTATCTTTCCATTGAACTGCCTAGACGAGTAGGGTGAGGGAGATGTTTCTGTTTGTCTAGACTGCATATGTAGTTTCTCAAATTTTAAATGTTATTGCCTTATTTTATTTTTAGAACCTCTCATTGTACAAAGGTCTATAGCTTTCCGCCCGTTCGTACTGCTTTGAATAAAACTTAACAAATGTTTTTTAATAAATAAAGGTAGGTAAGTACATACCTACCTTTATTTATTCAAAATATGGCATCATAAATCATAATCCATTATTCCATTGCGTACGTATATAGTTTTAAAGATCTTAGCATATCTGCATAGGGATACACTAAGAATTCAGACAGTCATTTAATACATTATAACAATCAACTCATCAAGACGTATGAATAAATATTTCATTTCCATTTCTAATTGTGTAGGTACTCAATAATTGTACTCCTTCTAATTTATAAAAATATTTAAAATAAAAGAAGAGCAACTATTCCTTTGTGTGTCCTTATTCAACCCAGTTCAATATTAAAACAATTGCTTGCTTCATCTGGTTTCATCCATATTCCACAACAAGCATAAAATATACCGACATCATAATATGTACGTAGTTATAAACTCGTAATCTAAGTCAGACGCATAAAACTTGTCTGGAATACACCTATATAGAGCGAGTATATATCGTGACCTAATTCAACAGAGGAGGCGCAGCCCAAAGGGTCGTTTCGCCCTCGTGCCCATGAAGTGCCGACACCTTTCCGCCGCCCCCGCGTCTAGACATTCATGTTGCTATATCCAATATTCTATAGACAGTGAATAAATTGAACTTTTATCTAGTCGCATGTCCAGCTTAATCAGAGTCTTCTGTGAAAAAATCTCAAGTCAGGTCACCCTGTTAAATAGAAAAATCGAGGATATTTTCGATTGGCTGATCTATGAACATTTTCCGTTAACTGTTTTGTTGATTTCAAATTCTCACTTGTCAATATATATAAATGTGATAGGTACTATGAGTGTTTCTATGAATTAATATTTCAACCTAAAATTAAACAACATAATCATCATATGAAAATATAATCTTGTAAAAGTTTACATAAACAAAAAAGTGTTTGAGTTGAGTTTCGATTTAATTATAAGTCATTCCGATAATCTAGTTACTATTCTATTTATATACTGATATACAATTATAATTTTGGTAAATTTGAAAAAAAAAACCGTACTTACGTGAAACAGGCTTTAGATCGTCCCAATTTTCTCAAATAACCGGTCAGTCGACAAGGGCGTACAAATTTAGACTTCTAAGGTGAATAATATATACCTGACAATGTAGGTAGTAATGTAAAACTGCCCTAAATTGTACTATGACCTAATATATTATTGCATGTAGGTAGTTTAATAGACCTAAGTCCTAATAATAATATATTGACTAGGTATATTATGTAAAACCACAGGTAAAACTGTGATAATGTGATTAGTAATGGCATAGAATATGTATGCATATTACCACGTACATGTTTGATAATATCGATGGCGATTCATACATTTGTAAGCGACATTTGTTTGTGTGTGGCTCACTGTGGCTAATTACGCGTATCACCGCGCAGTGCAAGGGCGCGAGCAGTGCGTCTAGACAGCCCATATCACGGGAGCTTTAGGGCCACAGTGTAAGGGTTGGTGACTACTAAAAATACGGTCATAGCTTTATATTTTTAAACATGCAAGTAATTTTTAGTTTGCATAAAATTACAATGAACTAGCAGCGAACGTAATAAATTAATCAACCCTTTATTCATTTTTTATTTGGTTTATAGCGTATGAGTAAAATCGGTTTCCTTTTCTTGTAAAAGAAACACTTTTTTGCAATTCGGTATAAATAAATATAAAATATTAATAGGATATATTATGTAACATTATTTGATTAAAAACGGTTTTCAATGACGTACGTTAATTAGAATAAAATTGATGTAGAGCGATTTGTAACACTTTATATTTTATAGCTTCACTGGAGGAAAGGCCTTGTATTTCTATGCTATGTGTCGCTAATTAATGGCACTATATTATTCAGACTGTCGATGCTTTCATTGTGACATGCCTTGAAGGCATCTCTAGGAATTCAAAGAAGATTGCAGGAAACATGTGGGTATTTGCATCTTAATGATGATGAAATAATTTCCCCTGTACGATATGTGCTTAGTTAGCATGACACGTTACATTATGTGCTTGAAATAATGACTTCTCTGTAGTAAAAGTTATTACTGTGTTAAATGAATTAGATTACATAATTCTATTTCTTAATTTTTATTATCATGATACAACAACTTATTCATAAAAATTAAAAGAGTACAATAACATGAAATGAAAGAAAAGTGTAAGTATATATAGATATATTGAATACCTAATAGCTACAGCCCGCAAGTTCTTTTTGTGTCAATGGGATAAAGCCGAGGAATTCAGGCTAAATTTACTGCATACCAGTTTTAAGACATTATGTTGAAGTCTTTTTTTGGGGAGTTCCGATCAATCTATACAAAGTTTGCGATTTATAACACTAGCTGCAGCTAGTGTTTCAGCCCCTAATTTTTTTACTTAGGTACTAAGTTTCAGCTATGACAAAAAATAGCATGAAGGAAAAGCAAACCTCACTACCTCATACATCCATCTAAACAAACTTTCAGTTTCATATTTTTATACTTGTACTACATATTCAGTAGAATCAAATACACCAGTTTTTGACCCGGTACAAAATTATCCTTGAACTAAGTCTTTTTTCTATTCTCAGTTAAAACTAAAACGATATGCTTCAATCTGATCTATAGTAAACTGTAAATTATTAGATATCATAATGTTCTTGTTCGTTGAACTCAGCAATTGCGTTTATTCGCCTTATAAAGTATTTAGACGAAAATTTTCATAATACAGCATGCAATATGCATTGAAAAGGTAATAAGGCCTTCGAGTAACCTCCAGACGATATCACGCTCCGTTTCGTGTCCCCAGCTCGGTCTAGACTAGACAAACAATGCTTTTACGTCATCAGCCTACATCTGAAGGTACCTTACGTAGTTCGCTGCATACCTATTTAAATATTATTCAACGATAGTTATGCAAAAATCACTCACTGCGTTTAGATGTAAGTTTTGATTTTTTAGAATAGGGATAAGTATCTAGAACGTTTAAGATTCACTATGCAATCTGATAATATTTTTTTCGTTTCATCGGGATAACGGCTGTCGGGCCCATCTAATTTAATAAGAAAATACTTTACGTACGTACGTTATTGTTATAATTTTTAAAATTAACTTGCAATACCAAGGCAATATCAATTTTAAATTTAACAGTGGATGACTGGAATTTGACTTAAAACATATGGATTCCTTAAAATATTTTTCTGTTACAACGCCCGGAGCTCTAGGCCTTACGATGTAGAGCCACAGGGAATAAGTATATTTTATTATAGTAGAGTATAGACTCTAGTTATATGTATTTATTGTTTAAGATTTATTAATTATGTTATTAAATATTTACACATATTCACGTAGTGTGTGTTAGACAATTGTGTAATATTTGATAACGTATTACTTAATGGGACAAAGGACGCGACGATGTTCTCAAACTAGGTTAGCAACTACTAGTTTAATATTAATTTATGTAGGTATGTTACGGACAAAGTATATATGTTTTAATCTCTCATAAAATCGGTATTCTAGAATTCTGCTAGATGAGAGTAAACTGTCTAGGAGTACTTAAGTGTTAAAAGTGCAGCGTACTGCTGGCTATTATCTATTTCACCTTCAGACGGTGTCGGCTCGCGAGCGCTTTGTAAAGTCTAGACGAATTGCATTATGGAAATTTATATACCTCGACGACTATTTACTCAAACCGAAAAATCAATATTAAGTACGCTTTTATTAGCCTTAATGTTATTTGCTGACATTCATTTGTACCTACACGGTACAACGAAGTTTGATTAGAGTTCTTTTTAGACGCACAATATTGATCAAAAAAATTATTGTAATATAATAATTATTTATAAGAAATATATATATATATATATATATATTTAGGGTTCCGTACCTCAAAAGGAAAAAACGGAACCCTTATAGGATCACTTTGTTGTCCGTCTGTACGTCCGTCCGTCTGTCAAGACCCTTTTTCTCAGGAACGCGTGGAGGTATGAAGCTGAAATTTATATCAATTACTCAGGTCTACTGTCCCTTGAAGCTGTGAAAAAATCAAACTTCTAAGCCAACGCAATCAAAAGATACAGCCGTTTATGCCGCAAATTTTCGACACTTGCAAGGGAATCAAAACCTACAGGGTGCTTCCCGTGAACTCAGAATCTTGAAATTTGGTACGAAGCAACGTCTTATAGCATAGATAAAGGAAAAATTACGAAAACCATAAATTTTTAGTTACATCACATAATATATTTTTTTTAATAATTTTAAACTTATTTGTACGGAACCCTCGGTGCGCGAGTCCGACTCGCACTTGGCCGGTTTTTTTTTTTATAATTAATTATTATATTACAATATGAAATATTTACCGATAGGTAACTCACAACCCCTAACTGAACTTGTTTCTCATGTTTTAAATTAACATAGGTACCGAATATTATTTTTAATGTTATTAAAACATTTAATTTATTTAATGCTGATTGCTGTTGCATTGTAGGAGAGTTTTCCTTCATTGTCTAATCAAACACTTAACAAGGTTTATAATTTATAGTTAAGTTAAATCTCCGTAATTGAATACTAGATGAGGCATGTCATTTCCAATTTTATGATAAGGAGACATCTACGAACTGGTTCTTATCATAATACATCTCCCAAGATAACGAGATAGTTTCAACGAAAAGCAGGTATATGGAAATACATATCTAAGATAAGATTCTGGTATGACTAAAACAACGCCCGTGTATCCAGATCACGCTGTGGTCACCATGTTTTCCTTTATATGACGTTGAAATGAGACTAGGCCGATAGTTTGGTTTTCCGCAAAGGTACAACAGACTGCGGAACTTTTTTTATAATTTTACACTATCTGTATTGTACTGTATAGATAAATAGCTCCCCTGTTTTAATTTATTGGTAATGAGTTTAACATTTAACTAAGTTAGCCTCTAAAGAAACTATTTTTCCTAAATCTTTTGATAGATTGGAAAAAATACTAATCCATTAAATAAAATAAAAAAAAGACGGGTTGCACTCCGGGAGTGCCGGCAGAAGTGAAAACTTGATTATTAACGTTGAGCATGTTTGATATCCATCCGTCTTACGCTTTTTCGATCAGGTCACGTGTCCTGACGCGAGTTTAAGATTTTATACCCATTACAGAAAAAGTGCTCAACGCCGCTAAAGAAGTTTTCACTTCAATAAAATTTATAAAGTAAATATCTGGATTCATAACCTGTAGTCGAAGTCGATTGAATTTAGCTCACAACTGTTTTTACCTTCCGATATTATTTGTGTTTAAAATGCAACAGCAAGAAGGTTTTTAAACACGAAAACAAGTGTTAAAAACAACTTTCGCTTGTACAATTTTTAAAGAATTTTAATTACAATTTTTTTTTCGCTTGTACATAGGACTTTAAAAATTGTATTATTTTTACCAGGCGCTATTAGCTTAAATATGTACCTACACAAATTTAGTCCAAGGTACTCAACTCAATAAGACTTACCGTGTTAACCTTTTAATTAAAAATACGATTTTTATTGAGTAACGATAGGGATTATTGTAATGTCGGATTTTTAAGTTATAATCATTCGATCGATTTACAAATAATTTACTTTATTCGTAATTTAATAGCACTCCTTATTAAAAAATACACAATCATCCCAAACTATACCACCAACCATTATTTCATGATTTAAAAAATAGATAATCGTCTCATTTCCTTCGTCATCATGGTCTCTATACGAAATACGTATATGTAATACATAACTGTTTCGTGTCACTTGATATTCGCAGCCGTCTGGATTTTTTGACTGGGGAGAGTTTTAACGGTGAACATTAATTAACCTTAGTATTGTATGTTATTTTTGGTGTAAATATAAGTTTCAATTTGCGAAAGCGCAAGTCAAAGAGAGCTCAGTTAAAATTAAGTGGTTAAGTTTGTAAAATTTAATATTACTTTTTTATGTCGATAGACAGGTCCATTAAATGCATATAATTGTATATGTAATATAATTACATATATTAGTATAAGTTTCATAATCTTTTCTTAATCTTAAACTTTTCAGTTTTAGGTTATTCCTTTGTAGGCAATTAGAACGAAAGAAGTTTTCTGTAACTATGTCTTTTGTCTATTGTCTTACTAACAAATTTAGGTAGATATTGGAATGGACATTCTTATATGTCCTACAGTCTAACTTAAGACTAGATTAAAGATGTGGATAGACATATTATGTGGATTTGATATGAACAACATGAAGAATTTATTTTTATTTCCAAATAATATTTACTCTTTTGTTAAGAATACTTCTATATAGACTGTTATTTCAACAATAAACAAAGAAAACCCAGTTCCAAATATTAATTAAAACCCCACAAAAGCACTTTGACAAAGCTTATTCTGTATAAAATTACGGCGAATTACAATACACAAAAGAAATAAGGAAACTTTGGACCTTAATTTTGCGTTTTTGCGCAGTTAACACAAAGTACGGTACGTTTGCTGTCGGATAATTTACTTCAATTATCCATGCAATTATTTAGTTTTAAATATGTAGGTGTTTGCGGTCGTCAGGTACAAAGAGTCGTTTCTTTCGGTGCGGTGGCCGATGTCGGCAGACACCTTCATGTGTTCTTTAGTGAATCAGCATTTCAACTTGTTGATCACAATGGAAAGTTGTTGACGAAGTGCCGACTCAGACACGGCAAGGTGATCGTATAAATTGGTTTTGCTGTGGTTCAGTGAAACCTATGTGCCTGGTGGCAACGATTATGTAATGTGCTCATTAAAAGTCATAATATTGCAAGATTATTGTTATGTGTTGCTATGTAAACAATTAACGAACAATAACAGATTAAGGATACTTACGATATAAGTATAGAAGATATACATATTACCGATTAAATGAAAATTGTTCCACTTGTAACCTGAATTCAGTGCTACGTTACTTTGTGGTAACTATCTATACCTATCTGTGCAAACAATATGAAATTAGAATAGAGGCGCAAAATCCTGAAGTAAAATAATCGATTATGTGATTAAGATTTCTATGAAAAGTATGTCTCTTTATAATGCGGAAGTAATTTTTATTTACTGCATATAAAAGTACATATCTATGGCAAATGAACTGAATGGAGTAGTGATAAAAAATCGTATATGTTTCCCATAGAGACTAGGTACCCTAGTTTAATTCCATTTGTAGCATTTATGATTTATGTTTACTTATTTACATAAGTACACGTATAAAGCTTTCGATAGTTACGTCAGTTACGTGGTGTTATATATATTAGTCCATTGAAAAGTTACATTTGGGGTCGCGTTTTATAGAGGACGCAATTTTATTTTTTTGATGTGTAGGGGGGGGTCAGTGTGAAGCTATCACCAAGTTTGTGGGGTCGCCACCCTTGTCCCACGGCCGCCATCTTGAAAAGAGCGGTTGATATGGTTTTTACGATATAACTCTTAAACTATTTATCTGATAAAAAAACATTGTGAGCATTATTTGTTGCAAATTAAATTCTCTACAACTTTAGTCAAGTAACTTTTTGTCGTAGAACTATAAATAAAAAAGTTATAAGCGAAAATGTGCAGAAATTAGAGATATTTATATTTTTCAATAAAACTTTTTTTATCATTTTACGAAGAAATGATATCAGACCATTTTTGTAGATTGTTTTTCGAGGAACAACTTTTATAAATAACATTTTTTCATTACGTCAATAGCTAAGGTTTTACAGCGCTCCGAAGTGAATACTATTTTTCAGTGCTATTAGCTACACATTATACATATATTATGTCTGTACTAATAATAATTTGTCATCAGTAATTGTTTTTTCTGTTATAATAATATTTTTAATTATTAATTTTGCAATATTATTAATAATTAAATATTGACTCTTTTCCCCACCACCCAGGAGGTTAGAGTCTGGAAGCACGTTTTTTTTTACGTCGAAAAGCAGGGCTGAAATCTTCTGCAGTATGCTTCCATTGTTCTGGAGTCTGGAAAAAGAGCCAATAGCCAATTTATGTTTAGTTAAGAGTACTGAAAAATAGTACTCACTTCAGAGCGCTGTAAAACCTTAGCTATTGACGTCATTAAAAAATGTTGTAAATAAAAGTTGTTCCTCGAAAAACAATCTACAAAAATGGTCTGATACAATTTCTTCGTAAAATGATAAAAAAATAAATTAGCGAAAAATATAAATAGCTCTAATTTCTGAACATTTTCGCTTATAACTTTTTTATTTATAGTTCTACGACAAAAAGTTACTGGGCTAAAGTTGTAGAGAATTTAATTTGCAACAAATAATGCTAACAATGTTTTTTTATCAGATAAATAGTTTAAGTGATATATCGTAAAAACCATTTCAACCACTATTTTCAAGATGGCGGCCGTGGGACAAGGATGGCGACCCCGCACAAACTTGGCTTCACACTGACCCCCCCTACACATCCAAAAAATAAAATTGCGTCCTCTAAAAAACGCAAGATTAGGCCTAAAAGATGTAACATTTCAATGGACTATATGAACGATCGTTTAATTTAATGATTGACATGTATACTAGCTTACTTGCTGGTAGCTGACTGATGAACCTATTCGACCATAAGTGATTAATTCAGTTCAGACTGAGTTAAGAGATATACATTATACATGTCATTTTAAATTTAGTTCATTACACTATTTTGTATTTAAAAGACAAGGTTTCGTCGATTGCCGCCTTAAAAATAAAAAAGACTTCACATTCCATAGGTACGAAAATCTGGCATTATGTGTATCGTAATAACATAGTATAAATGGTAATAGTCCAGATCTCATAATTATTAATTCAAAATTAATACTAATTTTGCATGACTCTATAATAAGAGAGACAATCATTATTCAGAGAAGCTGAATTTAAAATTTATATATTTTGTATCAATACAAAATGTATTTTAGTCGAACAAATGTTTAACATAAGAATATTGGAAAAACATACACATGTTGACGAAAATTATAATATGACAGTGACCCGTTATCCTTGCAGTCACATTCAACTGAAAAGGTGATTGTTATTCTTAAAAATTCAATTTATAATTCAGTATCTGTAACATTTTCATGTAATAATAACTACATATTACAGATTGAATGTGACTTATTTATATATTTCTATTCTCTTTAATTATTAATCTTTTACATATAAGATTTCTATATCTTTAGGTACTTTTGAGATACATGAAATAATTGCAAAATTAAAAGTTGGTATTACATATTACACTTACTCAAAGAGAAATAAAAAATATAAGAATAATAATCGTTGGATATCATTCAAAATCACTTTGAGATTTTTGCTCTAATACTTCCTAAGTGCCGCCTGCTAGTCGCAATCTTACATAGAAACGAATTTTATACCGTGTTTGTTATATGTATTTTAAAGATATATTAATTTCCGAAAATTTACACAATAGTTTTTAATAAGTTTTTTTTTCTGGCGATGTTTTTTACCTTTAATTATAACATTAATTATGCAGGTTTATCGTATAGGTACCTTGTCATAAATTCAGATATATATTTCAAAGTAATTAATGTATAAACTATAAATATTCTTATCATCCCATCAATTTATGGAATCTGACTTAATTCAAATTCAACATAAAATAAAGTATTTTTCATTTAACTCTACTTACAATGTGTTTCCATATTATTTCGTTATATCGTGTACAAGTTAAAAACCTAACTGCAGTTATTTAATCTATTTTCCCTAGAACTCTTAACCAATATAAACCATACTAATTCGCCCGTTACATAAGAATTTTCATCAAGTTCATGTAAATCGATGATGCTAGCTGTCCAGTATTACACCGAGGTATCACGTCCACGCCCACATAGGTCGCCGCGAGGTCAGAGCGGGCGGCGCAAGGGCGATGCATGCCCTTGCCGACAGACGGTAGATGCACCCTGCAGTCTGCTAAGAGTTTAGACCTACTCTTGTGGTTGCAACCTAATTTATTAGGGACTAAGATTTCATATACAGGGTGTAATCGTTAAGTGTGCACAAGCGATTATTCCGTAACTATTGCAGATATCAAAAAACTTTAAACTGATATCGAAAGTACTTAACCTAATGAGTAAAATAGCCGTATTAATTTTTTAAAAATAAAACGAGAAATGTCCAAAAATGTTACACTAAACGCTCCCATTGTGCCCAACGCTATGCATTTGTGGTATTGTTTTAGTAATGTAGTTTATAGTTTAGAAGGCTCTATGTAAAATAAATGCCTCGTCAAGGATACAAATCACGTCCATTCAAAAATAAAATAAATTTAATGTTAACTCTACTTTATTATTAGAAAAGGAAAATAGTTTTATATACATTAATTATAGCTAATCTATCTAAGTACCTATTTTTAAAATGCAATCGATCGCTCATTTCTTTTTTACAAAAATATATGGATTTCCAAACAAATTATGTCGTTTATATTAAAGAGTTGAAGTTGCAAAATATAAAAACACAAAGTTTAAAAAATGATTTTTTTATGCGTAGTTACGTAAACGAAAATAGGCTCGTATGCTGTGCATTTACCTTGACTACTATTTCAAAAATGTTATTGTCATTCTGGTCATTAGGAGATTGAATATGAATATGTAACTGAACCATGAAACATCACATTTATGTTTAAACAAACATAAGTAGGTAGCTTTTTGGTAGGTAGGTATAATGTTTCATTTTTCAAAAACAAAACAAAAAACAAATTTCAGAGGTGGTGTAAATCTGCACGTTAGCTACTATTATGTATTCTGTGCCTATGCGTTCGCTACATTAGCTAGAGCCTACTAGTTATTATTCTGTGGCTACAACTAGTAGACCCTCTACGAGCAAATACGTAACCGATTTTACGTATGATACGTATCATTTCTAGCTACCAGCAGTAATGATATTAGAGTTTTTGAAGTGAAAACTTCTTTAGCGGCGTTGAGCAATTTTTCCTGTAATGGTTATAAAATCTTAAACTCGCGTCAGGACACGTGACCTGATCGAAAAAGCGTAAGACGGATGGATATCAAACATGCTCAACGTTAATAATCCAGTTTTCACTTCTGCCGGCACTCCTGGAGTGCAACCCGTCTTTTTTTTTTTAATTTTTGCGTCATCAAATATACATATAATTTAAACAGCATTTAAAATTGGATGTGACGCTTTTAAAAAAGAATAAGGCTTGAATTTCTGGCGCGATGATGCAATTGAAATTTCTTCTTTATTCAGGCGTGGTCGCAGTGCAACCAATGTCGCTTTGGTATAAGGCCTCCATAAACGTTTAATTTCGCATTCATGTCTGCCAGACCGGATAAATTTATCGCTTCATGCATTTTGGACAGTCTGCAGACCGTACAAATGCGGGCAGATTTGTTAAGAAATCCTTTATCAGAACATCACAGTACGAAAAATATCACTTTCTATATCATAGACAGACGAACTGTTAATGAATTTAGCTGATAGTAAGACGTGCGCCATGTATAGAGACATTAGAAAAAAAGTGATTTTACAAATGATAATCTCATAGCCTCAGGTTGTAATAATTTGCCCTGCAAATATTTTCTTAGGATAACGAAAATCACTACTAATTGATAAATTTGTTGATAACTAGGACAACAGTTTAACCTGAAATAGTTACTAAATAATTGATAAATAGTTGTTTCTAAATCATAGTGGAAACAGTAAAGCAATCTGTAAAAGGTTATTATGTAGGTACTTAGTGCTTTTGATGCAGTTGCAGCTCGTTATAATATGGATATTCTAGTACATATTTATTTTATTAAAACAACATAGTGGCTTGGATACCTGGCTTTCACCCAGGAAGCTCGGGTTCGATTCCCGGTACGGCAAACCTTTTTTATTTTTTTCATTAGATATACTTTTATGTAATAAATTTATTGTTAAATTTAAATAGATTTAAATTATTCTGACTTAAAATTTGGGTGAAGAGTAGATATTATAAGAATATTAGTTATTCTTATTTTTTAAATATAGGTTTTAAATTAAAATCGATTAAATGAAAGAATATTTTTTGCACATTAAATAAATAAATAAAAACCTAGTGTATCCTGCTGTTCGGTGTCAACGTCTGCTTGAACCCTCTCAAATATAATACATAATAAGCTACAACACTTTTGTATGCGCCCGCGCACAATACCTATTCACATTTATCGTGAAGTGCTGTATATCGGTAATCGGCCGCCGGTCACTCACCCTTTATTATAAATGCATCATAACGATTCATTTTAAAGAGGACGAGTCAATTTTTGGACTTTGGTGTCAATTACAAAATAAAAATATATAAAAAAATCCACTCACAAATCACAATATTACTAAAATCCATATGTTCAACGCTAGGTGAGGATCAAAATCATGCTCAGATACAAGATATGTGATGTATGCTATATACAAGATATGTGATGTATGCTATATGATATATGCTATTTTGAAATGATAGTTTA
Source organism: Colias behrii (assembly GCA_029959065.1). Lineage (NCBI taxonomy): Eukaryota > Metazoa > Arthropoda > Insecta > Lepidoptera > Pieridae > Colias > Colias behrii. The sequence goes on along the minus strand of JARWMC010000011.1, from coordinate 5,627,297 downwards.
TTAAAATAGTTTAAATTTATTAGAAAATCGATACTTAAGCATTTTTCTGTAACTCATTGAACAAATTACTAATATCGGATTTTAATTGCTCAGCAGGCTCTTCCAACGAGAAAAATGCATCAATACTTTCTTTGGAAACAATTTTTATGAAGGCACTTAGTGTATCCCTTTCTTTATCTAGTTCATTTTTAATGTCTTCTTGAACAGGCTCAAAGTTTTTCATGTCCATTTCGCGTTGTAACATTGCATTAATTCTTTCATTCACATCATGGAATATATATGTAATATCGCTCATAGCTTGACTACGAATTTGCGCCTTTTTAGATTCAATAACAATATCTAACAAAGAACCAAATTCATTCTGAGAATTTATAACATCGTCCGCAGAAGTTACAATCATCCGAGAAACCCTGGTAATTGCTGAAATGAAAATAAGGACACCTTTAAAAAAATCACTCGAAACTCAAAATATTCAGACCCGAAACTATTTTATAACCCATCTTGAAGACCCAAGTAATTGTACACACTTGAGAGATGGTAGGACGTAAATATAGATTTTTTTTACATCAATATGTTTTTGTAACATGTAAAATGTAACAGAGAACACTCGAGCATTTTCTCGAATTTTCTATACAATGGAACATTCTTAAGAATGCTATGACGTTCAGCATAGGTAATGCTCACAGCGAGTGAATAATTACATTAATTATTATCTTACCTTATATAAAAGTAGGTGCTGTAACATTTCGTAGTCCCTTGCGATTGCAATTGCAAAGCCTGATTAGGCTTGGTAGTTTGTTAATATTTTACACCAATGCGTTCTTTTTTTAAATGTAATAGGTACTTTCCATTACATTGTATCTACATTACATCAAGCGCAAGTGATATTTGATAAAATTTAAAAACAGCGATTGCCTGATGTTCTTTTACAAGTGAATGCTCTAGAACCTAATCTATCAGCACTCTTATAAACGAAAAAAAAATTGAGTAGTGAAAAATATACGCAAACGACCGCGACGTTATGAGTAAGTATGAGTCAAAGAATCTAAAATCTAAGTTTCGTTTTAAGCTAAATCAGCAAAAACTTACATATTTCAGAACAGCTTATACAGTGTTGTTTGTATTTATCTACAGCAAGTTCCAATTCCGTTAATTGAGTATCCATCATCGAGACGGTTTTTTTTATTTCATAAATTTTCTTTTCAGAATTTTGACTCACAAGTTCTTTGTAAGTTCTATAATCGTCTTGTAAAAGTAGTGTTTTATACATTGTCGGTCCATAGGCCTTTAATGCTGCCTCTTTAATTTTTTGTTCCATATCTTGAATATCAGTGTCGTAGGCCTCACTTACATTTTTTATAATCGTTATCAGCTCTGGTTTTAGCTTCTCGACGTAATTCTCCATTTCTAATGTAGATTTGTCTTTAATTTTTTTGGCAGTGCCACAATATAGATTCTCGTCAATACTCCTCTTTGATATTTTATGACCTAAAATATAATAAATATATAATTGAACAGTTATTCACACCTATCTTTTCACTTCACGTTAGTAAACTTAGAAGTTAAAACATTATAAATTTGCTACCTACTCACCACAATTTTCTTCACAGAGACTTTTATACAGGTTATACTTTTTCGATAAGGATACATAACGTTTCTTCTGGTTATTTATTTGATTGTTTACTGCTTCTTGTTCATTCAGAAGGTTACTTAACTTTGATACCCTTGGCTCAATGAGCTTATGATTATTAGATATATCTTCGATAAGTTCTTTTAAGTGTTTCGGTCGACCGCTAAACCATTCCTCGAATCCATCAATTCTTTCCATCTTACTGTCATGCACATCTTTTCCAAATGTGTAATACGACGCGTTAATACTTTTGTTGAGATTTAACTGATCATACATGTAATTTACAATAGCTTCAACATCATTTTTTCTAATCAAACTTTCATTACATGGCTGTTGATTTGGTGCTTCTAAAAATGTGATGTGCGTAACTAAGTATTATTAATTAATGGAAAAAAATACATTTTGTATTGTAATTGCATTGACCATTTGAATTAAGTAATATTTTTATGTACTTACGTCGAGTAGTAACTTTTGACGTTGGAGGTTGAATGGTTGTGCTTGAATGATTTTCCCAAAAATTACGCTTACCATCGTCCGTTCGATTGTTTGTTAGATCACGTTCAAAATAATCATAAATATCCCATCCGTGAATGCAAGATACCGCCTATAACATTTATTTCATTAATATATATGTATCTATTAATAGTATAATTAATATAAGAGTATAAAATAATAATAAAACGCCTATTTATATACCTGAAAGGCGAACATAAGAATTATTGAACCAATAGTAGACATTTTCGAACGTATGTGAAATAAAATGTGATTTTTATTCCATTTGGGACCTATTTATACTTTTTTGTTAACTGTTCTATTTATTTGATACGCAAAACATGCGATGAAGTAGAAAAATATTTTTAGTGCCAAGTAAAGTATTATCTACCGATAGTAAAATATCATAGAAATACTGTTCATGTCTGTTTTCATGTCGTTAAAATATAATTATATGAACTGTATAATTAACCTTTGTGGACAACCAGGTTATAGGAACTCGCTCATATATAGTTTTTTATTTTTATATTTTATAGGTATGATTTAATTGTTGAATTTATATTTTTGGTTTTATGGCATTCAAATGCTTTATAAATATTTTATAAAGAATAGAAAAAATTCGATCACGAGGCGGGACTCGAACCCGCATCCTTCGCGCCATTCCGGGGCGGATGCCTCACCAACTCAGCCACTCGTGACCCGCCCGAGTGATCGAATTTATTCTATTCTTTCAGTTTTATGTGTCTGAAGGGACACACCGCGCGCCATCTATTGAGATGATTAACAACCATTTCAACCAATATGAAGCACTTTTCAGTGAATACAATATTGTAACGATGGAACACGACCTTTTTTGTTGAATTTATATTTTTGGTTTTATGGCATTCAAATGCTTTATAAATATAAATTTATAAAGAATAGAAAAAATTCGATCACGAGGCGGGACTCGAACCCGCATCCTTCGCGCCATTCCGGGGCGGATGCCTCACCAACTCAGCCACTCGTGACCCGCCCGAGTGATCGAATTTATTCTATTCTTTCAGTTTTATGTGTCTGAAGGGACACACCGCGCGCCATCTATTGAGATGATTAACAACCATTTCAACCAATATGAAGCACTTTTCAGTGAATACAATATTGTAACGATGGAACACGACCTTTTTTGTTGAATTTATATTTTTGGTTTTATGGCATTCAAATGCTTTATAAATATAAATTTATAAAGAATAGAAAAAATTCTAATTTTCTAATTTTTTTTTTTTTTCTATTCTTTATAAATTTATATTTATAAAGCATTTGAATGCCATAAAACCAAAAATATAAATTCAACAAAAAAGGTCGTGTTCCATCGTTACAATATTGTATTCACTGAAAAGTGCTTCATATTGGTTGAAATGGTTGTTAATCATCTCAATAGATGGCGCGCGGTGTGTCCCTTCAGACACATAAAACTGAAAGAATAGAATAAATTCGATCACTCGGGCGGGTCACGAGTGGCTGAGTTGGTGAGGCATCCGCCCCGGAATGGCGCGAAGGATGCGGGTTCGAGTCCCGCCTCGTGATCGAATTTTTTCTATTCTTTATAAATTTATATGATTTAATTGTTGTTTTCCGCCTACACAATGTTACATTCAATTTTATTCTACTATATTCACAATGAAATTAATGCAAGTGAAAATTGTAGGTTCCTCATAAAGCATAGTAAAATTTACAAAATTATAGGTACATGTAACTACCTACATATTGAATTAAAAAGCTTATTACTTATTAAAATAAAAAATTGTGTTAATGCATAACTTATGCTTAAAATTAAATGCATTTCCTACCTGCAGTTTATTTTAACCAAGAGTTAAAAAAAGCAAATTTAATCATGTACCTAATTTAAAATTTTATTATGTTTGAACTATTAATAATGGTTTATGAATAATATTATTCTATACTAGATAGATAAGGATTAGAGTATGACATTAATTGCTTCGTAAATTATAATTTAGCACGTCATTTATGTAACCATAAAATAAGTTATGTATGTCAACATAAGTTGTCAAGTTATGTATGTTTACTATAAAAATTATAGGTAGGTAAATACATGCATCAGTAAATATTTTGTTACAGTTGCAGCTAAATAATTAAGTATTGTGGTTATCACCAGCTACATTGACAGCATTAAAAAAGGTACCTAGAGTTCTATTATTTCGTAAATTTAACACGATTACAAGGCTCATTTATCAAGGGGAGGGAGTGGGGGTGAATGTCTGGTGTGGTTTGGGTGTGGGGATGACTAGGGCGGCAGGGTCACACGGCGACGTTCAAGGTGAAGGCCAACATGATTGTAGCTAGGTATATTGCATCGTTACGAACCTATTGTCTCGACTTAAGATGTGACTTAAATCAACCCGCATATTTTTAGCAGTATTATACTTGGTGTTTTGTTAGCATGAGGCTTGTACATAAATAATACAGAAAATATATAGTGGCGTCTTAAATTATTTTTGTAATATCTGTTTAAAATTCACTTTCTCATAAGAACGTAACTCATATCGTTATAGGTAATTATATTTTACTGTATTTTACTTTATACATACTAGATTAAAAAAATGACATAAACGTAGGTTATATATTGAAAATCTTCTAAAAATTAAGATCATTTACTCCATATTACTGTACCAAATGAACACTTTATTTGCAGAAGCAATTTCAAAATTTGAATGAAAATGTATAAAACAATACAGGTCAATTCTAGATTGTAGAGCAAGGCCTGCTCTAACCTTTAATAAATGAGAATATAATTATATAAATGATGCAATATAGATCCACACGAATTGTACCTTTTTTTTTTTTTTGTTAAGTGGGGAAATCTTGCATAGATACCCACGGCCTCCGGGGAAGGGGCCGTGGGTTATGTCGGATTCCTACCGACCAAAACCCCACTGTGATCAACGACGGGGCCACGGGTATGGTAGAATTCTTCCGTGACCCCATCAGCGGCTGCCCGTCGCCAGGCCAAAACAAATTGTGAGCCAACCAGCTCTAACCTCATGGGGCGGCGTGAGCGGAACACGTCTCACGCCACCACATCTCTCCAGACGATGGACTAAATCCCCGCTCCATCGCCCGGCGCCCCTCGTTAGGGAGGCTGGTTGCGGCCGCGTAAATCAGCCGCAACACGACGACGACGCCCAATAGGGCGTCGGCGCCGGATCGGGTCCGCGTGAGGATCCCTCTCGCGGACCCGCTCAGCCTCCTCTTTCCGCGAGATCACGTCCTCGGAGAACGTGATCACCGCGCGCCAGGATCTGTCGCTGCCCACCATTGCACGAACTATGGAAGGCAGAGAGAGATCCGAACACGAATTGTACCTAATTTCAACAATTGTGAACGTGAAACGAAACCGCAGCTAAATAATCGTGACGGTCAACGCTGACGTGATTACACCGTGAAGGGCGACACACCTTGCTGAAATTATTTACGTGGGTGCATTATTCATACGTAAACATTTCATTAGAATAATTTATAAATAAAGAAACAGGGTTTTTACCTTAGTACGGTCGGTACGGTATTTTTACTTCAAATGAACAAAGCTAATATGTAAATTATGAAAATATCGAGTGCACTTAAGTGATGCATGAAATATTTTGCATGCTTTTTACCTTTCATATTGAAGCTATAAATTTTCGATTCGAATTTAAGAGTAGTCATTGTATGAAGAGAAGATTGATTTGCAAATATTTTTGTCCTTTTCCGTAGAGTAATTGCGATTTCTATCTCTGACTCGTTAAAAAGTCAGGTTGCAATAATAGTACAAACGATTTACATTTCTTAATATATTCATACAACCAAATTAAAGAAAATCCATTTTTTATTAAAGTTATAAATGCGAGAACTAATATTATGACGTAGCGTACTGCGTAACGTAACGTAACATAATATTATATATGTTAACGGAAATGTATGTAATCCGTCATTGTATAAAATTCCTAGGAAATGTATGTAATTCCTAAAATCACACGGAAATGTGTGAAATAAATTATTTTATACACATTTCCAAGGAAAACTATACATTTCCTAAAAAGCAATCGGAAATGTAAAACATCTGAGATATTGGAAGGTACGCGGGACGAGGGGTGTGTATGTCGCAGTCGGATTGTATAATCCGCCGTATTACAAACGGCCGGCATTTTGTAATATGCCGAAATTCGTCTTTTTCCAAAATTCTACAAAAGACGGTCGCGAGCCGACGACTATTTAACTACTATTTAATGCATAGATATCCTAGGAAATGTATATTTCCTAGGATATCTATGCATTAAATAGTTTATTAAACAATATTTTATACATTTCCTAAATGGTATCGGAATTGTACATATTTCCTAGGATTTGTATACAATTCCTTGATTTCATACATTTCCGGTAACATATATATTATGAAGTAGCTGGAATCAGAAGTATCATTACGAATGTTTTTCAATATAGATATGTACTTCAATATAATGACGTATGTACATGAACATACAGATAATATTAATTCTATTGTATGTTTGCCCTAAAAACAAAAAGACAAATGACAACGTTACGGGTAAGTGGTGACTGACCTTATACCAATCCAAATAGGTGCGTCGTAGATGTATGCATGCACCATGAATGCAAATCACTTGAGTGGGTCAGGGCTTTAATGTATTTTAAATTAAGAAAAATATAAAAAAAAATGTAATTTATAACAACATAGTGTTTCATTAATTATCATACAATAACATCCATACGTGTGAAAAACTCGGTACAAACCATCGGGCACGCAAGCACGCAAACATATAGTTTAATCGTAGGATAGCTGTGACGTTTGTGAAGACGTCATAAAATTTTTACTATATGTGTGATGTAACAGTTACAGGTTTAATACAATGGGTCCAGCCCTTAGTCATAAAACGGCAGACACAAACAGGTGTGGACAGAAATACTTATGACTTACAGATCTATAAATTTATCTTTGGTTAACCGTTGGTTAGATGAAACAAATTCCCGGAATAACGTTCATTCACCGTATTATGTATATATTTCGGCGCAAATAGGTCAGTGGTATATAAATCAGAGTGTCCTTAGGTACACTCGTACACACGTAGAGTCTCGTAGACAAACCTTTGAGAGCGAAGGAAAGGATCATTCTGTACACGATTAGCCTTCTTATCACATCGTAGCCGAATTTCACATAAATAAATCACGCAATGTACTCACAACCCTAGATTGCGCAGACTGTTCGACGTCGTCAGTTGAAGCGCTATTAGGTGACGTCACAGACGACATTGTGAGGGTAAGCGTTAATGGAGCGTGCCGGCCGTTATGTAAGCGCGCATCCAATCATAATTTCAGCCGCCGAAAGTGCATGACCATAAAATTATCATTGTGCTACGACTACCTTTTTGATTTTATAGGTTTCTATATACGTCGTGACATTATAGAATAGCTGGCTGCAGGCCATCTAGTGTTTATTTAGGTTGTGTCCCTTTTTCAAGAGCTTTAATGAGTATATGGGATTAAACTAAGTAATTAATTTATGAATATTGTTTTAGTTATGGGAGAAAATGAGAAATCTATTATAATATTATTTATAATGACAAGTTAATGGCTCTGAAATAGCTAATTGCATGAAAAAAAATATGACCTTGCCATAAGCAATTTGTAGAGCCACTGAAACTCATTGCCCTAATTAAATTATGCTTGATCCATATCGTAGTGATTATGAAATTATAACCACATATTATGTTAATAAAAATAATTTAATAGATAGATATGATCTATTTATGTAATCCAATCAGACTAAGATAACAATTTGTTGTCAAGTCAGGATGATTAGAGTCGCGACGAACCTTGTTAAAGAGCAATAAGGAATATTGGGCATTTTTTGTCCAACCGAAGGGAGACATGAGTCAGAGGCGAGTTGCCGACGGAAATGAGTGCTTCCTCCGCGCTATCGGCCGGCACTTTTGTTAAATTAAAATGGATGAGGTTTAAAGTGGAGCGGTCGTAACTAACGGTTGGCGCGTCGACGTCTGTCCGCGATTACGCCAATCTGCTACGCAGCAAAAAATAGGACGCACGGTGACGCGTGGGGTCGCACTCTCGGCTCGACCTCACTCAAACTCATTAACAAATATGTCACCCAAATGTCTTACGGAAAAAAATGAATACATTTTTATGTTTACGGATAACAATTGTTATGGGAAAAGGCCTTAAGTTGGTCTTTTAAATTCATATTCATTGAGTTCGTAGCACGGATAAAGTGCGATTATTGTTATGTAGGTGAAAGTACTTTTTTCCTTTTTTATGTATTTAATAAAAGTTTTAATTGGTTAGTTTAGATAATATTGTAAATGAAAACGATTATGTACATAAAAACAAATATAGGTAATATTTTAATGTAAGAGGCACCACTTCATAGTCAACCGATTATACTACTAGATACAAATTAAAATTCTAAATAATAATAATTGAAAAAAGATACCTTTCTAAAATCGAAACCTCTATGAAGATATCTGTCTATATAAGGAACAGTTCCCATGTCAGGATTTAATTTGACAAGAATCGAGGAATCGCCTAGGATTGCACGCGCAGGTGTTTCGCTGCAGAATAGTCGTCATCCGGTCTCTCACCGCAAATTTTAACGCGACAGTGACCCAACAGGACTTCTATCCCGGTTCGCCACCGGACTTCCTTGTTAGTTTTTATCGCTATGAACGATATTATATGGATAGTGGATATTGCATTATGTTCTATTTTTTGTAATTAACAATTATAAGTAGAATGAAATTTGGCGCCTTTTTTGCTAATTAGTATAATATTATTATTCAAGATTGACTTTAGCATAAGTATATGTATATAAGTTAGATTAAATACCTACCTAAGTTGAATTTAAAAAACATAAATAAATTCAAGTTGAAAAATTTATTTTCTAAGAATACAAAAAATGTAAGGAAAAAATTAAAAGCATTTATATGCAAGAACATTATGCAGGGGTAGATAACATGCGATTCCTTCTAGTGCTATGCATTGAATGCACTCGCTTGTTCGATGTCCCAAACCGAAGGTTCTAGACCTTCGGTTTGGGTCCAAAAATTATTTGCAGAGGTTGTAATTCATTTTTTAAAGTTCCAGAATTGACATGAAATTTATAAATGAATTCATTAATTATATAAATTTAGATTAATTAATCAACTCATAGTAAACGTAAATCTGGTGAGTGGGAATTTCATAAATGGATTGTTTTGTTCTGGAATAAATTATTATTAGATATAGAATGAATAATAACCAGGGTTATTATTCGTGTTGCTTTAATTTATTTTATTTAAAAGCCTTTTTGATTCAGTTTAATGAACTAACTTAAAGAATTTAGAACATAATGTTAGGAAATAATATATCATACTTATTCTGGTTAAATAAAAGAAAATAAAAATACGTCTGTGTTTTACGATATAAAAAGTCCGTTTATAACTTCCTACTTGATTGTAAAAATGTTCGAAAGGCTAACATACCCATACATCAATGCACTCTGGAATAATCCGTGCATTGACGCTGCAAGCGCACCCACCTCGTTCAGTACGAGCGACACCCCGGCGTGCATTTATTTACTGTAATATGCGCTACGGACGGACATACTACACTTTAATGATGTTTTCTTAAATACATGCAATATGCACCAGAATCTCGTTTAGTTTTCCACTCTTTTTACTGCAGTTTCTCATTTCAACTAAATAATTCAAAGATGGACCCAAAATAGACATAAATATAATAGACGTACTGAGATTAGGTAATTCCATTCCATGGAAAGATGAAGAATTTTAAATGCGGTACAAAAGTTCTCGCAAATTTCTCTTCCAACAAAAAGTTTCTTAAAAAGTTTCCTTATTTTAATTTGGAGGGCTTAACAGCTTGAAAGAGCATAGGCTAATTTGAAGATCAATCCAGTTAGTCACGGGGAACACTTTGGTTTTAAATAAATTAATTTTAGGAACATGCGTTGTATTTTTCCTCAACGACGAGTTTGTCATGATTAGATGTTGTTCTAAGGTTTTTATTCATACAAATGAAAGCTTAAGAATCCTATGAGTTAAACTTATTCAATTTGCATTTGGAAATTAGTTTCTACGCAACCTAATTGTCCTGTCTACCCTTAATTTAGTGCAAGTTAGGTGCGTCGATTGCGTAATCATAGTAAGGGGCAAATGGGCGCGGCTGGCGGTGGGGGGAGGAGAGGTGAGGGGGGGGGGTCGGCGGTATTTCGGCGGCCTTCCTGAAGAGCCTTCTGACGCGACGGACCGTCTAGACGTCTGGCAGCTACCATGTGTCGTAAGACCCATTATAAAATCGTGTAACTTTAAGACCTTCGCACTGTGTTTTATATCTTTTGTTTATTCATAACGCGCTGTATTGCGATGTTATTTATCTTTATGATTGATAAAATAAAACAATTTTTATTGTAGGTATTGTTTTATTATTTTAATAAATTTAAAAACTTAGGTGTTAGTGTGTGGAGTCTATAATCGTAGTCAGGTAGGTTTTCTTTTCTGTCTACACATATCTAATTATTTAAGTACATATTTCATTTTATAACATTATTTATTAGTTATTAGAATATTAAGATATTCTAGTTGCTAAATAGGCATAACTTTTCTTTATTTATTAATAAACTAGATTTCCACCCGCGGCTTCGCCCGCGTTTTCAAAGGAAAACCCGCATAGTTCCCGTTCCCGTGGGATTTCCGGGATAAAAACTATCCTATGTGTTAATCCAAGTTACCCTCTATATGTGTGCTAAATTTCATTGTAATCGGTTCAGTAGTTTTTACGTGAAAGAGTAACAAACATCCATACATCCATACATCCATACATCCTTACAAACTTTCGCCTTTATAATATATATTAGATATTAGATTGCTACGTAATAATTATATAATACCTATGTGACTAAATGAAATAGGTAGGTACCTATTTAATTCTAATTACTTTGGGTCCAGGCCCAGGGTTGCCAACACTTCATCATCAAAATATAGTATTTTCCAAAATAAGGTGTAAAAAATATAGTACATTTAAAAAAAATATAGTATTTTGTGGGAAAAACAAAAAAAATAGACAAATATATATTTATTTTTATAAAAACTATATTTTTTAAGCTATTGCATAGCTTCTATCGCGGGCCATCCTAGTATATACAAAAGTACTCTGTGCGGGCCATGAGCGCGGGGACCGAATCCAGAAATTGCGTAACGAAAAACTTCACGCTCCCCACTCCGACGGGCACGGAGGTGTGGCTTGAAGGCATACTTTACCGCGGCAGTCCCCGAGTGCCACACGTCCTTTTGCACTTCTTGCACTGTGTAACAGCTTTTTGTTTAAAATAAAAGTGTCAAGCTTTGTCACATTCAATTTTTAAATTGATATAAATCAAAAGCTCATTTTTTATTAATGATACACTACTTCTGTTTCTTTCCTCTCGCCACTAGTATATGCGCAATAGGTTATATGACTTAGCCATCTTAACAATTAAAAGGCGCGTTCTTATTTGTTTTAATGAAGAATTTGTTTGTAACATTTGTCGGTGTTGAAAATATAGTATTTTTGCGTACTATACAGGGTGTCCCACTGTTGGTATACTAAGCTCAATGGAGGTTAGAGTTTTGCATACGCTGAGTACGTAAAAAATACTTATAAAATTCCAGATACAGTTTTTTTTCAAATTCAAAACTCTATGTGTACACCCATAACAAGCAACCCGCCCAACTTTGACACCAGCACGTGAGCTATCGTTTAAGATTATGTTTTCATAGACAAAATGCTCACATTAGCGAATCGGTATATGCCGGCTGCGCGAAGCTAGAGAAGAAAACATGGATTTTCAGGAAAAATTTAGCAAAAATTTTTTGATGTAATTTTGTTATTTAAGTATTTTTTACGTGATCAGTGTATGCAAAACTACAAGTCCCTACGCGCTTAGTATACCAATAGTGGGACACCCTGTATATGTTTTCAACAGTATATAGTACGCAGACCCGAAATATAGTACAATACTATATATTATAGTACGGTTGGCAACCCTTGTCCAGAGTGTTAACTTTGATTATAATAGGTACCATTTAACATTGAACATTGAATACTTTTCTTGTAACAGTTACCTACACCAAAATCCCAAAAATATTACAAACGGATGCGAAAAAAATAATCGAGCACATAACCCATGGTTGCATAAAGCAAAGTCGCATAACTCGACTGCAACTCGCGTGAAACTCGCGGCAATTGATTCCCGCGGATCGGTGTGACGCACGAATAAATCCGTGTCGAGACAAGGTCGGCGAGAGGGCGCGGGCCTACTTCGCTCCGCTATGCTGGGAACTTTTCACATTGTATGTAACGATAATCCATGGATACAAGCCAAAATTTGCCTCAATTAAAATGAACCGAGGCAGTGCATTGATCAAATATTAAAATATCAAATTATTTTTTGGAGAGGTAAATTTTCGCAGCTCTATATGTTTCCTTAATTCAAATTTTATCCTATTTCATCCTTAAAAAGTTAAAAAATATTATGATGCTATTAAAAGTAGGTAACTTAGGTATTACGTAGGTATTTGGTAAGGAAGATCGAAAAGATCGATCAAAATTCGAAAAATGAATATTAGGTACCTACCTATTCAATAAGCTATATTTTATCAAACTGTCACTAATATTTACATCTCGCGTATAGCGCATGTCATGATGATGGTGATAATGATACCTCATGATGACTATTTTTATTAATATAAATTTATAAAGAATAGAAAAAATTCGATCATGAGGCGGGACTCGAACCCGCATCCGGGGCGGATGCCTGAACAATTCAGCCACTCGTGACTCTATTTTTATTAAAATAAATAAATAACACAATTATCAATGCTGCGTTATCGTCTATCGACATTGAATTGTTATATTATATCAATTAACTCATGAAGGTTATTTATTAATGAATGAGCAAGTATACTTATATTGTGCCACTCTATGCCACAGACTGAACAACCAATAAAAACCCAGTTGATATGAATACAGGCTCAATGTTGTGCGCGACGCGCCGCGGCCGCAAAGCTAAACAATAGCAGACAGCCATGAGTCACCGAAAGCCGTCTCTGCACCGCCCGGTGTTTACCCGATCACCTGTCTCTCCAGTCTTCAATGTAAATAAGGAAGCAATCGTTCTAATGATCTTTAATCCTATTGAGAGCAAACAATGCTAGAACTTTGAAAGTTTTGCGGTGTCACTTATCATTCGATTTTTTTTAACTTTTATCTTATTACTAGCTTTCCGCCCGCGGCTTCGCCCGCGTTTTCAAAGAAAAACCCGTTCCCGTAGGATTTCCGGGATAAAACCTATCCTATGTCCTTTCTCGGGTATCAAAATATCTCTATACCAAATTTCATGCAAATTGGTTCAATAGTTAAGGCGTGATTGAGTAACAGACAGACAGACAGAGTTACTTTCGCATTTATAATATTAATAGTATGGATTTATGCATTAATGATCTGATTGATCGAATTATATCGATTTGTGATGATAGTGTTATTTAATATTTATTTGATAAATAATTATAATGAAAGTTTTGCAATTTCCTTCCAATTTTAATGAAAAGAAGATTATATTTGGAATATAATACGAGATTTACAAATTAATGACGTCTGAGATATTTGCAATCAGCACTTGACTTCATGCATAAAGCAACCTTGGATAAACGACTTTCTAGAGCGTCTACATTTTTGAAACGCCAGACGATTATTATTCTTAGTCTGAGTCAAATATACAAACATAAAATTTTTAAGGTGCATAATGCATATTATGAATTAAGTACTTTCTTAATAAAAGATTATATTTACACATTATTGTTGCTTTAGTTTAATAACTACCGTAATCGGTAAAAAGTTAAAGTATTACTTACTATATATTTGGAGTCTTTTTAAATGAATATCTACCAATTGCACAACATATTTTGTATGGTGTTAACATGAAAGATATATATTATACATATACTAGTATAACTCAAACTATCCATATAAATTAAAGATTTGGTATTTTGGTAAATTCATCATTCATCGCTAATGCATCATAAACTAAATAAAATTCGGTAGAGTTTCCTAAAATTTGAAAATATGTTAATTCCATGAAACTGTGCTGAAACCAAGGAGATTTTTTGCATCGGCAAACCCGCACCTCTGTGTCATTTAAATGCCAAAAGACCCTTGTAGTCAATGATCTTGTAGTACTATTTCTCTGAATTCTTATTGTGTCATTCGCTGAAAAATTTGCCTTTATTATGATATTATTCCTCTCTGTGATCATTATTCCTCATTATGTGAAAAAAGGAATCCTGAAAAATGGAGTCAGATTATTAAACCGCACCAATTTTGTAATAACATATTCTATGAACGACTTATGTTGAAACCACTTCATAAAATTTCCAATACCTTCTTCGCTTATTTACCAACACGACATTTAAAACCCGCGTTCCTGCAGGAAATTGTGAAATAACACCTTTGAGTTGTCAATATGCTATGACGTATTTCCTGTTTGAAAATTGTAAACAGTTTAATGCGACATGACGATTTAGTCACACGTTTCCAAACATCTTAATTTAATCAGAGCGAATATTTGTAGACGTGCGGTACTATATCTAGGTATCTGGTGCGTCAATAACGCGTAATCTGGAGTGATAACACTTGATATGGTTCGTTTGTAGAACACTTCAACGTGTCTGGGTAAACATTGACAAACGTTGTAGGCATGTCTACTCATTAAGGCCATATCCACCTATAATCGGAATCACAATATTATGTAAAGAATCGTTAATCTTGTGTTATTTCCATACATAAACGATAGTCTCGTTTACGTGCTACTAAAAAAGAGACATAAAAAATACAATTTCTCAATTTATTACTCAACGCTTTTATTGTGAACGAGAAAGAGGCAACTGAAGTAAAATGTGGCTAATTGGCCTCATTGCGACATATCATTCCCGGAGCGCTAATAACCTATCTACACCTTTTTACTTTTAATATCATTTATTATAATAATATTATTTCATAGAGTTATAGACAATAAAAAATATGTAAGTTCTAAATTCCACAATAAGTATATATATATAGTAAATTGAAGATTACAATATCTTACATAACATCTTATATTTATAGTAAAGCCATTTTAATAGGCAACATTTGACAGTTCAACAAAATTCAACAATGTAACCTAGTAACGACGACATAGAATAACATGATATTTCGTTTTGTTAGAACTGCACATTTGCTTAACTTTTTTCAATTACGATTAAGTTACCTATTTATAATAATAGGTAATGACCGATACAAGTAATTTTAAGATTTTATTTTACTGATAAACCATTCTAAACATAATAAACAATTTCTGATTTAAAGAACTGACGTCGCTACAATTTTGTGTCAATAAACCTTTTTTCTTTTTAAATACCAGAGACATTACTCTAAAAATCGAAATCTGACATCTAGAATCGAATGCATTTATTACTTGTGAATAAAAATCATCATAAATTAATAAATGCTTTGTGTTTTTTTAATTATGTATTATACTTGTCTTATTTTGCTCCTTAAATTTACGAAAGAAAGTATATTACTGGGACAGGGATTTGCCTGATGAATTTTAAAATTGGCATGTGTTTCAAGTTCGATTGACAAATGTTTCAAGTCCGTATCGATTAATTCACTTTAATCGATGTTTTTAAACAGGTTACATCTCTTCGAAGATAAAATTATCCATTATCCATACTTTAATATTATAAATGCGAAAGTAACTCTGTCTGTCTGTCTGTTACTCAATCACGCCTAAACTACTGAACCAATTTTCATAAAATTTGGTATGGAGATATTTTGATACCCGAGAAAGGACATAGGCTACTTTTTATCCCGGGAAAATGACGCAATCCCGGAAATCCCACGGGAACGGGAACTATGCGGGTTTTCTTTGACTGCGCGGGCGAAGCCGCGGGCGGAAACCTAGTAAATATATAAATATCCAAAATCTTAGCCGATTTAATTATTTCAGATCTACTTTTCTTTTTCAGTGAATGGAAAATAATTTGAAGTGCTTAGTTTATAAAAGAATTAGTAGTTTTATTCCTATAACTTCAATCGTTAAATAAGTACCTACAAATGTTTTAAAATCTGTTTAATATTAAAAAGATAGCATTCAAAACAATCGTATGAAAAGGAAGATTTAAAACTTATTCAATTAAGTAAGATCATCACGAGGATAAACCTCTTATATGTATAGTAGTTTTGTAGTCGGTTTGTTTGTATTAATGGTAATAAAATACTGTCTGGTGGGAATTTATTAATTATTGTTGAAAATATTCAAAGATACTCAATTAGGTTAGTGCTTTAATTATACCATTGTTTAAAAAAAATAAAATTCAGTTAATCATATATATACTTTAAAGCATTATGAAACTCGCGTTTAGCTCTTCTAGTCCCCTTAAGTGGTGTATTCAAAAGTACGAATTACAACAAACATGTAAGAGCGTTGCCCGTCAATTCACAATTAACATAAACAATTAAACAACTTCCAAAATTATTGAACTTAATTGATTATCTGAGTAAAACGTTGATTTAACTCAGTATACATATGTATTTAATGTATTATATATGTTTTAAGGTCTTTGACCTAGACTAAGTATTGTTTTGAGCTAACCGGCGCCAACAAATTCGTAGACATGTGCGATATGTACAATATATCTCCTTAATTAACCATATGGCTATAGGACTTCATAACTGAAATATTCATAATGTTATATTGCATTTTTTGTGAACATTTTTATTTCTAGAGTCATAAAAATTATTACATGCTCAGACTTCCTTCGCGTACCTACGCATAGTTTAGGTTTGGATTATCTTCTATTAAAGATTAAATTATGTGATACCTATAATGCTTATGTAAACCATTTTTAGTGTATTATTTTATTTTACTTAGCTTAGCTATAAGCTACGTAGGTATGTAGGTAGTTTAAATTTAATTTACTAATACCTGTACGACAATAAGTATCAACATTCAACATGCAATCCATACCTTCTTACTATGGGATTTCTGGAACAATAAAATTTCGAATAATAAAAAACGAAGTGTCTAGTCGTCCGCTAAACGGATGAATAAAATAAATTAGTCGTCCGATTACCGGATGAATAAAATAATTTAATCGTCCGATTACCGGATGAATAAAATAATTTAATCGTCCGATTATTCGGATGACTAGATAACCTTTTAACACTAAAGCTAGTTGGGTTGGGCAAAAAGCAAAGGGGGCGCAGGACTTAGAAAATTTTTGATGGAGTTGGTGTCATTATAACACCTATTTATTATTGTTTTATCGTAAAGATTACGCTAATATAAGCATGTTTTATAGGAACAACTTTTCTCTAAAATCAAAAATGGCCGAGATATTCGCCCTCAATTCATTAGGTTAGGTTTAGGTTAGGTTAGCCCTTAGGTTAGGTTAGGTTAGGTTTCTTAAAAAAAAAACTACACAGAAATAGGAGCCCCGCTTCGCGGGGCTTCGTCGACGCGCAAAAAAAAAATCAAGTTTAGGTTAGGTTAGCAGTTAGGTTAGGTTAGGTTTCTTAAAAAAAAAAACACACAGAAATAGGAGCCCCGCGAAGCGGGGCTCCGTCGACGCGCAAAAAAAAATCAAGTTTAGGTTAGGTTAGCCGTTAGGTTAGGTTAGGTTAGGTTTCTTAAAAAAAAACTACACAGAAATAGGAGCCCCGCGAAGCGGGGCTCCGTCGACGCGCAAAAAAAAATCAAATACCTACGTGTGCCCTCCTCCCCCCTCTCCTCCCCCCACAAAAAAAATATAATACGTGCGGCAGTTCTCTAAAGAAACCCCGATAACCTAACTATATAGATAAATAGATGTTATCGGACGATTAAATTATTTTATTCATCCGGTAATCTGACGACTAATTTATTTTATTCATCCGTTTAGCGGACGACTAGCGCTGTCCAATAAAAAAAGGTTATGTAACGAAAACGGAAAAATACAACTTTCTTCAACTTTCCACCCCGACTCTCCTAAAACAACACATGGGATAATCAATGTTAATGAAAACTATAAAGCCTCGCTTTACAAATCTTTATATACTATATATACCTATACCTATTTAAATTATTTGAGTATATTGAAAACACTTATAACTACAACTTTCATTAATTCACATAATAGGTATGTATTTACCTACAGTAAATTATTTTAAACACAGTAAATTACTGATATTAGAATTTTTTGCATATTTTGTTACAACTTGATCAATCATTGCCAGTTGTAATGAAATGCTACTAAGTCAAACTCAGTTCTCTAGGAAAAGCAAAATTCAATGATTAATACAATTAAAGCGAAATGTAAAGCGCAAAAATCCTGTATATATGTATTTACGACGTATTTCACGGAACTGAACATAGCTTGCCACCTAAACATAAACAATACCAGTGAACGACCTCTTGACACACGAAACAGGGTCGTTCGCGCTGTTTCCGTACAATTCCTATTGATTCAATCCCGCTATGAGGAACATTTTTCTCAGGCGACGGAGCGTGTCGTCTAGACACAGAGCCCGGACATCATTTCTTAAAGCTGCCCATATGTGACAGGTACTATGACATTTACGCATGCTACAAACAACAAAGTACAGTACTCCAAAATTAATAATGCGCATGCAGATCTTCGCTAATTGTCGTATTTCCGAAAACACCCGAATCATTGAATCGTAAGAGCCCTAAACAATGCACTTGCATTTTACACCTTGTTCAAAAGAAATAGAAGTCTATTTACGGTCATACACAATCAAAAACAATTCAGGCGGTAGGTGACGGTAGCCTGTCAGTCAAAAAACTCAAAAATCCGTCAGTCGTCTTTAAATATTGGTGGTGACCGCAGGTGTTCTCTCTGTGTGAAATTATATAGAGCTGCTATTACATACCCTTCTTGGTTTTTTTTAAAGATGAATTAATCGATGAATTGATTATTTACACAGGGGATAGCAGTAGTGAAAGTTATAATGAAGAAGAGCACAATGAGAGTTCCGATGTATCTATGTTGACGCCTTGTGTGCAAAATTATTAAAATTACACACACATATAGGCTCGTGAGTGCTCATCGGCCGATCGCCCCCCCGCCCCGCGCGCCTGATCCCGCGACCGGCACTCTCAGCTCCGCGGCTCGTGCGAACAGTCGAACACACGCATTAATAATTACAATTTGTTTGTACTTGTCTGTACTATGTAAATTGCCGAGCACAAATATAAACCTTGAACTACCATTACGACTTATTATTTCATTATTTCACCGGCGACGAAGCCCCAAAGCTGCAACCAGCCTCTTCATTTTGGGCCTTACGAACCGGATCAAAATCAGCACCTACAGAGGAAGGAATCGCGCACGTGGCAGCCATTTTTCGCCGGTGAAGACATACCTGCGGAGCTGAGAGTCACCAGATTTGGAAGCATCGAACTCGCACCTACTTCAATGGGATATTTGTGAGAACCGGGGAAGTGGCGTTATTGTGAGTTCGTTCCAATTTTTTCCATTAGGAATTTAATATTGAATCTTTCCGATTCATTTCAATTGAAACTCATTAAATATATCTCATTTTGCTTTTTACTTTCGCCTTTAGTGCGGATCTAAAAGCCTTACCAATTATTATCTATTATTTGTTTCGTGCATTGATATATGCGGAAACCTCATTAAATCATTATCTACCAATTACATCGAGATTTAACTGCGGTTAATCTCATTTGAATTATATCTCATTTTGCTTTTTACTTTCGCCTTTAGTGCGGATCTAAAAGCCTTACCAATTATTATCTATTATTTGTTTCGTGCATTGATATATGCGGAAACCTCATTAAATCATTATCTACCAATTACATCGAGATTTAACTGCGGTTAATCTCATTTGAATAACATTAAATTAAAAACATTACCTAAAGATTATTTCTTTTCTTTCTCATTAATTTATAAAATTAATTGCAGCATTTTATTGCTATACAATCTCATAAAATCATTTTCTAGTTCTCAGATTGTGTCGTCTGTACATAAACTGTTAAAAAACATATTTCATTAGAAACGTATTATAATTTATTACTTTCGTTTTACAGTTGATCCATTTCGAATCACGCGCAGCGCAACGTGACTTGCATTCAGGTGGTAACGCGGCGGTAACCGATCGCTATTATACCGAATCACCCTCACTTCATATTCATAAATATAAGTATTTTCGTTTATTCATTTCATAATTATTTTTGCTGTTCTGTGTTTTTTGTGATTAATTAGTATCAGAGTTGTGTGCTTTAGCTAAATTAATAGTTCAGGTAAATTAATATTTCTATCGTAAGTAGGTCAACTACAATTATTAAATACAAAATGGATATTTCAGTTTTAAAGAAACAACGCGGTACATGTAAACAGAAATTAACAAATTTTAAAAAATTTTTAGATCCTCTCGATGAGTGTAAATCATTAACTAGACTTCAAGCAAGTGAACTTAGTGTTCGTTTGTCAAGATTCGAAGAACTTTATACCGAATTTGATAATGTTCAAACTAATATAGAACAATTATGTGATTCTTCAGACGAGGAACGCGAGGAGTTCGAGAGCAAGTATTTTAGTACTTTCGCGGTTGCCAAGGAGGCGCTGGCGCGGAGCGGCGAGAGCGCCCCAGGCGACGTCGACTTATCGGTCTCAGGTTCTAATTCTGTGCACGGAAGTAGAACCATGAAATCCTATCTTTGCATATTTGTGTGTTTAGCCGTCAAGGCCGTGCACATGGAACTTGTGACCGATCTGAGCAGTGAGTCATATTTAGCTGCATTAAATAGATTTATTGCTCGTAGGGGCAAACCAACAAACATTTTTTCTGATAATGGAACAAATTTTGTAGGCGCATGTAACGAATTATCTAAATTCCTTAAACAAAATTCTGATACTATTAAATCACAAACATCGAACATGTCAATTAACTTTAGATTTTCACCAGCTTATAGTCCACATTTTAACGGATTAGCTGAGGGTTCGGTTAAGTCATTTAAACACCACTTGAAGCGAGTAGTAGGTTGTACGAATTTAACTTATGAAGAAATGAATACGGTTCTTGTACAGATTGAGGCGATCTTGAACTCAAGACCCCTCACCCCTAATTCTTCAGATCCATCGGATCTTACAGCTCTCACACCATCGCATTTTTTAATTGGACGAACAATAACATTTCTGCCTACTCCTCAGGTCAAGGAAACTACTGCTGTGCACACTCTTTCACGATATATGAGAACACAGCAACTGAAAACCCATTTCTGGAATAGATTTCATAAAGAATACATTACAGAACTTCAAAAACGACAGAAATGGCGCAAAGATGGAGGACAGCTCAAACTTGGAGAAATGGTCGTAGTAAAAGATGAGCGACTGCATCCCAACCAGTGGCTTCTGGGACGAGTGACTCGCCTCCACCCCGGCTCCGACGGCGTGACCCGCGTAGCTGACGTCCTCACCTCTTCAGGGATACAACGACGGGCCTTTAACCGACTGTGTCCCCTACCCATAGAAGATCAGAACTCCGTTCCTGGGCCGGCAACATGTTGACGCCTTGTGTGCAAAACTATTAAAATTACACACACATATAGGCTCGTGAGTGCTCATCGGCCGATCGCCCCCCCGCCCCGCGCGCCTGATCCCGCGACCGGCACTCTCAGCTCCGCGGCTCGTGCGAACAGTCGAACACACGCATTAATAATTACAATTTGTTTGTACTTGTCTGTACTATGTAAATTGCCGAGCACAAATATAAACCTTGAACTACCATTACGACTTATTATTTCATTATTTCACCGGCGACGAAGCCCCAAAGCCGCAACCAGCCTCTTCAATCTACAAAGTCAGAAATAAAGATAATCCCTGATTTTGATTGTTTATTTTTTTGTAATTGTAATAATATTGTGGAATAATCAGTACTGTAAATACTTTTGAACTGAGATTTTCATGATAAGATTTCTATGATTTAAAATATGTTTAAACCTGTGTTTGATAACCATATTTTTTACAATATAAATATTGTGTTATTTTAACCTTCTTTTCTTCCATCATTACACCAGCTTCAGTAAGACACTTTAAAAAGTACTATAAATTTTTCCAAATAAATCAATCCAACAAAGATATATTCGCAAGCGTAGGGTTATCCTCGCTATTTACTAACAAGGAATTATCGAAACAAAATCGTTACTTAAAAATCAATATTAATCTCTTTTAGCACAAAACACATAATTTTACTAAATTATGCATGAAGAAAATGCATTTAACAACTCTATATACATATCGTCTTCGGACGCTCCGGGAATATGACAGTTGCCGAACAGTGACGAAGATTTCTATGCGCATTATTACTTTTGGAGTACTGTATAATGAAGCTCATCGATCGATGTAACCTCGATATGAAACGAAGTTATACAGATACCTACCATTTTGTAAAGCAAATTCATCTTTGAATTTCATACATTCCTTAGAGACCTAATGTTATGTAGTATTTTTTAAGAAAAGTTCCGTATCATGCGGGGTTATACTTACATTTTTTTTTTATTAATTTTGTAGACTAAACAATTAATGATACGAAATGACAATGTCAATTAACATTCTGATAAGAAAAAATCATTAAGTAAATAATTAAAATCTAAATGTTTTAAACGTTTCATTGACTTGTTATGTTCAAAACTATATTAAACAAAACTTATTTATATATGTTACCGGAAATGTATGAAATCAAGGAATTGTATACAAATCCTAGGAAATGTGTACAATTCCGATACCATTTAGGAAATGTATAAAAATATATTGTTTAATAAACTATTTAATGCATAGATATCCTAGGAAATGTATAATCTTCCTCGGAATTGTATATAATTCCAATATCGTATTAGGAAATGATTTCTGTAATAAAACACGTTGTTATTTTTTTTTTATTATAGCACTTATTGAGACAATCGGGTAACAGTCTTACCGTAAAATAATAATAATATGTTCATATTATCTTACTAATTAACATTTCTTAAATCAACTTATATTCAATCAAATCAAATTTTCATTTGGTAAGTAATCAGTCACCTCGTCCCGCTGTCCCCGTTGTACATGTCGCAGTCGGATTGTATAATCCGCCGTATTACAAACGGCCGGCATTTTGTAATATTATGTATGCCGAAATTCGTCTTTTTCCAAAATTCTACAAAAAGATGGTCGCGAGCTGACGGAGCCCCACGAAGTGGGGCTCCTATTTCTGTGTAGTTTTAAAAAACACGAACCTAACCTAACCCACCCCCTTATCCAAACCAAAAATTTCTGATTACGAATTACACACCCCTCGTCCCGCGTACCTTCCAATATCTTAGATGTTTTACATTTCCGATTGCTATTTAGGAAATGTATAGATTTACTAGGAAATGTGTATAAACATGTACCGTTAACATATACAATAAGGAAAATGTATTCAGATATGATAATAAAAAATAAAAAATGTTATTTAAAACAATATAAGGACCTATGCTACTCTCACAAAAACCTACTTACCTCTTAAAATTGTTTTAATGAATAATTATAATTATTATAATATCCTCAGTTTTTGGTTTAGTTACCTTTCTTTCATTATTCTTGGTTCTCATATGTATATTGACGAGCAATTTAGAAACATAGACTAAATAAGTGATACTCGTATAATGATGACTCATTTACAATCAGAATTCAGATATGGATAAAAGACAAAAGTTAAAATTCCTTGTAATTAGGTATCATTCAATTTTTTGTATTTATGCATTTAAATTATATCATTAGCAATACATATACTTAGTTTAACATTTCCTTTATGATCGATAAACGACGTTCTGAGAATTCTGATTACTAAACAAAATTAATAGTTTGTAGTAATGTGCGACGTTATCTCTTACCCATATATAGCGATGACTGCATGTCTAGTGTCTAGACATCACTCGATTTCTTTTAGCCACAGATGTATGGGTGTACAATGAGCTGTATCCTAAGGTCAATCGCCGACCAGTTGGCTGAATTGGAATTTTACCAGTCCACCTAACTAGGAGTTCATTAGTGCACCGTAGCTTTGGCTACCCTTTCGACGCAACACATTCCCTAAATTCCTTTTCAATTAACTGTACTGTTTAATCAGTAACATTTTCTTGTAAAGTATTAAAGAATCTTTATGTAAGTGGCCTTGAAGGTTAAAAAATATATCATTGTTTTAAGATTTGCGACCATTATACCCAAAAAAGTTCTTCGTAGTAGCTAAGCGCTCTTAAAGTTCTAAATAATTAAATTTCTGTTTTTTAACGTAGGTTGGTACATACTTTATCGCAGTCAACGATTACCTTAATGTTGTTGTTAAATTGACCGCGAGATTCTAATGCGATACACACCTCGTTTGTAGCCCAACAACACTGATTGTTGGGTACTAGGATTTAAATAAGCGGAACGAAAATTGTAAATCAAACGCAAGTGTAAGAAATGCTATTATAGTAATGACTTCCACTTTTTGTGTTTCGCAGTCGACTTGATTATTGTTAATCTCATATGTCTTGTACCCATAGAAATCTAAATAACAAGGCACTAGAAGTCGTAAGCGCGCGTGACATTGTCGCCGCTCAGGTGGTTACCATGCCACAAGTCTGTTCGTCGCTTGTTCAGTTGTTCCTGACACGTGCGTGAGTAAACATGGTGTGTTGCAGCATTTACCAGTGCGGAAATTCTTCCATAAATTGTAATTATACTAATAAAGGAATAACATTTCACCGGCTAGTATTTTTGTTTATAAATATTGCCGTTTTCCCTTAAAATTAAACAATATTTACTAGTAATACGAATGACACAGTCAACCGTTCCTCTCATCACGTTTAGCTATACATTGTCGTATAGGAGCTACCAACGTTGACAAGAGAGAATTTTAGTATAGTTGGTTCTTTGATATACTGTTTCTCTTCCTATTTCGGTTAGAGTCCGGGCTGTCTGGCTGGCCGCAGTGGTTGCGTTTATTAGTGCGCATCTTATCTGCACAGGAAAATATCCGTAATTTAAAGTCAATTATTAACGCGTAATTTTTAATCTTTTGCCTTTAGATAGATCCATCAGACATAAATTTTTTATTGCAAGACGTTTTTTTCGTTGTTAAATAGGTGCCAGACGCAATTTTTTATTTCAAAATCATTAAAATGTCATCGAAATAAGTGAAATTCCATCAACATGAGTCCCGTGAAGGATATACTATGTATAATATTCATTTTACTATTTACAATTTTTTAGCAACAATCTACCATGGTGCCTCCTTTCACCAACGAACCTCAAATAGGACGTTAATGTAAACTTGATAAAAACCAAATATCATCAAATTCATATTAATACCCAAAAGTGTAATAAATATGAAACCCTCTATTAAAAATATTAGTTTACTAATTATTCAATATAAGTATTAAAAAAGGATAATATAATATAAGTAATAAAGTTATTACTTACCTTTTAAGCGGACTCATGTTGATGTAATTTCACTTATTTCGATGACATTTTAATTATTTTGAAATAAAAAATTGCGTATGGCACCTATTTAACAACGAAAAAAACGTCTTGCAATAAAAAATTTATATCTGATGGATCTATCTAAAGGCAAAAGATTAAAAATTACGCGTTAATAAATGACTTTAAATTACGGATATTTTCCTGTGCGCACTAATAAACGCAACCACTACCGCCAGCCAGACAGCCCGGACTCTAACCGAAATAGCAAGAGAAACAGTATATCAAAAACCCAACTATACTAAAATGACTTTTTTTAAAACGTTAATAGCTCCCGTACCATTGCCTTTAACTATTGACAACATCTGACAGGTCGGTTGTTATAACTGCCAGATGTTATCAAATGACAATTACAAGAAGCAATGTACTGCATTGTTAACGATAAAGAGTAAATAGTCGCAAGCTAGTGATGTGATGTGTTAAAATTTTTTTGCGTAATACGATGTTAAAATATAATTTATAATTATGTATGTAGTAGTTTACTAGGTTTTTATTTATTTCAATATAAGTCTTATGACGACTGATGGTATAATTGGATTATATTTTAATTTGAATTTTATTTTATTTTTATAACGTATATATAACTTTTTTTAACTAAGTACATCGATACAATCATTTTCGGACAATTTTACTGTCGATACAGAATCACATTAATTAAATTATATACAATAATGCCATAATGTAAAGGACATTCTTCGTTTAGTTTGACAAAACTGTTTTATATTAAATATATTCTTTGTAGATTTCCACAATGTCCTGACATTAAGGACAAATGGATATCCGCGACTGGGAAAAAAAAATGGTTGCCTGTAAAGTCGGTTTTACGGGCGAAGATTTTACGTGACAACGTCTTTTTCTCGGTAGAATATTTATGTGCTGCGCGCGCGGCAGACCGCGGGCCTCTCTCTCGTTCGGTGACTCATCGTAACGTTACCGAGCGTTACACTTTTTCATAAGTGACTCCCAGTCGCAACCTAATTTAAGACGTTGTCACGTCAAAAAATTTTGTTAATTTAATCGGTGTACATACATAAAAAAATACAAAAAAAAACATACCGGCCGAATTGATAACCTCCTCCTTATAAATTTATAAAGAATAGAAAAAATTCGATCACGAGGGACTCGAACCCGCATCCTTTCGCGCCATTCCGGGGCGGATGCCTGACCAACTCAGCCACTCGTGACCCGCCAGAGCAATCGAATTTATTCTATTCTTTCAGTTTTATGTGTCTGGAGGGACACACCGCGCGCCATCTATTGAGATGATTAACAACCATTTCAACCAATATGAAGCACTTTTCAGTGAATACAATATTGTAACGATGAAACACGACCTTTTTTGTTGAATTTATATTTTTGGTTTTTATGGCATTCAAATGCTTTATAAATATAAATTTATAAAGAATAGAAAAAATTCGATCACGAGGCGGGGCTCGAACCCGCATCCTTTCGCGCCATTCCGGGGCGGATGCCTGACCAACTCAGCCACTCGTGACCCGCCAGAGCAATCGAATTTATTCTATTCTTTCAGTTTTATGTGTCTGGAGGGACACACCGCGCGCCATCTATTGAGATGATTAACAACCATTTCAACCAATATGAAGCACTTTTCAGTGAATACAATATTGTAACGATGAAACACGACCTTTTTTGTTGAATTTATATTTTTGGTTTTTATGGCATTCAAATGCTTTATAAATATAAATTTATAAAGAATAGAAAAAATTCGATCACGAGGCGGGACTCGAACCCGCATCCTTTCGCGCCATTCCGGGGCGGATGCCTGACCAACTCAGCCACTCGTGACCCGCCAGAGCAATCGAATTTATTCTATTCTTTCAGTTTTATGTGTCTGGAGTCCCGCCTCGTGATCGAATTTTTTCTATTCTTTATAAATTTATATTTATAAAGCATTTGAATGCCATAAAAACCAAAAATATAAATTCAACCTCCTCCTTTTTTTTGAAGTCGGTTAATAACTTTTAAATCTCTTTATAAACTACTTTCGTTGTGCTCTTGTTCTATCTCTTCACGCCGTACTCCAGCAACGCTCTCTCTCTTACTCTAACCTTCTAATTGATTTTGAATTTTTTGTTGTATGTGTATTCGGGACATACTACTAATATTATAAATACGAAAGTTTGTCAGTCTCTGTTGTCTTTCTTATGTTATAGTGTAAAAGGGCTCGCAGTACATTTACAGATCTTTAAATTTATACTTTCAGCAGGAAATGCTATCATGTGGATCGATTTTTGTTATGGCACAATTGTTATAACTCTTATAGTTTTGGCGCGGTTCTGCATCAGGTGTTCGAGATTTTCAAATTTATACTCTCAGTTTCTAAACCCCCCCATTTTTTTAAATATATAATGTACAGACACTGTTTTATTATTTGTATATGTCGTGGCCATATCGTACATTTGCTCATTTCATGAAATGATTGGCCATTTCACGAAATGGTCGCATTTCGTGAAATGGCGAATTTAGTTTGGCCACATCATGATGTGGTTTGAGCAGATCAATGATAAGAAATCGTTTCACGATATGGCCAACTAAACGCGCGGTTTTTTCATGAAATGATCAAAATTATTTGATCATATCGTAAAATAGTTACATTAATCATTGGTAGAGGCGCTGCAAGCTGTGTTTATGTGATAAGATGGCGGCCGCTGGCGATAATTTAATTATTCGCAGTTAAAAACTTCATAATTCGTTTAATAACAATATGAAGAAAGTCATAGCAAAGAATTTACGACGAAGAGGTTCGAGTACTATGGAAAATGTGGATATCTTATATGTATTGAAGAAAAAATGCGCCTTAAATAAAATAATTTAAGACGCATTTTTTCTTTTAGGATATATATTTATATATCCTACTATATTATTATAATTGTTTGTTTTTTAAAAAGCGATCAGCTTCTGGCACTCGCCGGCCGCTGCCGCGGCACGCTCGCTTTGCTCGCTCGGCTCGTGCGTTGTTTATCAAAGTCTAACCTAACCTAACCTAACTGTTTTCTATTGCAAAAACGATTCGCTTCTGGCATTCGCCGGCCGCTGCCGCGGCACTAACTTAAATGACATTAAACAAGTTTTTAGAATATTCTGAATTTTTTTAATATTTTATGGATATTTTATACGATCTGGCCAAATGTGGATGACCAAATCGTGAAACGTTGACGATTTAACGATCTGATCAAACTATGTTGGCCATTTCATGAAATGCGACCATTTCGTGAAATGATCGATCATATCATGAAATGAGCAAATCCATATGGCCACGACATAATATATCTATATAGATAAATAAATATTTAAGTACATAACATATTTTTATTTCTTATACCTATATCTACAGTCTGCCGTGGGCTCACGAGATGAGCCTACCACTGTATTAAAATCAACAACTATATATTTCTTATTTGTTAACTATCATTAAACTATCGATAACAAGGCTGATGATGTCTTACATCACTAAAACGTTGAATGAACATTAATGAAATTTCAACCTTATAGAAATAAGGTTGCGTTGAGGTTCAAAGTTATATCTATCAAAAATTAACGCCCTCTGTTGTCGAATAGCGGAATTTTTTCGTATTTGAAGTTTCTAAGCAAAAGGAAACAAAACATCTCACGTACCAAGGGATGTTATACTAAAATAAACCGTAAAGTCGTGCGTTAGGGTACATATTAAAATGCGGAATTTATTAATTAAGTTAATTTTCATTAAAATGAAGCTGTCCAATAAAAGGCATAGTTTACTTGTGTGAACTGTCTAGTTGTCGGTTTAAATGTGTGGGTTTTGGCGACAGTGGTTTTCACACTAATTATGACATTATAACACTTCTATTGCCTTGTTATTTAGATTTCTATGCTTGTACCTATCTGTTGTAGACGGGAGGTAAAAAATGCAAGATTTCATTTTTAGTTTTTATTTGAATATGTATCTAGAGACAGGCGTAGACATTTGCAGTCGAAACAATGCAAGAGGTTTGGTTTTAACTTAATGTTATATTGATTGAATTTTAACCATTTTCTTGTTTCTTATAATATGAGCTATGTTTAAGCTTAACTCCATCGTAATCTCTCTTTATAATTTTGCCACCATTTCGAAGTTTTAAAATGTTAAAAGTGATTTTTTATTGTTTCAAATTTAAGTAAAAGCACAGAATACTTAATATTAGCTAAAAGGTTCATTGTTCAATGTTCATTATTAAACCATCATGTTATGAATAATTAAATTTAAAGTTACTGAATCTAAAGCCAAACTACAATTAAGTAGGTATATTTACTTTGTAATTTAAATCAATCTATCATAATATTCTTATTCCCCTATTTCTATCTAATATTAAAACTTCTATCGAAGCGACAAATAATGATTATTTATCAAGGAAAATCGTGCCTAGCAAATATGTGTAAACTATACGAATCCAGTATATCTTATCACCATTTATAAAACCAATTACATACGATACTTTGAAAATCTGCTGAAACAATGTCACGTAAAAAGCTTAGATTAATATTGAGTGTCACAATTATTTAACGTGTTGTAATCCTATATTAAAACACTTGAGCTAAATTTAAATTAAGACAAGAGCTACAAACTTTCTTATTAAGGTAGAATGTAGAGAGAAATGGATTTAAAATAAGACGTGGTGCACAGTTTAAAGTACCTTGCAGGAAGGCTGCAAATCTTGTTACTCCGTACGCGTCCGGATAGACGAGCTTTGAGAAAACTCCAGAGACAAGTTGAAATAGCCTTTACTTATTCCAGCATGTTCCTCCTCTAGGTGTACCTACTATTTATTTAAACAACATTATCATATTCAGTTTTATGAATCACTCTGATACTGATGATAATTTGATGAAAATGTACCGGAAAACTTTAATATGTATTTTGATCCAATTATCAAAACTTCAGCTCATTTTAGTGTGGAAAGATAAGGAATATGTAAGATATAAGATAGTATGACTAATAAAATTATGATAAATTATACTATATATTATACAGATACTAAGCAATCCATACTAATATCACATTATAAATGCGAAAGTAACTCTGTCTGTCTGTCTGTTACTCAATCACGCCTAAACTACTGAACCAATTTGCATGAAATTTGGTATGGAGATATTTTGATACCCGAGAAAGGACATAGGCTACCTTTTATTGCGAAATATGTACCACGGGCGAAGCCGGGGCGGACCTCTAGTATTTAATAAATGTGTAAAGGTTATAATTTATTTAGATTCAATATCGGCGATATTTAAAAAGGTGTCGTTATTACTTAATTGATTTTTTTGTAATATCTGTAATAGAAAAATAAAGTTTCAAATTTCATAATAAGAACTTTTAATGGACTTATTAAATTTGTAAGCGTGATAGATCACAAGAATCCCAGCCTATAAAGGGTCCGTCAAAAATAGCTACAAAATGGAATATTTATCTACTGGCCTAAATAATTCATTCGTTAATGATCAAAAAGTATTTTTTCTAGCAAAAATCTTGAATTTTCAAAGGTCGAAAGTCACTCTATACATCTTTTTGTCAATTTTATTTGTCGTATAACTTGATCTATTGCTACGGTCGCGAGCAATAAGTGAGATGACTGCAAATGAACCCAGCTAGGAACCGGTTCCAACAACTGCAGCTGATTGCTTCACTTTGACCGCTGCTCTATGTAGACTTGAGCTTTGTATATGCTAATACATAAAGGAGTCTAGAAGAGCTAGACTAGAGCGAGCTGATATACCTACATCTATGTGTACATAATATGATTTAAAACTCTGTCTGGGTTTTCGAAAGTGTCCATGTTAGATTTGAAACGGTTACATGACGTTCATCATTATTTTATTTCAATGTTGTTGATTCATTTAGGTATATTTTTTATATTATTTAATAAAGTAGGTGATAAAAATCTGGTTTTTACATTTATAATTTTTAACACTTGTTTGCATACCTTCCATAGGTCGTATTGTATTATTCCTTTTAATTAATTGATAGAAATTTTATTTTCAATTTACCTACATAATATAATAGGCACATTAAAAGTTAAAACACATAGCTATAGGTACAAATAGTTTTTGGCTTAACGTGTATTTTATGAAATTAGGGTAGGTAGGTGTTTTTATTTATAAATTAATAATCTATTTCATCCGTAATGTTCATTACCACTATAACAATTATTTATATTAATATTTCATTTACGAAAGGAAAGGCAGACAGACTCGGCTTGACCCAAATATTTTGACATTTAGTGGGTCGCTTACTTCCCGCCTTTACCTATTCATGTAAACGATTGCACAATACAGCCTTGTGGACCAATCACCTCAACACGACAGAAAATTGGACATTACGGACTATTCAAGAGTATAATTGAGAACTTGTTTATATGTGAATATTTTAAAAGGTTTTGAAACAATTTATCGATGTTTTTTGAATCAATTAATTTCTTTCGCAAGGCCGTTTTGTGCTATTGACATATAATTCATATATTTTTTCCTTACAGTAGAAGAGCTAATATATTCATGACTACGGAATAATTGTAAAATAATCTATGCTCTTGAATAGACATAATAATAAAATATTTTTTTTATTAGACTCCATTTAAACTACAAGACTTAAATTGGCACAATTACTGACAGGA
The DNA here is from genome assembly GCA_029959065.1 of Colias behrii. NCBI lineage: Eukaryota > Metazoa > Arthropoda > Insecta > Lepidoptera > Pieridae > Colias > Colias behrii. The sequence continues at coordinate 5,594,898 of JARWMC010000011.1, read as the reverse complement.
ATTCACTACTAGCTTTCCACCCGCAGCTTCGCCCGCGTAGTCAAAGAAAAACCCGCATAGTTCCCCTTCCCGTGGGATATCCGGGATAAAATCTATCCTATTTCCCGGGATAAAAAGTAGCCTATGTCCTTTCTCGGGTATCAAAATATCTCTATACCAAATTTCATGCAAATTGGTTCAGTAGTTAAGGCGTGATTGAGTAACAGACAGACAGAGTTACTTTCGCATTTATAATATTAGTATGGATTGAAACCGTCTTAGGCGCGGGTCAAACACAAGCGGCGCGGGCGCGGGCGTGCCATAAGCGCACCTCTTCAATTCCTTTCCTCGTCATTCTGAAAACACATACATCTCTATAAAAACGATAATAACCACCTATAAATATACCTATCAAATTTTCCCAAAAATGGTTTTCTATCAGCCGTAATCTGTACATTTTATAGCTAATCAAAACTTGTGTATATCTCAATCCTATGTATGTTTTATCAAGGTACTCATTCGTGTAGATAATTACTATGGGTTGAATGAATCTTGATACCTCGTACGCTGTCTTTAGATACGTATCTATTTTTTCTATTTCTTTGTTTATTTGGGTCACTAAGTCTGACTGAGTGAAATGGGTAATTGGTTTCACATGTGTACATAACACTAATATAATTGACTAAGATATATCTATGTACATATTAAGTATATAAATTAATTTATAATATATTGTGTAATAGATAGTAAAGAATGTTTATACTTTGATACCTATTTTATACTAGATGATGAGTTTCATATGAACGTAGAATCTAGAAGAATATAATATATTAATTACTAGCTTTCCGCCCGCGGCTTCGCCCGCTTTGTCTAAAACCTAATAAATTATATACTAAAACCTTCGTTGAGAATCACTATGTATTAAAAAAAAACCGCATCACAATCCGTTGCGTAGTTTTAAAGATTTAAGCATACAAAGGGACATAGGGACAGAGAAAGCGACTTTGTTTTATACTATGTAGTGATGTTGAATTTACAATTTAGTTTTCGATTATAAAGGCGTTTTTGCACCGTTGTGAACACAACATACACTTGTGTAACCCCAACCTTATAATTTCAAGTGTGTACAGGTAAATTAGCTTGGAGAAATTTTTGCGTTTGTAGTAGTGTATGGTCAGCAAATAAAATAAAACAACATTTTATTTTTAGTTTTTATTTTATATATATAAGGGATTTTAAATTAAACTATATGTGTTTCTCCTCTGAAAAAGATGAGACTTTATTTTAATATTTGCACATTTAACATACGTATAACTTTTACATTAACAATGTTACTAAAATGAAAAATTTACTAACCTGAAAAAGAAACGACATTTAAAGTTTAATTCTTTAGTTTGAGAAGTCAAAGGCTTGCCTCGACCATGTTTTAACACTGGAGCCATTTTGAATTAACAATATAAAGTTACAACACTTACACACAAATTAAACACTTCAACAAATATTATAACAATACAAATAATAACAACAATCAACAAATACAAAATTTAACAATTAAACTACTAGACCGGGAGATATTGACACAAAATTTCGAGTCATTTGTAGTTAACAGGATGGCGGTTCTACAGGGGTCTTAGTACGCAATGACAAAAAGAAAAACGATGGTGTGAACGCTGGTACCGGTGGCTTAGTCGCGTGGGCGTTAGTCGAACTCGTCGGAAAAATAGCGAAGTCAAACAATTTGTAACACAAAAATTTTAGAATTTACCGATAGCCCATAAAAAAGAAGTAGGCGGTAGTGTCATGCCATACTTTTCCGGTGTGACTTACAGCCTGCCATACCGACGCGAATGTGTTGATTTAAAAAAAAACAATTCAACCATTTGTACCAGGCTAACTTTTGCACAGGTAACCATCGTCGTGCAGCCATTTACGAAAATCGCCATGCCATACTTTTCGGACGATTCCAAATGGTCGCCATACCGCCGAAAATCTGCAATTTTTTTTTTTTTCGCCGAACCATTTACCACTCTAAATTTTTTTTTCAACAACTCCTGAATGATTATAAATAGAAGTGTGAGAATGTCATACCTGTGGGAGGTGGCGAATGTGTATAAGATTTTTTTTTATTGTAAGATTTTATTCGTATTTTGAACGATTAGTAACAGTATGGCACTAATTTTTCCTGTAAGTTTGAGGTTCAACGAATATAAATACAAAATTTCAAAGATCTAGGTGGTTGAAATCTTCACTTATATAAATTAATACTAAATTAATTTTTCAAGTATGGCAGCACTTTTTCCCCCTACTAGAAGTATGGTAAATATAATAATGGTCACATTTTATCAAATACTCTCCAAAAATCCAAAGCAATACTGGTACAAAAAGTTTGGCGAAAAAAAAAATTTTTGCAGTTTTTCGGCGGTATGGCGACCATTTGGAATCGTCCGAAAAGTATGGCATGGCGATTTTCGTAAATGGCTGCACGACGATGGTTACCTGTGCAAAAGTTAGCCTGGTAAAAATGGTTGAATTGTTTTTTTTAAATCAACACATTCGCGTCGGTATGGCGGGCTGTAAGTCACACCGGAAAAGTATGGCATGACACTACCGCCTACTTCTTTTTTATGGGCTATCGGTAAATTCTAAAATTTTTGTGTTACAAATTGTTTGACTTCGCTATTTTTCCGACGAGTTCGACTAACGCCCACGCGACTAAGCCGCCGGTACCAGTGTTCACACCATCGTTTTTCTTTTTGTCATTGCGTACTAAGACCCCTGTAGAACCGCCATCCTGTTACAAATGACTCGAAATTTTGTGTCAATATCTCCCGGTCTATACGTAATAATTATAATTTTTGAATGAAATGTGTGCTTTATGTTCTAACGTTACCAAACGACTGCACGTGGCACCTGCGGACAGCGTAAACTGGTTTATTCTGGTTTTGTGCGTGTTTCCACTTTCCACTATCAAGTGACGATTTATTTATTTGTTTTGTTTCGTAATTATTATGGTCAAATATTAATTATGAAACAAATTATTATGGACACGATATTTTATTGTTTCACGGTAGTCGTCTTGTCGTTTGCTCAAGGACGTGAAATTGAATGATATATATTTTTTTTATAAAGTCAAAACCATATTCTTTCAAATAAAAACTTGTTTTTATTGAAAACAAAAGTGTTGCTAGGAATAAGTATAAAATTAAATAGTAATGTTAGGATATCGAAACATTTTTGTATAGGCCAGAACGATATAGTGGAAACGCGCTCTAAGATATGAGTAATATACACACCACTACATATGCAAAAATTTCTCCAAGCTAATTTACCTGTACGGTGCTCCATCGTATTGTAACATAGTGTAGTATGCTAGGAGCAAAAAAGCTCTTTTTATAAGAAAAACTATCTTTAGCTTAATAATAATCTATATTCTATATTAATATTATAAATCTGAACTACTGGTCCGATTTGAAAAATTCTTTCGGTATTAGATAGCCCATTTATCGAGGAAGGCTATAGGCTTTATCACGCTAAGACCAACAGGAGTGGAGTACTGTGGGGCACAGCTAGTTTTAGAATATAATTTTTAATGAGTATGTTGTATCACTACATAGGTAGTATAAAACAAAGGTCGCTTTCTCTGTCCCTATGTCCCTTTGTATGCTTAAATCTTTAAAACTATGCAACGGATTTTGATGCGGTTTTTTTTAATAGATAGTGATTCAAGAGGAAGGTTTTAGTATATAATTTATTAGGTTTTAGACAAAGCGGGCGAAGCCGCGGGCGGTAAGCTAGTAGTATTATATGAGCGAATTTATCGCCTACAAAGCCTTGAATTTAAAATATTATAATTTTAATAATGTTTTAAATTCAAGGTTTTGTTTGGAGAGTCCCACTACTCTTATAAACGGGAAAGTTGGTGAGTAGGGTGTGATGGATGAATGTTTGCTATCCTTTCACGATTGTTTTTTTACGGTTTTGGTCAAGATTACATTTAGAAAGCGATATTATACAATACTAGGTTTCCGCCCGCGGCTTCGCCCGCGCAGTCAAAGAAAAACCCGCATAGTTCCCGTTCCCGTGGGATTTCCGGGATTGCGTCATTTTCCCGGGATAAAAAGTAGCCTATGTCCTTTCTCGGGTATCAAAATATCTCCATACCAAATTTCATGAAAATTGGTTCAGTAGTTTAGGCGTGATTGAGTAACAGACAGACAGACAGAGTTACTTTCGCATTTATAATATTAGTATGGATTTTGGCCAAAATTATTAAAAAAAACTATGACAGAGTTATATATAGACAGATAAGTAGTTACCTGCTTTGAGAATAACAGGTAAAAAAATGATAAAAAGACATTAAATTTTTATCACGAGCCATAGCCCATAACAGAATTTAATTCACCTCGCAACATCAAAACTATTAATTTTTTTTCACTTTGGTGTGTCAAAATTAAAAAAAAATCTTAATTTATTTAAAAGAAAATTAAAAAACATTATTTAAATGCTATAAAAGAAAATGATAAATTATTGAAGGAAACATAGGTACCTAATACAAAAAATATTAAGTATTTAATTATTGAACTAAATATAAATATTATTGAACTATTATGATGTAGCACATTCATATTTATTTACATCCCGCAAACACAACGTTTAAAACGCATTAATGAAACAGAATAAATACATGTTGAATATATTGACAGGATGCGTAAATCCCTAGAACAAAATATGCCTTCGCTGATCGGATATAATGATCATTGCAAACATTCCCCAGAGTAAAATAAGAGCTTTGCAAATGGAAAAATGAATAAAATGAGATGATCAAAAGCAGCATAGTTTATATTCCCATGGGAATTACTGATCATTACATTTGGCGCTTAACGAATAAACAATATCAAACGAAACAGAAATCCTGGATCGTCCAGTTCGGCGCATCAGAGCTGTAAACGCTCAATGAATTTACATTATGTGTTAGCAACGTATTACGTGTTCATACATTCATTGAACCGTATTAAATATGTTCATTGAGAGAAGCCCGTAAAACACTGAGACGCTTTTCCTTTGATCTCACATGCGCTCGTGCACAAAATACCTATGACTAACGCGCATATTTGATAACAAGACTTAAAAATAGCCATACTTTAGGTAGTCACTGCATGTCAGATATGTCAAGTGTTATTTTGGCAAGATTACAAATGAAATGAATGATTAAGTATTGCGCTGTCTACTTTAATTTTCAGCTCGATTAACTGCATATAATTATTTAAATTTAATACACTTGCTGCATACATTGTAGTAGGTTTTACTTAAATATTAATTTACAATTATTGATTTATAGCTCCGTTATAACGGCTAAAGGTTAATAAAAATATATTTAATAGATAATAAAAATTAAGTTTTTTTCGAATAATTCTCAAAATAATTTGTATAATATGTAGTTAATTGTTAAATGTAAAGTAATTATTTTCTGGTAAGCGTAATTATTTAAATAAAATTGCTCTACTATTGAAACGTTAATATGTACATCGTTGTATACTGACCAGCAAAAATAAAATGATTACTCTGATATCTAGATCTAGATCTGATATCTTCTCAGGAGTATTTACTTACTTCATGTATTATTCAGACTATAGGCGTCAGATGTTTAACGCGATAATTGCCTTGTTGATAAGAAGATAAATATTATAACATCCAAGTATATCGGTGCTTTTCATGACGATAAGTGGCGGACCCACAGGCGGACCGTATCATTGTTGTGGTCTTGCTGGGAACCCATTGGTTTAGGGAGCTCGGACTGATAGGGCAGCTAGTGGGCCGTACAGGGTGACCGCTCCGGGCGCTCAGAGTGCCATATTCGGTCAGTGCACACTCTTGTTTACAGACGCGATATCGCGAGGCCGCGTGACGTAGCGTCTAGACGGCCAGCCCGCCGCCCTCACCCCGCGCCGCCGACCATGCACTCCGGTTTATCTTTTCAAACGGTAATGCTGCAATATTAAAGCCTCGAACGCATCAACATCAGGTAGGTCACGTGGAGGTGCATAATATAATTCGTTATGCCAAGTGCGACATGATGCAATTAACGTTCTTGACCCTTTTTAACTATTTCACGCCCAAAATGCCACCTGAAAAATGATCTTATGCAATGCGTAGGGAGAACTTTATAATGTAGAGTATTGAAAATGGAATTATAATTTTTAATATTTCAAATATACATGAAATTTTTCTAATAGATAATAGATATAGGTAGGTAATCTATAGGAGTCCATTTACATTCCTATTGATTAGTTTTCTATTAGTAAATAAAACTGAACACTTTGATATACAGGTTGTTATAGGTGTAATAGTTTTAAAAGGGTAAAATAGCTCATTTGGAGTAAAAAAGTAAATATTATTTATTTTTAAGATGATTTCACAGTTAGAAATTGAACAGAGCCTTATACAAATATTATACTAGCTATGCTCCCCGGTTTTACCCGCAGTGCTCCGCTCCTGTTGGTCTTAGCGTGGTGATATATGCCTATAGCCTTCCTCGATAAATGGGCTATTTAACACTGAAATAATTTTTCAAATCGGACCAGTAGTGACCGTGATTAGCGCGTTTGAACTTAAACAAACTCCTCAGCTTTATAATATTAAGTAGGTATATATTAATTTGATATTTTTTTTTTTGGTTTTGTGGCATTCAAATGCTTTATAAATATAAATTTATATAGTCATTACTCATTATTGTTAAGTTAATATTGCAGCATAACCGCAATCCCTTCTCCTTCGTATTTTAACGTAAACTTTGATAGATTTTTGTAAACGTTTCTGTGTAAGTATTTTCCACATATTTTGTATTTTGCCTGCTGATTGAACGTCCTATTACTTCCGACTAAACTGACAGCTGATAAAACTATATAATTTATTAACATTATTTTATTTCTGACACAACTCAATTTATATTACTTAATATTATTTTGTTTGAATCTGATCGCAGCATAAACGGGCTAACTGACATTTCATAAAAAATTAGTTATAAAATTTAGAACCTAAGTTACGTGTACTATCTACGTATTATATATTCTGTGCATAAGTCATCAAAAATCAGTTTAAAAAAATAAATTGGCCTATTTAGAATGATTTAGGTTGCTTTGCAGTTTGCACTTTGGCTATGCATGTGCAATTTAGTACCTACCTGCGCCCAGTTTTAAGAACAAATTTTTGATAGCAATAAGTAAACTTTTTTTATGTTATCTAGGCCGTTGAAACTGATATTTACTTGAATTTATATTTTTGGTTTTATGGCATTCAAATGCTTTATAAATATAAATTTATAAAGAATAGAAAAAATTCGATCACGAGGCGGGACTCGAACCCGCATCCTTTTCCAAAAATATAAATTCAACAAAAAAGGTCGTGTTCCATCGTTACAATATTGTATTCACTGAAAAGTGCTTCATATTGGTTGAAATGGTTGTTAATCATCTCAATAGATGGCGCGCGGTGTGTCCCTCCAGACACATAAAACTGAAAGAATAGAATAAATTCGATTGCTCTGGCGGGTCACGACTGGCTGAGTTGGTCAGGCATCCGCCCCGGAATGGCGCGAAAGGATGCGGGTTCGAGTCCCGCCTCGTGATCGAATTTTTTCTATTCTTTATAAATTTATATTGATATTTACTAAGTAAAAAATACATATCTAAGGAGTTAGTTTATCATGGCAGATTTTTTTTTAAATACCTATGTACTTATTTTCAGAAAATTTCACAAAGCTCCCAAATATACATGGTTTTTAACACCCTGGTGCATTTCTTGTACATATACTATGTACATTTTTGTGTAGGTAATGCTTAAAGCATATTTACTTAGTAAAAAAATAGATATCTAAGCTGTAAAATTATCACGGAATAATAGCAGGAAATCATTAAACAATTTTGTATTAACCACAACTCACAAATAATGTAATACATGATATGACTAATATGGCCCATATTTGGTTTACTTATAATAATTGGCAAAAATGAATTCGTCAAACATAAGGAAAATTAGTAAAATATTATTTGGAGCCCTACATAATCACTTTCGTCTCCTACTACAAAGAGAAATTTAATTCGCAAAATGTAATAAATGAAAGCAGGACGGTTATCTGTACAGTAGACAGCCAGACTTCCGCTGAATATGGTGCCATTTGCAACAGAATATTAATTTGAGTAACACTGAATTTTATTTACATGTCTTACTTGAAACATTTTAATTTTCGTCGAACAAATGTTTACTCATAGATACCGCATACCAATGAGAAATTTTGTTGTATATCCATTGTACGTTGTACCTATATTAATGACTTTATTGAATTAACCTAGGTAATAGTAATCGAAGTAAAAGTTCCCAGTAATACCGATATAAAAGATACTGTTTCCAAATAGGTACTTATTAAAAATGTATGTGAATATTTTAAGGCAGGCAACGAGCACCTAAAGAATTACAAAAACAAGTCAAAATCACTCTAAAATCGATACGGCCTCTTAAGTCTAAAACATTTTAGACGCAATAATACGTTACGTTATTAATCCTTAAGAATCTAATTGCAACTTCTTTATTGAAACCTATTAACGTCAATATTGTATTTACATGAATGGCTGGCTAATTCGATTAGTTATAGTATTAACCAGCTCACCACGCTACTAAACAGTAATTGCCGTGCTAAATATATCGTCTAGATATTGTTTGTCTGTAAACATGAAAAAAATATTTTAGGATCTCATATTTCATATATGTAGTCTACTGCTTAGTTGGTAGGAACTAGGAAATTTAGTTATTTTAACCACAATAACGTTAAATAAAATAAAAAATTGTCTGTATATATGAAACATAAGAACTTGATTATATTATGTACCAAGAACTCAATAATTAATATTTTGAATTATGTAACTCGCGTTGTAGGTATTCATATTGTTTTTTTTTACTTTTGCAGTACATAATATGATAAATGTTCTATTAAAATATGAATGGTCCAAAAGTTCTTTGTCACTAAATACAATAATGTACTGTAATTTCTTAGATTAAGGATTGGTCTCCGCGCGCGCGCTACGACTAGATACCGCCGGCGCGTTGAAAAATGCGGCAACTAATAGTACGCCGAATTCGGCGTACCCAAGCCAGTCGTGTCACAACTCACAAGCATTGTGTGGAGAGGGCGAACCGATAGTTTATAAAGATTTTGAACAAAATCTGAAGTAAAATGCCTCTTTGTTTCATAAAACTATTTAAAAATAATACAACAAAAAATAAGAAAGCCACTGGGATCACGTACCATCACTAAGTATCGTATTATTCGAAATTTCTCCTTTACTTCGAAATTTTTTTCGACGAAAATACGACGCCATTCAGTGTTGCCGTACTGCATATCCAAAAAAATACACGTGGTTGAGGAAATCTTTTAGCAATAATTTGAACTTTTTTTTTCAATACTATTACTAACACATATATAAAAAAGTATAATAACAATAATTTATTTCTGTTTAACCATGTTTAACTGACTCATATAATATGTTATTTTTTTTATTTCCGCTTTTTTACTTTTAAACAACCTTTGTGACTATAGTATAGTAGCGTCGCAAGTGAATTTGAGTCATGCGACTCAAATCGTTCATGGATTCGATTCCCGGCCAGGTCAGGATGAAAAAAAATATTTTTCAAACTTCTTTCCAAGATGGCAGATTTCCCATTTATGAGGTAAAATTTATGTAGCTGGCAGCCCAATTCTTCACACACACTAGCGTCTTTTCAAATTGCCTAACACACACTACAGAAATGAGTTGCCGCACTCACAGAGCTATTGTTTTTAGGTGGGGCGGTATCTAGTCGTAGCGCGCGCGCGGAGACCAATCCTTAATCTAAGTGTAATTTATTATGATCTACGAATGCGTTGATATGATAATAGGTATGTTCAATGTGTAATTAAAACATCACTAATACTATTGTGAAGTAAACCCATATGTAAATTATTGACGTAAAACGAAATATGTAGGTACATTGCACATGAGATAATAATTGTAATTGAAGTAATACACAACTTTCACAACTTAATAAGACGTGAATTTCCTATCATTTTCGTATTTATATTATGCAATATCAAGTTATAACTAATTTCGAAATCAATAAGAATATACAAGGTTACTATTCATCTATATTCTGCATTTTCAAATTCATTTTTTATAGCCCATATCATTCAATATTGCAACGTTATATTACAAGCAAATATGAAATGCAAATATTTTTCATATAATACTCAGAAGCCTCATTTCATGGAAATAAAAAATTTCATTATATTTCCAATTTCAGGACGCCTAGGAGTCATCTGCAGTAAAATAAGGTTATTTTTATTGCACTTTATGAATATTTTTTTCTTTCATATCAATATCATTTTCATATTCTCTCTTCTCTATGTATGTGATGATCATAAACACCAATTTGTGCATTTAAACGTTCATTCCATTCATCTAGATAACTAAACTTGATATTTATTATGGAACGTGGATGTCACTGGATTATTATAAGTAGGGGCGAAGGCCGTTCAGTGAGCGTGTATGTCTAGGCCGCCGCGCCTGTCTGCAGTCTAGCCGGCTCGACTGACATAATGGACACACTGTTAAATTATATCTACTTACCTCTTATAGGTTCAAAAGCAACCGGCGGTTAAATAGGAGTTCAAGGCTAGCGATGATACCCTCGTATTAGACACATTCATTGTTGGACGGCTGTGTTATATTTAGTAGATTAGAATGCGTAAAGGGGAGCTTAACTAGATAGATAAATATGATAATGTATGTCAAACAAAATGATCCCTTAAGAATTAAATAAAACTTCGAGAATACACGAACATTTGCATAACAAAACTATTGTGAGAACTGAGAATACCGAATTTATTGTTGCAGTTTGGCAAAGTTTATAAGAAAAAACTAAAAAACAAAAAAAAAAAAATAGAGACTATCATTTCAATAAATTGTAGATTTAAAATATCTATTTAAATAACAAATTCTGATAGAATAGTGGTTACATGGACTCAATGCAAACATTGATAAAAAGAATATCAATTAGAGGATCTCTTCTTGGTCCATTTAATTAGGGGTGTCGAATCTACAAGCGCGTGTCGATTACACTAACGAACGTGCCCGCGACCTGAGACAGGGGAGATTGCGGCAGACGGCTACCGAAATTTGGGTTAGGCGTTTTTTTGCGGTGCGCGGGCGCTGGTAGAAGTGCGAGCGTGAGGTCGATGAGCCTCATTCCCCCCGCCCGCGCGCACCCCCGCGCCAACCCTCGCGACCTGTTCTTCCACAAGGTGCACCGTCCGCAGCCGCTAACCCTACATACATACCACCTGCCAGACTATTGGTAAGTATAACATATGAAACCGCCTGACGAGATCAACAGGAAACTGCCAGGAACGAGTATTCCGTACTTGGATGTTTCCATTTTTATTTACTTTTTCCAAGCGTTGACCCTGACAAAAATGTTAAAGCTTGGAAACGTTGATTCAACTTTTGAAGAAAATTAAATCTTATTAAGGTAAAGGGTAGGTACACGAACTTGGTATTAAATAGGCGACTGCAGAAGCACCATACCGAACAATTTCTATATTTTCTAATAACTGTACAACTTATCAACTTTTTGTCAAACAGCCTATTAAAAATTATTAAAAAATTGTCAGCCTATCTGTCAGTCCCACAGACATATATTAAGTAGACAATGCAAGTACCGCGATCTGTATGAAAACCAAGCGTGTCATATTTTTTGTACTGACCTTGACGCGTTATGACGTCACGAGCGCTTTTTAGTGATGGTAATTTCATTTTACGCTAAATTGATTAGGACGCCACTCGCGCGGCGATTCTAGTATCGTCCTATCTCATCGTACTATCTTGCTCGCTTTACCGAGCTACCGCTAAAGCTGGCTTCACTAAAATGTTTAGAGCAAATTGTGCTATATTTTGTTGGAAACCAATCTTTATGTCCCGTTGCATCGATCCATTTTTCTTTTATGTTCGGGTTACTTGGAAAACTGAAAAAACAAACATAGTCTAAGCAATAAGGAGTTTTCTTAAAAAACTCCCAAGATGACACTTTAACTAATGGCGTCCATGTCATAATATTTATTTTTAGTACCTTTGTATTAAAATACTTAAAAGTTCTAGGTCAAGTCGTATTAAATGACAAAAAAAATCTATGCCTTTTTTTCTGAAAAATTGCTCCTTCAAATTATCATTTTTCTGTTCGATTATAAAATCGATTAGAATCGAGAACTGTTGCATCAAATGAACATCACTAACCACAAAATTGGACAGAAAAATGAGAACAGAAAAATGAGAAGACGCTATTCATTGCTTATTATCATACGACGCGATCTTTACCGTGCCAAGTAAAAGCCGCAATGTATTCCGAATCATTCCGTATGATTTGGTATCCATGTTTGTCACGATCGTTTTCCACAGATATTCTTTATTTGATTTTAAAATAAATAGTGCATATTCTGATTAGAAAATTACTTACCGGTGGAAGGAAACATCTCCGATAACTCGGCCACTCACAGCTGTGGAGTTTCTACAGTTTATAGCGGCGCAATTCGGAATTTTACTTTATTCAGCTTCACGTCTTTCCTTGGCGAACTGCAAGCGCGGACTGAGTGTAGGCTAGCGTCAAGTAAGTGTCATAAACTTAGTTTGGACACGGGAAGTACATACACTCGCGTAGTCTATCTTAATATATGTCTGTGGTCAGTCCGTTTGTTTCAGCTAAAACTCAACCGATTGTGAATGTTTACTTTTTCTAGTAAGGAGTAGCGTAGTTAAGACGAGTAACTCAGATTTTGTACAACATAGAGCTACATCTCTAGAGCTAATATAATACATTAAATGTATACAAGTAACCAATAACCATGCATAATATACCAAATGAATTCTTCATAATATCTTGCTTCATTCCTTATAATGGGACATGATGGACATTGAAAGAGAGATGGCGGATTATTAGACTACAGGCCCATGTTGAAAAATGTATGGGTCATTTGAACCACCAGGTGACCTATCTAGAACGATATAAGAGCATAAAATAATAAGATTCAGCACTATGACGTCACTCGTAAGCTGTCCAACTGAGTGCAGATGAAAATTTGAAAGTACAGGTAGAGATTTTTTCCCCTTGTCTCCATGATTTTTGTACGGCGTTGCGGAATAATGGATTAAAAGCAGTATAGAAATAGTATGACACAGATGCCGTACAAAATCAAATGACCAAATTTACCCCGGCAATTGTCGGAAAATAAAAATAAATTCCGACTTTGTGGACCACCATTTTTGTATATTATTAATGAATATTATTATTTTATGCTCTTATATCGTTCTAGATAGGTCACCTGGTGGTTCAAATAACCCATAAATTTTTCAACATGGGCCTGTAGTCTATATTATTTTGATATGTCATCTTAATGATGACAAAAATAATATTTGGCGGTACCTATATTGTTTAAATAATTAATCTAAAATTATATTAATGATTCATCAAATTATACTGCAATATATTATTGACACATTATGCTAACAGACATTTACAGATGAATTTGGAATTATATTATTATGGCCCAGTCATTTAAGGTTAAATTAGGTAAGAATCTCGGAATTCGAGATACCCAGCTGTAAGTCTGTAAATACTTGTATATTGACACCCTAAAAGTTGTCTCAAAACCTACATATTGTAGGGTGTAAGCAACTATTAAATTTCAAGGTCAAAGGTCACAAAAATCGGTTGTATGCGCTTTCTTCGGAAATATCTCATTTCCTATGGGTTTTTTGCTATTTGCATTTATTATCAATATTGTAACGCACGCAACGCACATATTGTACGCATTTTGCGTGGCGGCCTATGCACGAGCATGCATGTAAACAAACATATTATACCGCGGATGGCACGTCCATGAGCCATATTATGCGACTCATATCTCCAGACTGATCACTACCGCGTTATTAGAAATTATAATTTATATAACGTTTAGTTTCACTTACTAGCATAATGACTAGCGTTTTTGCTTATACTCATACCAATTCGCCCGCTTTGTAGGAATCTTTGTAGATTCCTACAAAGCGGGCGAAGCCGGCCGCGTATAGCTAGTGTAAGATAATATTATAAATTACGTCGAGTTAAAGCGAACAAGAATTGGTATGAGTATAAGCAAAAACGCTAGTCATTATGCTAGCACAGTATTACAATATTATTATATTGTAATACTGTGATGCTAGTAAGTGAAACTAAACGTTATATAAATTATAATTTCTAATAACGCGGTAGTGATCAGTCTGGAGATATGAGTCGCATATGGCTCATGGACGTGCCATCCGCGGTATAATATGTTTGTTTACATGCATGCTCGTGCATAGGCCGCCACGCGAAATGCGTTACGCATAATAAACTTAGTGACACACTTTTTCTTGCTTTAAATATCGCGAACGAACATAAATCTTATTAAAACAGGTTGAAGACCAAATAAAAATAAACAGGTGTGATTTTTAAGCACTACGCGTTTCTGACCTAGCTTCATTATTTTTATGATAGATATATTTTATTTTATTTTTAACAATAAATTCCTTGATAACCTTGAATTTAAATATGTATCGGGGTATGGATAGTTTTGAAACGAAAACTATTAGAGCACAGGAAAATATCAGTAAAATGAGCTCTGAAAGTTTCCTTGGCATTTATTCAGCTTTTGTTCGCCATTGCTTAGTAATATTACAAAAACAACAGACAAAAGCGAAAAGTAACCTAAAAGGGAAGCCTAAAAACTGTAATTGTATTTAAACAAACTCTGTTCACGGGTACCCATACTCACAGCCACAAATAAACTCAAAAGAGCAATTAAACCACAAACACGATACGATAGGGAGCGAATTATAAAGGGATGCGAGTTTCCCTTTGTTCTCGTTAACTTATAAATTACCTATCTCTTTATTCGTACACGGTTCATCACACACACTCGAAAATATCTTAACTAATTAAATTGGCGTATTACCCCTGGTCCCCCCGCTATGACCCACTGGTGGATCTACGGGTAATATTTTTTCCCCGTGGACCCACTGCTATAGAATGATATGGCAGTGGGTCTATGGGCACTTGAATTAAAAGTAATTTTTACCCGTGGTCCCCCGCTGCCATGATTTGACCATTATAGAGACAGGATTACTATACTATCTATCTGCACTTCCCGGTTTATGTCGTGCTTCGAGCTTTACACAATATTTAAATATATACCCAAATGATAGCATGCAAATGGATTGAAGTACTTATATATGTAGGTCAAGTGGCTATAATTTGATAAAGAATTTTAAATCTAGTTTTTGCGCCTTACAGACTAAATAGGAGCATTAAAAGATTATTCATAGTTCATACACGTGTATAAAGCTTTAGAAAAGTTCATGGTTAGGTGGTTGGCTAACAGGTCGTGGGTGTTTGCTTGAGTACTAAAATATATTAGTCCACTTAGGTAATGTGTGTAAATTTTATCAAAATATTAATGTTATATTTAATGGGAGATTAACTGATTATCTTAGAAATATTTTAATGGTAATGATTATATTTTGTTATCTTTTAGATAATTGCTACTTACTAGAAACCATTGGTTTTAACACGTTATTGTAGATTAGACGACATCTATAAAAAAGTTCGCAACAATGGCGTCAGTATTTCCAAGAAGTGTGGGAAATCCAGACTGATAGCAATTCATTAGTCAGCAGGAAGTCTCCCGAAATTAAATTTGTAGGTAACAAATACAATATTTTCCTTGGAATTCACTTTTTATTCTTAAGTTTAAATAATCTCTATTAGTCCAGTCTGTGGGGAAATGTAAAAGCCTCTGCTCTACAAAAGGTGGCGTAGAAAATGTTTTGAAACAATATTGTTTAGGTATGAAAGGTTAATAAAAATCCAAGTTCTCGACATCGGTTCTCGACCTTGACGGACCCAGGCGTTAGCCGCCATCTTGAATTAAAGGTACTAAAATTAGGTATATTTTAAATAACTTCTCAATTGTTTACTAAATCACAAAAGTGTCTATGAGGGGTTCAAAGAAGATAAAATTACCTACATTTTTTGCATACATGATTATTCTGTAAGTCTTAAAGGTAAAAAGTTACAAGCGACGGAAATAATAATATTTACAGAAATCATATAATTTTAATTTTGTTTAAAAATTGTGCAGCTACATTTTTTAATTCTTTTTGATGGCCCGGGCTGGTTAATGGTGGCTTCTTCATTATCGTCGCTGAAATTTTCTGTTTCATTGTCTGTATTTTTAGTTTCCAACCATGAAATTTCGTCGTCATGACCAGAAGAAATCGAAGACGCTGGAGCACGCTTTCTAGTACCTAACTTTGTACAGAGGGGACATGGATAAGGAATCCTTAGTTATCAATAAAAGTAAATTTAAACTTGCTTCTTTGCCGCCAACAAAGGACGCTGCACGGTATCATGCGTTTAGGACATACCAACAAGTCCAAAAATGGTATGGAATTGAAAAAAATCCAGAAGACTGGGGCTGGAGATATGAAACCAATAGGCTCACTCCAATAACAACGACTGTACAATTTTTAAACAATATTAAAATTATATGATTTCTGTAAATATTATTATTTCCGTCGCTTGTAACTTTTTACCTTTAAGACTTACAGAATAATCATGTATGCAAAAAATGTAGGTAATTTTGTCTTCTTTGAAAACACACACCCTCATAGACACTTTTGTGATTTAGTAAACAATTGAGAAGTTATTTAAAATATACCTAATTTTAGCACCTTTAATTCAAGATGGCGGCTAGCGCCTGGGTCCGTCAAGGTCGAAAACTTGGATTTTTATTAACCTTTAATACCTAAACAATATCGTTTCAAAACATTTTCTACGCCACCTTTTGTATAGCATAAATACCTACTGACTGGATTAATCCTTTTGTTTATATTATTAGCTGCCGCAGAAAACTTTCTTTCTTCTTTCTTCTGGTTTACTCTTCACATATTAAAACAGGTATGAAAAATAGATGTTGGCCGATTCTAAGATCTACCCAGTAGGCACAGCCAGCCTTTCGGACGAGTATCAGGTAGGTAACTAACATTTTGACACGAGAATTTTACATAATATTATTTGGTAGAGAAGAGATATAGAGACATCGTTTGCCAGGGTATAAATAAAGGAGGTATAATACATATATATTCTGACACAATATCTAACTAAATAGCTTCATGCAGATTGAAGCATTCTATATTATAATCAATCAATGACCTATGGCCACAGTACAGGCCACCGAAACAATAGAGTGACACAATGCAGGAAACATGACAAAATAACACTTTTGGTATATCACGAATTAGCGAGTTAGCGTTCTAACACACGAACGGCAAGTAACGAACGGCAGAGGCTCCTTCAGCCGTCGCCACATGTCGACGGCAGTCGGCAGCACGTCGGCGGCAGCAGTTAATATGTCGACGGCTGCCGTCGACAGGCAAAAACAGATGCCGTCAAACGTCAGTTTCAGTTTGCCGTCAACAAAAAACTGCAAGCGTCGCCACTTGTCGACGGCAGCCGTCGACATATTAACTGCTGCCGCCGACGTGCCGCCGACTGCCGTCGACATGTGGCGACGGCTGAAGTAGCCTCTGCCGTTCGCAACTTGCCGTTCGTCTGTTAGAACGCTTACATATACGTAGTATCAAGGTACACGTCACAATAAGCAAAACGTGTCTAGACAGTGTGCAGACGAATTTTTAATACGACTGCGACGGATCGCCTGCACCTAGCGCGGCGTAATAGACACGAATAATCACATCACTTTACTGCGACGTGATATTTTAATTAAAAACAGCCATAAACAACTCAGTCTTAGTGTCTTGACTAAATAGTTATTGGCCTATTGAAAATTATTACGGTCTGATTTCTCGAAATGTAAATATGTACTTGATACATAGTTCATAGATTGATACATACATTGATAAACAATGTACCTAGTACAATGTATCGAAAGAATTAACCCTATAACTAATTACAACAATTTTGAAACTCACATAAGTAATATAAGTACTTACTTGGATATGAATAGCGTTACAAACGTTGTAAAATAAAATAAACAATAAAGCTCTTCTAGTATAATTGGATATTTTTTGATAAATAACTAAAAATGAATAAATTCGAGACCTTGAAAAAAAAAGAAACTTGAATTTAAGTTGATATGCAGGGTAACATTTTTCTTTCGTGAATATTAATAAAAAATTAATAGTTTCAAGTTCGTGAAACACCACTTGAAAAGATTAATATCACCAACGTTATGATTATAAGAGGCAGCATATTATTTTAAAAGTCGCATATCTAGACTATGACTTGATGTCTAGACAGCGATTCCAGGAGGTCATGAGCTAGCTTTCACATGTTTGTTCAGACAAAACAAAAAAGGCTCTATAAGTAGATACGTGACGTAATTTAAAATTAATCGACGACGTCTGCGAATGTATTACACGTTTTATTTCTTGCCATTGTCATGCGTAGTGGGCTACGAACAATGCAAAACAAGGATCTAAATACCATAAAACCACATAAGTTTTCCTTGTTTTGAATGTTTTATTACAGACGTTAGCCCACATTGAATTACAATTTAGATACTACTTAAAATATTCATTAGTTAACAGCATTGCAATAGGTACAGGTAAATTAGCTTGGAGAAATTTTTGCATATGTAGTGGTGTGTATATTACTCATATCTTAGAGCGCGTTTCCACTATATCGTTCTGGCCTATACAAAAATGTTTCGATATCCTAACATTACTATTTAATTTTATACTTATTCCTAGCAACACTTTTGTTTTCAATAAAAACAAGTTTTTATTTGAAAGAATATGGTTTTGACTTTATAAAAAAAATATATATCATTCAATTTCACGTCCTTGAGCAAACGACAAGACGACTACCGTGAAACAATAAAATATCGTGTCCATAATAATTTGTTTCATAATTAATATTTGACCATAATAATTACGAAACAAAACAAATAAATAAATCGTCACTTGATAGTGGAAAGTGGAAACACGCACAAAACCAGAATAAACCAGTTTACGCTGTCCGCAGGTGCCACGTGCAGTCGTTTGGTAACGTTAGAACATAAAGCACACATTTCATTCAAAAATTATAATTATTACGTATAGACCGGGAGATATTGACACAAAATTTCGAGTCATTTGTAACAGGATGGCGGTTCTACAGGGGTCTTAGTACGCAATGACAAAAAGAAAAACGATGGTGTGAACACTGGTACCGGCGGCTTAGTCGCGTGGGCGTTAGTCGAACTCGTCGGAAAAATAGCGAAGTCAAACAATTTGTAACACAAAAATTTTAGAATTTACCGATAGCCCATAAAAAAGAAGTAGGCGGTAGTGTCATGCCATACTTTTCCGGTGTGACTTACAGCCCGCCATACCGACGCGAATGTGTTGATTTAAAAAAAACAATTCAACCATTTTTACCAGGCTAACTTTTGCACAGGTAACCATCGTCGTGCAGCCATTTACGAAAATCGCCATGCCATACTTTTCGGACGATTCCAAATGGTCGCCATACCGCCGAAAAACTGTAAAAATTTTTTTTTTCGCCAAACTTTTTGTACCAGTATTGCTTTGGATTTTTGGAGAGTATTTGATAAAATGTGACCATTATTATATTTACCATACTTCTAGTAGGGGGAAAAAGTGCTGCCATACTTGAAAAATTAATTTAGTATTAATTTATATAAGTGAAGATTTCAACCACCTAGATCTTTGAAATTTTGTATTTATATTCGTTGAACCTCAAACTTACAGGAAAAATTAGTGCCATACTGTTACTAATCGTTCAAAATACGAATAAAATCTTACAATAAAAAAAAATCTTATACACATTCGCCACCTCCCACAGGTATGACATTCTCACACTTCTATTTATAATCATTCAGGAGTTGTTGAAAAAAAAATTTAGAGTGGTAAATGGTTCGGCGAAAAAAAAAAAATTTGCAGATTTTCGGCGGTATGGCGACCATTTGGAATCGTCCGAAAAGTATGGCATGGCGATTTTCGTAAATGGCTGCACGACGATGGTTACCTGTGCAAAAGTTAGCCTGGTACAAATGGTTGAATTGTTTTTTTTTAAATCAACACATTCGCGTCGGTATGGCAGGCTGTAAGTCACACCGGAAAAGTATGGCATGACACTACCGCCTACTTCTTTTTTATGGGCTATCGGTAAATTCTAAAATTTTTGTGTTACAAATTGTTTGACTTCGCTATTTTTCCGACGAGTTCGACTAACGCCCACGCGACTAAGCCACCGGTACCAGCGTTCACACCATCGTTTTTCTTTTTGTCATTGCGTACTAAGACCCCTGTAGAACCGCCATCCTGTTAACTACAAATGACTCGAAATTTTGTGTCAATATCTCCCGGTCTAGTAGTTTAATTGTTAAATTTTGTATTTGTTGATTGTTGTTATTATTTGTATTGTTATAATATTTGTTGAAGTGTTTAATTTGTGTGTAAGTGTTGTAACTTTATATTGTTAATTCAAAATGGCTCCAGTGTTAAAACATGGTCGAGGCAAGCCTTTGACTTCTCAAACTAAAGAATTAAACTTTAAATGTCGTTTCTTTTTCAGGTTAGTAAATTTTTCATTTTAGTAACATTGTTAATGTAAAAGTTATACGTATGTTAAATGTGCAAATATTAAAATAAAGTCTCATCTTTTTCAGAGGAGAAACACATATAGTTTAATTTAAAATCCCTTATATATATAAAATAAAAACTAAAAATAAAATGTTGTTTTATTTTATTTGCTGACCATACACTACTACAAACGCAAAAATTTCTCCAAGCTAATTTACCTGTACTAGGAAAACATTTTGTAGACTAAACAACGTTGATGGGTCATACTTAAAAATAATATACTGAGACAAACAGAAGCGTATAGAGCTAGATATATTTTAATCTTGTTTAATGCGTAGTTTTATTGTATCTACCTATCAGCTTAACTATAACGTTTAATTTAATCTAAAATGTATTTCTATGAAAGAATCTATGATATTAGAAATATAGAAGGGACGTAATAATCAAAATTTTCGCTTATCTCATATATCGAGGGTCTATAAATACGGCGCAATTTTGCTGATATTAATAAGGATTAGAAAAAATGATCATATAAAAATATAGATATAACATTTTTGTGTAATTTTATTAACCTAGATATATATTATATATTTTTCTGGTTTTGCTCTACTATTCAAGTGTTTGTTAGAGATTGTTTACATCGATAAAACTGGTTGTCTGGCTGCGATTTTTATTATTGTCTTCTTACATAGTGTGAAAATAAACTTATTACTTTTAATGATAACGAGAAAAATTGGAAGAGCAGATAAATATGAAAAATTGGGAAAGATACTTGTTGCAGATTGGTGTTAAACAATGAAGAAATATTAATTTAGAGAATAACAGAAGGAGAATTGTGAACGAAAAATATTATTTTATGTTTCTTATAGGTACCGCTACAATCAACTATGATACTTAGAGAGTGGGTGGGAACTAAACATTCGCAACCATAACAAGAAAATGCTTTTAACTGTAAAAGAAACGCATTTGTAGTCATCATAAACACATTTTCTAAACGATGTATACTGAATTAATAATGTAAACCGTTTAGTCTATACTAGTTGATCACCCCGGCTTTGGCGGGTTTTCAAACTTTTCAAAGTGAAAAAATTCAACTTTATTTAAACTATGTAGTATTAGAAGCAGAGTAAAAATACAACAAATGTAGAGAACTTTCATATTCATACGATACTTAAATCTAATTATAGCAGTAAATTACATAAATAATTTTATAGATATGAATTCATTAAATATGAATTTCATGTCTGTTTATCTTGAGTGGTCATTTCATAAATTACCAATCTTCATCTTTTTAGAAGTCGGTTATTACAGACAAACTAGCTTACAATGTTGTAGCACATTGACTTTACCTTTTTATTATGTCGCCAGTCACTTCTTTTTATCAGGTACATTGATCGCAGTAAATCATTAACAAAAGAATTATTAATTGATGACGAATTTTGTGACTGCGTAATCAATTGGAATTATTAAGTACCTATTTAGAAAACCATCAGTAGAGGCGGCTACTACGTCATATTTTTACTTATTACGTATTTTGAAAATTTCAAAAATTCAGCTCAATACAATTCAAGTGAAGACTATACTTGTAAAAAATGGGCATAACACTTGTTTAGGATACCATATTTTAATATATTTATCAAAAAAATGCTCATAAAATAAAAACTACTGGGCCTATCCGAATAAATTATTTTTATGGGACCAATTCGACACCATTCCGCATCAAACAAAAAAAAGAATCACGTAAATCGGTTCAGAAACCTCGGAGTAATCGGTGTACATACATAAAAAAAAACATACCGGCCGAATTGATAACCTCCTCCTTTTTTTTGAAGTCGGTTAAAAATATTAAAATATTGAATTAATCGAAGATTTATTCAAGTAATTTATGTACCTACTGTTCTTAGTCACATTAGGCATTGAATTAAATTGCTAAGTTGTATCGTTTAGGTATATGTATAATCAACCCTTTAACGAAATTTGTTATTTTATTTGAAAAAAAAACACATAGGTATTAATTCTATTTATAGAATCCCATCTTTAATTAAGACGAACTGCATTGGGTTCCATTTACACATTTATTTTTCATTATCTAGCTTATATTTGGTGGTAAAATCGGTATACAGCAGGTGGGCCAGTGAAAGGAGCATGGCGCTCGGTGATGCTAGAAGGGTGAGGGGTGTTCGGTCGCCGGGGGGGAGGGGTCGTCTAGACAGGCCGCAGACGCACGGAGGCTGCGCTGCGTCTGGCCCGCACGCACACAAGCCTACAGAGCTTCGGCCGATTTCACTTCAACACAGAATTATTGTAATGACCTCTGCAATTTAGTTAAGTTATATTTAATAGCCTGTTTATTATACATTATTATTGAAAATAAGACTACGTAACGCTTGAACGTTAATGCTCGTAATTGTACTGTATTTAATATCCATAAAATATTGATTTGATTTTCAATTTGGCGGTGGAAATTTTTCATTGGAGTTAATATTGCTAGTTTTCTTTGTTATGTGCCCTCACTAGTCACAGTTCAATAACTTTAGAAATAAACATTGGAAGTTTTAAATTTTAATTGACAATTAAGTTCATCAATAGAATAATTATTGAATATATGTAGTATCGCTTTTGCGTATGATAAAAAGATCTCCTGTGGACGTTTTGGGGAAATATTACTTATTTTTATGTTGTTAGTTAAAATTCTGACAATAATTAGTAGAAGAATATAAATATCATATACTTACGTGTTTCACAAGCTAATAAGAACCATATAATTTTAATAGAATATATTTATTTTAACCGCCTAGTTAGACAAGCTTTTTACTACACGTACATACGTGTAGTTTAAAGATTTAAGCATACATAGGGACATCCCTATGTATGCTTAAATCTTTAAAACTACGCAACGAATTTTGATGCGTTTTTTTTTTTACGTAAATAGTGAGAAAAGTAAAAAATTTTGCGGGCGATAAACTAGTATATGTTACTATTTTTAAGTAAATTAATAGTCTCCTCGATAAAATAGGCCTTCGACATTAGCACAGCTAGGGACATTTTTAAAAAGTTACCTCCTAATTGCATTGCACCAATAATGATATTGGTCAGTATCAGTAATATTTAAACAGCATTAAATTTACATCAAGAATATATATAATTAAGTAAATAATTTATTTATTAATAATTTATTAATAATTTTATTTAATAATTTATTTAATAATTTATTTATTTATTTATTTTTTTTATGTGAAGAGCAGGCAAACGAGCAGACGAGTCATCTGATGGTAAATGATCATCGTCGCCCACTTGCACCCACAATACCAGGGGTATGGCGAGTGTGTTGCCGGCCTTTAAGGTAGGTGTACGCTCTGCACTCAGCAGGGTGAGTCCGACATAACCCAGGGCTCTTCCCCCGAGTGCCCTGGGTATGCCTAAATGCATTCTACACTATAAAAAAAAAAAAAAAAGGTGTACGCTCTTTTCTTGAAGGTCCCCAAATCGTAACTCATTGGAAACACTGCCCTTATTTATTTATTTAATAATTTATTTATTACTATTTTTAAGTAAATTAATAGTCTCCTCGATAAAATAGGCCTTCGACATTAGCACAGCTAGGGACATTTTTCAAAAGTTACCTCCTAATTGCATTGCACCAATAATGATATTGGTCAGTAATATTTAAACAGCATTAAATTTACATCACGAATTATATCATTTTATTATAGGTATGATTTTATGTAAGTACATTTACTTAAATACTCCTTCCAAGACATTTCTATGAAATAGTCAAGACTAGGCAATGTACTTTCTTGGAAATTACCTCGATCAATTATGTTATAATAGGTAACAATCCGTATTTTCAGGTAAATTTTTAACAACAACAGACGCATTTACTGTGACTTTGACTGATCAGTACCAGTTGTATATGTATACTTATGTATATATGAAAACAAAAAAATATGAAATGCATAAGGTAAGGTACAGAGATAACATCCATACACAAAAGTCTGTGTTTATCAAGTGTGACGTCTTTAAAGTTGTTCTTCTATTTCATTCTTTGAACAGCAGTACATACTATAAGGCTGACCTCACTCATCCAGAATGTTTCTCTGAATTCAGTATCTTAAATCAGTTTCTGAATTCAAAATTTACAGGAATACGTACCTACAAATTTACCGTCCCTTAAACATATTCTGATTTTTTCAAATCGATCTGAGAAAATGTGAGTCCGGAATTTGACTGAAAATTTAACATTATGAATTCAGAATGCACCTCTTTCTACAGATTTTACACACACACATAACAGAATTCAGATTGGGGTTTTTGTAACACTTTTAACTATCTGATTCTGAATTTTTAAGATATCTAAGAGTCATAGATACCGGAACTTGTATCAAGTTAGGATTTTTTAATTTTTCTTCATTTTGTTTCTCTAATAGTGTGTAGCCGTCCAAACCGTGTACATAAGTATTTTTGGGCACTATTTACTGATACTTATGATGAATGCATTGAACATCAAAATAAGTGACGTAGGTATTGCTTAGTCCAAGATATTAATTTCACCCGAAATTCCAGTAAAATAAGATAAGCCATTTTAATCAACCAAATAAATAATACATCATACGACGTTACAGTTATTATTGTCTCAATCTCTCTTTTTATTCCATTGTACTAATAATAGATACTAGTATATAACTATTCTATTTAAAATAAACGATTGAATGTATTGTAATTATGCAGTGCGATGAACAAAGACGTATGGTGTTTATGAACAGCGATAAGCGAAACAAAGGGTTGTCGTACGCAGCGTATTTTCTGTAATGATCAAATTAATAATATAATATGTAAGATAAAACCTAACTAATTTTAATTATTATAGAACATTTTTACAGCATAACATTTTCGGTATTGTTAATTAAATACTGATTAAAAATCCATGGATAGTTGTCGCATAAGAACCGATAGTTCTTTGGCATCATCATTATGTTAAATGTACATATAATAGTATTATGTAAAATTAAGATGACATGATTTAAAAAAAACAAATATGAAGTTTCTTGTCGGTTCTTCTGCATAGATACTGCTTTCCGAATCGATGGTAAATGTAAGAGTAAATGTTTAAATTTGAATTTAAGACGTAAATGATCATTATTACTAATATAATATACTCTAAAGTCTAAGTCATTATTATAAATACATTAACTATTAAGGGATAATGAATGTAATATAAATCTTGTATGTTGCATTCGTTATTATATTTCCTCTTACTTCTTTTGTTTTTTCTAAGGCTTAAAAGTTAAATTTTTTATACATATTTCTCAAAAAAGCGGAAACCCTAGAAATATAGAGCCCGCGGGCACATCGGGTCGACGCACCGAGAGTACATAGATAAGAACAATTGATTATATTATTGTCTGTCGCTCTCAAAGCAGTATATAAACACTCCTCGTATAAAATAAACCAGATAAACAAATAATATACCTAAATACATTTATGTTATGACTCAATATGGTTTTGCTTACCCACTAATTAATGTTATTTTAATTCAAGTCTATCATAATCTCACATAAAAATGTGATAGAATTTGAGCACCGTTAGTGTTTGGCACCGACTTCAAACCTATTTAATAAATAGCACATCTAAATAATATGTAGTAATTAATGATATCAAATCTTTTTTATTTTTTACTTTTCCGTTTTTGAAGTCGGTTGTTTTTTAGTGTATTTTTTAACACGAATCAAACGAGCCTGAACTCGATAAAGTTGAGTCAACATATTACTGAGTTCCTATGGCCACCGTCCGATTCCATCATCAAATCAGCTCTATGTCATGATAATGTTTCATCGCTATCCAATTTACATACGTATACAAAATTTCAGCTCAATCGGTTACCGGGAAGTGAATCAAAGTTACTTGCTACATTCCAATTAAGTCATCGAGTACAGACAAAAATGCTCATAAAATAAAAAGTACTGGGCCTATCCGAATAAAATTTTTATGGGACCAATTCGACACCATCCCGCATCGAACAAAAAAGAATCACGTAAATCGGTTCAGAAACCTCGGAGTAATCGGTGTACATACATAAAAAAAAATACCGGCCGAATTGATAACCTCCTCCTTTTTTTTGAAGTCAAAAAAAAGGAGGAGGAGGAGTTAATCAAAAAAATATTTAATAAAAACCAAGAGTTTATTAATAAGAAGAACATTTATCTACTTATGATTTTTTACAAGCCTAGCTATTTCAGATGTGTCCGTTTCAGAGATTCACAAAAAATAACTTTACATGTTCCATTAGCTTGTTAATCGAAAAAATAGCAAATATATTTCCTGTTTCTGATGAACTTTATTAGCCCTACTAGACCGAAACAAAAAAAAAAGAAAAACTACTAGACCGAAGAAATAATGCAAAATATATACCATTATTTTTTTGCCACTTCTTTCAAAAAACTGTTAATAATACCACTACTGAATTAATTGGACCAATATTTTGTCATACATATAAGTCTACTTTTAATGTGAATAATTCATTGCTTCATAATTGCAATTGATGATTGACGAACCGATGAACATTAATATGCGTTGTGTAACATCCGGTCATTGACGTGTGTATAGACATACAAACTTCATGAAAAAAGATAATTATCCTTCAATCAGTGTTTAAACTAGAGAAAGAAATATAAATGCTATGCACGAATGCATTCGATTCTCTTAAAAGTCAATCACATTTTTTCTTTTACAAAATTTTGTAAATTACCTGCTTTTTTTAATTTGTTTAACTCTATAAGTCTGAGTATAAATCAGTGTATCGACACCTGAAAATGAAAACTTTTAAAATAAATTATCAAAAATCTATACGATTGGATTAGAGGTGCTAGAATTTACTAAAAATATGGCATTTATAAATTTATAAATAATATGGCATTTAATAAAATCTTTCAACGTGTAGTGATAAACCTATATAATTTATTAAGTAGCACAGAGATTTTTAAGAAACAAATTAAACATAAAAAATCAAACACGTCTTCATTATAACCAAAGCATAGCTGTTGTCGAGTTGAAAGAATAAAAACTATATACAGGGTGTAATCTGCACAGGCGATTTTTCCGTAAGTATTACAGATAACAAAAAACTTTAAACTGATATCGAAAGTACTTAACCTAATGAGTAAAATGGCCGTAATAAATTTTTAAAAATAAATCGAGAAATATCAAAAAAATTATCTTTAAACCCTCCCATACATTAAGAATGAAATATGAATATCCCATATACATTTAATATGAAAGATTTTAGCTTTCTTTTTCTTTTTTAGGTTTTCTGCTTTAATTACTTCGCAAATTTGAAGTGACATTTTCCACGTTTTTCCGGACATTTACACGCATTTTCCGGATATTTTCCGGGAATTTTCCGGACATTTTCCGGACATTTCCCAGGCATTTTCCAGGCATTTCCACGCATTTTCCGGACATTTTCACGCATTTTCCGGGTATTTTCCAGATATTTTCCAGGCATTTTCCGGACATTTCCCTGACATAGCCTGTAAATGTCTGGAAAATGTCCGGAAATTCCCCGGGAAATGCTAGGAAAATCCCCGGAAAATGCCTGGGAAATTTCCGGAAAATAACCGGAAAATGCCTGGGAAATGCTCGGAAAATGTCTGGAAAATATCCGGAAAATGCGTGGAAACTTCCGGAAAAACCGTGGAATATCCGGAAAATGTCCAAATATCCGGAAAATGTGAAAATGTCCGGAAAATATCCGGAAAATGCCTGGAAGATCCCCGGAAAATGCCTGAGAAATGTCCGGAAAATGTCTGGGAAATGCGTGGAAAATGCCTGGAAAATCTCCGGAAAATGCCAGGGAAATGTCCGGAAAATGTCTGGAAACATCCGGAAAATCCCAGGGAAATGCTCGGAAAATCCCCGGAAAATGCCTGGGAAAATCCCGGAAAATAACCGGAAAATGCCAGGGAAATGTCTGGAAAATATCCGGAAAATGCGTGGAAATGTCCGGAAAAGGCGGGAAAATGCCTGGAAAATCCCTGGAATATGCCTGGGTAATGCCTGGAAAATATCTGGAAAATATCCGGAAAATGCGTGAAAATGTCCGAAAAAAGCGTGGGAAAATGCCCGGAAAATGCTCGGAAAATCCCCGGAAAATATCCGGAAAATGCGTGAAAATGTCCGGAAAGAGCGTGGAAAATGCCACTTCCAATTTGCGAAGTAATTAAAGCAGAAAACCAAAAAATGTTGTGTGGTTTTATGAAACCACGGTAAAAGTGAAACTGTTCGAACGGTTCCGAACACTGCTTTGTGTAGCGCATGTCACGTGTCGGTCGGCTGCCGAGTAGGTATACCTACTCGGCAGCCGCGATACACGCGACATGCGCTACACAGACCAAAAAGTTTGAGACGATGTAATAAAAGTTTCACTTTAAAAAGAAAAAGAAAGCTAAAATCTTTCATATTAAATGTATATGGGATATTCATATTTCATACTTAATGTATGGGAGGGTTTAAAGATAATTTTTTTGATATTTCTCGATTTATTTTTAAAAATTTATTACGGTCATTTTACTCATTAGGTTAAGTACTTTCGATATCAGTTTAAAGTTTTTTGTTATCTGTAATACTTACGGAAAAATCGCCTGTGCACACTTAACGATTACACCCTGTATAGCAGGAGTTTTTACTCAGAGAGAATGAGTAATATTAGTGGAGTGAAGTGCTTTGTAGCATCGGGTTACGGCAGCTACGAACAGTTATGGTGTCGGTTGCACTTTTCACCGTCACAGCGCCTTTAAATGCACTCCATTTCAGCGATAACGTTTTATTCACATTTTCTCTTACAGTGTTAAAAGATGTTATCGTTTTAAGTAAAAGAATCAGTTTTTCATAGCCATTAAAGCTCATAATATAGGCATGTTCATATATTGAGTGTAAATAGATAGATTTTATTATTTACATATTATCACTCATATTTGGGAAACGTTTTTTGTTTATTATATTCTACAAATATTGGTGGTATATAAGCCACTGCAAAATATCAACAAAATTCCTTCAGTGGTTTCAGCTCGAATGAGTAACAAACATCTATAGATGCATTCTTACAAACTTACGCGTTTATAATATTAGTAGGACTTTCGCATCTTTTATAATATAATCAGGATGTAATCATGTTCGTTTATATTAAATTAATGTTTATAAATATTATTTGAAGATACACTATTAAAAAGACAACCATAGAATTTTACGCGTATCATTTAAAATTTTATGCGTAGTCATTATATAACGTTATAAATTTAATCAAGTAACATTCGCCCGATATCTAAGAAAATTAGAATCGGATAAGATAAAATCGGTGTGGGAAATCCGATTTGTAAAATCAGCCATTGATTAAAAATCCGCGCGAACCGCTTTTTATAATTTATGTTACAAATAAATCACTTTAGATTTTATTTATTTTTTTAAGTTAAATAATCAATCGAAAACGTATAATGTTGACGAGATATGTAAAATGCTTTTTTTATTTTTGTTCAATAATTATGTGTTCTTGTAATACGATGCATAGGTACCTACTAATAAAATAATCTATTACTACAGTTAAAATTATGAATATATGATTTTTACAATATTTTTCTTAACTCTATTATTTAACGATGATCATCGACATGTGGCGACGGCTGAAGTAGCCTCTGCCGTTCACAACTTGCCGTTCGTCTGTTGGAACTCTAATTAAATAAAAAAAGCAATTTTGGAATTTGATAAATATGTTTATATTTTCACAGCACCACCAAAATATGGTAACTTACTTACACTAACCGTTTGTGTAAATTTTAACTTTTTACAACAATTTCAGGTACCGTTGTAATATAAAAGACATCAACGAGTTAACTTAACATTATTATAATATATTAAGCTAAAAAAAATCGCTTTTGCATAATTTTTAAAAACATTTGATTCGGTCTTGTACATTTTATGATATTATATAAGTTGAAGTTACATGATATTATCTAATAAATTAAGTGTATAATTAAGCCATGAAAATTCTAACACATTCGATTCGATATTTATCTAACTCATTTAAAATAATTAATTATGATTTTAATTAAGACGTAGTTTTTTTTTTTAAGGTAAGAACGTATCGTCCATGTAATCTCCCTGAAACAGCAGAATTCCATAATTTGTTATTTTACGATGTAATAATAAATAATCCGAGATATTTTCATTTTTCCATTTTTTATGTAGCAACATGGGTACGATAATTTTATGTATGTATAGAAAAAAGTAAAGAATACTTTTTCTACAGTTATAATGGCATTAAATTAGTTATCAACGCAACAATTTGTTTTAATTTTTTAAGTAACTTTAAACCGTAACGGTTGGTGCCGAAAATTTACTGTCAATTGCAGGTTCAGGCTTTTTTTATGTCCGTACTTATATTATATTTATGCCTAAGTTTGTGTATGTTGTGTGTTTTAGTCATTGTTGCTGGAATAAATAGAATCTGACACAGGACAAAATCGCAAAAAGACAAGAATATCTGATTTCCATGACGAGCATCTATATTTAGACTCATCTAATTGCCCACCTTTTCATCCATTTTGCCCAGTTTTGTTACTATATTAGATTCTTTCGTAGCTGATAAGCTAATTGTACTTATAAAACTGACAGACATGAAAACGTAAATAGATAATTCGTTTTTGCATAATCCGGTCTGTTTGTGGTATCTTTTACAAATGTATTAGTTTAGGAATAATATCAACTCTAAGTAGAGTTGTATGAGAGATCTGACAAGAGAAAGTTGTCAAAACCTGATTTTTCTAACAACATCTATTGCAAACATCAATTTTATATATGTTAACAAATTATCTTACAATTATATTTATTAGGTACTACTTAAATTAGGTTTTATAAAAAAGGACCCAGCATAATGCAAATTATACTTCATCGAAGCACTTGTAAAAGTATCTAGTGCGATCTAACATTCACCCCGACATATCAAATAAGCTTTTCTCTATTTCCAGGGGATGGAAATACGTGACAGTTACTACAAAAGTAGTTAAACTATATTGCTCAAATGTAATTGTCAGCGGTGTCGGGCGGCGAGCGACGAGCGCTGTGCTAATGAAAATTTAAAGTAACCAGAGCGGGCGCTTCGTCGGCGCAAGGAACTAACGATGAGCGAATCTATACTAATATTATAAAGTTGAAGAGTTTGTTTGTTTATTTGTTTGAACGCGCTAATCTCAGGAACTATTGGTCGGATTTGAAAAATTCTTTCGGTGTTAGATAGTCATAAATAAAGAAAAATTACCATACTTGCATCGTCTGGCATATATGATGGAAATTATACTTCGATTGATGACTGAACATGAAAAAAGATATATGTTAACGTCAAAATCAAAACTTATTGCCGTCAAAACCACTTTTGACTGCAAAAATCTGAAGTCATTTTCAAATGAAACAGAAGTTTCTCAATAAGCTTTATTGTTTAAATAATATTTGTTATTAATTTTCATTTTAAAAACATGTTGGCAAATGTTAATAAGTTATTTACTTGTATAAAAAAATATACCGGCCGAATTGATAACCTCCTCCTTTTTTTTTGAAGTCGGTTAAAAATTGATAAAGCAAGAAGGCTTATTATTTATTATTACATGCTTAATTATTGCATGTCAAATCATTCAATTTAATGTTAACGTGAGCGTAGAGCTTTGTTTTGTATTTATTTTTCCTAATATATATGTATTTTTTTTTTAATTTGGGTAACCCGGCTATACATGACATTAAGTGAAGGTCTTGAAATACATTTTTTACTAATGTCTACCGCTATTGAATTAGACTTAAGGCTGCAGTGGGGTGCGGGAGGGGGCAGGCCACATGCTCCTGTGCATCGGTCGGTGCAGTGACCCGCCTCCCGCCTAGCGCAGCTCTACGATGAACCAACAAACCTTTATAAATTATAATTTCTTGTAGTTTATACCATCTATGAATAATATATTGTGTACAAATTAAATTGGCGATATCGCATGATGTTAATGTCCTCTCGATCATCGATTTTGTACCAAAAATATTGCAATGAAACAAGAATTAGGACGGATTGTTTATTACGTCCAACCCGTTCATACATAGTATTTAAAATGGGTAGGATCAACTGAACTGGAAAACTTCTACCTAATGGCTAATTTTTCGACCTTCCATCCAATGGTTAATGGAATTTCAAAATTAACTTTAATTACTTTAATGTCGATAGGTGATCATAGTTTTATTTTCTAAAGAAGTGAATAATAATATTCTTTCTTCTAGTCATTGCTCTCGTAACTTTATAAAGTAACTTTAAATATTTTTAAAGAAATTGAACAATGAAGAAAATACAAGATATTTTAATTAATAATACTTAGATTGTATATTATCCAATTCCCATATACAAATTATAATTTTTGCTTGTATCATTTAAATTCCTCAGCAATGAGCACAGCTATTTACGGTATTTCATGAAAATAGTTTTATGAAATATGTTAAATATGTGTATGTACAATAGGTGTAAAAAATTCCTTAATAATATAATCAGTTCCGACCGCGACGTAGTGTTACAAAATTCTTCTGAAAGTTGTGGCCCCAAACAATTACGCTGGCCAAGTGCGATCAGTGTTAGTCTTCAAACTTTATAGTAGAGATTTAGATTCTTGATAATGATAAAAAAATAATTTTTATACACTCCATCCCCCATTATCGAAATCGGAAGTGTTTAATACTAGGTCACTACTGCGTCTAGAGTTAAAATTAATAACCTAATATTGCAACTTTCTTTATATATTGCTGTATAGAGTCAATTTAATCAACTTAAGCTTTTTCGAAAAGCTAAAGTTGCACTATAACTGTACCTAAAAAAAGGAAATGCATATAAGCATGCATTTTATGTCATTTTTAATTTTTATTTGATCCGTATTTACCGGAATATACTTTTAATAGAATGCTTTTAGTCCAATATTAGCTATACCGCGTGGTTTCACAAAAGCGCTTGTATATCTACTACTTATATTCTGGTACATAATCGTCTCTGCCTTCTGAACTCCGGTTCGGTTACATAATATTTTGGTCCGCAAAAAATATTATTTTAGGTGATAAACAAAAATACATTCTTACAAATGTTCACATATCAATCAAATGTTAGACTATGATTTAAAAATTGTCATTAACATAACACTAAAAAACTACTCTACATTTTTACATGACATAAGCACAATATAAAAGTTCATATCAAAGGAAATTGTTTAACATAAATGATTATCTACCATTACATATTTTGCTCTATTGATAAAGAGAAGAGTATATTTTAAACTTGTTCAGACGTTATGGTGAGTTTGACCTAGATATAACGCGCTATAAAAATAAAAATCATAACGACGAAGTCCAATTTGTTCAAACATACTTTTATGTAATTGTACGCCATATTCTTAGTTTTGAATAAGTAATCTATAGTAATATTATAAAGAGGAAAGGTTTGTAATTATGTAATTATGTATGTATGTATGTATGGTTTTCACGCGTAAACTACTGGACCGATTTCAAAAATTCTTTCACCATTAGATAGCTGCATCTTCACTGAGCAACATAGGCTATCCTTACCAAAAATGCAATAATGTAACCCAAGGTGTAAAAAATTCCTTAATAAAAATTCTGTCATCGCGTGCGCTGCGGACTCTATTGAAGATAGAACAAAAAAATGTTCTACGATATTATAGAATGGATCAATATCTACAAGAAAGTCCGCGATACCATATGTCCATCTTCAGTAGTTATGTTACTACAACAACTTTTTTACGTTTTCAAAGTAAATAGAAGTGCCGACAGTAATCAAAACATGTTATCCATACACATATATTAATCCTTATCCCATTAAATGATGTTTTATTATAGACTGTTTCAATACCAGCAAAATACTTTTTAAATTAAAAAAATTGGATATTCCATTCAAAAGATATAACGAATTTTTAAAAGTGACAATCTACAGAAAATAGTAGGTATACTGTTTAATACAATGAGCAGACGTAGTGCGGGACGGGGTGAAAATGATTTTCATGTGATTAAAAATTAAACCCTATAGTCCGACCTATAGTAGACTTTTCACTGTCACGATATCGCTATCTATGCGGGTGAAACCGCAGGGCATTGCTAGTAGTTACTATATTGATAACTGATATATTCCCTTTTGTTTGATTTCGTTCAAACAAACTCATATTATGTGAAAAAATATGACTCATCTTGATATCCACATTGTGTAATTATGTTTCATCCTTGACACCATTCTAAATGATAGTCACAGATTGAATTTATTTAACTGAAAATAATTTCGAGATTTATCAAATTTTGTTCTTTTGTAAAGATCAATTGTTAGAATATACAAAATAAACTTAGTTCGCTTTATGCATCACTTTATTAGTTATTTTATAGTAGGTAGATAATATATTTTATACAGGTGGAGCTTCCCGACGTATGAGAGTTCAACGTAATGTCAAACACCTATCTATATCAGAAATAATTTTACATCTAAATATAAACCGTGCATAAGAATTCACAACACAGCGGGCGAGACAGTGAGATAGTGCGAGTCTGTTTCCTTGCCATTTGCTTGCTGCGACATTGTATCTATTGACACGGGTCGAATCGCATTCGCTTTAGCTCGAGGCAGTAGGACGGGATTCCTACCGGTCCCGGAGTGACAGAGGGCCTTCAGACTCATCATGGACCCTGTTGATTGGTGTTGCATAGAGAGTCACGAGGGCTGTACATTGCGAACGCGCAAGGTACATATCGCCTCACCGCCCGCCCGCAATTTCGCGTAAAATTGGCAGCACATGACGGGCGGGCGGCAGCAGCGGTGCGGAGCGTCGCTCCCGAAATAGTGTTCGGGTGCGGTCGTACGGCGTCGGGAAGATCGCCACAGTTGCCGTGTGGCCGCGCGCGCGCTCCCGCGTCGCGTCCCATCCACCGCGCCGGCGCATGCGTATCTCTCTGAGCTAGCGCGGAAAAGAGTGAGCTGCACGTCTTCACGGTGTGCGTATTTCGGTCGCGAGGAGGCCCCGGGCCGCGTAGGGCGCGCTGCCCGCGCGCTGGCCGCCGTGCTCTGGTGGTGGTGCGTGGCGCTGCTGCGGCTGGTCGCGCTCTGCGCGCCTCCCCCCGGCCCGTCCGGCGTCGGCGCGCCGCCGCCGTCTCCCGCCCGCGCCGCGGAAGATGCGCCCGAGGCGCCCGCCTGCTCGGCTTGCGCGAGCGCGCCTACCAACACCACCGGAACTACAACACCGCTGCCGCCGCCGGCCCATACACCTGTACACACCGGTCAGTACATTGATATATTTTCGTGAACGACTTCTTTCATATCATAAAATAATTCTCTCCTCTTAATGATTATTCTTTTTCTCCTATAATGAACACTTTTTGTCTATCCATCTCCAAAACCTGTATGTGAGAAAATGAATGAATATACGTTTTAAAACAGTACGAATGACATTTAAGAAGTAGATAAAGGTCGAAGAAACATAAAACACATCTTTATAACCACTATGCTTAATGAAGAATGCAAATAAAATGCAAATAATAGATACTTCTATAAGTTAAATATACAACACATTATTTAAAAATTATTATAGAATTTTATACCTTCTGTAAATTGGACAAGACTAGTACAATTTCTATTGACTTTATTATCAATACGGACAAAGTAGGATAATTTTAAAATGCTTCAAATTTCTCGGAATCTCAGCAGAAAGTTGATACAATATCAACACGCAAACACAGGTCACAGTAACTATTACGCAGCGATAACAACTGAAGTGTGATAAGGAGGAACAATGATAATATTTTATTACAATGTTTTCTCTATGTGAGCTCTATTACACTTAACATAATCTATTCATTAGACTCAACATGCAGGTCAGGCTGGATTTTAGTTTAAGTCTTGCTGGCATAACTCTATTGGAACTTAATCAAATTCAAAGAAATTACTTCATTCTAGAAGAATAAGATAATGCTATCAAAAATGGCAAGAGAATTAACTGCTCATTGCTTAATTAATTTTATGCCTTTCTTTTATTCAATTCTGAAATGTTTGTACACTAATGGCCGACCACTTATGGCAACCAATTTAAATAAGAAATGTGCTTGCACGTAGTTAGTAATAACCCTACCTGATTTAGAATCGTAATAAAATAATTAGTCTTTTCCTCAATAAACGTTGAATGGTTTAAATGCATATCAAGACAAAATCGTAAATGAGGGTGCCTTTTCTGTTCTGTAAATTATATGACATTGCTGACTGAATCATGTGGTTTTTTAACATTTAGAAAGAAGCAAGAATTATTATTAGTATTACTTTCCAAACGTTTATTTATCATTTTTCTATCGCGCATGCGGGAATAGTAGATGTTATTTATTCTGCTAGTAATATTTCACCCATCCAATCCTAGCCCATTTTTCCTATTGCAGGTATGCAGGCGATCTTACCAAATGTATAATACATATTATTACAATGTAGTGTATGAATAAAATCGACATCTCTCTTAGATAATATGCATTATATTTACCAGTTAATGTTTTGAGAACAAAGTGTGTAACTATTATGTTGGAGGCCCTTGTATGGCTAACCATATCAAATTCATGGGGGTAACTAGATGTAGCTGTAGCTGTAAGCCACCCTTACAATTTAGTGAGTTTTATAAAAGAGCGACAACATATCGAGAAAAAAGCAAATCCTGAAAATGCCTGCAAATAATTAAAAATATTAATACGTATGTACATGTGCGTTAGGTGGCGTTCGGTAGGTTAGTCATACCTTAGAAAAATACAAAGTATGACTATACGGTGTATGAACACCACATAAATATTTCTGAATAGAAGCTGTTAAATGGGCATTTTCGCATTCAGACCTCAAAACATATATTTTTCTTATGAAGGTCCCTAAGACTAGTTTGCCACCCTTTTCATGTT
The DNA here is from genome assembly GCA_029959065.1 of Colias behrii. NCBI lineage: Eukaryota > Metazoa > Arthropoda > Insecta > Lepidoptera > Pieridae > Colias > Colias behrii. The sequence goes on along the minus strand of JARWMC010000011.1, from coordinate 5,557,240 downwards.
TTAAAATTGTATGTTACACCCATTACGTGTACACTGTATACAATATACATAATCAAAAGTGTAGGTGAGTTGATTGTTCTTTATAATATGTTCCTAAGTTTTTTTATATGATGGTATCGATTTACATATAAGAGTGGTACTATAGCGCACAGTATTTTCCTAGTGTAATAACTTAAAACGACATATTCCATATCCATTATCCATCCGTTGGTCCTAAGACAGTATTACAATATATTTCCTACAGTAAGGCAACGCCTCTGATGTCGCGTGATGCCGCCGCCGATGTAGGTACGCTGCCACATGAAAATATGATAGGGTTGCAACAAATGGGAAATAAAACAATTGTTATTATTACAATTATGATGTAACCATTTATTCATATTATGTACATTCAAAATAATTGCGATTATTAAATCTGATGTAATTATTTGTTCATCTATACTAATACTAGATTTCCGCCCGCGGCTTCGCCCGCGTTTTCAAAGGAAAACCCGCATAGTTCCCGTTCCCGTGGGATTTCCGGGATAAAACCTATCCTATGTGTTAATCCAAGTTACCCTCTATATGTGTGCTAAATTTCATTGTAATCGGTTCAGTAGTTTTTACGTGAAAGAGTAACAAACATCCATACAAACTTTCGCCTTTATAATAGTAGTAGGATTATAAAGAGGAAAGGTTTGTATGTATGTATGTATGTATGTATGGTTTTCACGCATAAACTACTGGACCGATTTTAATGAAATTTGGCACAGATAATCTTTAGACCCTGAGAAAGAACATAGGCTACCTTTTATTGCGAAATATGTACCACGGGCGAAGCCGGGGCGGACCGCTAGTAAATATATAATTACATATATTGCACTGCTAAATATTTACGTGGCACTTTATTTTTGGATATTCTTAATTGTCTATTATAAATGGTAGTAATGGTATGCTTTTCGTGTCTGAAGACGGGAGATGAAGAAGGGGGCTAGAGAGTGACAAATTCTTTTTATCACGAGGAATCATCTCATTTTCTTGGAATAAACCTTGATCATGCCCATTTGATTAACTCCGAAATTTATGAATTCCGAAATATGGCTTTCTGGTAGATGGCGCTACGTGAAAAAAATATAAATCTTAACCACGCGAGCAATTGCAATTGAATGAAAGCCTATTCCTCTCTTAAAAACCAGCAAAAAGCTTGTAGAGTCCCTGTCCCCTGACACTGCGAACGCTCATGGGCGGCGACAACCTTGCAGAAGGTGAGTCGCCTGCTCTTTTGCTAGATATGACATAAAAAAAAATTGCTACTTTAATATGAAATAATGTGCTATAAAAAAAAGGAAAAATAAATAGCTGTAAGAAAAAAACGGTACTTGTTATACGGTAGATAATATCGGTATTTCGTTTTTATATTCTTTCCTTGTTTGTTTATTTCCTTAATAAAATGCATAAAAGGTAAAGAAAAACGGTTTGATGCAAAAGCTATGTTATGTTCATTCAATGAACTTACGTAAAACTACGAATAGTTCATACTACGCTGATGCGTTGCATAACTGGAATCGATAGTAACGTTGCCGATGCCAATTTTTTCAGAGAACAAAAAGTTAGTTCTCCGAATATAGTTTATTCTGAAAGCATAATATATTTTAAGTAAACAGATTTATGCTGAATTCCTATACAGAAAGTTTCCCCTGCGGAAGTCATATATTTTAATGTTTTGCTGTAATTAAATAATTTAGTAACTTTAACATAATAACGTTTCAGTAACAAGTCATATAATATAACGAAATCATCGCGCCAAATGACCTAAACCTTCGTGACTAACATTAAGTAATTGATATTATTACTAGAGATGAAACGGATAGCAGTTTGGCCGGATACCGGATACCGGATATTCGGCCGACCAAGTGGCCGAATAGCCGAATATCCGGCGAAACTTAGCCGTTGTCATAGGATGGACTCGGTTCGATTCGGGTCTTTTCGTTGATGAGTGAAGTTAACAATTGTACAATTTTATTATTGTGTCGATTGCATGCAGGGCAGACACGTGCGTGATCGTTTTCAGGTAATAATTTTATTTGTGCTCTTATTATTTTAAGTACATACATATATACATAGGTCTAAAAGATTTAGCAACGAGAAATGGCATCGGTGAAGAAAAGATCATCTTTATGGGAATACTTTGACATAGCAGTGAAAATAAAAAGTTAGCTCTTTGTTTATTATGCAATGTTAATATTTCTCGTGGCGGCGAAGCGAAAAAAGCAGGTAATGTATCTAATAATAAATAATCTAATTGCAATAATTTTAATACCTATCAAGTAAAATAATATCTTGCAAGTTTCGTAACATATTCAATAATTATTAATTATTGATTTCGGGGAAATGTAAATCTTGCTAAATAAAGCAAATAATTACTCAAAAATATGTTTCTTTTATCCAGCTATTTTTTTTTAATCGGCCGGATGTATATCCGGCCGAATAGTAGCTATCCGGTATTCGGCCGGATAGTATTATGGCGGCCGGATAGGCCGGATACCGGATAGTTACCGGATATCCGTTTCATCTCTAATTATTACATACAAGAGATTAACACATTTTATCATAGAGTAAAAAATGGTGATTTATCTTGAGTTCTATTAACAGGCTCGCAGTGAGATTAAAACCGTTTAGCTCAGCTTCGCCATGCTAAGCTCTACGTGACAAAAAATGGTGGCCCTTTGGACCGTGTATAAATAATGTGTTTTATATTCGCTTATACGCAAGTTATATTGTTTTTTGATCAATAATACATCGTATGGGTTGATTTTTAATATTGATTTATAGGATTTAAAAATGATAAAATGAAGCATGTTTTATCATAACTATGATTGCAATTAACAAATATTCGAAACTCATCGTTTTCTGTTCATGTTCTACGCGAGCTAAAGAATATGTATCCAAAATTGTTAACAGAGTATCGCACACATATAAAAAATAAAATGATCTCATTATACAGCACTTGTGTACAGTACTCCAAAACTAATAATGCGCATGCAGATCTTCGCTAATTATCGTATTTCCAGAAATACCCGAATCACCCCGAATCATTGAATCGTAAGTGCCCTAAAGAATGCACTTGCATCTTGCACCTTGTTCGAAAGAAATAGGAGTCAATTCAGAGTCATACACAATCGAAAACAATTCGGGCGATAGGTGACGGTAGCCTGTCAGTCAAAAAATTCAAAAATCCGTCAGTCGTCTTTATATATTGGTGGTGACCGCACGTATTATCTCTGTATGGAATTATATAGAGCTGCTGTTACATACCCTTCTTAGTTTTGTTTCAAAGTTGAATTTTCCGGTTAAATGATTACCTATTTACACAGGTAGCAGATAGCACTGAGGAAAGTGAAAATTAGTAAGAGCATAATGAAAGTTCTGATCATTCTACGATATCAGAAATAGAGATAATCCCTGATTCTGTAAATCCTTTGGACTGAGATTTTAATGATTAGATTTCACAATTTAAATGTAAACCAGTATTTGAAAATCATTTTTTTAAATATAAACTTTGTCTTATTTTAACCTTCCATAAATCCATCATTACGCCAGCTTCAGTGAGACACTTTAATAGTAGTTCTACGTATAGAATTTTCCAAGTAAATCAATACAACAAATATATTATATTCGCAATCGTGTGGCTTATCCTCGCTATTAACTTACATTGAATTATCGAAACAAATTTCGTTACTTATCTCTTTTACCATAAAATCACAATAAAACTCATAATTATTCTAATAAACTATGCATGAAGAAAATACATTTAACCACTCTATATACATCTCGTCTTCGGAGGCTCGGGGAATATGACAGTTGCCGAACAGTCACGAATTTTTCTATGCGCATTATCAGTTTGGGAGTACTGTAATGTGTTGTATATAGACATTTATGAGAACTATGTTGTACCAAATACATACTAAATCGGCAGGTAGGTAAACATTCTTACATAAAATATACTTGGGTCAAGTTTAATAAAACATTATTATGTATATCCAAATTATCTACATCGAGTTGCCTTTTGTATTTTACTTTAACGTTGTAGGCAGATAACAAAAAACAAATCCATTTCTAATACAGAAGTTTCTAGAGGACATTTATAAAGAAAATGATCCCTATGAATCCTTACGAAGTACTTTCCCAAAATTGGGTTGTTAAGCGTTTTAAGTCCTACCCGTGTCGAGGGGTTGAGCGGGGAGAGGTTTGTTATGGCGGCAGGAAGCGCCCAGTGGCACGTGTAACATCGGCCTTGAGACATGAGGTCGTCGATCGCGGCGCGCCAATGCCGGGTAGACGCAGCCGCCCGCCGCGCGGCGCCTGCGAACCGACCCAACACCATAGCCTTTGTCCCACTCGCATTCTTCCCCAATCTTCACCTACCTATAACGCTATTTATCTTTCCCCTAAATTCCATTCCAGCTCTTCGCATACAATATTCATAGAGAATTATCCTCCTCTATAATATTCGGTATAGCAATCCTTATAATTCAACTTCGAAAAGCATAAACAACATTGGGGTCATCACTATAAAGCACTATTCAAATTGACGTCATCGTATTTTCGAATCGAATTCCTCACGATTTTCTGTATGGCGTCGTTGTTATCTGTTGACATGTTAATGTTGACGTTTTATTTTGTAAACATAAGTGCATAACATAACATACGCAATAATGCGATGTTTTCACTTCTTTGTGATCTTACAATAGCAGACAATGCGTAGGTATATAATGTAGGTTTAGTTAGACATTGTGGAGTATAGACTTGTAATTATCAGGCTGATAAAGGATGAAGGAGGGTATGCCTACGAGGGGAGGGGGAAATAGGTCGCGAGGCCATCGCCCGGGCTCGGCCTTAAACATCGACGACCGGCTCTACCGTCTCGCTACCCCTGTGCCGAATCTTCTATATTTTTCACCGTATAAAGTGGAATGCTCAATAAGTCTGCACAATCTAATTATTACCTCGAATTATGTATGAATAGACTTTTTATATAATTACTCTAATGACATTCCTTATCTTGAATAATGAATAATTGTAACACAAAGTCTGTAGGTACTTTGTGTAAACAATAAAAGATTCCGCAAATTATTGTTCCATTGTCTGAGCTAGAAACATAAGAAGTAATAATAAAACACTTTTTTATAAAATAATAATAATATGTAGGTACCTACTTTAACTTTTGTAATTTTCTATGGACTGAAAATCTTTATTTACACATCCTTTTGAATTTCTAATCTTATTGCATGTTATGTAGTTTTAAGTTTTTTATTGGTAGATATTAAAAAGTAAACTAAAAAGGCTCAAGTGTGATAAGTTTGGTATTGTGCATGGGTTGATGTCCGACTTTCTCCACCTCTGCGTTTTATTATTTTAGGTTTATATGGTAGTAAATAAAGATTATCCTTTTCAGATATAACAAAACAACACAATAAAATCTGTATTTTTATGTTTTATATAGGTATTCATATTATCTTCAACTCAAAATGTACTTTCCTCTTAGAACTCAAAAACACTGTAGGATAAAAAACAGAAAAGAGCAAAGAAGCCTCATATTATTATATAGGACAGATAAAAATTATTTAATTACCTAGAGCCTAGAGGTAATTAAAAAAATATCCTTTGAACCTACCATAAAGCAGTGTGTTCTACAACTACATAGCACTATTTTTAATACACGCATACCTACATTATTTTTCATATTCCGATGATAAGTTCAACATTGTCCAAATCCTCATTCAATTTTTATTGCAATTATTAATTCTGCTCTACACGTGTATCTATATGTCATTGTTCGCTGTATGACAACTCTATAATTTCGAATTAAATCCAAATAGAGAAAGGATCGAATGTTTTAGCTTTGATTATACTCTTTATAAATGATTGGATTAATTGTACATCAAAATCCTTTCTTATCGGATGCCTACATCATATAATTATCTGCATGCCAAAATTCAGCCCGATCGGTCCAGTAGTTTGGGCTATGCGTTGATGGATTACTCAGTCACTTAAGCCTTTCACTAAAATAAGAATCCATATTTGTATTAAATTATATTGATCAAAAATTAATTCTTAATTTTTTTTTTTTTTATTAATTGTAAATGTTTGTTAAATGTAAATTGTAATAATTGTATTCTTTATTGACGTTTTAAATCTAGTCCAGGGAGTTAAAATTGACTCACACTATATTATAAATTAAGTTTAATTATCTCGAGATATGTCTCAAAAGAACGGGCATTAGAATGATAATAATTTTTTGAACCTACTTGGTTTGGTTTGAGAAAATACGACTGAAAAAACTTTGATACTAGCCAAGAATGCGTTTAATGTATTACTTTTATTTATTTATTAGACACACCAATAATGACTCAATGAATACAATTTACAGAAGTACATTAATAATTATTTGATAAACTAAATTGGCCATAAAGCAGGCGTATACAACAATTATAAAAAAAAGGTCTTAAAATTTTTCAGTTTTAAAAGTCTAAAAATACATAATCAAATTTATCATCCATTGAAAAAACAAAATAAGTATAAAAACATAAAATGCATCACATAATTAAAAATTTATCAAGAATACATTATACAATAATAACATGATTAAAATTTTGAAATTTTATACATCCATGAAATAAAAAATATGTAAAATTCAATTAAAACATGGCTAAAACACATAAAATACAAAATAAAAACGCATAAAATAAAATATGTCAAATACATTACCTACCTATTTCATAATTCATTCATTTAAATCCTCATATTATTACTACATTAAACTAAGATTATACATATCGATATAAATTAAAATTATTGAACTATATTGAATATTAAATAATGAACTTTAACATTTTTACTCCACATTGTCTAACTAAAAAAAAACTACCTACTTGAAGATTTCTAAGCATCATTCAATTAATAAAGAGTAAAGAGTTATTTGAATTATTAGCATAAGCATTAATTAGTACAAACGTCGATTAAGTGATAATGATGATCGAATATCAAGGTGGGTACCTAACGTATGTGGACAGTGGGACGTACTCAAACGGTTTGCACCGCGCCGCCGCACGCGACAGAAATAACCCGCGAAACACGACGAAAACAATTGAGAACGAGCTTGCGCCCTCACGTACGCGCAAAAATGACAGGAAAATATGCATGAACAGAGCTAGCTGGACGGCTGACGCACAGTGAAAGTGCTATCAAATACGGGACATGACAGCAGTCCAGTTTGACGAGCAATTCACACAACTCCGATGTCCAAGAGTTCAGCCATGCGTGCGTTTGCGCATTTCCAAATGGCATAAGAAAGTTTTCATTGCAGTTGGTCCAGTAAAAGATACTTACTGATTGTTTGTTGAAAATGCGTCAGAAATTTGCCTCTGTTATTTTGCTATTCAGAGTTGCTAATTTAATCAAGAACTTCTACCTAGTCACTATGATCCTTATGTACAGTAGCTATTAGAAATATAAATCTCATTTAATGCAATGTATTTTCCTTTACATACTTAATAATAATTGAATGTAGATATTTTTTTGGTCTTTATGAATCCTAGAATTCTCAAGATCACAAGGTGATAAGATTTAAATACTCCGTTTTAAATTTTTGTACACTTTCACGTTTATTCTTGACCAGATGTCTTCAAGCATGTCGGAGAATAATTTATTACAGCAATACAACGACACAGACAATAATTTTATCTGGCGTTAATGTACGACTACGACCAGCGACCACAACAATGTTGTCGTACGGATGTACGCAAAGGATTTCGTTGCGCGAACGCGGCTGTTGGAAATAACCACGGTTATTCTTACATACTCCCGCCCCCTATTACGAAGCTCTCCTGATGTTCCCAGTGCAAACAATACAACGGAATTCTAAAAAATATGCCATCAATAATGTTTTGCTTGGTCATGAGTTTTCCAACCGTAATTGAATAAATTTTTAGCAGGATATTCGTAATATTACCATGAGCTAGAGCTGTTGTATTATCTAATCGATGGAGATTCGAAACGCGAGAGGTACATTTAGACTTAAAAGGAAGACACCGAGTTATTCATGGTTTTGTACATGCTGATTGAGTGAAAACAAAGAGTTTTATAAAATACACATCAATCAATAAATACATTGCCGTTGATACATTGCTATAGCATACGTGCGTACATTCATCGTAGACAATTGTTTGTGCCGCAGCTGCGCTCTTGAGTACGAGAATTTCACGAGCTGACACAGCGCACGGCTCCATGTTACTTATTTATAGCGAACCGAGAAACAGCGTACATCGGCAGTACTCGACGTTGACAAACAACCCTAATATTAACATCATCTCCTACCGCACTGCCACAACAAGCCCACACATCAAATAGCCATTACTGAAATAGAACCCCATAAACTTACAGTCTCAAGCTACGCTACTGCATAACTGGAATAAATAATTGTAATAACTAGCTTTATAATATTTAAAAACTACTGAAATATTTTTTCGTAAATAGCGAACGTTTGTCCCGAAAACAAGATAAAGTCAACTTTTTAATGTTCTGCAAACTTGCAAAGTTCTATATATTTTTATAGTTAGAGCACATATTTAGCACAGAAGCCAATCTATCTATATAATAATAGAACTAAGATAAATAAGTCGATGTCGTCACTAAACGTCATTGTACTATTTCGAGGACACGAGCGAATATAACTAACAATGGATGTAAGAAGAAAGAAAATATAAAAAATATTCTTTCATCTTAGTCAATGATCATTTTAACTTAAATTATGCTGATCCTGTGTTTCGTGATAAACAAATTGAAAGAGGGGTCTTATGTCACTTCCTTTTTGTCCATTAAAAGATTGATACCCACACTTACGTTGGTTGGAACAGTTTACCTGATAGTATTAATTAGAATATGACGCAAGTGAGACGACTAGGCAGGCTAGGCCGTACCACCACTGCCTACGCGCTAACCTTCCTAATTACATCCTCTGTCTAGACAGACGTCGCAGCGTCCCACCTATCTCCACCCTCCTCTGACCACCCTATATTATTTGATACAGGGATCACCACGTACATTTTATTAAATGACTCGTACCAATACTCAGTAGGCCGTTGCTAACCAACTCTACGGAAAACGAAACCTATCTGTTATATTTATAAAGTAATTAAAGATATGACAAATAATACAAATAATATAAATATGAGGTTATATAATGCTTTTGTATGTATGTTTGTGAATTCGTAAATAGGTAGGTATGTAGAGTCATTTCTATTGTACGAGTAATCCAATCTTAAGACGTCGAAAGAAACAACTATTTTATTTTTCTTCAGTTCATTTGACTTTTACTAACCAAGTGGTCCGGGAGCCAGAAGCAGATTCTATGACCAAGTTCCTCTCAAGCGGTAATTAGTAAAATGCATCAAAGTATAGTATTATGAAGCCTCGTGAACGTCAGCTGGAGCTCGGTTGGGGGGGTGAGCGGTTGTAGCCTCCCACGCACGTAAGAAAAAAAAGTATATTCATTCATTTCCTCTCAGCTAAAAATTTGTCAAATTGTAGCTAACCCAATATCTCAACGAAAAATAATAATCAGCTGGTTACAGCATGGTGTATTATACGTCAGCTGGTGTCTCGAATATAATGAGACATTAACAAAATCATCGAGATACGTGGAATTCCATCAACATAAGTCCCCGTAAAAGATAAGTAATAACTTTATTAATTATATATTATACTATTATTTTTTTAATAATTATAGTTAACTAATGTTTTTAGTGGGTTATTTCATATTTGTTACACTTTTAGGTAGTTATGTGAATTTGATGATATGATAGTTATTTTTAAATGCAGTTTATAATATTTGTAAAAACATGTTTACCGATGTGGCTGAATGTACGTAGTACCCCGATCATGCGCACAACTAACCACCTCCAAGTACCTTATTACTGATTTACTGTCTATATTATGCTAGCGTGTGTTGCTTGAATTTTTAAAAATAACGATAATAATTAAAGATAGATACGTCATTTCATCTCAGATGAAAATTTGTGAGCTGATTGTTAATATACTGATGCGATAAATAAAAAAAATCAGCTATCAATAATTCGAGGAAAACCTAGTCAGTTGATGCATATAAATTGGCAATAGATGCTTCTGTCTAACTCCTATGTAATAACTTTCAAAGTATCAGCTGACGGTTTTTCCACCAAGATACAGCCAGCTGACCTATATATATATCCACAGTTACATATAAGCTATCATCAGGTAAATTTTTGTTTGAGAGGAAATCACGGAAAATAATTTTATTTTTTTCATGTTCGAGACACCAGCTGACGTATAATACACCATGTTGTAACCAGCTGATTATTTTTTTTCGTTGAGATATTGGGTTAGCTACAATTTGACAAATTTTTAGCTGAGAGGAAATGAATGAATGTATTTTTTTTTCCTACGTGCGTGGGAGGCTACAACCGCTCACCCCCCCAACCGAGCGCCAGCTGACGTTCACGAGGCTTTATAATACTATACTCTGATGCGTCTGACGAATTATCTCTTGAGAGGAAATAATTAACCAAATTTGCACTTGGCTCCCTAACCAAAGGCATTATTTATTCCATGTCATTTTTTAAACAAACAAAGCCCACTAATATTATTATTGCGAAAGTATACAACAATGGATGAATGTATGTTTGTCTTTCACGCAAAATCAACAGATCGCTTCTATATGAAATTTCGTACACACTTAGATTATATAATCTGCATAGACTATAATCTAAGTGTGTACGAAAGGGAAAGGTAAGGAGAGCACTTTTTATGCAGGTACTACGCGAGTAAAGCCAGTAAAGCCAGTATAATAAAGTTGTTGGTTAAAAAACCAATATAATATAAAATAATGGTAACAAATTTATATTATACATATTATTTTATATGTTAAGTATTACCTTCAATTAAAATATTACTAAGAAAATATACTCATAAAATCACTATTTGTATAAATGATACAAATACATACTTATATGATTATAACAACAACAAGATACAAATCTCTAATCTATTGTGCTTATGTATATCTACTAAAATCTTTTTATATATTAAATCTTCTATTGTGGTTTTAATGGTCCCGTATGAAATATAAAAATAATAAAAACAAATACATAAATGAAAAAAAGTTAAATTAAAATTGACTGAATATTTTTATACAGCAAATCATAATATAACTAATCAACAACGGAGCTTTCTTACAAAACCCATAGCTCTATTAGAACCGCTTATAGGTCCCTTAAAATGTTCACTTTGTGAATATGCTTTAAGGATATTTATATTTGAAAAAAATGTCCCATATAAAATAAGTCCCTATCAAATTAATTGACTTGCGGAAGAATGCGACAAAACAGCGCTTATTTATAATAACGATAAATCATTCTTATGATTCAGAGGGTTAATGTAGTAATATGCGATAAATTCTAAATATTACTTGAAATGAAATAAATTAATTTCATATACTTAATATAAACCTTCTTATCATTTTCATCTTTTAGTGGTCGTACAATTCAGGACGTGTGATTGTGATGAGCGACGACTCTATATGTTGCTGAATAATTATTTTTAGTCAAGGTCGTCTTGTTGTCATGAAGTGTATCGTGGGTAAAATTCTGTGTGTATAATATGAACAGTTAAATAAACACAAAATCTTAGGTATAACCAAGTTCTGAGCTGCAAGAAATATTATATACTGATTTATTTTATATATGATATTCATTTATCAATAATATAAAAATGAAATTCTCAATTTGTTGCTAAGCGCAAATCTCGAGAACAGCTGTACCGATTTCGTTAATTCTTTTTTTATGATATTCCTTGAAGTACGAAGATGGTTCTTTAGGAGAGTAAACCTATCCATGTACCACGGGTGAAGCCGGAGCGGTTCGCTAGTTTAACATACAGATAAAGAAAGGAATGTAGAGTCTGTGTATTGTATCTACTCAATATTTATCGTCGTTTATCATCGTTTATATTATTTTATGTAGGTAACATTTAATGATTCATTGATAATATGCATTACGACATGAGAATGGTCAAATGGAATTGAGACATACGAAAATTAAAAAAAAAAGTTTAAAATAAACTTTAACAATAGAATAATGGCCATTGCGAGACTGGCTAGTAGCACGAGACCCAATACTAACCGCCATACAAAGCATATGTTGGTGTGAAGCAGGTAAGAACACCATCAGCGAGTTCACCACGTGGTCAGGTAACGCCAGCTGGAGAAGCTATTTCGGTGTTCGGTGGCAGGCCCCGGCAGACCGACACCAGACGTCGCCGCCGCCCCCGCGCTCCTCCAACATCTAAAAATAGCCGCACTGTGCATTCTTGGGCGAACAATGTCGAATTTTTGTCGAGTATGCGCATCTTCATTTGTTTTGGCCATAGATTTTGGCCCTACAGAATGACCGCAACCTTTCCTGCTGCCACCATCTTACACTTTTAATATACCTTCATGTAAAACATAGTGGACCGTCGTTTGTGAATAAATTTAAATATAAGCGGTGAGCAAGCCGGTCGTGCTATCGTCAGTCCGATTTTATCAGAACCGGTTGAAGATATGCGAATATATATAAACACTTTTGTTTATACTCATTTGCTTACAGTGACTTTAAAGTCCCTATAGGTACCTATATTATATTTATGTCACAACATAATTTTGTGATATCAACGCTTATTTTAAGTTTGATGGTGTTACGTTATGTGGACATAGAAAGGCAACTGTTAGCAGCACCGATCTGTTATATTTGTTTTGTGAATGAACTAAATGAACCGAGGTTGATTAAACCTCATTTTGAGTGTCCTTCTGAGCGACCGCATGTGAGTCACGGATGTTATTTAAAGCCAACATTTTTTGTCCGTGCCCAGTGGACAGTGATGCCACCAAAAGTCTTACATTTTCTTGCAATCCTTCCTTTAAGATACGACAAGTCCACACCCTTAAATATCTACGTTCATTAATGCACTTTCACGCTAATTCGTAATGCCACATGCTTCGAACATGTGGCTTCCTTATTATAGCCCTCACCTCTGAGAGGTCGTTACAGTTGAATAGTATAGACACGTGTAATTCTATTTTTCTGGAATCCCGCTTAAGGCTGTTACACGGTTCAACGTCCTTGATGATTCTGTCACTACATTTGAATTTGTTTTTTTAACCGCCCCCTATAAATATACATCGTTGTTGAAGTAAAAGTGACCAAAGATTAAGGAATTGTAAAATGTATCATATTGTATCGTAATGTGTTAGTGGTTTCTACCTAATTTATGCTTTCTCTGAGAGGCAGTAACATATTACATTTATGAATAGTAAATATTGTGTACTATGTATGTTGTAAATGTAATGTAGGAAGACTCATCTTTCAACATTAATCTTATTCAACACGGACTCTACTATATTCTGGAGACCTGATGATGATTAGGGTGGAGAACATCTCACCTACAGAGATATAAAAGATGGACTACATTATTTGAAGTAATTCTATAGAACGGCCTCTACCATGTCATGCTGTACATATATCTAATGGTAATGGTGACCAGGCAAATGTATTTAGCGTTCTCTGTATATCTCTTCATACCTAGTAGGAATATATGCATGCAACCTACACACACCGAAAAAATTAGGGGAACGGACAAGAAATCACGTTTTTTTCGACTTGTTATGTATTTTGTAGTTAGTTAGTGCTTAATTTTTTAAATCCTGTACGTCTTTGAAATGATGACGAGAAAAATAATTGTGTTTCGATAACATTAAAATGTTATACCCATTTAAGAGTTTGGTGCCTATTTATCGACTATAGCAGCTTCAAATCAAAAATATTGTAACGTGTTTTAAACTGAGTTTATTTCTTTCTACTGTTTATCTTTGAACACATTACAAAATGAGTGATTTTCTTGCGACTGAAGTTACCAGAGCCATAGCAATGACTGATATGGGTCATACCTTCCGTTGAAAGAATAAGGTGTTAGGTGTGTCGGTATCTATGGTCTATTACAATGTTCAACGGTATAGTTAAACAGTCTTACATGTGTTGGCGCGGGCAAGGAAGAAATTGGGCAACTGACACTTTAGATGACCGTTTTATAAGGGCGAAAACTTGGATAATTTATTTTGTTGTAGCTTTGGAAAAAATGCATGTAGCGTGTGTAGATCAGTAGTGTTATGGCAACAGAAAAAATATAGTACAGTTGAAGATTAAAGGTATTAGAAAAGGAAATAAAACCGACCCAGTACGAGTCAGACTCGCGCACTGAGGGCTCCGATCAAATCTATTTTTTATGATATTGTAACTTAAAATTTATGTTTCCTTTATTTGTGTCTATAAGACGTCGCCGTCATCTAATTAAATCTGATATTTGTTTGGATGACTAGGCCGAACGTTGATTTAACAAGCATAACTCACGCCGTCCAACTAGTTAGCGAATTATAATATAGCCCTTTGAACAGAGCGGATAGAACGGTCGGCATATTGTTGGATGACGAGTTGTTCTTTAGTCATTCAATTAAATGTGGTCATTCAATGATCGCTCTAGTCTTCAATCAAATAGCAGATTCCTCCAGATGACTGCGACATATCTAGTATCTTATTAAAATCCTCCGATTAAACAGATTTTCCAGAGAGTTGACATCTTCAGAAGTCAGAAGAGTATATTTCGTGAAGTAAAAATTTAACAAAAAAATAATATTGAAAAAACCTTCGTTTTTCTTTAAAGATATTTATAATGACGCCTAATTTGTATATTATATTATTGCGAATGTTGGGTTGTAGAATAAAAACGCCTTCGTCACAATTAATATTTTATTATTCCTTCACTTGGTACATTCACTTGATAGTTTTCTTAAATCTATACTAATATTATAAAGCTAGTTACGCCGACGGATCCCTAAGACATTGCCGAGTCAACGACTCTCACGGGAACGTATTGTACAAACGTAGCAAATTCCATTGGTGTAACGTAATTTTAAGTTTTCATTTTATATTCAATTTGCATTATATTCATTCATATTAAGAACTTGCATCGGGCAAGACCCATTGTACACATTATAATTATTAAAGTATTTCTTAAGTAAATTCGAGTTTTTTTTGGGGCCTCCGGCTGTCTGAAACATAATTGGCGCAGTCGGTAGGATCCTCAAAAATAAGTGGCATAGATAGCTTGGCTATTGCTACGAGGATCCAGAATCTACGGTTTCTGCGGCCTGGAGGCGACATCCGAACATTGATCCCGAAAGAAGCCGAATTATGTTCATGTAAGTACATAGAATAGATCTGTGTTACTTATCCTTTTAGTTTTAATCCTTTTTGATATTTTTTATATTTCCAAAATTTTCCATCCGAGAGAATTATTTTCCCGGGAGCCTGCATCGAGTAGGTTATCTCGTAGGTCGTATCTAGATAATAATCGTAGGAATTTAGGTAGCTTAGAAAGTATTTTTGAAGAGATGGCTGTACATGACCCTGACGTTATATTTAAGGCCTTACGCCCGGTTCCCGAATTCGACGGGAATCCGAATCTTTTAACTAGATTTATAAAAATTTGCGATCTAATAGTTAACCAATATGTTAGTACAGGGCCAGGTAGTGAATTATCAAATTTATGCTTAATAAACGGAATTTTAAATAAAATTACCGGTTCTGCCTCTCGGTTTATGAATTCGAACGGAATTCCCGAAAATTGGGCCGGTATAAGGTCAGTTTTAATTAATAATTTTTCCGACCAGAGGGATGAAATTTCTTTGTACAATGACTTGTCAATGGCTTCACAGGGGTCCTCAACCCCTCAGGAATATTACGAAAGGTGCCAGCAACTTTTTAGTACAATCATGACTTACGTTTCGCTTCACGAAGTGATCGAAAGAACAATCGAAGCAAAACGTACGCTCTACAAAAAAGTAGCCCTTCAGGCTTATGTTCGCGGTTTGAAAGAACCTCTAGGGTCACGAATTCGGTGTATGAGGCCCGAAACGATGGAAAAGGCCCTCGAATACGTGCAAGAGGAACTTAACGCGACATACCTGCAAAATAGGAATAGTATTCAAAAATTAGATAAAAAGCAATTTAATTTAGGGCCCATGCCTTTGGGGCCCCAATTTTCATTCAATAATACACATGTTCCAAGAAATTCCGAACAATTTGCACCAATGCCTAGACCTAGTACGCATCAACCTGTTCAAGGTCGGCCGCAATTTAATAATTTCAATAGGCAGCCGACGCGAACACAACAGGTGTTCCGCGCTTTACCACCGAATTATAATCCGCAAAGTAACGTTTTTAGACTACAACCAAAATTTAATCAAAATCAAGGTCCGAAACCAATGAGCGGCGTTAGTCATTATGTAACTAAAGAGATTCCATCTTCTCAAATTGCGCATAATTTTAGGAATAGGGAGATGCATATGCATGAATCCCAAATACCTCATGAAAGTTACTACTTTGATAATGATTTTAATAATTATGACAATAACTGTTACTATGACTCTGAACAATACTTTAACGATTATAATGACTATGACTCATCTAACCTTGACTGTAACTATATTGAAGAACAGCATTGCGACTTATCCCGGGTAGTGACACCTGAGTTAGAGCCCTCTAGCGGTGATAATGAAAATTTTACGAAAAAGTGCCTTTTAAAAAAGCCAAGATAGAGCTTAACATTCAAACGCAAAGGCAGCTTCCCTTCATACAAATTTCAGATCCACCTTTAAAATTATTAATAGATACTGGTGCTAATCAGTCGTTTATAAGTCCGGAAGCAGTTCAATTATTTTTTGCACATGTAAAATTAGATTACGATCTCTTTGAGGTAACGAACGTTCGCGCGACAACTCGCAATAATTATTCAATAACTATACCGTGCTTTTCAGAATTTAGGGATAGCGAAAATATAAAACTTTTTATATATAAATTTCATGAATTCTTTGATGGGCTTATAGGATTAGATTTGTTAGAATTTTGGGGCGCAAAAATTGATTTGAAGGACAGAGTTTTAATTACGCGTTATGCTCGAAACCCTATCCTCATGTATAACTCGTGTAACGTTAATTTCTATGAAGACGTCATACCTGCCGGTTCGTCAAAATTGGTTAAAATTCCCATTAATTGCGAAAATGGTGACGTCATAATTTCCGAACAGGCTGTAGGCAGCTGCGTGATACCCCAATGTCTAACTTCAGTAGTGGAAAATAGAGGTTTTCTAGAAGTGCACAACCCATCTCCGCATGATGTTATTTTTTCGTTAGATAGACCAATTAACTACGAAATTTTTACTGCGGAAGTTTTTGGCAATGATAAAGTTACGCGTCGCGTAGATAAAGTTTTATCCAAACTTAGAACCGATCATTTAAATCCGGAGGAACGTATTAATTTAGAGAAATTATGTGCTAGGTACGCGGACGTATTTTACATTGAGGGAGAGCCTCTCACGTTCACTAATAAGATTAAACATAAAATTAGGACAACGGATGAGGTACCCGTTCACACTCGTAGTTACAGATACCCATTTATTCATAGAGAAGAAGTCAAAAGCCAAATAAAAAATATGTTAGAACAAGGTATCATTAGACCTTCTGCATCTGCATGGAGCTCGCCTATATGGGTGGTCCCAAAAAAAGCAGACGCTTCAGGTAAAACTAAGTGGCGGCTTGTTGTAGACTTCAGAAAGGTTAATGAAAAGACAGTAGATGATAAATATCCCATCCCCAATATAAATGACGTCCTCCATAAGCTAGGAAATTGCCAATATTTTACCACCTTAGATTTAGCTAGTGGATTTTATCAGGTGGAAATGCACCCTGATGACGTCCACAAGACAGGGTTTAATGTCGAGCATGGGCACTACGAATTTTTACGTATGCCCATGGGCTTAAAAAATTCTCCATCAACTTTTCAGAGAGTGATGGACAATGTTCTCAAAGACCTACAGAACACGATTTGCCTAGTTTATCTCGACGATATCATCGTTTTTAGTACGTCATTGCAAGAGCACATGAATAATTTGGAAAAGGTTTTTGCAAAATTGAGAGAATCAAATTTTAAAATCCAAATGGACAAGTCAGAATTTTTAAAATTAGAGACATCGTATTTAGGCCATGTTATTTCTAAGGACGGAATTAAGCCTAATCCGGACAAAATTTCAGCAATTGAAAAGTATCCTATACCTAAAACTCCTAAGCAAATTAAGCAATTTCTCGGTCTATTAGGCTATTATAGAAAATTTGTACCCGATTTCACTCGTATCACAAAACCTCTAACGCAGTGTTTGAAAAAAGGCAAGAAGATAATTTTAGATACTGATTACATAAATTGTTTTACGAAATGTAAGTCTCTCTTAACGAATGATCCTATTTTACAGTATCCAGATTTCAGTAAAGATTTCATTTTAACAACGGACGCTTCAAATTTTGCTTTAGGAGCTATCTTATCGCAAGGTCCTATTGGTTCTGATAAGCCTATCTGTTACGCATCTAGAACACTTAATGACAGTGAATTAAATTATAGTACTATAGAAAAAGAGCTTTTAGCTATAGTCTGGGCAACAAAGTACTTTCGCCCTTATTTATTTGGCCGTAAATTCAAAATCGTTACAGATCATAAGCCATTACAGTGGGTTATGAGTATGAAAGAACCGAACGCAAGACTAACGCGGTGGAAACTTAAGCTTAGTGAATATGATTTTTCGGTAATTTATAAAAAGGGAAAAGCTAACACAAACGCAGATGCGTTATCTCGCGTTGAAATTCATAACGAAGAAATTAGTTCCGTATTAGTTAACACATCAGTAGATAATATTTCAAATAGCTCATCCACAGAGACAGTTCATCTTAGCTCACCTAGACGTAATCAGAACGCAATGAGGTCTTCAACCGAAACGGCTTATTCACCATCAGGTGACCATATATCGCTAGGCTCATCCACGGAAACAGCACATACTAGTAGAGAAAATCCTATACTTGAGGTACCAATTACGGACGAACCATTAAATAAATTTCACAGGCAATTATTCATTACGGTAGTAGGCGATATTAAACGTAAGCCTAAAGTAACTAAGCCTTTTGAAAATCACACGCGTATTTCTCTCCAACTACGTCAACCTTACCTCGAGGAAGATATAGTCGATATGATTAAGGAATTTGTTAGTCCAAAAATTAAAACCGCGATGTTAATAGAACCATATGACTGTATGTTCGATATTGTTCCCATTATACAGGAAAAGTTCAAAAGTTCATCAAACAAACTTGTGATAGCCAAATCCGAGATAGAAAATGTCAGTGACTACTTAAACCAGCAGGATTTAATTAGAAAGTACCACGACGGTAAAACAAACCACCGGGGGATAAACGAATGTTACTTAGCTCTTTCCAAACGTTATTTTTGGCCTAAAATGAAGGATGAAATTACTAAATTTATTAACGAATGTAGTATATGCGGTCAGGTAAAATATGACAGGAAACCCATTAAACAGCAATTCAAGGTTGTTCCACCAGCTACAAAGCCTTTCGAAATTGTTCACATAGATACTTTTACAGTTGAGACCGAAAAATATCTAACTATTATAGACGTGTTTTCCAAGTACGCGCAAGCTTATTACCTCCGAGATATTACTGCTATAAGTATTGTGCAAGCTCTTTTAACATTTTCAACGCATCACGGTCTGCCTTTAACGATTGTAACTGATAATGGCACGGAATTTACGAACCAAATTTTTTCTGAATTTGTTAACTTACATAAAATTAATCATCATAAAATACTTCCAAATTCGCCAAATGATAACGGTAATATAGAAAGATTCCATTCCACGCTTTTAGAACACCTTAGAATACTTAGATTAAAAAATAAAGAGGCTATGGTGACGCATTTAATACCTTACGCACTTTTAGCATACAATAGTACCATCCATAGTTTTACCTTACCTTATGACCTCATACTTGGGCATATGGACCCTAGAGACCCTGTGGATATTGATCTAACAAAACACTTAATGCAGCAATATATATTAACACACAGGAGTAGAGTACAGGAAGTATATAAAACGATTAACGAATTTTCTTTGCAAAATAGAACTAATCTAATAGAAAATAGGAATAGGGATCGGGATCCCGAGATCCAGTACGAACCTGGTCAGACAGTATTTGTCAATAACCCATTAGCTGCCCGTAAGAAATTAGCACCCCGTTATACTAAAGATAAGGTTTTAACTAACTTGCCTATACATATATATACCTCTCGTAAGAAGGACCCCGTTGCAAAACACAGACTTAAACGTGTGCCTAAGACCGCCAAATTGTTACAGGATACTGATGCTTCTCACGATCCCCGTAGTAATGACACAGGAGATAAAACTTGACGACTTAGGAAATGGACCAGGACTACTGCCGTTTAAACTTGGACAAGCGAGACTTTTGACGCATTATCATACGTTTTTAGAATACATAGAACTTAATGACATTGACATTAAATTAAGGACATTACAGGACCAACTTATACACTATAAAAAGACTCTAGATAGTGAAGCTTTAAGTTTGTACGAAAATCAAATTGAGCACCTTTCTTCTAAATTAGTGCAAGTTTTAGAACAGCTTAAATCGCTTGAGCCAAGTCGTGTAAAAAGAGGTCTCATTGATGGGCTAGGATCGGTAATAAAAGGCATAACTGGTAATTTAGATTACACAGACGCAATAAGATACGATAGCGTTATCAAAAATTTAGAACACAATCAGGATCAAATAGTTAATGAATTCAATAGTCATATTAGTATAAGCAAAGAATGGATGAAACGTCATTCTGAACTTATATCTAAAATTGTCGAAAATCAGGTAAAGATAAATTCTACTTTTTTATTTTTTATGACGCAACAAGACTATAAAATATCCCGTTTGATAAAATATGCTAAATTTGCCCAAATCCTTAGCATAATGACAGAAAATGTAGATGATATATTGCAAGAATTGGTTAGAATTGAAAATACATTAGCTTTCATTCGTACGTCCTCAACACATCATTCTATGTTAAGTTCAAATGTGTTAAAGGATATATTAATAAAATTAAATACTATATATGGTAAGGATAGAATTTTAGAGTTAGAATTAAGACAATATTACGATATAATAAAACCAGGATATTATTTTAATGGAAAAAAGATTATAATTGTTCTTAAATTTCCGATAGTGTCTAAGGATTCATTTACTTTTTATAAATTAGCTGTTTTTCCTAATAAGTACATGCAGGCTCTCATCCCTCCTTATCCTTTCATTGCCACAAGTACACAGTCTTTCTTGTACATGGAGGCTGAATGCCCGAAGTACGGTAATGGGTATCTTTGTGAGATAAAAACCAATCAGATCCAGACGAAAGCAGACTGCATACAGGATTTTATTCAAAGTCAAGTCTTGGGCCAAGGATGCAGGATGACGGAAGTAATCCTTTCTCAAGAAATGATACTAGGACTGGATGACAGACACTACATCCTATCTATGCCACACCAGACAAAAATACATCTAAAATGCAAACAGGACGATTTCATGACTGTTAATGGCAGCTTCCTCATAACCGTTCCTGAAAATTGTATCCTGGAATCAGATAAATTTAAAGTCAATAACGTTCAAGATAGAATTCGAGGACAACCACTGAAAATAAGTAATATCGACTTAAATGAAATACACTTCAACCACAGCCCTGAAAATCATGTAAAGTTGAATTCAATAAATTTGGAAGATCTGCATAAGATTCATACTAAGGTACTGATGCAAGCACCGATTGAACTAGAAAAGGATACACCGACGATATACCATACCACTGTCCCAATTTATACATTCCTTTTGGGCACTTTGCTACTTTTCGCAACTTACAAAGTAATCCGTTATAAGAACGTTACGTGCTGGAAGAATCAAGACGACCCTAATACAAAGACGGAAGATCAAGACAGTCAAAATTGTACCGAATCTTCGCCAGGACCACAGTTTCCAGCAACATTTTATCACACCGTGCTCAAATAGTTGCTGGTCTTCGGGGGGAGGAGTTACGCCAACGGATCCCTAAGACATTGCCGAGTCAACGACTCTCACGGGAACGTATTGTACAAACGTAGCAAATTCCATTGGTGTAACGTAATTTTAAGTTTTCATTTTATATTCAATTTGCATTATATTCATTCATATTAAGAACTTGCATCGGGCAAGACCCATTGTACATATTATAATTATTAAAGTATTTCTTAAGTAAATTCGAGTTTTTTTTGGGGCCTCCGGCTGTCTGAAACATAATTAGCTGAAGAGTTTGTTTGTTTGTTTGTTTGTTTGTTTGTTTGTTTGAACGCGCTAATCTCGGGAACTACTGGTCCGATTTGAAAAATTCTTTCGGTGTTAGATAGCTCATTTATCGAGGAAGGCTATAGGCTACATATCATCACGCTACGACCAACAGGAGAGGAGCCACGGGGGTGAAACCGCGCGGAGCAGCTAGTCTTAAATAAATCACAAAGGCACGGCTATGGCACTTATAGACCGCACTGGTCGGCTGTTTAAGATCAATTGGCTCGCTGATCGTCTCTTCAAGAAATGTAAATGACAACTAACCGACTGGAGAGGAGGTTAAGTTGTTAGGCGGTAGAAACAGAAAACCTTGTCTATGGAAATGTACTATGTATGATTTTAAAATTTGTAACACGAATCTATTTCTTTTTTCCTCGGAGAGTCACTGCAAAGGAATTATTTTTATACAATTTATATTTTTATGAATCATGAAATCATCGGTTCACCCAGTTAAAAGTGCGGAGGTAACGGAACCAACAAAAAATTAAGTTGAATTGAGAATTTCGTCCTTTAATGGCGTCGGTTAAAAATGTTGTTATAGGTTTTAAGTCAGTTTTGACTTTCCTACGATTTTATTATAGTACTAGCTGTGCCGCGCGGTTTCACCCGCGTGGCTCCGCTCCTGTTGGTCTTAGCGTTATGATATATAGCCTATAGCCTTCCTCGATAAATGGGCTATCTAACACAAATCGGACCAGTAGTTCCCGAGATTAGCGCGTTCAAACAAACAAACAAACAAACTCTTCAGCTTTATAATATTAGTATAGATATGTACATAGTATATGGATTGTTTTGGACCCTTAAAATATACGATAGAACAGCAATTAATCTTTTTTTCAAAAATATTCAATGCATAGGGAAAGTCTGGTTACTGTTTTATTATAGGTATGTATTTTCTGATAATATTTTACTGTCAAAAATTATCGACACTGGATATTATTCAATGACGCCTTTCAAAAACAAAACTAATTTACAAACAGATTTTTATATATTTACATACCTATTTTTAACTTTCATTTCATGAACTGCTCATGTAAATACCTATAACAATCTGGTTTATTTTAACAAAACATTCAATTCGGGGAATTTTAGCGTTATTTTGCAAAAAAACCGCATGTACAGTCCCACGTCCGAGTCGAACTGACACCGTCAAATTTCGTGGAAAATATGCAATAGAGGTGAGGTTTTATGTGGATTTTATTATAAATTCGGGTTTTTTTCTTGATTATTAAACGATAATAATGAAAATTGAAAAAATAATCAATACAAGTTATTACAAATATCATAACATATTTTTGACGTGACAACGTCTTATAATTCGGTAGAGCCGGCTGCACGCACGAAAAAACATGACTCATGCGGCGTTACCTCGCTCTGAGACGTTCCATGGTTTGAAATGCAAGCGAGAGCGCGGAACGAGCGACAAAGAAGCACAATCGGACGTTGTCACGTTCAACTATCGTCAGTAAACCGACTTTACAGACAACCAATTTTTTTTTTTTGGTATAAGTTTCATGTATAAAAAATATGTAGCCGTTTTCCTAACAAAATGCGTTTTATGTGCAAAAAGGGGTTGATTTGTATGTATTTTTTTTATGTTTAGGCCATTCTAAAATGAAAAGTAAACAATACACTTTGTTAGTTATATCCTTGAGTATCACATATATTTTTTTTTAAGGCAATCGTACCAACAGTTTCCTCAACAAAATTCAATATGTATGAGGTGTTTTTCGGTTTTGACCATAGTGATCCCCCGTGACATTTGAATAAAAATACAATTGAAGGTGAATACACTTGACAAAATTACTATGTGATGCTGAATGTCTTGCTGAATGTTGAATAAGTAACGTGAATTTCGTTAGGTTTTTGATAAACATAAGATGTCGTATATTCTAGTTCTCTAACAGTAGTGAAGTTTGTTTAGAATTTTATTACATAACAAAAAGTATGTTTTCAAACTTTTTAAACTACATGCTTGTTTTGAACTACAATTAATTATCACGGGTAGGTGAATATCCTTGATCTCCATGTCGAACTAAACTTAATTTTTCATACATATTTTATTATTTTATTTGGAGATCAAACATGAAACACTACAAAAATTACATCAATTGACAAGAAATAAAAAGAGTTTACTCTCTTTTTCCCTTCCTTTTTCGTGAATTCAATTTCAAAAATTTGCGTAAAAATTACATCAGTTTATAGGTATAGATTCAAACGATAAAAAACAATTCAAATTTATAGTAATAACGCCATTTAAAACCTGAGCATGAGTAACAATGTACACAATTGTTTTGTATTCGGAATATTAAAATTAAGTGTTTTATTTCAATAAATAATAAATCGTCACTTTATAGTTTTATCTAATACATCCGATAATAATCTTAATATCTACCTCCTGTTTTTAAACCCTGATCTACATACATTTTCAAATAGTTACAATAATGTTAAGTCATCTATGGCTCATTGTGTAAGGTAAATTGATTTAATTGACTTATTATTATGGAGACCATATATGTAGCAGGTTCATGTAGCATGTCGAAGATTAATTATTTATACATATAATACGTAAACAATTGCGTAGACATGACTTATGAATGAGAATAAATATATGAACCGATATTTTAAAATTGACAAAGCTTATTATTTCCAGGTGTTTTTATAGTTTTTATTAGGGATTTTTTTTATATTTGTTATAATAGCTTCATCGCATCACTTAAAGTGAGCTTTAATAAATAAATAAAAATTTGGACAAAAAACTAATAATTTTAGGCATACCAATTTACATAAAAGGAGAGGTTCAAATGCTTCAGCACAATATTGCTCGTCTTTTCCATGTTAACGTGTCGGTTGAAGTATATCCAATGAAAGCTCTTTCACAACCACTAGAAAAAGTAAAATTTACGTATACTCTGCGCTCTGAACAGTGAGGCACAGAGGAAACGATTTTATTTCACGAAATGTGAAGAATAACACGTAACTGTAAAGAATGCATAATATTTATTCGTATTGATACACAAATTAATATATATACATCATTTTATTTCCTAAAAAACAGCGAACTTGCGTTTGAACCTTCTAGTTTGAATAAAAACGAAGTTCACGAATACTCTGAAATAATATGGACGAATTTTTCATTTTCGTGTCACCAAGAAGTTAAAATTAAGCACTTAGTCTAGGTATTACATTACAATATATTTTGTACTTAGTCTAAAATCCAAAAATCCTTGGTATATCTGAACTGTATATTAATTGTACTGCAGTGTAGGTACTGACCACTGCATATAGGCCTAAGCAATTTAAAAAAAAAACACTGCATGAATAAAATGATCATATAGTGGTTATGCAGTACAGCGTAGTTAAATTAATACAACACAATATTAGAATTTACACATAATTATTTACCATTCAATGAACTCCGAGTATCCCATCGGCCATCAATATTTATGAAAACCTAAAAAAATACGCATGTAGCCAGGTATGTATTTTTCCCACTGGTGCAAGTATTTTTATTTGTTTTGTATGTTTACAGGGTGGTGGTGGGCGGGCGCATGCGTTGGCGGCGCGGTGCTGCTGTGCGCCGCGGGCGCGCTGGCCCGGCCGCACCTGCGCCGCCGCCACACAGCCGCCACATCTACCGCAACCAACCCCGTAAGAAATCATTCGCGTTTTAACACACGTTCTTTTGTAATACGAAAAGTTTTTTGAAGTGAAACTTCTTTAGACGCGTTGAGAGTAAAATTTGAAGGTCGCGTCATGGCAATACCGTCACGTGATGGAGTACGGAGACGATTTTTGTACCTTTGAATCTTGCCCAAGAAGTTTCACTTCTGATAAGTGTGCTCGGCAAAAACGATTTTTTTTTATTATCACACCGCTCTATCTCAGCAGCCACGGCCACCGCACCCAGCCCCGTAAGAAATCATTCACTTTAACACACGTTCTTGTATTATAAAAAGGTTTTTTGTTAATATCTCGCTGCTGCAACACAGCCGCCACATAAACCGCAACCAGCCTCGTAAGAAATCATTCAATTTTAACACAGGTTATTGTATTATTTTATATTTAAAGTTTTTTTTTTAATGTCGCGCCGCTCTATCTCAGCACCCACTGCCTCTGAAACCAACGCCGTAAGAAATAATTTACTTTTAACATCCGTTCCTTTAATACAAAAAGGTTGTTTTTAGTTATTAATTGTTTATTTAAGCCACCAAAGCAACCACCTAACCCTACCTAAGACAATTTTGATTTTTCTTTTTGTTAGTTACCACAAAGACTACCCATAAGACACTTAATATTATGTAATGAGAAAAATATAAATTAATAATTTTTATTAATTATATTTATTATTTATAACCAACACCCTAACAGATTTTAAAATTTAGGCATTCAGGAAAGCAATATGTACACATACATATTTTTTTTTTAAATAAGGTTAAATAATAACAGAGCACCGTTGCAATTACGCTCTACATTTGCATTTTTTTTTTTATTAAAAACATAAAAATTTATTATTTAAATGATAAGATAAGTTATTATAAGATATTTATATATTATCGTTTAAAATTGGTGTAATGAATTCTCACTTATTCTATTTTTATTGATTTAAAGAGAACATTTTATTTCAATTTAACTTAGTATTAATTTAATGCGGTATGTTTTCAATGTATATTTATTTATAAATATTATGTCGTACATTTTTGTACATATTTTTTTGTATTTATAAAGAAGGCAAAAAACATAATCAAAAATCAGAAGCGATGTAGAGTCGTAAAGTCCACTCCAATTTAGAGATGACTCCTGATGGCTCTTAATTGAATCGTCTATATCAAATTTATAATACACAATTATTAAAACGATCTATCTATTGCTATATTATTTACGGACATAATATAATCTACATACATTCCACTACATATCTCAAAAATGTACATATCAAATAGATATTTCTACTGGGGCACTCTATTCTTCTGCGGACTCGGATCAGTGTAACAAAAGTGCAATTTTTTTCGGTCATGTTTTTGGTTGTTACGTACGACTGTCGAGTACAGCTCAATCATTGAGCAATGCCAACCGTCTCGTCTCACGAGCCGACAAAACGCGTCATCGCTTACTATTACAATTATAGGTGCGCATACATAAACGTGTCGGTAGCAGCAATCGAGCTTTATTTACATGTGTGCCGCCTCATATGTACACATATGCTACACTCACTATCGTCTAGCGCGACGCACACTCGCCGACTCAGCGTATCATCACACCTTCCAATTGAGCACACCAATGCAACTAGACAGACTGTGTACGTGTACGCGTGCTCATTGTACGCCGGCGCTTGGGTGTGTGCGGCGACATCGGGGCAGCCGGTGCACCGTCGCCCGCCCGTTCTCCCCGCTACGCGACTGCGAACACCGCACCGCGGCGCGTCCGCGTCATTGAACAACAAGACTCGCTCGATGGCAGCCGTATTACTGCCAATATGAAAAAAAGAGTTCATAGCAACTCTACAAAATTCGCGATAGTGAAATTTATATGTTATCTTTGTTTTATAAATTATTTATTTTTATAGTGTTAATACATTAAAAACTATATTTTATTTATTAGTGAATGATAGTTAATTATTGTAAAAGCGCTTTACGGGTGTTGTAATCTCCGTGTATTGCCCTGTGATTGTTTTGTTTAAAAAATTCTAAGCTTTACCAAGCCAAGTTATAATGTGTGTGGCAGTGTTGTAACCAGCAAGCTTGTTTAACCATGATAGTGTAATCGATTCGTTTACAAGTGACTCTATCTGCGTGTCATCGAAGAGGAAACAAGCACAACTCTGTCGTCTGTAAAAACATACATCATTGTGGACAACACTGACTCAAATAGTAAGTTAAAACATACATTGATCTATGATATAAACAAGGAATGTTCATATTTTAATCATAATAGAGACATTTCACCTCGATAACTCTACATAAACATATCTTTTCTCATAAAGCTTTCGAATTACTGAGGTTAACATAGTAAATATGTTAAAAGAATGAGGATGATAGCACGTATAAAACGAATCGAGAAAAGAATATTGCTTGCACTGGAAACGAGTGAGGCCCGAGTCGTAGTCGGACGGCCGCGAGACGGCGGGAGCGTGCCAAGTGATAAGAGCCGCGCCGATAGCGACGTCACGCCCAGACGTTGTTTGTGTGAATTTAAATAAATTTTCATGACAGACAGTTCCGTAATCACCTCTTGCGATATTCGTGACATGCAACTCGATAATATCTGCTCTGGCAAATATATCGCCCTTATTAATTTGTAACAATGTAATTCCAAATTTCTATATTTGTTTAATTATACAAAGATACATAAAATTATCATTAATTGTAGAATGTTAAACTTTAACAGCTCAACCCACAGGTTTATTTGAATTTTCTAAGATACGTTAAATAATTTTCATTTCACAAATTATAGCAAGAGAGACTCTACATTCTGGAGTACGAAATACTATGAGTATTAAGTATACGATAAGCTTAGTGATGAAAATTGTAAATTGTCAATAATAATTAAGTAGAGATATGGATAGTATGAAATTTCATCTTTGGTAATCATCATCATCATCATCAATACATATAATAAAATTCTAGAAAAGTGGTGTCTGTACAATGAAAATATGTAAAAAAAATTAGCAGGGGTTATTACTAAATCGATCCCACACCCAAAACTGTCGTTAAAATTTTTTTTGTCTGTTTGTCTGTTTGTCCGTTTGTCTGTTTGTCTGTATGTTTGAACACGCTAATCTCAGAAACGGCTTATCCGATTTAAATGCGGTTTTCACTAATATATTGTGGTAATCTTCATTTAACATTTAGTGTTTATTTCATGTCAATCGGTTTATAAATAAAAAAGTTATGACCATTTAAGTATTCACGGCGAACATTCTATGGTACACTATTATACTGTGTACGATAAAACGTAAGTTATCTGTTATACGCTACAGTTATTTCTATAAAATGTCCAGGTGATCATATCGAAAGTCCCCAAGGGTGGGGTGGGGGTGGGGGGGTAAGCTGAGGTAGTAGGGGGGGAGGGGTCAAAATAAAATTATGCTTATTTTTAGGTAAATTTTATACATAAAATGTCCTTTAAATTATGTCGTATTATAATATTTTTAACCCCCGACGCAAAAAGATGGGTGATAAGTGTTTGACCGCTATGTGTGTCTGTGTGTGTATCTGTTTGTGCCACCGTAGCTCGCTAGCAGGTAATTAGATGCGGTTTTTTTGTTAGGCAGCATATTTTCCGACGCTGGTTCTTAGATAAACTGTATCAAAATAGGTTAATCCATTTATTATACCTAGGTATACTTAAAGAGGTTAAAGTAGGAATGAAAATAACTAAAGTTATCGAATATACTTTAGTGATATATTAAATGAAAGTGAACGACCTATCAGTAACAATAAGTCAAATTTTATCAAAATCGGTTCATCCATTTATTTGATATACGGTATAAAAGTTTTAGGTAAGTAATAAAAAAATGAATTTTGACTCAAGTGACATATGAAATGAAAGTGCATGACGTGTAAAGTATAATTGGACATATTTAATCAAAATCGGTTCATCCATTTACTATATATGGGTAAAAGTTGGAATGAAAGAAACGATTGTTTTCAAGTATACTTAAGTGACATATCAAATGAAAGTGCATAACGGGTGAAGTACAGTTATAGTTCTATTTTTATCCAAATCGGTTTTTCCATTTATTAGATTACAGCACAGATTACAGCGGTAAAAGTGGGAATGAACAATAATCGAATGTGGTCAAATAATATCTCAAGCGGCATATCAAAATATGAAAGAGCAACGTGTGAATTACAATTAGTAATGTTTTATCGAAATCGGTTAATCCGTTTATTACACTTTAGGGGTGACAGTGGTTAGGTAAATAAACCAAATGGAGCATCAAACGACAGGATATGTCGTGTACATATAGGTACAATTAGATAATATGGTTTACATCAAAATCGGTTCTGCCATTTACTAGGGATGGAAAGGTTGAAAGTCTGTGAAAGAAGAGAGGGATATGGGATCGAGAGGATAGCCACACCCTGGAAATTTTGAATTCTACTCAAAGCCACATAGGCCTGGCGCGGCGCTTGGCAATTTTTTTCTTAAATATACCACTTCTTTTGCCACTGTGGTCCATTACAATTTGTGCACGGTTACGGCCCAACTTAAAAGATGTCAAGGAGCAACAAACTTATAGATATCAATATGATGTAGGAATGTATTATGGAGGTAAAGGTAGGTCTCGCTCACTCGAAAATATTACATGAAAATAAGAAACCGAAGTTTAAAAATTAAAAAAAAAACCCAACGCAATGAAGGAAAAGGAATAAATACTTTTACAAACTTCCCGACGATCTTTAAAATTATGATAATATGATAATGATGGTATGGCAGCCCCGACGACTTTGTTTTTTTTATTTTTATAAATATTTAAAATGGTATCTAAATAATTGCTGTTCGTTAGTCTCGCTAAAACTCGAGAACGGCTGGGCCGATTGAGCTGATTTTGGTCTTAAAATGTTTGTCGTAGTCCAGGGTAGGTCTAAACGGTGAGCAAATAAGGAAAAATTGCGAGTAAGATAGAGTAAGACGATAATTCCATTTTCCCATATAAAAGTTGACCACATACTTTCTGTCAAACATTTGACGGTATTTGTACTCTCAGTTCCACTCGAATTGAAGAACGCATTAAAACAAGACTTTTGAATCGACAACATAATATCAACTTTGCTCATAACATCGTGTATTTAAATTTCAAAATATAAAAATAATTTTGATTTTTGTACATGTCAATCATTAGTTGTCAATTCTGTCAAATAATTGCTCCGAGGACGGTAAATATTGTTTGACATTCATGCGTTCAAAAATGTATTTTGTGTAAATTAATTAAAAAGTAAAAAGGGTGAATAAACTATTGTCTGCACAGATGCCCAACTGCCCAATAGCCCAATAGCCCAAAGGTAACACGATATTCATTGACTGGGCGGTCCGAAGTTCGCCGGGCCAGGTAGAAAAAGTTAAAATTAAAAAAAAAATCTATAAAAATGTAAAAAAATAAAATTATTTGTTGCGATTTCATCGACTGCGTCAACAATATTGCGAAGCTATAAACAAGTTAAATTGCGTTTTGAAGATTGCATCCATTTACGCCATGCAATTAGCACAGAAGAAGATGCAGAAAATGTTGGTCTATTGATTATTTTACCGGCGACATACACAGGTAGCCCAAGTGAATATGTGCAAGATGCAATGACATAATAATATGTTCGGCCGGCCAGATTTATTCATTACATTTATATGTAATCCGAAATGGATGGAAATTATTCAACTGTTGCTTCCCGGACAAATATCAAGTGATCGGCACGACATCACCACACGTGTTTTCAAGCAAAAAATCCGATCACTGATGAGTTACATTAAAGGAACACATCTTTGAGATTATTCATTTTTTTTATGTCAGAGCAAGCTAAGGGGCCACCTGATGTTAAGTGGTCACCACCGCTCATAAACACTTGCAGTGTTGCAGGTGCTTTGCCGGCCTTTTATGGACAAATCAGCTCTTTTCTTGAAGGCCCCAATGTCGTAGTTGTTCGGAAACACCGCAGGTGGCAAATCGTTCCACAGTTTCACCGTACGCGGAAGGAAGTTGCGGGTGAAGCGGACAGTGGTGGAGCGCCAACCATCCAGATGGTGCGGTGGATCTGGTTTTTACGGCGTGTGGTCCGGTGGTGGAACTGTGCGGCTGGTAGTTGGTGGGACAATTCCTCAGAGCACTCCCCATAGTAGATTATTCAATGATGGATGTATTCAATTGAATGACGAAAATCTGGCTTGCAGCATGCACACATTTTAATTTGGTTAGTCGAAAGAATAAAATATATGAGCAACGATGGTTACCCACTGTATCAGCGTCGATCGCCCAATGATAATGGTAGAATTATTATCACAACTAAAGTGAAACGAAACGATAGCGTGGTCAATAACAGTTAAAGAATGAAAAGAGTTAATCCATGCTGCATAACTTATTAAAATTCAATCATTTTTCTCTGAGACGTGTTTGAAGTAATAATTTAAAATACTATTACATATCAATCCATATAAATATTTATTTTGTATCATTGTATTACGTTCATCAAAGCCTAAATTAGTTCAGCTAAAAGGTAACACAACATTCATTGACAGGGCCCGGCGGTACAAAGTTCGCCGGGACAGCTAGTAATTAATATAATGAATATTGAATACCTACCTTCCTGCACGAACAGAAAAATATTATTTTGTTTACGTTTACAGAGAATGTTCAAATCTATAAAGTAAATGAACACACGTAAACATTTCCTATTTAACATCAAGTTTATTTAGCACATAGTTCTTATAATGTGTAATTACATCTGCCTTTCGAGTTATAGTAATTATAAAATATTAGGTATAAATATAATAACAATATTTAATATTAACTACTTATCTGTTTTTATATTGGGACAATGAATGGTATTGGTACCTAATGGTTTACTTACTACTTACAAATATTTATATTTTCAAAATTATCTTACACACAAATAATACACAAAAACCGCTAGGCTTTAAATCATTATAGCATATAATGATATCTAAGTAATTCATTTAACATTTATTTGTCAGTAAGTTACTTCTATTGAAACAAAAATACGCAATTACACGTTATAAATCGTCCTAAACTTTCATATCTTATCTTTGGAAGGTATGCACGTAAGCATATTATGTAAATGTTTTTCCATATGAGTACATATCACCCAAACATTATCAGTCTACAGATACACTTTTTACTATATTTTCCTTATTTTCGATAATTTAATCTAAGTTTTTAAAAAGCTGGTAGCGCAGAGCTCTTTCTGCATTGATGTTGAGTACTTATCGCCTTTGATATAGTATCTTTCAAGCAATATTGATTGTATTAGTATAATGATGCATCCATGTCTAATGTTACCCTGTACTATGGGAGTGTTTCGTAAGATTGTCGAGGACCACATAAGTGAGAGCAGTGTGTTGTGATTTACAGATGCTCTCGGTTCAAGTACCGGGGTGCGCGGGAATGGAGCGGCTGGGCGCGCCGGGGGGACCGCGCCTACGGCACGAACACAGGCATCATCATTCCTCATTGTAAGTAACACATAATATCCATCTACTAGCACTTGAACCTTCTACACCACCTATGAACATAAAACGGGCAATGTAGAGCAAAAGGGTATGATTATAATCCTCAGTGTGAATCTTCAGCATAACATGTTAATAATTAATCATACAAAGTATTGATCAATACGTACACCTTTAATCTTGACTAAGAGTAAAGAATTCCCATATTTAAAATCATGCTCATAATCACCTCCTTAAGATCGATCCTCTCGATCATCATCCCCCAGTAACAAAAGTGAGCAACCGCTTAAAACCCTTTTTGAAAGACATTGTCTAGTACCATTTGTACCCTATCTGAAATGCGAAGAAAAGGTCGCAATAGTATTTGGTTGCCCTTCAGTGATTTTAGTTTAGACGTTCGTATTATGATTCAAATAACAAAGGATATAAAAATGTGGATGAAAATCGAATCAAATACTACTTATCGTTATATAGAGATATAGGTATAGTTACATTTAAATATTAATTATTATATACCTAGCTTTAGAGATACGACAACATAAATTAGTGATTAAGTACCGTATACATAATCTGAGGTCAGACGTGCCATTAAAATACATTTTATCTGAAGCGAATTTATTATTCCAGAAAACGAAGTAGACAAAACACTAATAAAAAATAACACAATCACAATATTATCTTTAAACTCTTGAAACATACGAATACAAAATAAACGACTATTTAAAATTGTATGAAATTAATATAAATCGAACCATATGTTGATAATACATTATCTACATAGGTATGCAGAAATTTTATGAATTAACAAAATAGAACTTATAGATGTAACTACGTTTACGTAATAGAGTTACGTTTTAATTCCGATTCTTTATTCTGTGTATTTTAAATACTTTTTATATAATATTCTTTAAATTCTTGAAATGTAATATATAATTCTTAATAATACGGATAAAAATAAAATATGAATTGGTAGGTAAGTATATAAAATTATGTATATTATACTTACTGTGATAAGATATCTATTAATAGTAGACTGTATGCCTTTTTGCAATAACTGAAATAAATAAATCTGTTATCTGAATAAACATAAATTCATCGTTTACATGACTAAATTGCATTTACATCGAAATATAAAACTAAGAAATATATTTCAGAAATATCAAAACAAAACAATTAAAACCGTAATCAAAAATATTGAGTAATCCGGATTTAAAACATCTCCATGATTCCAATCCGACAATAATCCCTACTAATATTATAAATGCGAAAGTAACTCTGTCTGTCTGTCTGTTACTCAATCACGCCTAAACTACTGAACCAATTTTCATGAAATTTGGTATGGAGATATTTTGATACCCGAGAAAGGACATAGGCTACTTTTTATCCCGGGAAAATGACGCAATTCCGGAAATCCCACGGGAACGGGAACTATGCGGGTTTTTCTTTGACTGCGCGGGCGAAGCCGCGGGCGGAAACCTAGTGTGTTATAAGCATTTTTTGTTGCCTATTTTACATTAAGGGCCGATTTTTCAATCCTTGGATAAAACTTATTCGTCGAATAATGTATAAAGCTACCATTTTAAAAACGTATTCTAATTGCCCGTATTTGACAGTTTACGTGACATTTTAATATTATCGTGTAATACTTTATTGGACGGATAAGTTTTCACCAAGCATTGAAAAATCGGCCCTTAAACAAATAAATTACGTCCAAAATATACACAGCAGATGTAATCCATACTAATATTATAAATGCGAAAGTAACTCTGTCTGTCTGTCTGTTACTCAATCACGCCTTAACTACTGAACCAATTTGCATGAAATTTGGTATAGAGATATTTTGATACCCGAGAAAGGACATAGGCTACTTTTTACCCCGGGAAATAGGATAGGTTTTATCCCGGAAATCCCACGGGAACGGGAACTATGCGGGTTTTTCTTTGACTGCGCGGGCGAAGCTGCGGGTGGAAAGCTAGTGCTATTATAAATCTTGAGCTATATTATTTCACATTTGCAAGTAGTCGACATACTGTTTGTTTTAAATAACCATCATTATAAATGTATGACGTGGTATGACGTACGTATATTAAATTCTCATTTCGTATACGTATATATGCGTATTACCCGGTACATTCTATAATATTTTACTTGCAAATTATATCGAAGCTTAAGCTGATCTTTTTATAATTTAAATATTTGTTCAAATTCCAGATCTTTTTGGACATTTATTTTATAATTTTTATTTTACAAAATGTATTGTGTTGTATTATGTTATATTGTATAAAAATGGTTTGGTACAAAATGTAAGTAGATAACTAGTAGATAATAGTAGCTGTGATATTACTTAGTCTGCCCAGACAGAGCCTGATTTTCCAAATCGGTATTTAAAAAAAATACTATATTCGAACAAATCTGCTACATTCCAATTTCTAATACTCTGGATGGAATGGAACAACACTTATCTTCTACAATTAAGTAGAATTTTTTTTTATAGGCTCCACTTTCTTTCGTTTGGCTTAAATTGAATCTCTAGATATTCAGTTATAATCCTTTTAACCCGTTTTAAATAACATTATAATTAATTTATAACCGTTATAATTAATTTGCCAAAGGTAAATTTTTGTACGTTTTCCTCGTAATATATTGATGCCCTTTGTTATCTTTTCGAATGATTATATTTACAAGTTACCTTGATAAATAGTAATTCTCGTTGTCTTCATTGATAATCTTGTGCTAATATATTTCATTAAGCTTATATAATCGCCCTATCTCATTCCTCGTTTCATTGGTGTACAGGGTAGACTATATTGATAATATTTTTCTTAGTTAATATAAAACATAACTACCACTAGGTACTACATTATACACTATAACATAATATATAAACTAATGTATTTCATACTGTTTTATAAATATGTACATGTCGAAGTTAACTGTTTTATATATTCCTATAACCAGGCAATCTGCTAAATGTTCTCGAGTGTTTATTTTTAATATCTCACAATTTGCGTAGTTTTAGTTGTCTTAAAGCTCTTATAATCATGTCCACACTATCATAGTTTTAACGCAACTTGTTCCCTTTTCAGGGAATGGGAGAAACAACAAAGGCTGCAGGCGATGGTTGGCCGTCTGCAAGAGATGGTCGAGCAGGAGACGCGCGCGCGGTCGGCAGCAGCGGCGGAGAGGCTCGGCCTGCCGCCCAGCATACAGCTGCCGGACGGCGAGTACGGCCAGGACGCGCACCTGCAATTACGAGTCCCTTATCAGGTCAGTAAGTATTGCACTTCCGATCAATTATGCACGCACCTGCACTTTACATGTCTGGTTGTATGTGTTGCGAATGTATTTTCGATGTTGGACCATTTGTGAAAATATAAACATATGAATTAACCGTTATTACTTATTAGATAACCAAAGGAACCTTACTAATATAGAACTGAGGCTAAACCTGGGTTGTTACTTCGTATCAGTTAGTAAATCTATATCAACAATTAATAGTCTACTCATTAAAAGTAGATATTTATACAATTTCAGCTATAGATTACCAAATCCTAGTTCGATATATTTTGTTGTGTAGTGTAGTGTCTTAGGGTCAATCTCTACCTATTGATTGGATATATTTATAAAATGAATAATTATGTCGTGAGATGTGACCATGTTACATTATTTGTATATACCAAAAACGTTTCATAGTAGATATGGTAAACAATTTAATGAGTGCGTAGGATTCTTAACATCGTATTGAATTGAACATTCCTCTAGTAAAATTTTATTCAGTGAATTATTATGGTGATGTTTAAAGTCAAATTTCTCCTTCCAGCAAGCCGAGCTGACGAGAAGCAGCTTTCAACCTCCGCCGAACAAATGCGTAAGCGACGTGCCCGAATGGGCAGGCGCGGTGGACGCGCCGAGCGCGCGACGCGGCGGCGGCGCGGGCGGGGGCGCGGGCGCGGGCGCGGCGGGCGCGGGCGCGGGCGGCAAGAAGGACGGGCTGCTGCAGAAGGCGACGCGGTGGTGGGTGCGCATGGGCGCGCGGCCGCCGCCCGCCTTCCTGCCGGCCGCCGCGCCGCCGCCCTGCGTGATGGTGCCACGCCGCGCCGCGCCCTCGCCGCCGCCCGACGCGTGACGTCGCCGCGCCTCCGCATCTCTCTACCATATCACGCTTACATTCCATTATCGGGACGATCAGACTCGCCGGTGTGCCCGCGCGTCCCGGAGTATTATAGACTTGATAATTTATTTATTTGGGACTCGAGCCCCGAGCGGGCCGCGGAGCGCGAACTCGAACGCGTACTTTGTGATATGTGCGACGGAGTCGTCTCGTGACAGTGAGCCGTTCGGCGAGTGAGATACGGCGGCCCGGCGTGGCGGCCGACCGCCGCGGCCGGAAGAAGAGTAACTAGTCTTGATACTTTAATCGGTTTAGAAATAGGAATAATTGTTTCTATTGAAATTTTATGAAACGAGACGAGGTTTCACTGCCCGCTATTTGTGTTATAGGTGTATGGCATTGCATAGAGTGTGCGTCCGTGTTCCTCGCACTGTCTTTGAGTTTTGTAAAAACGAAGACTGAAATAAAATAAAAACTAAAAAGTATAACACTTTAAAATCTACATTGAAATATGTTGTCTTAGCTAAAATTAATTCAAATAGAAACAATTAAAATTATAATATTTAATGAATCTTTCGAATGTAACCTTTGATGATATTGTATATTATGAAAAAGGTCAGTCAACAGTAAGCTAAACGTGTCTTGCAGTGTACAGTTTCATATATAAGTAACCTACTTTAAAGTTAATTTCTATCCAACAGCTACAAATCTGTGTTTAAACAACTTTTATATTTATTTATAATTTATAATGATGTATAAAATTAAAATGCATATCAGTACAGTAGCGGCAAGGAATATTAATTTACAAAGCATAGTGACTATTTTATTGTAAATATTGTGTCTAATTTAATACTAGAGTAATAATGACCAACCGCCAAATTATGACGGTCATTTCAATTGAGTGTTTGCTACATTCCATATTTATGTTGAATTATTTCGATACGTACTGTACTTGCTTTTGTTTATCTGTCCTAATCATGCTCACATACATAATATACTCAGACATGCCACCCTTTGCCACCGAACAACTACAACATTATTATACTGACAATAATAACTGATAGTGAGTAATGTTATCAATGCAGATAAAACGCATTAGAGGATAGTCAAAGTCATTGTTTAAATGATATTGGTTGAATTAGTTTTAAATTAAGAGTGTATTTATTATGAGATGTTTTATTCTAAGACTGGTATTTCTCGCCCTGCTTGCTTGTTCGAATGTGTTAATATTCTATGTATGATAAATGCATATTGGTGCTAATGCTTTTCCATAGCAATAGTGAAATGTATAAACGTTAAGAACAAAATGTAAGCACTAGACAATCTTATATGTATCCATTTTGTGCTATGTCCCAATATTAACTAATGAAGAGAGTATGTCTGCAGAAATGTAATAAATTTTTTTTTTTATTTTTTTTTTATGTAAAAGTAACTACGTCTCTTTCATTTTTAATTACATTGTTATTCTACCTCTTCATTGGTAAAGTGCGAGTTTGTGAATAAACTTAAAGACCAGAAATATATTGTATTCTAAACTGGCATGTATTGCAAAAAAAAGCAAGATGCTAAATTACTTCTTTACGTTATTCACTAAATTTTTTACACCTACTCCTACAAGTCTTAGAAAGATGAGGTAGTACAAAACGAAAATGTAATAAGTTGTAACATCTAAATTTTTATTTATCTAAACAAATTTTCATTAATATATATAACTAATTTAAAATCGGTCAATAATTGATAAGAGTTATTTATTATTGCAATCTTTTAGTTTTACTTTGTACTCTAAAGACATACCTATGTTTACGCCGTCAATAATCTACTCAAATGTACCATTGTATAAGTACCTACTGCTGTCTGTGAATGTACTAGTACTACTGTCCAAATATTTATGGATTGAATGATTTACATGTAACGATAAAACAACAATCCATTGGAACTCAAGTTGATGACGGTTACATTTTGTTAATTTGCTATTTGTTAAATGAATTATATAAAATGTCAATTTAGAATAATTATACAAATATAAATTGTGTTCCGATAATTATAAGTAAAGGATTACTATTTTGCCTTTGGGTCTTAAGAATTTGTGCTTTCTTGAGCCTTTTATGCCTAACATTTACACTTAGCAATTTTCGCGTATAATAACATATTTTATTATCAGCTGCGAAGAAAGCCTAAATTATTCATGCAACAAGTTCTTTTGGCCCAAAAAGTCCAAATTAAATTTGTTTGAAAGCTTATTGTAACTGACATTAATGAATCTTTGGGCGTGTCTTCATAATATTTTAGATACCTATTTTCATAGTCATAATTTTTAAGACGTGGTAGAAAAGCAATCCTTGTACAAATGCTATGATAAAATATAAAAGTTGTTTAAAATAGTTTCACAGAATAGTTATTTAATCTAGATAACGAACAATATTCCATTTGTCATATAAATAAGTGAAAGCAGAAGCAAATTATTAATAATAAAAAAATGCATTAAATTATGACCTACCAGTAATTAATATGGAATTTCATTTGAATCCTCCTTTTCTTATTTCTTGCTATAAACATGATGAAACCTCATTATATACTAAAAGAAGCTATTTAGTAGCTTCTTTTGCTGCTTATTTAGTAAAGATACCCACGGACCCGGGGAAGGAGCCGTGGGTTATGCCGGAATCTTACTAAAATCGTGTTCCGTCGAGCCACTATAAAGACGGGGCGCCGCGGGTTGGAATTCTTCCGCGACCCTCTCGGCGGTCGCCAGCGGTCGCGGTAGCCCGTCACTAGGGCAAGAGAAAGCTTAGAACGGCAAGTTGGTTTGCCAGTTCTACCCTCCATGGTGGCATAAACGGAACAGGATGAGATTGTCCTCCTCTACCCACATGCTACTATAGCGCCACCCTAATCACTGTTTTTAAACAGTTAACGGTATGTCTTAGCTATGGGAAGTACATAGCTGGTGTAGCCGTTGCTCATGTCATCAAATTGAAATCACTAACTTATAATAAATGTTTATAAATATCTAAAATTATGGTCAATATTATTTGGTAACGAAATCGATATAAAAGCCTCAATGCGAGCTAAGGCGGACACTCCTGGGTCTCAAATGCGGTTCTCCTTTTTATGATAGACATAAAAAAGTCTAAAGTATTTTATATAGAAAGTAAAAGTAATAAGGAGTTCATGTTTGGCATGTTTGTAGGTTTGGAAAATTTAATAGCATAAGTATGAATACATATGCAAGCACTTAATCTAATTTATAATAAATAGATTTATTAAAGCATTAATGCGTGTTTATAGTCTAAACAAAATAGAATATGGTATAGTAACTTAGTTTCATATTTGCTAATAGAACTATATCTATATACCTATTTCTAATTCTACCCCACTTCTAAAGTACAAAAGTGTACGGAAATTAATTTTTTGTTAAGTACCTACCCATTTACGCAAAATCGGCAGATCGACTCTGGGCTCACCTTATCTAAATAACATATTTTATCAATGATGTTGGGCTTCTATAAATTAGGTAACGTAAAGAAACCTTGAGCCAGGCCAATTTTAAAACGGAAGCAATAATGAACGGAAAATGAATTTCGCGGATCTAGTTCTTCTGTTTTGTGTCCTCTTTAAAGTTGAGTTTTAATCAGTCATCTAGTATAGTCTCTACCTTGGAAAGATTCAGTCATGCAACCGCACTGAAAATCACAAATTAAAATTATTGTTGGTAAAAAATATAACATTGCCTATTTTAACACGCTTTTATTATTACCTGTTAATCTACTTTTTTTTATTACCTGTTTATATGCTACAAGTATAATTATTTATCCTTCTCTTTTAAACTTGGTTTAGACCACTTAAATCCATTATAAATGGAAGAATTTAATTCAAATTTCAAACTAAACACGCGGTGCGGCGGTTAAGTTGTTTTTTTTTTTTTTTTCGTTTACTAGCAACAGCATGCAGGAACAGTATATTGCCGATTTAGTGCTTTCGGCACTAGATCCAGTGCTTATTTTTATGTATTAGTGCTCAAAATTCAATTTTAGAGCGTAGTGCCCAATCTAGTGCTTTTTAAGAACGTAATGCTAAATAAAACAACGAAATCTATTGGGTCTGCCCTTAGATCATTAAGTAATGGATGGAGCACGCTGGCAAATGTTCTAACTAAACTTTCTGCCGATTTTGGTGCGGGGAGGGTAACTCACACTTTGAAACACAATCACACATTCACAAAAATAATTTGTGTCTTTACAAACTCAAACTACTTATTACAAAATTGACACACTAGCATGTTTTTGCACACATACATCGATCACACAGAAAAATCTCTGTACATATACGTAATAAAACAATCGCTCTAAAGGGATGTAACCATATCGATATTACAAAAATAATAATTTTGTTGAAATTAGAAATAACATTAATATTATATTCATAAAAAATACTACACAGGTCATTTGTAACGTTTTCATCATTATTATATGCATACGAAAAAACAATAAAAAGCCATTTTATTTGTATTTGAATATGTATTTATTTTCAACACATCACATATTATATTCAATAAAATAAATATCGGTACAGAAATTTTTATTGAAGTGAAAACTTCGGCGTTGGGTATAAAATCTTAAACTCGCGTCAGGTGACCTGATCGAAAAAGCGTAAAGGTGGGTTCCCACGGCATGTTTGCTTCACAAACCCGACCGCGCCACACCAGACCACATGCCGTGGGAATCGGTGCGCCTGTGGACGTCTGCCGAGGCCCGTGCTATCCATTGGAAGTCGGTAAGATCAAAGGTGCGGCGTGGCGCGGTGCGACGGCGTCCGTCGACGTCCGTCGTGGTGCGTCGGGGCCTGCCGTCTGTAGCGCGTATGCGTCGGTTGTAATCATTCATTTCACCTGCGGCCGCGTATGCGAGTACACGTGCTGATAGAGTGGACGAACGAACTTATTTTCGAGTTTTTAACTCTATACCAAAATGAACCAGCGCTATGGAATTGTTCAAAACCTCAACATAAAAATAGAAATTATGTTAATGATGCGTGGTTACGAATAAAAACCAACTTAACACATAGAAATATACCTATCGTTGAATTAAATTATTAATCAGTAGGTATGACCGTCCACACGCCTCGCCGGACGCACACATGCCGTGGGAACGCTCAGTTCAGATCGCGACGGACGGCGACAGGCGCTTGTCGCTTGCCGAGGTTTGTGAAGCAAACATGCCGTGGGAACCCACCTTTAGACGGATGATATCAAACATGCTCAACGTTAATAATCAAGTTTTCACTTCTGCCGGCACTCCCGGAGTGCAACCCGTCTTTTTTTTATTTCTGTACCGAGGTGTCGCTACAGATATAATAAAAATTGTAATTCGATTTTTTTTTAATCTGAAATATACGCAATATTAATACATACATATAAACAAATTACATAATATGTAGAAAGGTTACAAGATTAACATTACAAAAAAAACGGCTAAGTGCGAGTCGGACTCGCGCACGAAGGGTTCCGTACCATTAAAATATTCTGCCAGTTAAAAGTAACCGAGCGTAAATTTTAATAAATATATACAAGACTTACAAAATAAACATTATACTCCTTTTTATGCAGTTGTGTAAAATTGTAATATAATAAAGATTAATTCTCATCTCATTTCAAATTATACTTAGAAAAATATTTTTTTATCGACGTTCAAGTTAAAAGCAGTCCGTCACTAAGAAAGTCGTAAAAATTTACGACCTTTTAAGCGACGAGTTTTTAAATTCAACTCTATCACTAAGTTCATAAAGATTAAATTTGAATTTCTTTTCAAGATAGTCTCGCTAAATTTGTATTTCTTTAAAATATAGTCTCGTGGGGAGTGCGGTATAATATCGCGTTCTAAATTCAACTTTATCGCTTAGTTCATAAAGATTAAATTTGTATTTCTTTTCAAGATAGTCTCGCTAAATTTGTATTTCTTTAAAATATAGTCTCGTGGGGAATGCGGTTCAATATCGCGTTTTAAATTCAACTTTATCTCTTAGTTCATAAAGATTAAATTTGTATATTTTCTTTCCATGATAGTCTCGTGAGGCCGCATCAATGATCGAGTAAACACATGACTCGATTATTTGTCTTGATCATAATATCGCTAAACGATACATCGACGATTATTAGAAATTGCATTTAAATTGATATTTACGTATAAAAAATAAAAAAATACTTACAAATGAAAGGTTATTCCCATTGAGATAATATTAATATGGAGACGATACCGCCTACATCACTTATGTTCCGCTCAACATACGCCATCTGGCGTAACCAGTGTTGCCACCGAAGTATCAAGCTACCCACCAGAAGCGACCTCTGAAACCACCAGAAATCCACTAACAAAACTCGCGCCAGTTTAAAAAATCGCTAATTTTTCCACCAACTTTATTTTTAGCAAATTTTTGTTCATCGCGAAAGAAAACAATATTTAAAAGATACGTTTATTGGAGAAATAACATTAAAATTACACATTATGTAACAAAAATAGTGAAATTATATTAATAAGTCATCTTCAGATGAGTCGTTTCCGCCCCCGATAATTTACTGCCATTTTTTATTAAAGAGTTTGTGGCTTGGATTTATTTCCTTTTGACTGTTTTACCCACTAGATGAAAGAGTGTGCTGCACGATGGAATTAAACTCCAAAAACGATACGAGTGGAGTTCATAGTCGTCGTTCCAATATTTGAGAAAAATTCTTAAATTCCACTAGACAAATCCACTAGCCACTAAAGTCAATATTTGTCCGCTAAAAAGCAAGCCAAAACCACCAGATTTAGTGGAAAATCCACTATGTTGGCAACACTGGGCGTAACTGCACTCAGTCGCTTGCTCGCTCATT
Organism: Colias behrii; assembly: GCA_029959065.1. Classification (NCBI taxonomy): domain Eukaryota; kingdom Metazoa; phylum Arthropoda; class Insecta; order Lepidoptera; family Pieridae; genus Colias; species Colias behrii. The sequence continues at coordinate 5,512,720 of JARWMC010000011.1, read as the reverse complement.
GGCGCGAACGTCACGCTCATTTTTTATTTGTTTTAAAGTGAAACGCATCAAATATGCCTACGTGTGTGTTACGATATTGCACAAATAATACAAATAATACGGAAAAGTGCAAAGGAATAACTTTTCATCAGTAAGTAACTAGATAATAATTTTTAAAACTTAGTTAGAGCAAAATTTTTGGCGGGCGACATTTTGCGTCATTTGTCATAGATTAAAAATTTAAGATATGACATTGGGCATGAAATAAGTGTTGTTAGTAATATTTGCTGGCGTATATTTTTATAGTATAAAATAATAATTTTACATATTTAGAAAAGCATAGACTGGTTGTTAATTGAAAAAAGGTGAAATCATGAAATATGAAAATCAATTACTTAATCACCAATTTTTTTTTTGTTAATTGATTTTAATCAAGTTTTTAACTGATATTGTATAAGCTACTGACTTGAAGGTATAATTGAATTATTATTTATTTATCTGCACTAATATTATAAAGAAGAAAACTTTGTTTGTTTGTTTGATTGTAATGAATAGGCTCATAAACTACTGGACCGATTTTGATGAAATTTGGCACAGACAATCTTTAGACCCTGAGAAAGAACATAGGCTTATACTTTTTATTGCGAAATATGTACCACGGGCGAAGCCGGGGCGGACCGCTAGTTCAGAGATAAGTAATTAATATTTTTTCTATTCAAGGTTTCCATGTCTGGGCCGTGAAGAAAGGGAAAAATGGGTAAAATTTGTCCAAAACAACCGCAGTGAAGAAACCTGGTTACCATCCGATAGAACTTGCGTCTGTTCATTGCATTTTCGCGATGAGGATAAATATACCACAAAAGCGGGAAGGCGTTTTCTAAAGAAGTCTGCTGTTCCTTGTATTGATGTTAGTAATAATAATAAAATTTTACGGATTTGTATAACAAATAAAATATTATTTTAGCCATCACTAACATTATTATTATTATATTTATTTTAGCCGAAGGTGTGCTACAATAGTACTGGAACAATACAAGCAATTTCTGAGCCGGGAACATGTTCTGAGGATGATGAACTAAATAAACACAATTTTTACACGGCTTTTATTTTTTTTCTAAAAAAGGCTCAATTTGTAAGGAATAAAACTTCCCCTAGCCCTGACTGAACCTAAAACCCGAAAAAAATTAAATTATTCCATATGACGTCACTATTTACATCATCCTACATTATATGCCAGATATTGTTAGCCCCGCGTAGTAAAGTCAGTTTATACCTAAAATAAATATTAAGTAAGTACAAAGAAAATTTCAAGTCAACGTGCATGTAAGGAGTGGCACCCAATAAAATAGACAGAATGAAACAAAGTGTCGCCTCTATAGCGGTGAGTCAGTGACATCGCATAATCTATGACTGTCTAGCCGTCATTCGCGCGCCCCGCGCCGCCGCGGCCGCGCTTGGCGCACAGATTTTGTTCGTGGTGTCTGCTCCATATATGTATCTCAATGGTTATTCCATCTTTTTTAATATTTGATGTGTTTGATTTGTTTCTGCAAGACTTGACAGCACAAAACGGCATTTTTAGCGGAGCACTCGCAGACGTCCTTTCGATGTTTTACGAATACGCAGAGTGTTTGTAATCGATTACGCAAGTAGTTTTTATGAGTTTTTATGAAAGCATAAGATTTTTCGATTCGAATAATCTTATACCTCGGCAAAAGGGGAAGCGCCTGTGAGTGTTATCCATTACTTAATGATCTAAGGGTATGCCCTTGCTTAATTCGTTGTTATATAATATTCGGACGGGCCTAGAAGCAATGAATAAATATTGCTTCAAATATGAAATTCCAAAGGAAGATAAAACAAATCGATTTTGAATCGTTTCAAGTCAATTTCAAGTTCAAGTCGTTACAAGTCGATTTCAATGAAAATAAAATATTATTTTTTTTTTTATAAAAAGGTTTAAAGTAAAATAGTTTTATTAACGTTTAGCGCCCTCTATGACTGAAAATACACAAACTAGTGCTTTTTTATTTTTGTTAGTGCCTTTTCGAAAATTGAATTGGCAGCTCAGAACAACGAATCCGTTGGCAGCTCAGAGCAATAAACCTATAGAGTACTTGTATCGAGCGTATACAATTTACATATATTTGTTTCTCTCTATCTAAAGAAAACGTCGTATGAAAGAATGAGATAGCTATAGACTACAAGCTACGTTTCAACATAGTCATGGCACCATTTTTACTATAGGTACGTATTTAGATAGATAGAAGGTGATAGTGATGGGATGTGCTTCAATCGATAAAATCGTGAATGCATTTTGCATTTACGGTTTCGTGAAATAATAAATAATAAAAAAAAAACAAAATTAATCATTAATTTCAGTTGAATACATTATTTGTTTAATCCTACGAATATAATAAATGCGAAATTATGCGAGAATGGATAACTTTCTCTTTCACTGCTGAACCGATTACAATGAAATTTTGTACATACACACATAGGATAGGTTATATCCCGGAAATCCCACGTGAACGGGAACTGTGCGGGATTTTCTTTAAAAACGCGGGCGGAAAGCTAGTATATTATAAAATAAATTTTAAAACTTGAAATGTAACTAATTTAAAATTAAGATGGAAATGATGATAAACTTAAAGGAGTGAGGACAAAGGCACAGTCAGCATGAAGGAATCATGCAGCATTTTAACAAGTTCATAAAAGGACAGTCTTAAAGAAAACATTTTCCTTACATCCTACTAATAAAGCGAAAGTTTGTGAGGATGGATGTTTGTTACTCTTTCACGCGAATACTACTAAACCGATTACAATGAAATTTGGAAAAATTACTTTTGATCCCGTAAATCCCACAGGAATGGGAACTATGCGAATGCGGGTTTTTCTTTGAAAACGCATGTATATTAAGTATGTATTTCAATAGTAGTTTCTCATCTATGAGAACTGTCATTTAATCAACCGTTTAATTTTCACATAGTTACACATTTAAAGTAACTTATGTGTAAAAATATTTCCAAATAAAAATTCACTCACACACAAATGTATTTATTATCTACAGGAACAAAACAAAACGTAAGCGTAAGATTGCACAATTCTTCTAGAGTATCCATCTTGATAACACGCAGGCTCGAAATGCAGTGAACACAATCTAGCAAATTTCGACGGCGTCCAATCTACTCGTCTCATGTTTTATACCCATTTTTTATTTAGCTCTGGAAATCTAAAACAAAATGAATTTATTAATAATCTAAAAGAGAAAATAATAAACAACAAACTAAACAGATAAGTCAAATAAAACAACCACGTGGTATTTTTTATTTTCCTGCTACAACTACATATAAATCTGATATAAGAAACAAAATAAATAAATCAACGTTAATATGAAATAGATTTTTTGTCATAAATCGATAATATACGCTAGATGTGTTACAACACTACGGTGGTAAACAAAATGTCAAACGTGATAATATTGTGACATTTTTCAAAAATTATTTAATTCTTTTGTATTCCACAACCCCATAAAGTGGGTAAATGTTACAGTTACAACATAAAATTATAAAAAAGCGCTTGATAAAACCTTCAAATAGGGTTAAAACATAAATATTTATCAATTTGCTGAAAATCACTTACCGATGGAAAGATATTTTTTCATTGTTTTCATCCAAAACTCCCATTCGACTAGTGATAGCCGGTAGCTAAACATACAATAGTCATTTTAGCACACTGACAAATAAAAAGAAACACTATACACTTTATATTTTCTAAATATTTCGTTAAAAACACTTGACGCACTGAGCCCACCAGCTGGTTGGAAAACAAACTGACTGCCGGCGCGCTACGTTTGAAGACAGTGCAGATACTCTATCGCTATCTCAATCTGACTTATGCTGTTATTGACTAAGAGTAAGTAGATTAGAAAATATGTATATTGTTCTGTCTCAATATAAGAACTCTATAGGTTTTATTGCTCTGAGGTTGGCAGCATTGTGCAGGAAACCGCGAATTACGATTTACCGTTTACGACAATCGACAAAACGTCACTGTCACTTGTCAGATAAGTTTAAATATTTTGGTTTAAATATTCTATACAAAGTTTTGCAAATAAGTAATTTTAGAAATAAAAATAATATCAGTAATTAATAATCAGTTTTGTGAAGTTAAGGAGAAAAAGAAGAATCGGTACCATTCACCAAACATTTTAAATAATTTAATACTGAAAAAGAATGCAAATTTATATAGACTGGTAAGTTATAATAAATATTATTCTTTTATTAGCGTTCCGCCCCGGCTTCGCCCGTGGTACATGTTTACGTTTTCTTATCATAAGAACCATCCTCGTATGTACATCAAGGAATATTATAAAAAAAGAATTAACGAAATCGGTTTTGCCGTTCTCGAGTTATGTATCACCAACACCTTACCTTACATTCGCGGAATGACAATTTTGCGTAATACCGACGTAAATTTTTAATAATTAATGAATATAGCTTTTATACTTTATGTATTCCGTTATCTGTATAAACTTTTTCATCAAAATTCCCGTAGGTAGCGAGCTATTCAATACAATACAACTCTTTACGATTGAGAAATAGTGACGATTAACGTCACTATTGAAACGAAATAAATATTTAGGTTAAATCTCTGGTTAAATCCATTATTTTGCCCAATGTAAAATAATTTTTAAGTTTTAATTTTCTATACAAATCGAAACTAAAAATTTACCATATTGTTGATTCAAAATAAAAGTAAATATGTTACAGCTTTGGCCTTAGATCATTAAGTAATGGATGGAGTACGCTGGCAAATGTTCTAACTAAACTTTCTGCTGATTTTGGTGCGGGGAGGGTAACTCACACTATTGAAACACAATCACACATTCACAAAAATAATTTGTGTCACGAAAGTCGTAAAAATTTACGACCTTTTATGCGACGAGTTTTTAAATTCAACTCTATCCCTAAGTTCATAAAGATTAAATTTGTATTTCATTCCAAGTTGTCTCGTGGGGAGTGCGGTTCAATATCGCGTTCTAAATTCAACTTTATAACTCAGATCATAAAGATTAAATTTGTATTTCTTTAAAAGATAGTCTCGTAAGGAATGCGGTTCATTATCGCGTTTTAAATTCAACTTTATCTCTTAGTTCATAAAGATTAAATTTGTATATTTTCTTTCCATGATAGTCTCGTGGGGCCGCATCAATGATCGAGTAAACATGACTCGATTATTTGTCTTGATCATATCGCTAAACAATACATCGACGATTATTAGAAATTGCATTTAATTAGAAATGTACGTTAAAGAAATAAAAAAATATACACAAATGAAAGGTTATTCCATCTTTTTTAATATTCGACATGTTTGAATTGCTTCTGCAAGACTTGACAGTGCAAAACGGCATTTTTAGCGGAGCACTCGCAGACGTCCTTTCGATGTTTTACGAATACGCAGAGTGTTTGTAATCGATTACGCAAGTACTTTTTATGAAAGCATAAGATTTTTCGATTCGAATAATCTTATACCTCGGCAAAAGGGGAAACGCCTGCGAGTGTTATCCATTACTTAATGATCTAAGGCTTTGGCCCATATAAAATTAGCCATGCATGAATATTTCTTGCTAGATAATTACTGCATTCTCTTTTCATCCACCTTGATGAGGCAAAAAAGTTAAAACAAAAATTGATTGTTTTAAAAATCTATAATTTTCATTAAATACCTACTTATATGAAAATTAGTTTCTACTTTTACACATTACAGTGAAAGTAGTTTATGTTAGTAATTAGATTTTCCTGATATTGAAAGTTTAACTTGTGTGGTACCCGGATAACAAGTAACCTATGTTCTTATCAACCTCCACCTCCTTGGTTTAGTAATGTTCAAATGTCACAACACTTTTGATCATTAATTGCTTAACTATACATAAATTGTTAAAAAAACTTATAAATGTTTATTATTAAATTAGGTACCTTGAAATTGGAAGCTTTTTTTAGGTAGGTATAGGTATATAATTAAGTAACCAATGACTAATAGTTTTGTTCAATATTTTACTACTCTAGTACTTAGCTAAGCTATCTTTACAAATGCAGTAAAGAAACATTTGCAAATATCATCCTCACTTGTATTTTAAAAACCTGATAATGGTAAAAAGTAATGTTTGGAATATGTCATGGCCTGCCTTCCAGTCAACACTTTCATTACAACTTCCACACGGGTTTCGTGTTGTGGCTCTTTACTGTGACCACAACGCTTTCTGACCAATTTTTTACTAACACGTTTTTATTAGCTTTACTCGCTCGCTTTTGACCCAAACTTTTAAACCGATATATTTTATTCAAATTTTACTGGTTACACTTAGCAACTAAGCTTATCAAGGAGTTGATACGATAATTTTATAAGTTTAAGTGTGTTGTTTAGTTTTTTTTTTAACTATAGTAATTATTTATAGTTTTTGTTGGGAGTGTCACATATATATTATTTTCTTTATTTTTATATTATTATCTTATTCATAAAGCTTTTGCATCATTGCCCAAATTCATCGCAATAATCTTGTTCATTGTTATGTTTGATACCTTGTGAACAGGCAACAGCGTACTGCGTAAAATGAAATATAGGTATGACATTGACATTTAAAAGAACTGACATTTGACAATCTGACACTTGACAGTGTGTAGACTTGTTTTGACTTGTTTTGAACATTTTGCATGTTATTAGGCATTTCAAAATTCAAATACATTAAAAAAACATAGTAATTAAACAAAAATCTTTCTTTTTTCCATCTATCTAATCTTGTAAGTTCAAGGTATATGCTTAAGACAAATAAAAAAACATGGTTTAGCTATAATATGGAATAATATAAAAATGTGAATCATTGTTGAGGACTTTTTATAAAAAGTTAAATACTTACCTTATTTTATTGAGAAACATTACCAACAGATTTCTCTACTAAGATTCAAATGCATTTAAGCTCACAATATTTACTATAATAAACATTTTTGTATAGTAAAGCGATTTATTTTTTGTATGAATGGTTGGCCTTTGGTTTTGTTTTGATTTAGTCAACCATACTCTTAACAAATTACTTTATGCTATAGGAATGTCCAACTTATTATAACCATACTGCAAAGTTAAGGCAAGAACCATAACAACAGTGACTTGGAATTTCTTACAGTATACATATTATTAGTGTCTGTTATCATATTTTAAAGGTATGTCTCCTAACTTTTCTATAATAATTTTAATAGGATGTTGTAAATACATAATTTTAAACAATTTAATTAGATTATTTATAATTTCTTTTTTTTTTAGATTAAACATGGGGCCACCTAAGAAGATAAAAAAGTATGATTCCAAAGCCGGAGGAGAGAGATCAGGTAAATTACATTAATATTGAAGTTCTTGTATGTATAACGTATATTTGTATAATCACCATGATACTAGAAGGTTTCTTACGTATACAAAAATATCTAAGTTGACTACAACTCAAAATTCTATTTCAAGTTCACATCAATCATTGATGCTTTAAAAGCCAATGGGCTAACATTTATTAAAATAAAGAATGATTTACGTGTAATCATACCTTGTGTGTTTATTTAAGAGTATGCATTTTTTAGGTAAAAAGAAGAAAATTGAAGAAGAGATCACAATAGATCTTGTTGAGGATGATAACCCAGAAAACACTGGTGTCCCTGGAGCTGCTATGCAAGATGCAGAGAAAAATGATCAAGTACCAGAGGATGAATTTGGAGCCAAAGATTACAGGTATTTTTTTTTAATTAATGAATCAAAATAAGTGTTTATTGTGCTTTGAAAAGACTTAATTTTTTAAGAAAAAAATTGCCTTTTATTGTGGAATCAACCATCAATCAATGAATGATGAATTACATAAATAAAGTGACACACTAACGAAGTAGTTTATCATGATATACATTAATCATAATATAATGACTAATAAAATATTTTTTATGTAAACAGGAATCAAATGGAGCTTAAAGCTGATAATGCAAGCCGTCCCCTATGGGTTGCACCGAATGGTCACATATTCCTAGAAGCATTTTCACCTGTATACAAACATGCTCATGACTTTTTGATTGCTATAGCAGAACCTGTTTGCAGGTAAGATTTTTATAAATAAAGTCTATCAATTTACTGTATTTGCAATATTGTGGAAGAAAACAGAACTTGTTTTGAAATTATTAAACATAATATGTATGTATACAAAAATATGAGGATTACTTTCATAGAATTATCTGCTACAGATGATTATTACTGATTTATACTCTAATATGAATTAGAATGTAATTTTTTTTTGTAGGCCACAACACATCCATGAATATAAATTAACTGCATACAGCTTATATGCCGCTGTATCTGTAGGATTGCAGACAAATGACATAATAGAATACTTACAACGACTAAGCAAATGTGCGGTACCTGCTGGCATCATGGAGTTTATTAAACTATGTACCTTGTCATATGGAAAAGTTAAACTTGTTCTTAAGCAAAATAGGTAAGATAAACACGGCTTATGATAAAAAAGAGTGTGTGCCGAGCACACGTGTCAGAAGTGAAACTTCTTTGACAAGATTCAAAGATACCAAAATCGTCGCCTTACTCCATGACATGATGGTATTGTTATGACGCGACCTTGAAATTTTACTCTCAACGCGCCTAAAGAAGTTTCACTTCAAAAAGTACTTGTTTTTTTTTTTCATTAACATTCCTTGCTTTCAGAATGATGACATATTAATAGTTTCTTTTCTAGGTATTTAGTAGAAAGTAAACATGTTGAAGTACTACAAAAGTTACTTAAAGATCCAGTGGTCCAACAGTGTCGGTTAAGACGCGACGGTGATGACGAATTATTGTCATCGGCACTTCCAAATAAACCAGCTACAGCTTCTACTAAAATTGGTGATTATTTATATTTTTCTTGAATAAAAGAATTATTAATATTTGAACAGTTTTGATTGGAATAAAAAAAATTTCCTAGACATATTATTATAATTAGAACAAGTTGACCATGTAGTTATTTTTTTTTTTTAAATTACAATATCCGAATTAGGCGAAGACAAACCTGCTGCAAACGGAAGTGTGCCTGAAGATATCAGTCAGTTCTACCAGCAATTGGACAAAGATGATGAAGAGGAAGAAACAACAGATATAACCGCGAATACTGCAGTCGCTTTTGAAGTTGATCCTGATAAAATTGAGGTTACTTGTAACTTTTTATAAGTATGCTAGCTTTCCGCTCGCGGCTTCGTCCGCGTAATCAATACTTATTGATAACTAGCTGTGCTCTGTGGTTTTACCCGCATTACTCCGCTCCTGTTGGTCTAAGCGTGATGATATATAGCCTATAGCATTCCTCGATAAATGGGCTATATAACACCCAAAGAATTTTTCAAATTGGACCAGTAGTTCCTGAGATTAGCGCGTTCAAACAAACAAACAAACTCTTCAGCTTTATATAAAATATATTAGTAAAGATATTCGTAAATTAAATATCAATGTAATTTCAGGTCATACAAAAACGTTGCATTGAACTGGAATATCCATTACTAGCCGAGTATGACTTCCGTAATGACGCAGTTAATCCGGACATCAATATTGATCTCAAACCAACGGCAGTATTACGACCTTATCAAGAGAAAAGTCTTAGGAAAATGTTTGGAAACGGAAGAGCAAGGTATGTAAAAAAAAATGATTTACTTTTTATTTTGGTAAAATATTAAAATTATGACAACTGTCAGCACTAATTAACTTTTTGTAATTAATAGATTTTCTTAAACAAATACCACAGAATACATAATAGTAGCTAAACGCTACAGAACGGACACTCTCCGCCTCCCGCTAAAATTAAACACTTACCTCACCCCGCACGATCACGCAATAGATGGCCCGCATTTTTCCGTAAGGACGATACGCAACGAAGATTGACAACATTAATCAAATTGACTTAAAGTAATTTTATTATTTTGAATTTGTGATTATCGTTTTTCGTAGAAAATGGTTAGATATTGTGCTGATTACGGGTGTATTTCACCAGAAAAACGCGAATTTCTTTACGCTAGTCACAAATGTGCCAAACCCTAAAGCGTTAACACACTGCACTCTCTACAGTGTGACTGTCAAAACGATAATTTTGTATGGAGTGTCCGGGGTGTGCAAATACAATACTTTTATTGATTCTTGATTTTACTAATTAGACATAACAAATTTTCCGTTGATACCGTTGATTACAACTTATTTCTGAAATTAAATTATTAATGGAAAGATTACACTACTCCAACAAAGCAAGTCCTTAATCAGTCAACAAGTAACTTTAATTTAAGGATCAGTTTGTATGCCAGCACAATAAAGTGTAAGTAAATACAAAAGGGTAATTAAAAGAAAAATTATGATAATAATTCCGAGTGGTGGAGACCTGGTGACCTATTTTACAGGTTTACACCTACCATAGGCACTAGCTTTCCACATCTGATGCCTGTTTAATGTTATCTAAAAACTGTACATATTCCGGAAAGAAAGAAATCAATTATTATTAATTATTATTTATTAATTCAAACTCAAAACTCAAACATTTATTTATTCAAATAGACTACTTTTTTGCACTTTCGAATCGTCATTACATATTTTTAACATTTACCAATTATTATTTATTAATAATTATTTATATCAGATCGGGCGTGATAGTGCTGCCGTGCGGCGCGGGCAAGTCGCTGGTGGGCGTGACGGCGGTGTGCACGGTGCGCAAGCGGGCGCTCGTGCTCTGCAACTCGGGCGTCTCCGTCGAGCAGTGGAAGCAGCAGTTCAAGTGCTGGTCCACGGCTGACGATAGTACTATATGCAGGTATATCATGCACACGTAGAGATTCGTATCGTACACGTACAGATACATACTTACGTACACATACATAATATAATATACGGATTCAGAAACAAACTTAACAATTATTTTTGGACTTTTTGCTTTGGTATCTGATACTTTTTTTCCAATGTATGTATGATAATCGGTATCTACTGTTGTAATAAATTTATAGTTGAAAAAAAAATATTTAAAAAGTTGTGAAACTGGCTATAAATAACCAAAATTTAGATAATTTATATATTTTACTTTTTACAATTTACACTAAATATTGTACTACTTAATTATATCATTTACTAATGTAAAGAAAGAATGTTTCTTAAGAAACACAATAGTAAAATCAGATTCTAATATACTCAATACTAATATTTTCTTGCTATTTCAGATTCACATCAGAAGCAAAAGACAAACCGATGGGCGCGGGTATACTAATCACAACATACTCGATGATAACGCACGGGCAGAGGCGCTCGTGGGAAGCGGAGCAGACGATGAAATGGCTTCAGGCGCAGGAGTGGGGGCTGGTTGTACTAGACGAAGTACACACTATACCCGCCAAGATGTTCCGACGTGTACTCACTATAGTGCACTCGCACGCTAAGCTAGGTATGAACGGCTCTAGGTTTAGAATATCCACTTAACACATACATATTAAATGAAAAGGTGTAGAAATTCAATTTGATTGTGTTTAAAAATACGAACAAGCTTAACAGTGATATTAGTAGCCTGTAAAATGCTATATTTCAAGGATAGATATCAACTTCAATACTGACTTGTGCCTTAGTGTATCTAGTTTCATGAATCAGATTCAATTATTTTACAAAGTTAATATTGTTCGCACCGCATTCAGAAAGACATAATTTTATATTGCATTATTTCACTTTAGTTATGCTCATAGTTTTGGACAACACTTAAGCTGCGTTCAAATTACGCGCAGCAGACGCTCGAGCCGAGTTCGATCAGATTTGACGTTAATTAGAAATACAATTTCGTAACCACGGCTATATTATATTTTATATTGTATTTTCCTCCACACAGGTCTGACCGCGACCCTCCTGCGCGAGGACGACAAGATCGCGGACCTGAACTTTTTGATCGGGCCGAAGCTGTACGAGGCGAACTGGCTGGAGCTGCAGGCGGCCGGCTACATCGCGCGCGTGCAGTGCGCGGAGGTGTGGTGCCCCATGACGCCGGAGTTCTACCGCGAGTACCTCGTGCAGAAGTGAGTCACACATTACATGCGCACACAACAGCAAGCGTACAAACATTTTTTTTTTTTTTTACGTGAGGAAATTCATCATGAATACCGACTGCTTCGGGGGCAGCAGTACGGTTATGTCAGACTCCTACTGACTAAAACCTCACGGTGGCCTACTTCCGCGCAAGTAAAGAGGGGATCCCGGGATCTCCGGTGGGAACGCTCACGGTACCCCTCGCGCGCCTGCGATTGGCAATTCACTCGTTTGTAGTCGCGACTACCCCACGCGCATGCCTATCCCTACAACAGACTGCAGCCACAACAGTCTGTCGCTCTCCTCGCGTTGCCTATTGAATGTGCGCAGCCCCCGCCGCGCACACTGCAACGATAAAGGCAAGAGCTCGTCAGGTCTACTAAGTGACCCGACGTCCCCTGCGGCGAGCTCTGCGACGCACGGGATTCCTACGCTCCCGGTCGCGCTCAGCACTTTCTTTCTGTGACATCACTGCATCACAGAAAGACAGCACTGCCATCCACACGTCCTCTCTTTCGCACATGGCACCAACTATGATCGGAAGTGAGAGGTCTGATCCAACCATAGCACGTAGTGCATCGCGTTCTGCTGTCCACGCTGGACACGACTCTATGGTGTGCTGAGCCGTATCCTCCTCACAGTCACAACGGTGACAAAGCGTACAAACATGCACGAAGTCATGTCAAGTTGAAGGTTCGCGCATACATAACCATATACATTACACATGCATGCACTTACGTGTTCTCACAGTGCGCCGAAAAGTTATCTAGTTTCAATGCAGTATGATATGCGCAGTCAGCAGTGTCATCGAAAGCGTGTCACGCGATAATACATATAATAATACTAGATTTCCCCGCGTTTTCAAAGGAAAACCCGCATAGTTCCCGTTCCGTGGGATTTCCGGGATAAAACCTATCCTATGTGTTAATCCAAGTTACCCTCTATATGTGGGCTAAATTTCATTGTAATCGGTTACACTCTCACAAGTCACAACTGTGTTCCCATTTTCATTGTAGTTTAAATCTCTATGAATTTTATCTAAATCACATGTCATTATTTCAGAATCAACAAAAAGATGCTGTTGTACGTAATGAATCCTTCCAAATTCCGCGCGTGTCAGTTCCTCGTCAGATACCACGAGAAGCGAGGCGATAAAACCATTGTATTCTCTGACAATGTGTTTGCTTTGAGACATTACGCCGTGAAAATGAATAAACCATACATTTACGGTCCTACATCGCAAAATGAAAGGATACAGATTCTACAAAACTTCAAGTTTAACCCTAAAGTCAATACTATATTCGTCAGTAAAGTCGCCGATACGAGTTTTGATTTACCAGAGGCCAATGTTCTAATTCAAATATCTTCGCACGGTGGTTCTAGGAGACAGGAAGCGCAACGATTGGGTAAATAATACGAGACTTTTTTTACACTAGATTTCCGCCCGCGGCTTCGCCCGCGTTTCTAAAGAAAAATCCGCATAGTTCCCGTTCCTATGGGATTTTTTGGATAAAAAGTATGCCTATGTCTTATTCTGAGTCTTCAGCTACCTTCATACCAAATTTTATTGTAATCGGTTCAGTAGTATTTGCGTGAAAGAGAAACAAACTTTTCATGTTTCATGGAACTATCCATCCATCCTCACTAACTCGCACACATAATAATAGAAAGATATCACAAACAGAATATGTACATTCAAATATCATATAGCTACAACCAAGGCTGAAAATACTTTAAGATACTCATCACATCAGTGTAATGAGTTTTAACGTTATTAAACATTGATTATCTATACAGGTCGTATTTTGAGAGCTAAGAAAGGCGCGATAGCCGAGGAATATAATGCATTCTTCTACACATTGGTCTCACAAGACACTTTGGAAATGGCATACAGCAGAAAACGACAACGGTTTCTTGTCAATCAGGGTTACAGTTACAAAGTGAGTCTTATTATGTATAAATTTAGTTCGTTTTTAATTTTTTAGTAACTAATCTTTAAAATTCTTCGTTTTATAGGTGATCACAGAATTGAAAGGTATGGACCAAGAACCAGATTTGATGTATGGAACAAGAGAAGAGCAGGGTATGCTTTTACAACAGGTTAGTGTCCAAATAATTTGTATAGTATAATTTTTTTTTATATTTAGTTAATTTCATGATGTTATCCATTTGTCACGAAAAACACGCCTCCATGTTTTATTTGCCAAAAGTGATCAGCCTCGCCCCGAATCACTACATATTATAAATCGAAGTCGTTTCCCGCGTCTGTCCTAATGTCTGTATAAATGCTTAGATCTTTATAACTACACAACGGATTTTGATGCAGTTTTTTTTTAATAGATAGAGTGATGCAAAGGCAGGTTTAAGTATATAATTTACTAGCAAACCGGGCGAACTCCGTTTCGCCACCAGAGACACCTTTTCTTTGCTATAAACCACACGGAGCCCGAGACCTTTCCAACGAATGCAAAACCGTGGAAATCGGTTCGTGCATTCTGTAGTTATAGCGTCAGGAAGGAAAACCCGACTTATTTTTATATAGTAGAATTAAGTTTTAGACAAAGCGGGCGAAACCGCGAGCGGAAAGCTTTGTTTAACAGGTTTTGTTAACAAACAGGACCCGGCTTACCTGATGGAATCTAAAGATACCTTTTTTTTTTAAGTGGGGAAATCTTGCATGGATACCCACGGCCCTCGGGGAAGGAGTCGTGGGTCATGTCTGATTCTTACCGACTAAGGGCGCTTGTGCACTACAAGGAATTTTACTGTCCGGCATTCCGATTTTTTACGGTCCGGTGTGGCATGAAAAAACCGATGAATTGGCTTGTGCACCTGTCCGTCTTTACTCGGATCAGTGCGGTACAGTTCAAGGAAGTTTGGCGGTATAATGCTATCATAAATGATTGTTTTTGCATTTTACAAGAAACGAGTAAAAAATATAGAAGATGAAATATTATATTACTTCGTTATAATAAAAAGTAAAGTTCCGTAAGAGATTTAAAATGCGTGTTTCACTTATTTATTTTAATCGGTGACGAGGAGCTAAAGCTATTCCCACTTGAACTTTAACTTACCAACACTTACTTAGATAATAATTATAGGTCAATGTATATAAAAATAACAATACCGACTTTTCAAATCACATTGCCAGCTAAAAGAAAGTAAAACAAGAGCTTGCTTTCAATTGGCATATGCAGTAAAAAGAGTACCTAAAATCCAAGCAAGTGGGCATTCGAAAACAATTATACCTACAGCGACTCGTAGACACAAAAAACCATCCGGAATAGGGAAAAGTGAAATGTCGGACAGTAAAATTACGTATAGTGCACAAGCTAGTATTTAGATAAGATTTAGATTAATGGCGTGCCATACCGGACCGTAAAAAATCGGAATGCCGGACAGTAAAATTCCTTGTAGTGCACAAACGCCCTATAACCCCACTGTATTCTTTCGAGCCGCTTTAATGATGGGGCCGCGGGTATTGGTTGGAATTCTTCCGCGACCAACCTAAAGATACGTGGTACATCTTTAATATATATAAATCTCGTGTCACAATGTTTGTCCTCAATGGACTCCAAAACCAATTAACCGATTATAATAAAATTCGCACACCATGTGCAGTTCGATCCAACGTGAGATAGGATAGTTTAAACATGTAGGTACCACGGGCGAAGCCGGGGCGGACCGCTAGTTTGTGTATACAGGGTGACTGGTAAGACGTCAGACGCATTTTGACAGGAGCTTCTTCTCATGAAACTGCAAAGTTGTAGAACAAAAGTTGTTCAACTTTTGTTCTACAACTTTGCTGTATTCGTAGAATAAAATTTGGACTTTGTATGGAAATCGGTCAGCTGATTAGCGAAGTTTCCTTACTAAGTCCAATTTTTTTTACGAATTCAGCAAAGTTGTAGAACAAAAGTTGTTCAGTTTCATGAGTAGAAGCTCCTGTCTAAATTCGTCTAACGTCTTACCTTTCACCTGGTATATAAATCTCGTGTCACAGTGTTTGTCCTCAATGGACTCCTAAAGCACCTAACCGATTATAATAAAATTCGCACACCATGTGCAGTTCGATCCAACTTGAGAGATAGGATAGTTTAAACATGTAGGTACCACGGGCGAACCGCTAGTTTGTGTATATTATTTGCAGGTGCTGGCCGCATCAGAAACGGACTGCGAGGAAGAGCGCGAGGGTGTAGTGGGTGGTGTGGCGCGGCGTGGGGGTGCGTTGTCCTCACTCGCGGGGGCGGATGATGCGCTGTACTTGGAGCACCGCCGCGGGCACCACAATAAGCACCCGCTGTTTAAGAAGTTCCGCTGTTGATGTGGGTGGGGTTTACTAATACCTCGAAGGGTGATTTTACAGCAATAATGTGTGAGGATGAATAGCGAGAAATGTGTTTGTAAATATAATGTAGTATATAATGTAATAACCAATCATATCGCTTCATTTAGTTTGAAGTTTAGCGTTTAGTTATTTACAAACACATTCCTCGCTACACGTCCTCGCACATCATTGGTGGAAAAGCACCTTCATGGTCTCCAGAGGGTAATAGTACGAGTGAATAAAGGTTTAAAAATAATCATGAGCCTCATATCGTCTCCATTGGGTACTAGTAGAGCACAATAGCACTCTTCAGTGGATGATAAAGAAAACACTATTGTCAACGACCACCTAAAAGTCTCCAGTAGAACTTAAAGAAACGACCCTTTAGGCTTTAAACAGGCAAATACATAGCAAACAAATAAATAGCTTAAAAAACTACTAACAATATTGTCAAAAATTCGAGAACTCAGCCTGCTTACTTATTAGTTTTTGTAACCTTTTTAATTTGAATTAAAAACAAATCATCAACACCTCCTTTGATTGTTTTATAAAACCGTTCCTTATTCTTATTGATAACAAAAAATAATTGTGTTTTGTTTCAGGTATTTATGTAAACACCCTTGTATTTAGACAAATTGTGAAAAAATTAAAATATTAATAAAACAAGTTTGATTTTTTTTTCTTATCCCGTCGCGTTCGCCAAAATTTCATTCCCCTATTCTTTATTTATGCCATAGTTATTTTATTCTTTGCAGTAAATCGGAGACAAATAGTGGGGTACCAGAATGGGCTATCATAGAACTGCAAGGTTTAATACAAACGAAAAAAGAACTTATGTCAGGGCCTACTGTGGTTGGAGACTTACATTATTTTAATAGGAATAAGCACCCAGTGTTAATTCTTGGTCATCATGTTTTAAATGGAAAAGAAATAAAACTGGAACAGCCAATGGCAGTCATAGAAAAAGAAACGATAAATGGTAATATCGACTACAAAGTGAAAGCTATTGTTAAAAAGAAATTACTATTCAAATCTAGGCCTAAACCAATTATATCAAATGTGGCTGAAAGGGTGTAAAGTACCTAATAAATTTTTATTTTGAATAACTTTTGTTTCATTTCATCCTTACCCGTTATTTTTCAAGTCGGACCCGTAGTTCCTGATATTTAAGCGCCTTCAACCAACAAAAACAAAACAAAGTTTTATAAAATTTATATAAATTTTTGTGCTATATTTTGTGAAAACATACATCATTAAATTAATATATCAATCACACACATATATTTTATTTATAAAGTTGAAAAGAAAGAATAATGTTTCAGTGAAAATTAATTTTAAATTTAAAAATATAGAATAATAAAATTCAGTAAAGTTTAAGCATGATTAGTCCGAGAAAATTAAGCCGAAAAGGGGCCATTATGAGCAAAAATCCTAAAATAAAATTCCTTAGTTCACCCCACCCTTGAGGAATTTCGATATGATTAACTGGACATGTCAAGGAATAACTGTAGCGATTTTCAAAACAACACGATTTGTTTCCGCTGATTTTACTAATTTTCTCGGACTTGTTTCTCAATTATTTTTGGATTTTATTTTCACATCCATATGTTAGGTGATTGTTGAAATCGGAAAGTCTGTACACACAGAAAAGCTAGCACATATATGCGTATCAATGCGTTGTGGAAAATAATCTAAACCACTAGGAAGTAAAATAATTGTAATAAGTGCAGATGAAAATGCTATCGCATTATATTTTCTGCAGTAAAATTAGATCACGCTATTATTTTTGTTGCTTTATTTACTTAATATTTAATGCTTATGTAAAATCCTAATAATTTCATTCTCTCTACACTTTATCATAAAAAGGTAAAATTTATTATTTTAAACTATAAAACAAACTATTTAGGTATAGAATAAATAAACACTAAACCAAAACTGCAGACTGGTGTGTTTATAAGGTTTATTTTTTACTAAAAAATAAAAATAAATCTCAATGCATTTTTATTTTAGTAAAATTAAAACGATATCTTCAAAACTTATACTTTTTATGTTGTTATTTATAATGTATAGAAATTAGTATTAAATTAAAGAAATATTTATGAAAGGCACTTTATTTCCTCAAGAAACAGAAAATAAGTTATTGCTATACTTAAATACAATAATAGTAAACTAATAAAATTACGTCTAAATAAGCCTAGTTGTATTCGAAAACAAAACGGTAAATTAATACCACAACTAAAAGGCAAACTTTATAAAAAAGGAATGAATTGCACCAACTACATTAAATTATGTATAAGGTACAGGACAAAGCTTGGTGAAAAACGAGCATACTTTTTAAATATTATGTGAAAAATATGGTTTGTATACCCAAATCCAATACATACAATTTGAGAAAATTATACTAAATTAATGATTAACTACGCAATTCTGCGTAACAATGCCGCGTTTTTTCACGTAAATTTGTCTGTTACCTCAAAATAAATGACATGGTATTCTGATCAAAGGAAATAGTCAGTACATAACTTTGGCTGAAATTAATTCTAATTTACATATGAATTGTTAACTAATAAACATCTAAACAAACACATAAACAATTTCATCTACAACGTAACAATATAATCTATGTATTCCTAACACTACACCCTTTAAATTTCATAACACTGCTTAAAGTACAATTTTTCAGTACACTCACAAATATGAAAACAGCAGTCTTCCAAAAATTTATACTTATTAATTTTATCAATTAGAAAGATCGTACTTTTATTTACGTTAAAAGTTTAAAATTATTATAGTCAAATTTTATTCAGTATTCATATATTTAACGAAAAGTTACTTCTTCCCTAAATAAAAGCACGTAATTTATTACAATTTAAAAACAATTTTAACACTTCAACACCATTCGTATATGCGATAATTATACTTTCACAATCATTCAATGTAACATTAACCTTGATTATATTCTAAACGACACCACGAATCAAAACAGTCAATTGTGTGCATATCCCTTATTTACACTAAACGTACACCGAAATAAGTGAGAGGAGTAATATATTTTATTCATCAGATATAAAAGAAACGAAAGACATGGTGAAAAATAGTGTAACACAATAGTTCTAAATAGAATGAGGGTAAAAATATTAATAGTACAGTGATATGAAGATATTGCCACAAGTTTAAGCGGCGTCTAGGGCCGTCCGCAGGAGCTCCTGTCCCTCGACCGAGGTCCAGTACTCCACGAGCAGGTCTCGCTCCGCCTCGAGACACGAGAGGAACGACACCTCACCCTCGCCAGACTTCTTTAAGCCGAGGAGACGTTTCTTCAACAGGACAGCCTGGAATAACGTGTATCATGTTTCATTTGTTTACATTTAATATCAATAACTCAAAGAAATAAACCATTAAAAATTATAGGTATTTGGTGTTCTATAAAATGTAAAAGAACATATCCTAATGCCATCTAATTTAATTCAGATATCTATACTTCATAAAGTAATTTATTTATGATAATATTGAGATAACTACCGATTAAATATATTTATAAACTTGTAATTTTTATCAAAAGAAGCTTTCGCATACAACAATTTTATTTTTATAGCGGATAAGCCTCGCCTTGTCAAGCGAGTCGTATGATAGAGGTGGATAGTCTAGCCTACATAATAACATTAAGCCTATATTTTCGATATCTTTTGTGAGAGGATTAAAAACGGAGTCTTAATATCATGCAATTTTAATTGAAGTTATTTCGAAACTTCACACATAGATTATTATCTAATAACATGTCATTTGGGAGGAACTGAATGGCTTAAATACAATAAGATCATTCTTCATACATATTACAAACTTCACGACTAGAAAATTGCTAAACTTCGCGAGGCATATTGACTGAGTAAAACTTATCTTATCGATATAGGTTACGACCTAAATAAATTACTTTAACTAACAAATGAGAACCGCTAAATTGTGTAGTGTACAATGTACATATTGAATAAGCAATGGTGATATTCATCAATTTTCTAATTATTACTTTAGTTTTATTTGCGGAAAGTAGCGAAATTAATGATGATACTGTTTTATATTACTACGGCTTAGTAAGTACATACCTGTACATTTATAATTTCATTACAAAACAATAAGTAAATTACTGTATTATTTAAGTACCTAGTTACAACTTTCAATCTTAAAATTATTCGTTTTTACTCTGATGTTTATCAAAACAATGCGTATACTGATAATTTTGTAGAAGTTGTTAATATTCTACTTCTACTTACAAAAGATTTGAAATAAGACTTTATGCGGGCTTGTAAAGGAAAACCTCAAATTATATTGAACAATTATTGAAAATTCTGCAGCAGGTAGCTACGTTATACCTTAGTGACTATATATTGAATTCTTCCCGGATTATACTTTATTTGAGCAAATTTTTTTTTGTACACGTAAAATTCGGTTGTTCTAACATTCGGGAAGTGAGGAGTGTCTGTTTTTGATCAGCTGCTGCGATGTCTGTTATCGATATTCTACAGCTACTAAACTAAGAATATATAAAAAAATTGGTTGTCTGTAAAGTCGGTTTACTGACGATAGATGAACGTGACAACGTCTTAAGGCCGATTGTGCTTCTTTGTCGCTCGTTCTGCGCTCTCGCTTGCACTTCAAGCCTTACATGGAACGCCTCAGAGCGAGGTAACGCCGCATGAGTCATGTTTTTTCGTGCGTGCAGCCGGCTCTATCGAATTATAAGACTTTGTCACGTTAAAAAAGGTATAAAATAAAAATATGTATGTATATGCATTAGGAGGAGAGTGAGCGCGGTCTCCCGCCATGCAGCGAGCGACAAGCGTGCGGCACGCTGCTCGAGCGGTACTGGCGGCCGCGGGCACTACTGCGCCTGTGCCGCTGCGCACACCGCCTGCGCTGCGACACGCCCGCAACCACCGATAGGCTTATTGAGCTTAATAATCGCGCGTTTTTGCAGGTTCTTTTCGATTTTAATTTTATTATATTTATGTAAAATTGATCTTCTATAAAAAAAGTAATATACGTACACTATGAAATATGAATAATAATTTCAAGCGAAACGCAACTAATAAAAATTGTTTTATTTCTTTCATTTATAATTTTTAAGATAACATTGAACTCTCTCTCTCTCATTCTCTTCCATGCGATTTTATCTTAAAATATTTGATACCATTTCCTAATCAAAATGTTAAGAAATACCTAGCTGAAATAATAAATCAAATATATTTTATTGTTATTGCTTATTTAATTTCAGTTTTGTAAACCCACAACGGACTGGCCCGAATGTACGATAAACGACACGCCCCTAACCGTCGAGACGTCATACGATAGAATGAATCCCGACGAAATAGAAAATTTGCACCACGAGAACCAACAACTCACAACGCCTAAGATCGTACTCAGTTGTCGCTGTCGATACCCGAACTATTGGAAGTTAAAAACTGAAGAAGAAACAATTTCCACGTATCAATGTTCCTCGCTACCTTTGTGTAAGTCAGGCGATTATTGCGGTAACGTAGACAATGACTCGCTTGCCCTGTACCAATCCTGCTTGTGCCCAAAGAATCACATCTGTGTGCACAATGGTGGCATTTCGTTCATACAAATATCGGAATTGTTGTATCGTGGTAAAGGATGGAAGGCATTTTGTCAAGCAATCAGCGATGATTATGAGTATGATTACTGATGAAGTAAACAAAAAAATGTGGGAAATTATCATTAAACAGAAAAAATTATACCTATAAAATATATTTAAATAAGGTTTTTATGAAAAACGAAAATACAATACAAATTGTACTCACATGTGTCGGTTGTATCGCAATATCCTTGACAATATTGCGCACTTGCTCGTCGAAGCGGAAGGGCCACAGCGTGCGCGACACCAGCCCGCCGCGGAGCGCTTCTGACGCGGATATGCGCCTGCCGAATATCACCAAGTCGTTCACCTGAAATATTAATGTGTAATTGTTAGACGTTATATCGGCTAAATACGTAGTTTACATTATATTTATGATTTTAAGTTCTTTTAAAATTATAGAATTTAATTGTATTTATTATATTTTACCTATTAATTATTTTATGTTACCTTCACTTTTAATTCATATAGTCTCTGTGTGATAATACACAATGATTATTTATTTGTAATAATATTAAAATAAGGAAAATTTCACTTCTCCACTTTTCGCGCAAATTGCGGTACATGAAAGCAGCATTACGGGACAGTTGACCGCCTTAGGGTCACATAGTTTCACAACATAGCTATTACGCAGCATTTTCGCAGCATAGCTGAATAGCACATCTCTGGTGGAAAATTACCCTTAAGCGTAGGACAATGTATGACACTCACCAGCGGGCGCGGCAGCGCGCGGTGCGGCGCAGCGAGCGCGGCGGCGCCGGGCAGCGAGGGCGCGGCGGGCGCGGCCAGCGAGAACGTGGCGCACTCGGACGCGAGCGCCACGTCGCACAGCGCCACCAGCGCCACCCACGCGCCCGAGCACGCGCCCCACACGCCGCAGCACACCAGCTTGCGGTGCCGGCTCACCGTCGCCAGCAGCGACCTGACGCAACACACGCACAGTTTAACATGTTGAACCAATAAATTACGAACTTGTCAAGAGAAAATTAGTACAGTGGAATCCAGGAATCCGTTTATAATGACATTGAAGGGGAATGCCAAACACGTCATAATAAACGGACGTCATACAAAGCATTTTGTAGAAAATTAACAATCTCCTGTTTTTGTTAGTATTTAATACAGAGAAACAAAATAGAGATGCCTACACATTAAGACTCAAAACAAACAAAAAAAAGGGTTGTCGGATATCACAATTTTCCCAGACAGAAATTAGTGTTGAAAGTTTTAGAATTCATTTCGGTCAGTATAACCGGACAATTCATTAAAAATTGGTCACAATAAACGATACGTCACTATAAACGAAGTCATTTTATCCGACTTTTATTAATAACTCAGGCCCCGGAATCACAGACACAATAGAAAATCTATTGTGTCGTGGACCGATCGGGCCGTTCGGGGCTCAATGGGTTAAGAATTTTATATGAAAACCAAACTTTGCTGTGTAAAACGTCATAATAAGCGGTTGGTCAATATAACCGGAGTATATAAGGATTATAAAAGGATTCTACTGTACAATAGTTTTTAATATTATTTATGTTTAACAAAAATGTTACATATTACCTTGTATGTAACATTTTTGTTAGTTCCAGTGATTTTTATGAAATAGCTTTCACTTTTAATATTTCTTTCTAACCAAGCTTTTTAAATAAATTAATATAGACTGATACGAATTTGTTTTTTTTTTTTCATTTATTTATGTCACCGTAAGGTTGTTAAAACTGTTAGATTATAATGTAAATCGCATGATGTAATCTATCAAAAAAGTGTGATCACATTTGCTGCAATTTAATGCATTATTTTTTTATGAGGCTTTCTATAATGTTAATTTATCAGTCATATATAATGTTGAGAAATTACTTTTACCCAAATGACAATCAGTTATATTGCAAGTGGCCGGATCCCTGCATATACATATCCTGTATGTATGTGTTTTAAAACAAACTGAACAAGTTTAGTTTAGTTAAAACCCATCTAATTGAATAGCCATTTCACAATATAATGGGTTTACATAGATAAATATACATATTATCAGAATAGAAGTAAAAATTACCTCACAGATTCAGCAAGTTCATATGCATTCTTAGTTCTTATCTCACTATTTTCATCTAACAGTAAACTGAGGTCCAAACTGGAGCAAAGAGTCCCACACTGAGAAGACAACAGGGTCACAGAAATATCTTTATTTTCGTCAATGCATTTAAGAGCTTGTTCCAACTCCTTTAAAACCTAAAAATTAGAAAAAAAATTGTTAATTGTGTGGTGTTTATCAGTCTGTTTACTTTTTATTTCTATATGTATTTTAGATATCCAAAAAAATTACAATACACACCTCCACACTATCTTTTGATCCTGTTTTTTGTAAACATATTTCAGCCAAATGTTGGTCTATGTTAACTGATACAAACTTAAAATCATTAGAAACTTCATTCACCACCTCTTTTTCTTCAGGTTTCAATACTTTTTTCAGCTTTGCAGGTTTATCTAGTTTTGCACTATCTCTTTTTCTTTTATTGAGAGCAAGTGATAGCTTGGAGTTTAACTTTTCTTTAATAGATAAACAATCTTCTTTGTTGATAAGTTCTGTCTTAATTTCTGAAGTCACTGCATTAACATCCACCATAAAAATGTCTTCTGGTTGGCTTTTTGAGTCATTGTGATTATTAGTTATATTTTGTTTTTCTGTTTGGGATGCAGAAGTTGGTTTTGAACTTTGAGAGTTTCCTTCCACATCACTAAGACGTCGAGGACTCATACAACTGCTAGAATATGAACTAGAGGAATGACGGCGATAAATGATAGAATCATCAGCACTGTGTGTCTCAAAATCCTCACAAACTGAAGGCGACTTTACGGAACTACTTAGGGAGCTCCTGTGCTTTCCACCCAATATTTTTTTAGCATCACTATCATCATATCTAGCTTCCTTCTTTCTTTCTCTGAATTTCATTTCTTTGCCCTCAGGTGTGGAACTCTGAATCTTTTTTATAAACTCAGCTTTGGTCTTCACATTTTTTCTGCCTTTTGGAGCTTCTGGTGTTAATTGATATATCATATTTACTGCTCCTTCATCCATCAATAACTTATCAACTTCTGACAGTCTTTTATTTTGTTTACTATTTCTTGGAGATGGTTTTTTCCACTGTAATTTTGATGTTGGACTTCTAGATTTAGTTCTTTGAGGTGTGTGTTCAATCTTACCTTTCTTTACAGGTGGTTGATCTTTATTAGGCTGAACTTCTTTAGATTTAGAGGGTGTCTTAGATTTAGTAAATGTATCAGGATTATCAGGGTCAAAGATTACCTTTTTTTTAATCACCCTACCTAATCTCTTAGGTGGGCTTTCATCTTCACTTTTACTTTGTTTTTGACATATATCCTCATTAACTGTTGAATCTACGGATGATCGCCCACTGGGTTCTTCACTCGTTTCAATATTTTGTGGACATTGCTTATTGGAATCAGGAGGGACTGTGTCACTGTCCTGATGATCTTTATTTTCAGGCTCATCATCCTGCCAATCCATAACTAAAACATTTACAATATTATCCTTCTCCTGCACTTTATTCTCTAGATTTTCTTTTGCCACTGATTTGTTATCTTTGTGTTTTACATTTTCTTTTGATTTATTTTTTACTTTCTTAGTGGACCGTCCATGTTGTTTGAGCATTGAAAGTTGTTGTAATGCTATCTCAGCTTCATTTTCCTCAATGTAAGATTGGTCAACATCATTTCCTTCTAGTATGTCCAATAATTCTTCTTTATTAAAGACCTCTTCTTTAGCTGCTGCATTATTATTTTCTACATTACCTGTCATGTCAGATGATTGAAGTACATCACTCAGTTCAATGTTTTCACCTAGTTCACTCAAAATGTTATTTGAATTATCAGTTATAATAGTTTCCGATTCAATTATGACATTTTCATTAACATCATTATCATTTTTTTCTACTAATATTTCAGTTTCAAAATGCACACCTTCATTAATTGTTATAGATGAGGTACATAATTCAACAGTTGACCCTAATTCCAAGTCATTGTTTTGATTTTTGTCTTCACATACTTGAGGTTCGTCTATCTGAGATTTTGCAATAGTGGGTTGATCTTGATTTATATGTTCAATACTTTCTTCAATTATATTGTTTTCGTTACAAATATCTTTTTTATCTATAACATTTTCGTCTTCTATTATAACCTGATCGGATGATACAGTTAAAAGTTCATTAACAATTCCAGACTCGGTATCTTCAGGTTCTTTGGAGTTTGGGTCCTCAGTGTGAAGATCTCTATCAGATTTAGATTCTATAATTTCATTATCATTAGAGCTTTCTACGATGGCTTCCTCTGACTCATGTTTAACAAGTTCTTCAAATTCAGAATTATCACAAACCTCTAAGATTTTGACAGCAGTTACCGTATTTGCTACACTCTCTGCTTCTGTTGTGGATTCAGCCACATTATCATCGCTGTTTGTAGTACAGTTAACTCCATTTGACTTCTGACATACATCCGATTCGACGACGTTTGTCGGCAATTCCTCAGTTACGGTTGTTTTCATATCATCAATAGTAGAATTTATAACAGGATGCTCTTCAACAGTTTCCATTTTTACTGTTTGTGTATTATTGTTTGTGAATATTGTTAATTAAAGTTTATCTTATAACCTGGTGTTGATAAATAAATCAAACAAACGTAAATGCACTTAAAATTTTTGGCCTACATTATCAAACACACACACAAATTATAACGTTTAAAAATAAAGATATTTTTAATGTAAAACAAAAATATAAAGACTAAAGAGACATAGAACAACTCTTATTCTCTATTTTTCACTACTTTCGTCCATTTCGGTCAAACTCGAAGCTAGGTACTCAAAAGATTTACTTCAACCATAGATGTGGATTCTTTTTTTGTGCCACTCCACTTTGTACCACAGATAATTTATAACTATGTACGCATGTTCTTTCGATTATTTTACATCAATAGATAATTAAACATTTAAAAAAAATAGATCGTATACTTCAAAAGGTATCAATAATTATTATTATACGTTCCAGTTTCCACCAGCGTGGGTCAACCAACGCTTTGACAGCGTCCGTCAAAGCGTTGCCGAGGAAAACGAATTTAGGCGAGCGTGAACGTGTGTGAACTAAGTTCACTGAACTTGCGAAATAAGTTTCGGTTTCGGCAAAAGTTTCGGCCGATTTTGGCCGAAACCGAAACTGCGGCCGAAACTTGATTTTTAGCCGAAACCGAAACCGAAACCGAAAGTTCGGTCGGACACTAATTCTGTGGTTGATACGTAACTTCTTCTATTTTGTCTATGGCGATACATAACATCACACATAACATAATCTGTGTTCTGTCATTCTGTGAATTTGACGGCCTCTGTGGACATTATAGTTGTTATTATGACATTTCACATTTCTCACAACCAGGCGATTGTCAACAAATTTATATACCTGATACTAAATCTTGATTCTTGTACAATATAAAGTAATAACTATTTATAGTTGACTACAACAAGTGTTTTCATTCCATTTGCCGTGATAATTATATTCAGCGTCCAGCCTTCTACGTAAAATAAGAATGAATATTCTACCAAAAAAACGGTATGTTTATTAATTTTGCTTTTATTTATACAGTGTAATTCGTTATATAATGTACCTATTATGTTTACTAATACACAAGACAATAAAAAGTTGTGCTTCAATGGTCATTTTTACTAATTACCTACTGATCAAATCATTTACAGGTGGCATGTGCGAACTAAAGAAAATATTGCTAGAGTCAGACGAGATGAAGCAGAAGCAGCAGAAAAGGAGAGACAAGAAAAATTAAGGATAGACCAAGCTGACCGTGAATTGCGTCTCAATATTTTGAAGCAAAAAAGCAAACAAAAGCTAGAAAATTTAGAGACAACATTCCCAGAAAAACATACACTAGAACCTCTTGAAGGTAATACACATGAACATGTTAACTTGTTTGCTGATATTGAACATGCAGTTAGTACTTCCAATAAGGAACACGATAAAGAGGTAACAGAAAAGAAAGAAGAGTATGAAAAGAAGATTGGTTACTTAACATATCTTGGACAAGATACCAATGAGGCACTGGGGAAGAAAAATTGGTATGAAGTGCTACCTGATTCATCAAGATTTTGTAGACCTGAATATGTAAAAGATACTTATGATAAGTTGGTACTCAAAGACGAAGATGGTAAACCAAAGACAAAAGATTGTGATGAGAAAGATGGGGAAATTAATTGGAAATCTAAACAACGCCATGATCCAATTAACGCATTTAAAAAATATTGTAAATCAGAAAAATCAAAACTAATAACTCATACAGAAATAAAAAGCAAAAATAAAGTAGATGTCACTGATTTAAAACCAAAAAAGCACTCAAACAAAAAATCAGACAAAGAAATAAAACTTAAGAAACTCAGAGAAGCAAGACTCAAACGAGAACAAGAAGAAAAACAAAAAACTGTTTTATTTTTAACTAAATTAAATGGTGGTCCTACCTTGGAAGATAAAGAAAAACCTAAAAAAATAACGCCAAAGTACAATTCTCAATTCAATCCAGAGCTTGCAAGACAAAATTACAGATAAGATTGAAATATTTTATATGCCGAGTATCCGGCTTGTCTTCACATAAATAAACCATTGAAGTATGTCAAAACAAGATATATGTATAAGAAAAACTATTATGAAGTCTCCATTAACACAATTTAAACTTAACTGTTTTTCTGCGTTTATTTATTTTAGTCTTGTTGGGAAAAGGCTTTTTCTGGACTGTTTATGAAAACTAATTCCTCATACAGAAATAAAAAGAAAAAATAAATATATATATGTGACTGATTTAAAACAAAAAAAGCATTTAAACAAAAAATCAGACAACAAATAAAACTTCAGAAACTCTGAGAAGGAAGACTCCAAAGAGAATAAGAAGAAAAATATTTTTAAATAAATTAAATGGTGGTCCGTAAAGTAGGTTAGTTGGTAAAGTTTGTTCATTCTAGTCTTGTTTTGGGGTTAAAAGTTTTTTCTGGAGATGAACAATTGGAGCATGAAAGAAATATAAATAATATTTATTGATTATATAAATATGTTTTTATTCAATAAAATATTGCAATAAAAGTCCTTTATAGTAACGTGATAAATAAATGATTTGCAGAAAACATTATTTGATTACTTTTGGGGTAAATGAGTTAATAATGCTAGTGGCAATTTATCTTCCAAATTTGTGAATGAATAACCAAATGTTTCACAAAACACTTGTAAAAGTCTTGTTACTAATGGCCCTTCATAACCATTCTCTGAAGTTGTTATCCTGAAAAGAATTATATAATATGAATAAAGTAGGTTAAAAAAAGTATATATTACATAAATCAGTTGAAAACTCAGTTATTGATTTTTCAAACATTAAAAAAATATGACAAATGTAGAAGCATACATACATTTTAACCTATTTGTACTTTATTACTTACTAGCGACCCGCACGGGCTTCGCAAGAGTGCGATGAAGGTGTTACAGTTAAAACCCGTTTTCGGTTATCCCTAGTTAGAGCTAAATTCTTTTCGACAATATTGATAAAAAGTATTCGAAAAATATGTATAAGATACACTTAAAAATAGTCAAAGACCATCCCACCTATATTAACTAGGGAAAATGCGTTGTAATAGAAAACGAGTTTCAACAGTAACAGATATCATTTAAATGCTTTTTAAATAAACATTTTAAAAGAACAGAAAAAATTCGATCACGCGCCTGGATTCGAACTCGCGTCTTTCGCCAATCCGGGGTTACGCCAATGTGTACCCCTAGAATAATTGAAAAAGTTTCCAATGGGTACATTTTGAAACAGCTTTCAATACGAACGAATTTTCTTAGTTAAATATTTCTGCTCGCTACTCCATAAGCGTGAACAACACCACCAAAACTTTTTTATCGATTTAAAATTTAATTATCTTAAGAACTCAATACATCAGTGCTAGTATACCGCATACCTGTTAAGAGTAACCACTTTTACATATTTGCACAAATAATCCAAAAATTCATCCATATGTTCTGATTTAGATTGACGCAATATTGTATAAGCGCCAATGATCAATGGATATCCGTCAATATTTTCACCAGGTTTCTTCGTTATTAAATCACCTATAACAAACTTTCCATAATTAGAATGGTCTCTTGGATCTATATTTTAATTAGGATTATCCTATATATTTCATTTTATTTGGATTCAAATATACTGAAGACCTAAATTTTTACGTAAAATGTTTTTAATTATATCGTTGGGAAAAAACGTACCTATATTGTAAAATAGGTAGGCTTTGGTAACCTATTCGCAGTTTGGTAACCTACTGTCAAAGAATATGAACCACATGAACTTTTCTGCTAGGTATTAAAATGCCATAATAATATTCCACAGTGCATATGTGCGCCAGAACTTATAAATTAATTACCTTATTATCAGACTGTTACTAACATTCTATAATATATAATATATATAATCTATTCGCTTAGCCTTTTATGTATTAAATTTATTCTTACCTGAAGTAAAACACAGTTGCAGTTTGGACAATTGAGCAATCAAAACTAGTGCTATCATGTGGCCCATATAAACACTATTGAATTCTGGTGGATTTTTAATGTAAATCTTTTCGAATGGTTTAAATTGTCCACACCTTACTAAATATTGGTCAAGCTCTCTCATCAACGCTAAGCAGTTGGGATTAGATTCTAAATTGTGAGTTTTCTTCAATTCATTGATTAAACATCTGTAAATGAGATTCATAAATAAGATAATAATTTTTATATAAATTTATCTGAATAACCTTGCACTTCCTTTTTACGTACTCATTCATCGTCCGTAAAGACGCCTCTAAATGAGCGGAATCAAATTTACAAGTTGTATTTAACTGGTACGCAATATGTTTTCTTAACAACTGCAAATTTCCCACTGCTAGCAAAATATCTGCTATCTGCTGAAAAGTCTTATAATTTTTAAGAGTTACTTGTTCTATTTCTTTCAAATCTACATTTTTATTAATCAATGTTGTTTTCTCCTGAGTCGTACGAAGAATATGTTGTATTTGCTGAAGCTGGTTTTTGATCATATGACCGTACAATGTATCCAGACCATGAAGACCAACCACGCCTATGGCTTCATTCAATTTGGAGAATGTTTTTGTGTTCACTACTTCAGAATTAGTTTTTATGTCAAACCAAGCTGCACAAACATTTATGTACGTGCTTACTCTGAAAATAACAAAAGAGAAATATTTTTATCTTTATTCTTTTTTTTTATTCTTATGCAAATTCTCTGTTCAGATAACAGGAAAGAAGTTATCTTTATTCTACGCTCAACTTTTTGATTCCAAATAATATCAAGCACAAACAAATTAGCACCAAATTCGGAAATATGTATAAGTATCCTGGACCTGCTCCATGTATTTCCTTCACACATCTATAATATTATGGTAATATAAATAAGCAAATATCTTTATTGGATTTATTAGTGCTAAATGAAATAATAGAAAGTACAGGACATCGTTACTAAGCAATTGCCCTCTAAGCAATTCAACTCCTAAAGTTGTAATCTATACTAATATTATAAAGCTGAAGAGATTGTTTGTTTGTTTTGAACGCGCTAATATCAACTATTGGTCCAATTTGAAAAATTCTCATTCCCATTTATCGAGGAAGGCTATTATGGGCTATATATCATTTTGCGACCAACAGTCGCTAAGCTAGTAAAATATAACACTAATTGTATTACCTAGCATCTGTCAGTTGAGAAATTTGTTTCGCAAGGCTTCCCATAAAACCTGCCGATGGTCCATACAAAGCTACTCCCTTGCGTATGCTTATTTCTTTAGCAACATTTTCATTAATCAGAGTTGAAACCTGTTAGTGTAAAATGTAAATAATAAAGAGTTCAATCACGATACGACTAAATAATCTAATATTTTAACTAAAATAATCGAGATTAAGAGAGACCGCGGATCGATGATGAAACTGTCCTTACTTCAATATTTACTTATATTAAAATTGCTTCAATTTATAAACATCGTAATTCGTAAACACAATCTTGATGATAAACGTAAATATTTACGATAGATGCGTTAATCGTTTCCCACATGCACACGTTTAAATCGTTATTACACAAAAAAGACTAAAAATCACTATTAGTCAATACAATTT
Source organism: Colias behrii (assembly GCA_029959065.1). NCBI lineage: Eukaryota > Metazoa > Arthropoda > Insecta > Lepidoptera > Pieridae > Colias > Colias behrii. The sequence goes on along the minus strand of JARWMC010000011.1, from coordinate 5,480,448 downwards.
AATGATCCTTACCTGTTTTTGCCATATCCTTAATCCATGAATATTTATGTAATCTTGAATATATTCCAATGATCTTTTATAGCCCTCCATGCTATCAGCCAATTTTTGCAGTCTCGAAATTAAATTGTTCGGTTTTTTCACTTGAGGTTCAAGGAATTCAACAAACTTTTTGCTTACATGTTTGTCTAATTCTTTTAGTAAGCCTTCTTCCAAAAGCTCTGCTGGGTCAACTCTTATAACACCAACTAATGTAGATCTCATATCTAAAATACCTGTATTTTCGAATGTTTATTAGATTATGTTGCAGATGCTTTTAACATTTCCTAGTTTTAGCCGAAGCTTTTAATTTAATTTAAAAGATGAAATAAAAATATTTCTAGTAATTTATTAGATCGGAAATAAATACCTATGGGTTTAATTGGAGGAATCCTTAAAGATTTTATAATTTAATTACGTACTAGCTTTCCACCCGCAGCTTCGCCCGCACAGTCAAAGAAAAACCCGCATAGTTCCCGTTCCCGTGGGATTTCCGGGATAAAACCTATCCTATTTCCCGGGATAAAAAGTAGCCTATGTCCTTTCTCGGATATCAAAATATCTCTATACCAAATTTCATGCAAATTGGTTCAGTAGTTAAGGCGTGATTGAGTAACAGACAGACAGACAGAGTTACTTTCGCATTTATAATATTAGTATGGATTTTATAAGTGCATGATCGACACAGTCATGAATTTGATATTTTTGGTTTTATGGCATTCAAACGCTTTATAAATATAAATTTATAAAGAATAGAAAAAAATCGATCAAGAGGCGGGACTCGAATCCGCATCCTTTCACGTCGTGTTCCATCGTTACAATATTGGAATCATTGAAAAATGTTTCGTATTGGTTGAGATGGTTGTTAATTATCTCAATAGATTGCGCGCGGTGTGTCCCTTAGACACATAAAACTGAATGAATAGAAAAAATTCGATCACTCTGGCCGGATCACGGGTGGCTGAGTTGGTCAGGCGTTCGCTTCGGATTGGCGTGAAACGACACAATCATCAATCTTAGTACCTAACTTTTGATAAGCAAAAATTAATAGTAATGCTGGAAACTTTGTTAAAATGTTGACGCTCTTCGGAAGAGAACATTTCATCAACATGTTGATGATTCAACTTTTCTTTCTAAACAAATGTTTACGGGCCAAGAATATGGACCGATAAACCACTCTCCATAATATTTAATAGAAATATATATTAATTAACTTGCCTGTCGTAAATGTTGATGCGGAATGCGTTAGTCTAGCAACTTCCATTCTGTGATCGAGTTGTGCATAATCTCTTAACTTCTCCTTATCAATACGTGTTGGCAGTTCTATAATGGACCATGTTTGTAATTCAATTATTTTCTCAACTATACTAAATACCATCTCTGGAATTATTTGTAACACCTTTTGAATGTACTTAATGAGTTCATTACTATAATATTGCGAGACTGAAACTAAATCTTCACTTTCTGCTTGGTTTATTCTTAGAAGAGGAATTTCCATTGCACTTGCTAATTTTAGAAATAATGCTCTCAATCTGCTTGTGACAGCTGGGTTTTCTTTAATACGGCCTTGCATGTAATTAGTATACAGATCAATGGTGCACCAAGCATAACTGAAGTCTGCAACAGTTTCTAATGCCACCAAAGAATCATCTTTTAATGAAGCAGTTCTGAGGACATTTTTTAAAGCTTCTTTAGTTTCAGTCAGTAATTGGACAACTGTAGAAGTACTCTTTATGCCATGAAATTCTTCAACATCATCTAATACTTGTATAAGTCTTGTTACTTTTTTTACTGACTTTGGGGTAATTTGTTCACTGAGTGACGATACCTGCTTAGCAATGTTTGCAAACCAGACCTTCAATTGTTCATTTTCAGCAACTTTTGTGAATGACTTACTGCCAGTGAACAATTCCGATAAGTTGTTTAAAGACTCGAGTGCAAGATTTTTATTTGTATTCCAACTTTCACTTCTACTATCCAACAACTTTTTTAAAAACTCTCTGACTTTCAGCTCTAACTCAGCAGTACTAATAAGTAACTCTAACAATTGCAGAGGATCATAGACAGATTCTTTTATAACCAAATCCTTCATTTGTTTACTTTTTTTATTGTTATCAAAAAATATCACATCAGTGTTATGTAACAAAAGCCATCTTAATACATGGTTTGCATTCAAGATTACATTAAGTATTTTATTCACATTATCTAGTACAAAGTCGTCAGTCAATGTTCCCTCCTTAAGTAGCTGGTGAGTTTTAGTAATTAATAATGGTACAGAACTTCCTCTTTTCGAAAATATTTCTTTTACCATTTTAGTATTACATGTATTATTCAGAGAGGTTTTAGCAGCTTTAAAATTTTCCCAGTAATCAAACACACTCAGGGTTACTCCCATATATATGGGTATAACCCAATTGCAAGGAAAAAATTTATCTACAATTTCCCGCATCTTAGTCATATCACCATGCAAATAATGTGGTGCAAAAAATAGACACACCACTAACATGCTAGCCTGTGCAGCCAGAGCAGAAGCTTGATGTTCAGGTATAGTGTAGACTGACAACTGATTATAAATGTCTTCTGATCGCAATTTGCCAACTACTTTCTCAATAAAGTCAGGGTGGACAGGTACACGACTGTAAAAATTAGATTCATATTTTAAAAACTACATAAAATATATTATTTAATTTTCATAGTGAGTGCATGTAACATAAATTAGCTTGACTCTGTGGCTTGGAGTAGTTTTGAATTTACTTGTTACAAATGTTCAAAAATTAAATCTTCTTTCCAAAAACACTAAATTGGTTTAAAAACCACAAAATTATTGTCTTTATAAAAGAATAAAAATAAAATAAGTACCTGAAATATTCAACAGGATAATCAGATGGTCGTTTTCCATGCACTTGATCATAACCAGTGTCCCTAAGTAACTTACAGACATCATCAACATTGGATTGAGACTGATTTGTGCTGTATCGGTAAAATGCAACCAATAGTCTCTCTCTAGCTGCACCCGGGATATATAAGTCACATAACAGTAGCATTGCACCATATAAGTACAGAGATTCACACTGAAAATTAATTGTATTTTAATGTTATGAATACTGCAAAAATTCACTATTTTGATAGTTTTTTCATTATTAAAATTCATAATAAACTACTTGTAAACAATAAAGGTGTTGTCTCTATGTCACATCTTAGCTGGCTAAATACTCACAAGCAATTGTTTTCCTTCTATATCTCTTAGGACAGTATCCATAGTTTGTTGAATGAAAGCACCATCATGCAATTGCTCAACAAATGAATTTAAATCAACAATAAATTGATAAATATTTTCAAAAAGTAAATAGAAACGTGTTATCAGCTCCAGATATTTTTCTTTAAAGTCATCATCTAAATCTTGTAGTTTCTATAAATATAAATCATAATTAATTAAATATATTTTCTTGTTAAAAATCTGTGTTTAATTTTATGGTGTAGTGAATGCAATAAAATACTTTGTGTCTATATAAAAAAAATACATAATATAAATGAATACCAGACTAGAAGAAATTTTCTTTTCCTGAATGTCTGATATTTTAAAGTAGCTAAAGTCCATGATTACATCCTGATATCGCTGTTGTATCTCCTTATTCTCAAATCTAAAACGAACATATAATGATAGATATACATAAGATTAATATTATGCATACTTGCAAAAACCATCAGTGAAAGTTCTTTTTTTAAGTATGTGCTTGTTCATTTTATAATTAAAAAAAACTGTTTTAATATTATAAAGGATATATATATAGGATATATATATATAAAGGATATGATAAAAAAGGAAAAAACTAAGTACAGGGAAACAACCGATGGATTAAAAAGTGTTTGATAATTACAAATACATGTAGGGAATGTGATCTTTCAGTCTTAATATTTCAGCTAATATAGCATTTCCATGAGAAACTATCTTTAATAAATTTTGCGCACAAAGATTATCTTCTGCTAAAAACACCCTCATTTTTATGTTTTGCAATTTATCATTTGAAAAACACAACGATTATTGAATATGGAAAATAATAAACATAATCATGAAATATTGAATCCGAGTATTGAAATGTATTGCTGACAGCTGAGTGCTGACTTACTATATTACTATTTACTTGCTCTGTGAGTGCTGACTTGAGTGACTGCTGACCATAGACTATATACTTATTCATAGACTATATACTTGCTGCTGACAGAGAGTAGTATATTCTTTGCTGCTGACTGCTGAGTCCTCAGAGCAGCTGAGTCATGGGCGTATTCAGAAAGAAAGCTTGAAACTTATAAGCGCTTATAAGCGCTTATCGGCGCTTATAAGCGCTGGTAACCCGCGCAGGAAAATATATGAACATGCGCTTATAAGCGCTGATCGGCGCCGACAAGTTTGTTGAAACTTGTTGGAACTTGTCGGCGCCTATCAGCGCTTATAAGCGCATGTTCATATATTTTCCTGCGCGGGTAACCAGCGCTTATAAGCGCCGATAAGCGCTTATAAGCGCTTATAAGTTTCAAGCTTTCTTTCTGAATACGCCCATAGTGCTGAGTCGCTGAGTGCTGTCTTTTAAAAATGTCAAAATCAAATTTTAATTTTTATCCTTGTTTATAACCTCTACGTTTATAACCGACCAAAGACGTTTTACGCAAACAGTTTTACGGGAAGGCCATAAACAAAAAAGAAGAAGAAGAAGACGTTTTAAGGCGCTTTTCCACCAGAGATGTGCTATGCTCATTTAATTTAGACGTTTCAAAATTAAATACATTTTTTTATTGGAACGAAGTTCCTTATCGCGCGTTGTGAAAGGGGGCTAGACGGAAAAAATTCTTACGAAAAGTTGTCACGACACTTTTTGCTAGAGTTGTAAGCCGTGCGGCGTGCGCGTGGTTCTCTGTCTGTCTCTCTTCAACTTAACACTTTATTCCATCCGGATGTCCCTTGACATCGCTCAAGTTTTTGTATGATACGGAAGCGCTTGACCAGTTGACCACGATCTCGCCATATGGTAAGCTGAGATGTAGCCTAAGATGGAGCGCGCTTCTCTAGAAAGCTTAAGTATCCGTTCACTCTTTTCTTGAAGACCTCCATATTGTACTCGTCGGGGAACAATTAATACTCAGGGAGCTAATACATAGTGAGTAAATAAGGTAATAAATTATATATAATTGGACAGCGCACTTTCTTTATCAAAGTAGGTTGCTATTCTTGAAAAAAGTGGCACGCTGCGTGAAACAAAAAATTTTATCGTTCTCTCTCATTTCTTTACACAACACCGGCATAAGTTGCTCTTTTTCTTGTGTGAATGCGACATAAGATATCAATTTGTCTATTGGTTTCTCTGTCTACGCTCGCGCGCCTCACTGCCGCCACGTGATCGTAGTGATGTGATCTGACCAACGCTGTACTCGATATAAAGTTTACTAGAAGAACTATATTTTTTCAAATTATTTATTTAACTTTAAAATTAAAACACTTAAATGTATTATAAACACAGATTATAAATAAATTTGTGGTGTGTTTTGTATGATACACTTTCTAATATTATGAATGTGAATGTATTGTAGTGTAAATGTAAAGTATGTAATGTTACGATATATTTTCTGAACCGCTAAATTGATTTAGAAGATTTGATAGTAGAATGGATAAAATTAAATAAAAAAAAATTATTAATATTATTTATATCATTTTAAATTACTAATTATTTATTATTTTTATTTAACATTTTTAAAACATTATTATTATTGTTTGATTTATTATTAAAGAAATAGCACTAAACCCGATCTTTTATTTTATTAACTTTATTATTTAAAAAGTACTCACGTTTTTCTGATATTCCAATTAAACATATTTTTTTAAAGTACTTATAATTAATACAAAAAAAAAATGTGAGCCGTCATGGGACGCCTGGTAGATGTGAAACATCGTGTGTGTACAAGTAATATGCATAAAAGATACAAAACGGTTTACAAGTGAGCCTATAGATGTGTATAGCGTGGCGACCCGTCGCCATGGCAAGCGTCGCCACGTCAACAATTCGGTTTACAAGTGAGCCTATAGATGTTTCACATCAAAAATTCTTCTTTAATTAATATTCAAATGGAATAAACAAACTTTATTCAGTTGGTAAACAAATTTAAAATAACATATTTATACTTTATTCGTTTAATTTTCCTTTAATAACTTATTGAACATAAAATTTACTTATGATACATATTTATATACATAACTTATCGATAGTTCAACACGCAATTGATACCTACCCATCCCTATTTGTCACACACACATCTATATAGTATCTATAGCTCATCTGCCCGATGCGCACTGAGCAATTAAATAGACATGCGCAAACGGCAAAACAGTACGTCAAATAGTAATGCAACATCACGCATCTCTTACACGGAAGACGCACGGAAGTGATATTACTCCGTAACATCACACATTACCCGATCGATTTTTAATGAAATGATGACCGAGTAATGTTTAAGGTGATATGTGAAGTATTACAGATCATATTGAAAATAGCAATAATAACTGCAATACTTATTACATATCGTAAAATTACAATTTAAGTAAATATTTAAAAAAATAAAAAAAAATAAAATAAAAATCATATATTTGTTTCACAGTGTAGTACAATAAGTTTTGAATACAGTACAAATAGCATATTAAAATAACGGGCACGTAATTGAGATACACTAGTCCCCACACTAGGATCCCCTGTGTTGTGGGAAACTAGTCTCTTCCGATGTTACAGAAATATATTTTGATTTTTTTAAAATTATATTTTAGTTTTTTAAAAGACTATACATTGCAGTGTAAGAAGTATAAAGAAACAAAAATAAAATATTTAACAAACTCCAGTGTATGAGTGAGTGAGTGTGCGTGTGTGTGTGTGTGTGTGTGTGTGTGTGTGTGTGTGTGTATGTGTGTGTGTTTTATTTTTCACTGACAAGCAAAGCTTCAGTTTCACTTTAATTTAAGTTAAGTAAAAATTGTTCTAATTTCTTTTTAAAAATATATATTGATGCATTTACTATATTTACATTTAATCTTTTAATAAACTTATTGTAGAGGAAAGGGGGCCCTTTCCTCTACAATAAGCCCTTTATAACTATAAAAACGTTTGATAAATAGGTATTACACTTCGGAAGCGTGAAATTGACTCGTCTTGGGGCTCTTGATATTGGTGCAAAGGTTTGCTTTGACATTTTGTGAAACTTTTGTGCGGTAGCCAGAATGTAAAGTTGACGGACTGACAGAACCACAGTTTTGCGTCGGCGTATAGTGCAGAAGTAGCGTACCGAAAAGGTTTCTTGTAAGCAACTTTGAGTATTGCCCGTTGAGCGCGCTCAATTTTAAGCATCAGGGTGAGACCACCTCCTCCCCAGACTGAAATGCAATAAGAAATAATGGATTCGCAGAGTGCTTTGTAAACTAGTTTTATTGTATGGGCATCGGCAACTGAACGTAATTTTTTAAATATGTGTATAAGCTTTCTAATCCTGGAGGACAGTGTATTGATCTGAGGTTCCCAGGAAAGTTTGGAATCAATAATGACTCCTAAATATTTGATTTCGTCAACTTCTACAATTGATGGACATACACAAGAAGAAGAGTTTGTACACGAATCGATTCGAAGATCCAGCGACGTAGGTGGGACAGAGCGACTCGTTATACTGAAACTAATGAATTTAGTTTTGTCAATATTCAAGGTTAAAAGGTTGTCCTGTAACCAAGAAGCGACAGTAAGAAGACCATTTTGAGCTACAGCTTTTACTTCATTCCAAGAGTCAGAATAAAATACGAGAGCTGTGTCATCTGCAAAAGAGAACAAATTGGTATATAGAAGGGAAAGGGAGCAGAGATCGTTCATGTACATTAAAAATAATGTAGGAGCGAGCACGCTGCCTTGAGGTAAGCCATATGGAATGTTCATTAGAGTGCTATGTTGATTATTTATGCATACTCTTTGACGACGGTCAGTAAGGTAAGAAGTGAACCATTGCAGAGCGATGCCTCGGACTCCGTACAATTCCATCTTACGTAGAAGAATGGGCCGCGAGACAGTATCGAAAGCTTTCGCCAGATCCAGGAATACCGCGATGCATTTCTGTCCCGAGTCTAATTTGTTGCTAATGCAATCAACAAGGGAGGAAACAGCACCGTCAGTAGACCTGTTCTGGCGAAAACCAAATTGGTTGCAAGCAAGTAGCGATTCTTTTTCCAGATAGGAAAGAAGCCTTTTATTTACGACTTTTTCCAAAATTTTGGATAGCGTCGGCAGAAGAGATATGGGTCGATAGTTAGAGAACATTAATTTGCAACCAGATTTATGAATTGGGATGACATTTGCAATTTTCCAGTCATCTGGGAATGTACCCGTAGTAATACTGAGATTACATAAGTAAGTAATCGGGGCAGCAAGGCAGGTTTTTGACATTATAATCATTTTACTTGGAATGTTATCCCATCCACAGCTGGCGGAGGGTTTGAGGCTACTAATTAAATTGGCAATTTCGAGTTCGTCGGTCGGTGTTATGAAAAAAGATTTTGTAAAATTTGGTATAGATAACTTATCGGCAAGAAGATTCTCAGAGGTATTGAGTTTTTGTAGTGTTTTATTTGCAAGATTTTTACCTATGCTAGTAAAGTACTCATTAGTGTTATATAGTGACTCGTCGATAGAGTTAGAACATCTTAATAAATCATCAGAATTAGAGTTGGGCGAGTTTAAGCTACAGATATTTTTAACAGTCGACCATAAGCGCTTTGAATTGCCTTTATTTTTCTTTAAATTCTCACTATCATGGAGGTTTTTAAGATTTTGAAGAATATTATTACAATAATTACGGTAACGTATGTATTTTTCTTGCAGTACGACATCCTTAGGGCGCTTCCTAGCAATATTGTGGAGACGATCTCTTCGTCTAACGCAACGAAGTAGACCTGGCGTAATCCATTGTTTTCTAATGGCTTTAGAATTTGGAATAGTACAACAGCTTGTATTGTTTTCGATCGCTGTGTGAAGTGGATTAACAAAAGCTGCCACTGCTTCGTTAATGTTGTCGATGCTATATAAGAATTTCCAGTCTATATTTTGTACATCATTGCGAAGATTATCAAAATTGATTTTTTTAGATTTCTGTGAAGGAGGGGATGGTTCAGAATTGTTGAAGGTAACACCCACTAAAACAGCGTCATGGTCAGATACTGATGAAGGACAAACAGCAACCCGGCAAGAGAATTGGCTTTTGATTTGTGCATGGTCTAAGCAACTGTCACCCCGTGTCGGCAGATTATGACCTGAAGTTATTCCTTTAGTTTAAAAAATATAGTTGATTTTCCTTCATACTTGGCCACGTACTTTATGTTGTTTGTTAATAATTGTAATGAATGCAAGCAAATGTAAAACAAAATAAAAAATAGGGGCCCTCCAGGCTTAGGACTGGCAATCTTTGTTTAAGGAAGACAGGCGTATTTAAAAATCAACTATTTACAACATTGATTGTAGTAAATAGTTGATTTTTACTGACCGAACGTTGCCGAAATGATGAGTGATGCGAGTGATGTTTGTAACTGATGCGTAATGCGTTATGTTGCATTACGTGTCAAAGTGATATTACTTTTGTACTATTACACGCATTAACTACCCATGTCTACTGAGCAATTTGTGCAATACACGCGCTCTATACTATTGTAATATATACTCTAAGCTGACAAGCGATCAGTGAATAGTGATGTCAATGTGACAATGTCATTTATTTGTCTCAGTTTGACGTTTGTCACAGTTTGTGGTCTTGACTCATGCGGCATGCCGGGAAAAAAAATCTGAAAAAAAAACAAACATTTCAAAAACGATATTCCAAGGGTCAAGTTGTCGATTTTTTTGTTAAAATTATCATTGTATCTTGATTAAATTATCAATGTGTTGAAAACGGAAAGTATTATTGAAATATTTATTGAAAACAATAAAGGAATTACTGGTATTTTCAGTATTTTGTAGAATAATATGGCTTCATCTCTATTAAGTTATGAAACTCTTGTGCACGCTTTGGCTGGGGCAACGGTTGGTATATACAATGAAATAATATAATAATGTTAAAATATATAGGACAGGACATATCTTATTATAATATGTAAGGTATTTCTTATCCTGTAGACATGAACAGTGTCATGTCTATTTATATATTATTATAACTATGAATTTCCTGATCAAAAGGACATGCTTATATGATATAAATAATCTATTGAATGCACATGCTATAGATGTGTTAACAATTCAAACATTAATACTTATATATCTTTCATCTTCTCAGGGAAGTGTTGTGGGAATGGCAGCATTTTATCCTTTAGATACATTGCGGTCAAGACAACAAGGTGACATAATATTTGAACATAACTTCAAACAAACAATTAAGTCAATGATTTAAAAATCATTTAATTTGAGGTTATTTTTGTTTTAGTTGAAGACTCCAATAAACTTCAAGGATCTGTATGGGAGCTTGTGTTAAAATTGGCGAAAGAAGAAGGATTTGAATCTTTATATCATGGATTGTGTCCTGTCTTGCAATCACTCTCTGTTTCAAATTTTGTCTACTTCTATACTTTTCATGCATTGAGACGTTCATCAGTGGGTAATTCATCAGCATTAAAAGATTTGCTTTTTGGTGTTGTAGCTGGCAGTATCAATGTCTTAATTACATCTCCGTTATGGGTTGTTAATATGAGAATGAAATTCAATAAGAATTTATATAACAGTCTATTTGAAGGTCTTTGTGATGTGTATAATAATGAAGGTGTAAAGGGATTGTGGTCTGGTACTTTTCCATCATTGTTATTGGTGTCAAACCCAGCTATACAATTTATGATCTATGAATCTATAAAAAGAAACTTAGTGGCTATGAAACGTTTTGACACTTACTCTGCCTTCCTTACTGGAGCAATAGCAAAAGCAATTGCAACGACATTAACATATCCTATTCAACTAGTGCAGTCACGTTTAAGAGTGGGCAAAAGCTTAAAACCATTGTATAATGAGGTTACATCTAATCCTCTAGTTTTATTTAGAGGGTTGGAAACTAAAATTATGCAAACTGTTATGACTGCAGCATTAATGTTCCTTATTTATGAAAAAATAGTGAGATTAGTTTTAACAATTATGAGGGTAAAAATAACCAAAAAATGAAGATTATATTAAAGCAGTGAATATATTGTTGAAAATGTATTCAGATTTCTGTTATAGTTGATCATGTATGCTCAATATTACATAAGTCTAATTTTATGTGGTTGAGGAAACTATGCTTTTACATTATGTAATTAGCTTAGTTATTTAAAATATTTAATAAAAGCATAATATTTATGCTAATATGGGAATGGAATTTGGAAAATGGTGGCAAAATAACTGTAGATATTTTTTTTTTGTTTGTAGAAATAACTTCAACCAATCAAATACTTAAAGTCCATTTCAAGAAAGAAGTCCCGCGGACAATTATGGAACTAATTTAACAGATGGGGAGATCGGCCAATACATTACATATATCAATTTTTTTATCTAAATATTCGAGTCGCAGTAGTTTATAAAATGAAATTAAATGAACGATATATAATTTCCCTCACAGATTTCCCCACATTTAACCCTGCCAACATTATTACGCGCGCATACAGCGCTGCGTCTGCGGGACTTCTTTCTTGAAATGGACTTTACCAAAGAGTAATTACCAGAATTGTGATATGTTACAAAGACAATATTTTAGTTATGCACTATATAGGTACATTTTCATTATGAACATTCCAACAACAAAAAAAAAAGTATCTTATTTAACGTGTTTGTTATTATAGTTTGTGAATGTGATTAAGTTATTCTTAGACATGACAATTACTTTTAATTATGTTTTATTTTTATCAAATGTTATGTTTTCGTTTTTTTTTTGTTTATTTGTTATGAGAAACGACCTGTTCCATAAGATAATCTTGACTTGTTGGACCTAGAGATTTATTTCAGAAGAGTTTAAGCATAGATGTAATAAAATACATAATATAATATCTAAACTAGCTAGGTATGCGTTTTTACCTGCCGCCGAATCCGCGGGTAATTGCAACTATTTTTTAAGCCTATGTGTTATTTTGATACATAAGCTACATCACTGCCAAGTATCATCAATAAAAAAAAAAAAAATATATATATATATATATATATATATATATATATATATATATATATATATATATATATATATATATATATATATATATATATATATATACATATTTTATTTTTATCATGATTTTCTTTTAATTTGAGATAAATTGCCACATATAGTTGAACAAAGCTGATATAGCAAGTTAAAATGGATCTTAATGTTATAAATATAGTGCCATTAATATCAACAATTACTTATAATGTTTCTTTTTTTATGTTTAGCGTATAGATAAAGCCATGGCAAAGCCATGTCGCCAAGCGATTCGTCGTGTTCCGGCATGATGCCAGGTGAAGCCCGTATAGAAGCAATTAGGTCTAGACAGTTGCCCTGTGTCAATGAGCAGATCCCTATGCATTAGTGTTTCTGCACCGGACACCTAGTCTTGGAGGGTAGCGGGATCCGAAGAAACGGTTCTCCGCTGGCCGACCGCAGGTTGTAGGGGGCCCAAGTAGCGGGTTAGCCACTCGTGAAAGGCTGCCCCGCCGCCTGCGCATAATCCTGGATTGGCTCCAACGTGCCGGTTGGCGACCGGACGAGAGGACCCGTTGGCGATATCCAGGGGCGGCGTCGGGCGTCCCCGCGGTCTCCAAACTAGGCATCCACTAGTGTAGCACCTGATGTTTTTTAGGTTGCTCTTGACACTTAGCCTCGTCTATCTGCTAATTGTTTCTGCCTATTCACAAATCTCACTTTAAATAGCAACCATGAAAAAAAGTCATAAAAGAAACAAGTATATACAGCGGCAGCACTTCCTCTCGCTTAATGTGCACCTTTCTAATATCCGGGGTCTGCACTCTAATATCCTACCAGTCCACCATCACCTTGAGACAGAAAAGCCCCACTTATTTTTCCTTACGGAAACGCAGATTAGATGTCCTGCAGACGCGTCATACCTCGGGTATCCTGGATACCTTCTTGAACATAAGTTCCTACCTAAAGCCGGTACCTGCGTGTATGTTCGCGATGATATCTGTGCTCAACGTCTTCCTTATCTTGAAGATCCAAACTTCTCCGTTCTTTGGCTTATAGTGGAAACTAAATTGGAAAAAATTATTTACGCCAGTGTTTACCGGTCGCACAGCGGTGATGTGGAGACTACTAGGCTCTTCAACTATCTGAGTGAGTCAATAGACGAGGCCCAATTTCGGTTTCCCAGCGCTCAAATCGTCGTTTTAGGGGACTTTAATGCTTCCCACAGCGAATGGTTATTCCCCTTCCTCAAGACAGATCACGCTGGGAGAGAGGCCTTTAACTTCGCAACTTCTTATAACCTCTCCCAGTTGGTCAAAGAGGCAATTCGTATACCGGACATTATAGGCCATACAGCTAACTGCTTGGATCTGTTACTTACTACTGACCCAGACCGCTATACGGTAGAGGTTTCCGCTCCGCTCGGTACCTCCGACCACTGTGTAGTAAAAACTGTCTCAACTTACTCTCCTCCAGACTTCACAACTAAGGGAAAGAGACGAGTTTGGAGATACAAATTAGCGGACTGGGATGAGATGCGTAACTTTTTCTCTTCCTATCCTTGGCGGCAGGTTTGTTTTGCATCCAACGATCCCTCAAACTGTGCGAATTGTGTCACTGATGTTATTCGTCAAGGTATGGAGTTTTTTATCCCCTTTTATGACGTTAACATCGATGCAAAAGCTCGACCCTGGTTCAACGCGGAATGTGCCGCAGCTGAAAAGAGTAAGCAAACTGCATATCGTGCCTGGGTCGATGCTCGAATTCATAAAGCCTCAGATTTAGGTGAAAAAAAGAAAGCATTTAACAAAGCCGCCAAGTCATGCAAAAAATCTCTCAGAAAGGCAAGGTTCCAACACATTCGCCGTATTGGAAACAAACTCTCATCTTATCCTGCTGGTAGTAAGGCTTTTTGGTCGCTTGCGAAAGTAGTTGAGTCAAACTTTTCCCGTTCCTCACTCCCACCACTGTTGAGACCAGATGGATCACTTGCTCATACTGCTAAAGAGAAAGCTGACACATTTGCTACGCTCTTTGCTGATAATTCACGTCTTGATTCCTCGAATATAACACCTCCCTCAATTCCTCACTGTGGCTCAGATATGCCTGCTATACGAATTAGGCAAAGGGATGTTTTGAATGTTGTGCGTGGCCTTGACGTGAACAAAGCAAGTGGACCGGATGGTATTCCAGCAGTGGTCCTAAGGGCGTGCGCACCCGAACTATCTCCTGTTTTAACGCGCTTATTTCGGCTGTCTCTTGAATCAGGAAAAGTTCCTAAGTCCTGGAAGCTTGCAAACGTGCAACCTGTGCCTAAAAAAGGCAGCCGTGCAGACCCCACAAACTATCGACCGATCTCAATAACCTCCATACTTTGCAAGATTATGGAGCGTGTATTGAATTATCGGCTCCTCGCGTACCTTGAGATTAATGACGTTCTTAATGACCGGCAATACGGCTTTCGAAGGAACAGGTCGACTGGCGATCTCTTGGTTCACGCTACACATATTTGGGGAGAAGCCATCGAGAATCACGGGGAGGCACTTGCTGTCTCCCTTGATATATCGAAGGCTTTCGATAAAGTCTGGCACGCTGGCCTCTTAAGTAAGCTTCCTTCATACGGAATACCCCCTGCCCTCTGCACTTGGATAGCCGACTTTCTGAGTGAGCGATACATCCAAGTGGTTATCGACGGATGCATGTCTGATCCCCTGGATGTAAATGCGGGTGTTCCTCAGGGGTCTGTTCTTTCTGCAACGCTTTTCTTATTGCATATTAATGATATGCTTGGGCCTAACATTTTTGGGTACGCTGACGACAGTACCGTTGTTGAAAGATACCTATCTAGTGCAGCAGCGACGAAGGATTCGATATCGTCTGAAAGAAGTGCGATGATTCAGCGCTTAAACAACACATTACAGGTTATATCAGAGTGGGGTGATGTCTAGTAAAATTCAATGCGTCCAAAACACAAGCTTGCTTATTCACAGCGAAAAAGAGTTCACTCCATTTTACTCCAACTTTTCGCGGTGTGCCGATTGAAGTGTCCGACAGTCTGCAGTTGCTTGGTGTCACAGTATCATCGGACCTCAACTTCAAGCAGTTCATCGAATCAAAAGCACAATTGGCTGCAAAAAAGCTCGGCATTTTGGCTAAAGTAAGACGATATTTCACACCTGACCAACTTATATTTTTGGTTTTATGGCATTCAATTGCTTTATAAATATAAATTTATAAAGAATAGAAAAAATTCGATCACGAGGCGGGACTCGAACCCGCATCCTTTCGCGCCATTCCGGGGCGGATGCCTGACCAACTCAGCCACTCGTGACCCGCCAGAGCAATCGAATTTATTCTATTCTTTCAGTTTTTATGTGTCTGAAGGGACACACCGCGCGCCATCTATTGATATGATTAACAACCATTTCAACCAATATGAATTCATATTGGTTTTTATGTGTCTGAAGGGACACACACACCGCGAGACAGACACATCAAACACATAAAAACTGAAATTCGATTGCTCTGGCGGGTCACGAGTGGCTGAGTTGGTCAGGCATCCGCCCCGGAATGGCGCGAAAGGATGCGGGTTCGAGTCCCGCCTCGTGATCGAATTTTTTCTATTCTTTATAAATTTATACCTGACCAACTTCTCAGATTATACCAAGCCCAAGTGCGGTCGTGTGTCGAGTACTGCAGTCATATATGGGCA
Organism: Colias behrii; assembly: GCA_029959065.1. NCBI lineage: Eukaryota > Metazoa > Arthropoda > Insecta > Lepidoptera > Pieridae > Colias > Colias behrii. Next base: position 5,464,511 of record JARWMC010000011.1, on the reverse strand, counting down.
GGTGCTGCCAAAACTCATCTAGGGGCCCTAGATTCGATGGAAAAGCGCGCGAAAAAACTTATAGGAGATCCAAGTCTGCTAAAGAAGAAGCTCCTTACACTTGAGCACCGAAGAAAAATAGCTTGCCTATCGGTCTTCTATAGGCTTCACTTCGGCGAATGCGGATCCGAGTTGCACAGCCTTGTACCGCCTTCTCCTTTCCACTTTAGAACTTCGCGACGAACGGCCGGTTTCCACCCCTTCGTGGTTGACATCCCTCGAGTGCGCACCAAGCGTTATCAAAACACTTTTCTGATCAGAACTGCGAAGGAGTGGAATTCCCTTCCTCCTACTGTGTTTCCCAATGAGTACAATTTGGATTTATTTAAGAAAAGAGTGAATAGGCTATACCTCTCTGATCAGGCATGCTAACCAAGTGGACCGCATCTGCGCTTAACATCAGGCGAGATCGCGGTCAAATGCCTGAACAGTTTTTGAATAAAAAAAAAAAAAAAAAAAAAAAAAATAGATCAAAATGCTTACAAATGTAGTGTATTTTTGTTGTTGATAGATGTTAATAATGTAAATTATTATTAATTAAGTGTTCAAGTATGAGAACTACAAAGCATCATTCATATGTTTTACCTTCTTTCAATGAATTAATTTCTACACAAATATGTACTTTAACAAACAGTATTTAATATATTATTTAAAAGTATATGTAGACAATAGATAGAAATACTTGACTATTGTATAATAATTTGCAATCTTAACTGTGATTAAAAATATGTATCCACTTTAACCCATTGAGCCCCGAACGGCCCGATCGGTCCACGACACAATAGATTTTCTATTGTGTCTGTGATTCCGGGGCCTGAGTTATTACTAGGTCAAATTTGGATTTTATCATCCAATCAATAAATCCATCGTTAAATGTAGACAATGTAATGATCTGGTCAAATTGATTTGCCCACATCATGAAGTGAGCAAATCTACGGTATGGTCATATGTGCGTAATATTATATTTAATATTTTTCTTGACTTGTAATCATAAATAATGTATAATTTATTTAATTATAATTAAAGCAATACTCAGCTCTCTATTCTTGTCATTGATTTATTCATCAATTAATAAAAATAATCAGTGATTTTATTTCAAGGCAATCAACTATTTTATTGTATAAACTATAAGACTAAAAAAAAGCTTGCAATGTATTCTAATCATATGTTTATATGTTTTAACAAAATAAACGGCCAATCATTTTAATATTTCTATAAATTGTGTGGTATATTTAAAGGGTTAAAGGTTAAAGGGTTTTTAGCTGTGGAGTAATTATAAGGGTGATGTGATGAAAATAAAAACTTAAAACATACAAACTATTTTATTTGAGTAATTCGATATTCAATTAACAATTGTGTATTGAAGCTGCGCACTTTTCATATCATCAGAGGTACGCTGAACAATTTCAATGTATGAATCGACAAGTTTTTGTAAGTCTTCATATACCTGAAAAGATAAAATTTATTTAATTTTTAAATCAGTAAACGAGCATGCAAATGCAAAGATTTCATTGCCTGTTGACATGTTTTTAAGAAAAACTATCACCTATGTACCACCTAGGTTCATCTATACTTATAATAAATCTGTAGAGAGGCCAATTCTGTACATGAAATATATTTAAAAAAAAACTATGAAGGGGTGATAAGGGATCGCTACTGATGCCAAAAATGCAATCAGTAAAATTTTTGTCTGTCTGTCTGTCTGTCTGTCTGTCTGTCTGTATATTCGTTATAGAAACAAAAACTACACGACGGATTTTAACCAAATTTGGCACAATTATTCTTCATACTCCTGGGCAGGTTATAGTAAAAGAATCATGTAAATCGGTGTAGAAACACCAAAGTTATACATGAAATACGCTATAAGTCATCGCGCGTGAATACAGAATCATGCCATAAGGATTATTTTTGTGTATCAGTTGCCGCGTTCGACGCGCTTCGCGGCGGGAGCTATAAAAAGGCGGCGGGTCTGCACCCGTTTCGCGTTGTCACGGCATCACGTGTGAACGGCTGAATCGATTTCGATAATTCTTTTCTATTATATTCATTGAAGTACGAGGATGGTTCTTATGTAGAGAAAACGTAAATATGTACCACGGGCGAAGCCGGGGCGGACCGCTAGTATTAAATAAACAGTAATACCGCCATTTTAAGGAATTTATAACAATTGGAGTGACATATTATGCACATTTTCACTCATTTCACTTTAGCGTCATGTAGTTTTTAGGTAATATGTGAAAGACATTTTCACGAAAGTGGGATAATGAATTTAGTATTTAATAATTTTTAGTATTTTCACCACTCGCTGCTTGCGTAATTGTTAAGATACATAAATAATTGTTATTTTAACTGATATACAAGCTAAACAAAACCGATAAACTAAGCTACTACGAGTGTGTCACCTCTCTGGAGGGCTGGTGGTGCTTGTGTTGGCGCAGCTCGGCCAGCAGCAGGTCGGCGAGCGCGAGCGGCGCGGCGGCGGGCGGCGCGCCGGGCCGCAGCGCCACCAGTGCGGAGCGCAGCGCGCCGCAGCACGCCGAGCCCGCCTCCACCACGCGCCCGCCGCGCAGCAGCGTGCGCGCGCAGCCCGCGCCGTCCAGCTCCTGCAACGTGATACACTTATTAAATCATACCATAACACAAGCGAAAGCTTAAGGGATCAGAAATATTTATTTATACTTGACACACTGTTATATTAACCTAACTGCTCGCCAATGATAAATATTTCGATGATACCTATAAACAAAATCTTACTATCAAAACTTGATATAAGTAGTTTCACTGTGCATGATGTGCTCAATAAATTAGGGATTACCTACACTGCAAATTCCAGTTTGTAAACTGAAAAATATTTATTTGGTTAAGATTTTTTCTTTAGCTGTGTACGGACAGCGTGCATGTGCGTGCGTGATAGGTAGGGGTCGCGCACGCCCCAGTTCACAGTATTTGGACGTTAAAATGAATAGACACGATGAACACGAGAAGTTCAATAATGAAGATGTCGATGCCATGGCGGATGATTACTAACTCGCGGCGCTCCATACAGGAGCTATACGCATATATCCGATGTACGCGTGGACAGCCGCGTACCACAGGAACGCGCTCTCCATACGCAGCTTTCTTCAGCTCCATAATCATTACAAAAAGAAAGTCAGACAGACAAATATTTTAATTTTTTTCTCATTTCTCTCTCTATCTCAACACTCTTCATCTAGAACAGCTTTGAGAACTTATAACAGCTTAGCTCAAAATGGGAATCAATTTATTCCAACGTGTATGAATTAATTATCTAAAACATATACACAATCAAATGCAATTTTATATTACCATAAATCGTTGTAGGAACCAGCGCGGCAAAAATTGACCCGTACTAATTATCCTCTTTGTAACTGCTAAAAGTGTTTCTCGATCTGCGTCTTTTAAGTATGGGTACAAATGATCGAAATCGATATTTTCAGATCCTGAAAAAAGAGATGTATCCGTAAATGAAAAAGATAAACAGTTAACAGATATTATCATATTACAGATAAGTACTATTTTTTTTTTCTTACTTTGTAAAGCTTTCTGAACTGGATCTAGAGATTCTGGATCTTCTTTACGTAGTTCAGCAGCTAAATCATCTGGACCAATAACCTGCAAAATAAAAGTTGATCGGGATATTTAGGACGAGTTAAATTGAATTTCACAGTAGTTGTTTTAGTTATTTATTGCACCGCATAAAGAAAAAAGAAATGTTATCAAGTAGAGCATTGCATTGCAGAGCATTTTACGGATGCAAATAATTATGATTATTCATTATATACACAATATTTTTTCTTATAATTATGCTAATACAGATACAATTCGCGATGTTTCTGAACATGATTATTTATTAGAAATTAGTTAAGAATTAACAAGTGGAACAAGAGGAGAGAGAAAACATTTCATTACATAATATTACAACGAAAACGCAGACACCCAATCAATACAGGTATACTTGAACATTTATCATAGAGACACAATGGTCTAAGATCCGAATATAGGTCGACCTGTAGCGGCGTGATAATAGAATGAGACCAATTTTATAATAAATGTAGTCTATTAAAAAATCTATTAAAGATGGGTTGACTGAAAAAATCCTGGACAGGACATTTTAATTAATTTTTAAAAAAATATTTTTTTTAATTAATTGCAGTACTTATCAAGATAATAAAAAAAAATTATAATAGACTTGAAGTATGAAACCTACAGAATGTGCAGTCATAGGGTTTTCTAATATTTACCTGGACAAACTGCTAGGTTGGCAGGTATAAACAGGCATATCCGTACCAGTTACTTTCACTTGATGGGATGATAGAAAAAAAAAATATATATCAGCATGAGCGCTGTTTTATAACAAAATTGTTTATTGTCTCAACACTGCATAATTAAAAAAATTAAAAGATTTTTTTAATAATTAACTAAAAATATCCTGTCCAGGATTTTTTCAGTCAACCCATCTTTAATAGATTTTTTAATAGACTACATTTATTATAAAATTGGTCTCATTCTATTATCACGCCGCTACAGGTCGACCTATATTCGGATCTTAGACCACAGATATACCTGTGTGGCCGCGAGGTTGGGCGCGGTGGGTCGTGCAAGGAAGGCGTGCTCCGGTCTCGCGAGCCGCAGGCACGTGAGCGCCGCGGCGAGGTAGCGCCGCCGCAGCGGGGACCCGCCGCGCTCTGCGCCGCACCGCGTCGCGCGCTCGTACATTACCGCGGCCGCTGGGGGCGTATACAACATTTATATTGAGTTTTGTACTACACATGTGATTTGGTGGAAGTATACATTTTAACGCCAACATAATGTGGAAGTAATAAACAAATAATATGATGGTCTATTGCTTAATTGTTATGTATGCGTGCTTTTATAATATTGTGTACGTGACGGACGTACGGAAGGTATTGATAAAAACAATAATCCAAATTTCATTTACTTTGGTGGTACAGTCTACAGATTGTAATTAATTACAGTAGAACCTCGATAAGTTAAAGTCCAAGGGAAACACAAAATATTTTAAGTTATAGAGGTTTTAAGTTATCAAGGGTCTATCAATTTTTCACTGCTTCTATAGCTTTTAATTTATCAGCGTAGGTGAGGGTTGTTAGTTTTCTTTTTGGACTCATTTTAAGCCAGTTTTATCACACAGTAAGTAAAGCGATGTTTCCAGGACAACGATCAAAAACTTATGATGCAAGTAAGTCGTTGTCATAAAGCTAAGCGCCGCAAAGCTTTGAAGAATTTCGATAAAGCAAACAATAGGTAATGTACTGTTTACGTTAACAATACATAGTAAACACGTGCAAGCAATAAATACCGAAACCTTTTGTTTTGACACTCTTTCAAAATGACTCATTGACAAATATGTTATAGAGGTTGTGGAAACATTTCTTTAAGTTAGTGAGGGCCAATACAGAGATTATTTATTTAAGTTATAGAGGTTGCGTATTTTAAGTTAAAGAGGTTTTGGGCTCTGATGGGAAGGGAACATATTATTTTTTGAAGTTACAGAGGTTTTTATGTTATCGAGGTTTAAGTTATCGAGGTTCTACTGTATTTTTATTAGCGTAGCGATCCATGTTATGCAAAAAATGGATAATATTACTATACACCACAAAAATATTGATAATACTAAGCAAAACATACACTACCTATGCATTTAGAAGTATAGTCTCATTTAAACTCCCCTACCTTTGCGATAATGATGGCGGGACACGTTCAGTGCGTACAAGAAGTCGTAGTAAGGATTGTCAGCATGCGCATCGTGCAGCTTGGCGCGCGCGGCCGCCGCTTTCTCCGCTTCCTCGCTCAGCGCACTGCACCGCACTAGCGCGCCCAGTTCTTTGCGCTCCGCTGTAAAACGTAACCTTACTAAATTTTTCCTTAATTAAATTAAAAGCACAAATGTATTTGTTTGTTAGTCATCTTCGGTCACAATAGAGCGATTGTGTGATTTAAAAATAAATTACACTGGCATATTAAAGAAATAATAAAATCTTTATAATAATAAAACACTGGCATATATTTTCTTATTCTGTTTTTTACTTTGTTTGAATAATGTTCTCAATAAATACAATATGCATACCTACAAGCAAACAATATAGCATACAACATACCAAGTGTAGTGAGCAGCGTGGCGGCGGCGGCTTGTCGCGCGTGCGGCGCCGGGTTTGCAGCCGCCGCACTCAGCGCGCGCTCCGTGCGCCCGCCAGACAGGTGCCACTTGAACACCACCCATTGGAACATCGCCTGCACAATACGAGATGTTAAATAACACATTACAATATGCACACATAACATTTTATTATTATAATACCTATTTGAAAAGTGACAACTTACCAAATTTGGATCATCTTTGTCAGCGATCGAAATTGCTGTTTCTGCTAAACGCACGACACATGCGCCGGCGTCGTGAATTTCGAACAATTTAATTACCTGAAACCAAATGTCATTATAATATTTTCACTGTTATTTACGTAACTTTTATATTACAGAACCCTTGTGCCGAACCTTGCCTTAATTAAAATAGCTTGTGGAGAATTTGTGGTCAATAATCTTACTCACTTTCATATAATAAAGCACGAGCGCGTGGTGATGCGCTAGTCGGTCGCGCGGTTCTGCCACGAGCTGCCGCAGGAATGGCTCCGAGCTCACGCCCTTTGCGGCGCGACAGAATGCTGTGTATGCGCCCTCTGCGTCCTCTAACTCCAATAGCGATAACCCAAGGATGAATTGACCTGTAAAAAAAATTAAAATTAAATTTGCTCAATTTATACAAGTCCTTTTTATGCCCTATTTAATGATTAAGATTGTACAGATAAATACAAAACACTAAGGGTCTATATATTTTAGTGATTTTTTTGTTATTAACTCTATTATATTATTTCAAAATTGATTAATTAAAACTCACTCAATTAATGGTATGCAAAATATAAGGAAAACAGAAATAGCTGGAAGAACAAAAAATGAAAATATAATATCCATAAGTGTAATAACTTACGTGAGCATGAGTTCCACTCGCACCATGGTTCCAACATATTGACGTAGTTCTGCACGAGTCGCGGTTGGTTGATAGAAGCCAACCACCAACCGAATTCAAATCCACCACTCACTGCCCAACTGATTTTTATGTTAAGTATTATTGTTCTGTTGTCTAAAATATATCTACTAAAAATATAAATATTGCGATCTTACCCGCTTTTACTGTTTACATTAATATTAATATTTTTTTTTTGTTAAGTGAAAATTCTTTAGGCTCGTTGAGAGTAAAATTTTAAGGTCACATAATGGCAATACTGTCACATCATGAAATAAGGCGACGATTTAGCTATCTTTGAATCTTGTAAAAGAAGATTCACGTCTGACACATGTGCTCGGTACACAAACTCTTTTTTGTTTGTGCAAGTTAACACAACAAACTCTTAACATCGTTACATCTTACATAACACGACGCGTCAGCTCAATCACATTTGAAACCCTCGAACCGCACGTAGAATGTTTCACTTCAATTACGAACTAGTCACGTATAAAGGATACAGCTGATGCGCGAGGTGGTACGCGAGCAGCGGCAGCGCGCGGTGCCAGGCGGTGTGCGCGTGCGCGGCGGCGAGGTGCGCGCGAGCCCTGGCCCCGCCCGCGCCCGCCGCGTACGCCGCCACCGCGCCCGCGCCCTCCGCGCCCGCGCCCGCCGCGCCCGCGCCCTCCGCGCCCGCGCCCGCCGCGCCCGCCTCCACCGCGGACCCGCCCAGCGCGCTCAGCGCGAGCCGGAACGTCTCCGAAGAGCCCGATGAACTGTGTTTAGTTATCTAATTAGTTATGTATTTTTTGTGAGTTACGCTACAGATAATAAATACGTTTATTTAAACAACATGGATGACTAACAAATGGCAAGCTTAATAAACACAATACTGTACGTTAAAAAAACAAAATCAACTTAACTACTATTTTTTTACATCACACAGCATGTAAAATTGCATACAAATTATCAAACAAGCAGCACAACCACAAGGGAACAGTGAACAGGTACCTACTACAGGAAGCGCAGTCCATCTTATATCATATGTGAATAGGCACCTTCTAGGTAAACATGTTCCAACTTAGGACGCGTTGTCACTTACCATCAGGTGAAACAGCGGCCAAATGTTTACCTATTCATGAATAAAAAAAAAAAAAAAAAATCTTAGGCGATTTATTAGCTTACCATCAAGTGAGATAGTAGTCAACCGCTTTCCTACTTGTACTTTGTACAAAAAAAAAATATAAAAAAAAATACTTGTGTTGCAGCACGGCGGCCCGCAGCCACAGCAGCGCGCGGTACGCCTGCCAGTGCACGGCGCAGTGCCCCGCGCCGGGCACGCCGCCCGCGCCGCGCACCGCGCCCAGCGCCGCCAGCGCGCCGCGCACCACGCGACACCTGACAACATTAACTTCACATTTTTACACGGAATTAAATTAATTATTGAAGACGTTTATTATAGTAACAGTACGATTCACGAAAGATGACCACAAATGGCGGCCGTCTACGCACGTACACTCATGAAGAAAAGACTTAAGACAAAGTAATATTTTAATGTTGGTTAAATAATTTGTGTAATGTTGTAAACGTTGGTTATGCAAAACCAAAAGTCTTTTCTTCATGAGTGTACGTGCGCAGACGGCAGCCATTTGTGGTCATCTTTCGTGAATCGTACTGTACCTATACCTATAGAATATAAAAAAAGCAAAACAAACTTTGTATCGGTATCATAAAATATATCAGTATGTATCTGATACATTACGATATGTTTAATGATATATCATGGTTGGTGTGTATCGCGATACGCTAATTATATATTATTAATCAGTATTACAGTACTCCCAAACTGATAATGCGCATAGAAAAATTCGTCACTGTTCGGCAACTGTCATATTCCCCGAGCTTCCGAAGATGATATGTATATAGAGTGGTTAAATGTATTTTCTTCATGCATAGTTTATTAGAATTATGAGTTTTATTGTGATTTTATGGTAAAAGAGATAAGTAACGAAATTTGTTTCGATAATTCAATGTAAGTTAAAAGCAAGGATAAGCCACACGATTGCGAATATATATTTGTTGTATTGATTTACTCGGAAAATTCTATACTTAGAACTATTAAAGTGTCTTACTGAAGCTGGCGTAATGATGGATGTATGGAAGGTTAAAATAAGACAAAGTTTATATTTAAAAAAATTATTTTCAAACACTGGTTTACATTTTAATTGTAGAAATCTAATCATTAAAATCTCAGTCCAAAGGATTTACAGAATCAGGGATATTATCTCTATTTCTGATATCGTAGAATGATCAGAATTTTCATTATGCTCTTATTAATTTTCACTTTCCCCACTGCTATCTGCTACCTGTGTAAATAATCATTTTATCGGAAAATTCAACTTTGAAACAAAACTAAGAAGGGTATGTAACAGCAGCTCTATATAATTCCATACAGAGATAATACGTGCGGTCACCACCAATATATAAAGACGACTGACGGATTTTTGAATTTTTTGACTGACAGGCTACCGTCACCTATCGCTCGAATTGTTTTCGATTGTGTATGACTCTGAATTGACTCCTATTTCTTTTGAACAAGGTGCAAGATGCAAGTGCATTGTTTAGGGCACTTACGATTCAATGATTCGGCTTGATTCGGGTGTTTCTGGAAATACGATAATTAGCGAAGATCTGCATGCGCATTATTAGTTTTGGAGTACTGTAATAAGTATTAACAATAACAACTTTTATTATTGTTTAATACTTCTCTTATTAAACAATAAGAAAAGCTTTGTCAATTTAAAGTAAGTGTTTTCGAAATTTACATTTCAACATTTGCTAACTTAATTCCCTGTTAGTTTTAATAAAATCAACCAGAGAACGGAATATTCATACTAAATTCTTATATGGACAGTCTAGTCTAAAAATAATCTTGTTCAGTATACCGCTGTTCCCGTCTCGATATCTTGATCATAATGTGTACTAGGATCATGTACTTACCTCATTTCAGCCATTTGTCGAATTGCTTCAGTCACAATAGATACCCCAAGATCACTTGCAAATAAATTGTCGTATTCGCTTGTATCTTCATCATCACCTAAAACGATTGAAGAAAAAAAATGTATGTTTTAACTTTGTCGTGTGTGTAATTTTTACTTTCAAACGTGCAACAATAACCTACTTTTCGAAGTATCAATTTCCGGTACATCTAATCTTAAAGCATCATTCAATTCCAAGACAGCATTTTGTAAATCTTTAATAGGCTCCAAAATTGAAGTCAGCTCATCAACTTGCTGTGGTGTTAAGCTCTGAAAATATATCCATTTATTAGAAACATGCAATAATAAACCATTTTATTTGTTCAATAAAGGTGGATCGTAAAAAATCAGTATGAAGTATATAGTTACGTTAATAAGTACGCAGTGCATCTTTTACGTTTTGCATGTGCAAGTCGATTTTGTTTTGTTTTTTATAAACAATGGAGAAGCGCTTGACCCCGATCTTATGTGCCAATATACAGGGTGTAATTGTTAAGTGTGCACAGGCGATTATTCCGTAATCATTACAGATATCAAAAAACTTTAAACTGATATTGAAAGTACTATACCTAATTAGTAAAATGACAATAATAACTTTTTAAAAATAAAACGAGAAATACCAAAAAAAATACATCAAACACTCCCATACATTTAGTATGAAATATGACTATTTCAAACATTTAATATGAAAGGTTTTGCTTTTTTATTCGATTTTGTGCTTTAATTACATCGCAAATGTTAATGAAAATTCACTTAGAAACTATAAATAGAGCTCGATTGGAATACAATGGTATTCCAAAACGAGGATGTCATTTCGAACATTTGCTTTGAATACAAAATGTATGGAAAATAAAATGTATGGGAGAGTTTCATGTAACATTTTTGGATATTTTTCGTGTTATTTTTAAAAAGTTCTTATTTTCATTTTACTCATTAGGTATAGTCCTTTCAATATCAGTTTTAAAGTTTTTTGATATCTGTAATAGTTACGGAATAATCGTCTGTGCACACTTAACGATTACACCCGGTATATTTCGCGATGTGTGTGGATGTCCGTGCGTATTGTTGGTCACATACGGGCGCGGGGTCGGCGGGCGCGGCGGCGAGCAGCAGGTGCAGCAGGCGCGGCAGCAGGCGGTGCTGCGGCGCGGCGCACGCGAACAGGCGCCGCTCGAGCTCGGCCGCGCCCGCCGCGCTGGCCGCGCGCTCCCACCGCGCGCCCGCCGCCACCACGCGCATCGCGTCCGCTGACAGCTCGCACTCGCCTACCTCTACATTATAACACGAATATAATTCAATCAATAATTATGAATTAGAAAGAAATAAGAATTTATTGTCATGGACAAGAAAAACCACATATAAATCAGTAAAAACAAATCTTACATAACTAAAATAAGAAAGTAATTTATGGAATCTACGTACAAAAATCGTAAAAATGTGCTACTCGTTAGTTGCTGATAAAATCAGGAGGATATTAGGAGTTACATATAATAAACTTAATAGTGTCACAAAAAAAAGACACCATTCCAACATAAAGAGACTGCATGTTCTACATCCTGTACAACTTCTATTACTACAATTTTATCCCATTTCAATCATTTAATTTTTTTATTACTTTTCTATCTACATAACTATATATATTTACATATATGCCCAAGTAACCTACCATCAGGTATGGATATATCTGGAGAGAGCATCATCCGTTCCAGCGGCTCGAGCTCTCGCACCAGCGACACTCCCGAGCGGCGCACTACCGCACACCACCAGCCATTCTCACTTTCGCTATTCTAATAAAACACATTTAAACCTTAGCATAAGCATTGTTAACAGTTTGTAAGCTAATAAATTCAAAGGATAAAACAACATATTTAGGGCTGATTTTTCAATCCTTGGTTAAAACTTATTCGTTGAATAATGTATAAAACTACCATTTTAAAAACGTATTCTAATTGCCCGTATTTGACAGTTTACGTGACATTTTAATATTATCGTTTAATACTTTATTGGACGGATAAGTTTTATCCAAGCATTGAAAAATCGGCCCTTAATTAAATTGATAGAAAAATTATAGTAATCTACAACCCAAGTTTTATTCTACTTAACAGAACTGCACCATACTTAATAAATTTAAAACTTTACAACATGTAATGAAATAGAGGTGTTTCTTTTTAGATTCCTAATTTTAACTTACATGTTTAGTAACCATTAAACCTAATGGCTTTTGCAATCCCTCCATATACTGCATACACCAACTGTAGAGGTCTGACCAACATCTATAAAGAAACAGAAAATAGAATAAATAAATTTATCATTAAGTGATTACTAAATTTTTGCAGGTTATCATTCATATTGTTATTACTGGCATCTGGCATTCAGGCTAACACCGAATTATCAAATCCAAACCTCCTTATTTTTGTGATAAGATTTATGTTTTTTATTTGAAAAAACCAACAAAACAAAAGAAACAAGCAATAGCTAATTACGTACTTATGCAAGAGATGCGAGTGGTCCGGTGCCGCGGCCCTCGCGGTGAGATTGCGTAGACGCGCTTGCACTGCGTTCACACAAGCTTCACCCAAATCTGTCTCGATCACTTGCTCATTGCCACCCCATGTGCGGCGATAGATCTGGTATGTAACGAAAAATAAAGGAAAAAAAAACGAGTGGCTGAGTTGGTCAGGCATCCGCCCCGGAATGGCGCGAAAGGATGCGGGTTCGAGTCCCGCCTCGTGATCGAATTTTTTCTATTCTTTATAAATTTATATTTATAAAGCATTTGAATGCCATAAAACCAAAAATATAAATTCAACAAAAAAGGTCGTGTTCCATCGTTACAATATTGTATTCACTGAAAAGTGCTTCATATTGGTTGAAATGGTTGTTAATCATCTCAATAGATGGCGCACGGTGTGTCCCTTCAGACACATAAAACTGAAAGAATAGAATAAATTCGATTGCTCTGGCGGGTCTCGAGTGGCTGAGTTGGTCAGGCATCCGCCCCGGAATGGCGCGAAAGGATGCGGGTTCGAGTCCCGCCTCGTGATCGAATTTTTTCTATTCTTTATAAATTTATAAATTTATAAAATAAAGGTTCTTAAAAGACTTTCTTGAAGAATTTGTTATTGTTAATTTAATACAACATAAATTGTAAACAAAGCCAAAATATCTCTACTTTTACTTTGTCAATTGTTATTACTAAAATATTTCAAAAATTAAAACATTTCAATTAAGTAGTAGAAAATAAGGCTAATGTTTTCGTTCATGCAGAAATAATAGACGCAATTTGACTCAAATAAAAGATCTAAGGAACTTTAATATATTTCATACACAATAGATATTTTAATAGTAAATAAATTAGTTATTATTATCACCTTTCTATCCAAGCTCTCAGGATGGGGAAATATTAATCTATGAACTGATGATACTGTAGCAGCCAAAATTACAATTTGTTGTTAGGGAATGTTTTCGTTCATGTAGAAACACTAGACGCAATATGTAAACACTTACCACAAGAGCCTTCTTAATAACACAAGAAGGGAATAGACCAGGGGCCAACAAGCGATCGCGATATTGTTGATGTGATGATAATTGGGGTAGAGGAGACAGGGGCTCTTTGGTTGCTACTGCACGCCATGATACTTCGGGACCTATGGCGCTACCTGTGGAAATAAAATGCATATATTTGAGGCAATATGGTAATGTATGTGGAACATTCAACACATGAAAAAAAATTTAAATCATAAACAATTTATTATGAACTTAAAACTACCATTTACAAAGTTTTTTTTTTTATGTTCCCAAGAAATCTAAGTACAATAATTGAAATTTGAAGTTTATACTTGGCATTGCAGAATGAAATCAAATCCATGTAACATTTTACTTACTTGTTATCACAGCATCTCCATCTGGTTGTGACCACAATGCCCAAATTACATGACTGTTATCACCATATCCAATAGTATAATCAAGGAGGTCCAACTGAAATTATTCAAATGTAAATGACATACATATTATGGAAAATTATAACATTAGAATTTAGAAGCAAGATCAATTAAAATATCTAAAAAGTACCTGGGGCCCAAAAATGTGACAAATTTGTGAGAATTTAACACCTGCAGCTCCTGCATCATGCATCTTCATAACAATGAATTCAGACTCATTTGGGAATGATAAGTATGCTACTAATATTGTGCTTCCATCTAAGCCAATTGTACTTTGAAGCATATGGCCATGTGCTGCAATGGGAAATCACATAATAAATAATAGAGACCAATATTATTTTTGAATAAAAATAGAAATAATATTACATAAATGAGTTTACATTTTTATACATATTATGCATAGTAATAATTATATTACCAATAAGTATGAATCAATTATTTTGAAAATATTTATACTAACGTGGTGGCTTTGGTTTAGCCAATGTCTGTGACAGAGGAGCAGACACTGAAATTGGGGCTCCACCCTCATCAAAATGCCAAGCTCGCAAACATGTATCTCCGCATATTACTATTGCTAGTCCATTTGTGAGCACAACTCCATAAGTCTCTACACCATCTGTGTTAGTTTTCCCTCTATAATAAATAATAACACAGGCTTTATGAGCAATTTTTGACATCATTTTTAATAGTATTATATTTACAAACACAATTATTTTAGTAACCAAATTTGAATCTATACTAATATTATAAAGCTGAAGAGTTTATTTGTTTTAACGCGCTAATCTGTGGAACTTGTGGTCAGATTTGAATAATTCTTTCGGTGTTAGATAGCCCATTTATCGAGGAAGGCTTAATATATCATCTCGCTAAGGCCAACAGGAGCAGAGCACTGCGGGTAAAACCGTGGAGCACAGCTAGTAGTGGATAAATCCTAATAATATTTTTAGATTAATACTGCTATTAAAACAATTTAGTACCTTAAAGCACCAGTAAGTCCAGAAAGAAATCTTGGTACATTTGATTCTCTCTTCAAAACAGTGGTGACAGCTGCACCTGTTACTGGCAGCTTCACAAGTAACAAGCCTCCTTCTCCACCATAACCAAATGCCAAAGCAAAAACTGCCTCTCCATTGTCTCTTAATATGGATGCACAGGAATGAGCTACACCCGTATCTAAAAGTAAGTCATTTTTATTAGTATTAATAATTTTGCTTTTGCATTTTTAATTAATTTGCTCAAAATATAAATAAAGATTGTACTCACTAGAAATAGAATACTGATTGAGAATATAATAATTATTTGGATTATTAACAGCACTTGTATCATAAAATATTGAAGTGGTTGTATTGCTTAGGGATCCAAAAGTAGACTGAAATAAAAAATATAACTTTAATATATTTCACACAATAGCTATTTAAATAGTAAATAATTTAGTTATATTATTATCACCTTTCTATCCAAGCTCTCAGGATGGGGAAATATTAATCTATGAACTGATGATACTGTGGCAGCCAAAATTACAATTTGTTGAGATGAAGTTCTTTCATAGAAAGTTATATTATTCAACGGTGGAGTCACAGGAGCAACTTTACATCTTAAATTACATGCTGACACATTAACATCCAATGAGGCTTCTGTAAATTCTATGGAATCTGATGTAGTTTGCCTAAAATAAAAAATCATGTCTTGATCTGTCTTAATCACTGGGGATGAAAGAAATTCATTACTTATTTGAAGTAAAATCATACCAGTAAATAAATCTATTCCGTGTACTAGCTTTATCAGAGTCCTTGTACCAATAACCACCGGCTTTATGTGGTAACTTTATATCTTGTAGGGTACTATGAGTACCACCTGTGGGCAATGAAGAGGTTACAATAATATTAACAAAAGATAAAATACACTCCCGATGAACCATAATTAAAAAAACAAACCTGTATTAAGAACAATTTCTTTCCATTTTTCGAGTAGATTATGGTTTGGAGTTATTTCTTTAAATGTTACCGGTATCGCATCTGCAAACTCCATTTTAACAGATATATAATTTTAGACCTAGATAACTTTGACGGTGAATGAATAACAAATGTGATTTTATAAGTATTAAGGAAATAAAACGTTATAATCAGACAAAAATCACCGGTTAAGCATAAAATAAATCATCCGAACAACACACATGAAAACAGTAGATTTTAAAAAAGGTGAATGACAATTTAATGACAATCAAAGATGACAAGTGACAACTGACATGACATTTTGATTATCTATAGAATAAAGACTTAGGCCGAGATTCACAGATCGCACTTTAACTTTACTTTGATGGAAAGATCTACTTTCACAGAAAAATATATTTCTTAGTCGTGTCAAGCTCATCTTTACTTTCCGAAAACTATACTTTACTTAGTAAAGGCTAAGGAGTCGATAATCATGACTTTGGTCTCAAAGTAAACTTTACATGACTATGCGTATAAATCATGTAGGCCTTCATTTTAAACTAATTTCCTAGAACAGAAACGCATTTTAATATGGTTGGGTTATAGCTCGAAACGTCATGTCGATTTGAGTGACATTTTTTTGTTGATTTGTTGATCGTTGCATTGCTTCGTTTGTCTTATAACATTATAATATTTTTCTGACGAATTTTGCTGTGGCTACCGGTTTTTGATATTTCTACAACAATCTTCCCGACCCTGGCTTGTTATAACGGATTTGAAACTGCTACCTGACTGAGAATTATTATTGCAAATCCACGTAATACCTACATTGTGTTTTTTTTTCTAATCAATTAATTTTTGATATAAAATAATAATTTTATTATTATATGTTTATGGAAATATAACTTAATTCAATTATATGTTCTCAAAAACATAAATTATGCGTATAATGTAACAGTCACACGTCTTTCCCTGTACCTACTTTACTTTGAGGCCGTACTTTTCTAAGGAAAGTCAAGCAATTGTCTCTGATATTAAATATGTTGAAAGTAAACTTCGGTCATACAAAGTTTACTTTATGAAGACTCTTTTGCGGTAAAGTAAAGTCACGACTGTGAATCTGGGCCTCATTCTTCCGTTTGTATTGCAACCTACAAAATTTGTAATTTGTAACGACAAAACTTAAACTTAAAACTTAAGCTTTTTTTCAAAGGTCACTTGCTCTGTGATACATACGAGCGTAGACAGATCTACGCATACGAGTGTGAATAGATTCTGTGTTGAGATATAATATAGCTATATATATAATATAGATATAGATAGGTAGCTAACATTAATCTGTATGAAATATTATCTATAAAATATTTTTCATCTGTGTTATTTCTGTGCATTGTAGGTTGAGTGACAGCGTCATTTGTAATTTTTTGTAATCTACTTTTGGGGCAATTTTAGGGTTATTTTTAATTTTTAGGGCATTACAGTTGGTATAATTATAAGTTACTTTGTCTTGAGAAAAATAAATCTATTTAGGAATAGCGCTATTTCATTTTTTTTCTAAACAAGATGTGGATTTTAAAACTGGATACATATTTATAGGTTTGTACTTTATTTCATTGATTTTTAACTAAAACATTTATATTTGAATATACAAAATATATATGAAGATTATATGATATAAATCTCATTTTCAATACTGTTTCAGTATATTCAGTTTCCAACGTTTCACTTAAAAATATGTTTAAAATCATTCATCATTACAAATTATCATTTGCGTATTATAAGCAAAACTATTTTTTCTGAGTCCTGATCAAAATATGAAGATCAATTTAAATACCAGAAATAAAAGTCGTTAATTATTAGAAAAATAGTTTTCAGCTTGGCATTAAATAAACTCGAATTGTTATATTATTTTTTGCGTCAATATTATTTGAATCTCGTCGTCAGATTATTTCAAAGTGATTTAGATAATTACTTTACATACCATGGATGATAATAATAATAACAGTAATAAGTTTTTCATCACGAAAAAGAAAGCTGTACCAAATCCAGGATATAAAATAATCATGTAACAAAGACTTAACAGACAAATAAATATACATAATATTGATATGAATTTGCCTAAATTTCCTTCATGTTTCTCATATTGTAATACATAATATTATAATTGAAAGTATTTATAGAGTAATTTTGAAAAGATGTAATGTTGATTAAAATAATTAAGCAGTAATCAATGTCTGCTTGTACCTACACATATATGCTCATAGCGTTTTAGGTAATTTGGTTTATGACTGATATGTGTTAAAATTGTACAGTAATTAAAAAAATCTTTATAAAAAATCTTTATATTAATATTATCAGCGGCAAAGTGGCGGGTTGTGAGCACGGAGCTAGTGGAGCCTCCGGGGGTGGGCGGACGGCCGACACCATACGCCGCGTGAAGGTGAAGATGTCATCGGTGTCAGCACAGGGCGTCGTGGAGCGCGCCTCCGCAGAACTGTCGCGGCGGATCACCGGCCTCGGACTGCGCGGCAGGAAGAGATCACCTGGCGTCGTGGAACGAGTTGCAAACGCACTATGCGGCCCTGCCACCTCCGCTCCCAGAATACCGCGCAGACGCCGACCCGCACCCCGGCCGCTCATCTGGAGTCAGTTTATTTTAGAAGAAAGATTTCTAGAAAAATTTTTCCTTTACTTTAACTCTAACGATAGGAGAACGCTTGCTCAAGTTTGCACTAAATGGAGAGATATACTGTATTCATCTACCCGCTGGTGGACCGGTCTTGTGGCAGTTGTAGATTTGCGTGAAAGTAGATCTGAATCAGAATGTTGCATGCAAAGATTTTATAATTCAATTGTGAGAAGAGGTATTCGAGGTTTGGTTCTCATAGCAGCTTCAGATGATGATATCAATGAATTCATTCGAATATTTCCACTATCATCTAACCATGTTAATGCTTTGAGCTTGAAGGGCTGCACAGTAACAGACAGGGGCTTGGAATCAGTTCTGGATCATTTAGAGGTGTGTATACATTTAATCAAACTAATTAACATCATAATATATCATACAGCTTATTCTAACAAGAATGTTTAATTTTTAGGTTCTTTTTGAACTAGAACTAACTGGCTGTAATGAAATAACTGAAGCTGGTATATGGGCATGTTTAACACCAAGGATTGTTTCACTCACACTTACTGACTGCATTAACATTGCTGATGAAGCTGTAAGTTTTCAGACAAATTTGGTATTTTGGAAGTATTTATCAAATGTTATGATTCCAAGTTCTCAAAAAGACAAGTTAAATTCATAAAATAGACAAATTTGATTGAAGTTAAGAAAAAAGAGATAACAATGTGTTCATGAAATATTTGGAAAACTATTAAAGGTTTATTATACATAATTGAGATGTCATAATATTAATAATATGTTTATAATTTGGTTTCTCAAACAGGTTGGAGCTGTGGCACAACTTCTACCATCTCTGTATGAGTTTTCGCTGCAAGCGTATCACGTCACAGATGCAGCACTGGGTTATTTCTCACAAAAGCAAAGTGCATCGCTAAGTATATTGCGCTTACATAGTTGTTGGGAACTCACCAACCATGGAGTTGTTAATATAGGTAAGTGAGATCAATTAAGAATTATTTATGATTTATCATCACCAGCTTGCTTTGAATTTCTTATGAACCTTTCTTTGTATCACATTAAACAGTTAAAATATCGAAAAGTGTTTAAGAGAAAGTTGTAAATTATGATATTTGTTTTTTTTTTATGTAATTGTCTTCAATCAATACTATCTAGTAATTGTACTATAATTGACCCGTCCAATATCATTCCAGTGCACTCGCTTCCTAACCTCACTGTGCTATCACTGAGTGGCTGCAGCAAAGTAACTGATGAAGGAGTGGAACTAGTTGCGGAAAACTTGCCTCGTCTCCGCAGTCTCGATCTGAGCTGGTGTCCGCGGGTTACCGATAATGCCTTGGAGTACATTGCCTGTGATCTTAATCAGCTTGAAGAGTTAACACTTGATAGGTAAATTATGTTTCCACTCCATAAAAAAATTAAATGTTGCGCTGAGTAGTTCATTAGAAAACACTGATATTAATTGGTTTTTGGAAGTATTTGTTGTTAAAAATAAATAAATACATCAGATGCGTGCACATAACGGACATCGGCGTGGGCTACGTGAGCACGATGCAGTCGCTGGTCGCGCTGTGGCTGCGCTGGTGCTCGCAGCTGCGCGACTTCGGCGTGCAGCACCTGTGCGGCATGCGCGCGCTGCAGCTGCTCTCGCTGGCCGGTACTGTATCACACCGCAGCACACTACATGTGCACTGCAGGACATCGGCGTGAGCACGATGCAGTGCAGTGTACACTACATGTGCACTGCAGTATACCACACTATATGGCTCTAGGCCACATGTCAATTAATCACAAGATACGACATTAAGTGTAAGACTACACAATACTTTAATAGACAACAATACACCAACACTGTATCTCACCACATTAACATCCAACTGGATGTGTAGTGATAGTATAAATACATTACAAATTTTTCATTTATTCATCTACCAACTAACAAAAAAAATACTTAAAACTAAAATATCACAACATCTACAAAGCAGACGCAGGGCTGATCTTCACATCATGTCCGATTTTTAACGAAGTTTTTCATGTGTTGATTTGAGAATGAGTACAACACTAAAGAAGTTATGGGTTAAAGCCATTATTTTATATGAGCATTATATTTCAGGGTGTCCGTTGCTAACATCTGCTGGGCTGTCGAGTCTGATCCAGCTGCGCCAGTTGCGCGAACTGGAGCTCACAAACTGCCCGGGCGCTTCGCCCGAACTATTCGACTACTTGCATGAACATCTGCCGCGATGCGTCATCATCGAGTAACATACTATCCGCTTGTGGCCAGGGAAAACGTAGCGAAAACTACGCGGCAGAATTTCGCGCCCAAAAACTCAGTTATGAACAGCGAAAGTGAAACAAACTAATGATGGATAAATGGACTAAACAATTACAGCGTTCGGTTCGCGAAATCCCGCCCGACATTTTCTAGATAGCCCTTAGCCTACCCAGCCAAAAGTACAATTTGTATTCAATATATTGATTAAAATACCAGATATACACTTTATGCTAAAATGTTAATAGTCAATTCATAGAGTTTGTGCAATATGCCTGTAATTATATTCAATTTTAGAGACTTAACAGAATCTCGAATGATATAATGACTATTTTCGATATTATATTTTATAAGCTTCGTTATATTATTACGCTGTGCTGATGATGATTTGTAATAAAAATAAATATGCGCACCTCGAAAGTATTATTAAAGTAATAGGCGGTCCAATTTTGGTTACGACGCAAACTACCTTTGTAAGTTGTCAGATAAGCTTTTTTAGTATAGGTACTTAATTTTTAATAAAAACCCTTATAAAATTTGAAAGTATAAGTCTTTACTGCAATATTTATTAAACATTTCATAAATTCTCTACAAATTGACTTTTACAAAAAAGCTGTTTGCTCAAGTTTTATTTGAAATTATTAATTATTAATGCTCCATATGAATGATATTGAATGCCCCGATTTTTGTATTTGCAAATGACATTTTTCAAGCAGATATATTACGCATTCGATGCTCCTGAATTTATATACTACTAATGAAGTATATTAAAAAAGATTTAAATCTTTCATAATAAATCTTAATATAATGTTAATAAATACCTTACCCTACTCTCTAAACAATATGTTTGGTTAGTGAAATATTGAACTATAACGTCTATTCTATTTCAGTTGTATAGAAAATAGTTTCGACGCCTTATTATTAACATCTATTACGCTTCAAAAAAAATAATTGAATCAAAGTCTAGTCAATGCATTTTTTAATATAAGTTTGTATCATGTAGATTTAGAAAAGAAACAGATTTACACAAAATTAATATATATTTAGGTCAATATTTTTTAACATTATATTTCATTGGAAGTGATTTATTTCTGTGTATTTACACAGATAATATTTGTATTTGTTTTATATGATTTTATTATCTTTATTTTTACAATTTTATTACTATACCGTCCGAATCTTATGTACAAGTGTGTGTGTTTGTGTGTGTGAATAACACGTAAAGAGAATAAAAATGTAAAATTACCATATAATGTATTTACATATTCATAATTAATATAAAGCAGAAAAATTAATTACACGATAAATGCTGCTCATACTTTATAGTATTGATAACAAATATGGTCTTAAATCCAAATTTTATTTTTAATATTACGATATAGTAGGTATGCAGGCTATGCAAATTATTCTTGATTTTTACAGCTTAATTAAAAGATCTTTATATAAATTAATATATTATAGATTTCACGAATTTCTGGAGCAATATTACCAGATTTAAAAGTAATTATTGTAGTTGTTAGATGATAAAGCTGTATATTAGTACATACAATGAAATTTAGCTAATGCAATAAATAGTATGATAGTTGGAAATTGCAATCAAGGTACATAAATAATAACAAACACAGCAATACAACTGTTTTCTTAAACATAATGTAGTATTCGTTACAGTAGAAGTTTCAAGTATTGCTATAATTATTTGAATTTCTCACATACCTTCCTCTCTAGAATTTAGACGTGAGAGTATAATTTATTATTATTTAGATGTAGATTGACCATTATGTATATAGTTGTTCTGGATCTAACATTATTAGACTATCTATTAAAATTATCTCTTAATAGATATTACATTGTTGAGAAGATGTATGTTATTTGTACCTTTATGAACATGGTTGTAATTAAACAATTTAAGCAATACTATGTAATTCTTCTCTATTTAGATAGTGTTCGCCTACAGATGCTAAATCACAGTCTAATAAAACGTTCTGTGATTTTTTCAATACAAGTATGTGGCTTGTCTTTTTTGCATAACTTATATTGTCTTCACTGTGTGTGTTAAATCTATATTTTTGTATGTGTGGTAGAAATTAATTACTTAGATAAATAATGATTCAATGTCTTGTTTATTTGTAAATTATGCGTGCCATTATCACTAATTATTCTGTTCGATTGTTTACCCTTTATTCCAATACACCCGCCTATAAAATTATAATGTTTTGTGTGATGATTTGTGTTGTAGAGTAACTGAGTACCTTCTGAGGACTATAATTTTGTGTTTTAATAATTTATGTATGGTATAATAGTCAACTTTAATTTGTATAATACAAAGTGAGATGTTATAGTGCAATATAGATGTACTGTTTTATGAGGTGTTTTATTTTTATTTCTGATTTTTAATACCACATTCTACATGAACAATTTGACTTCAAGTTTCAGTTAGATCTTATAATTATGATGATTTGGAATTTTATTATTACTTTAATTAATATAAAAAAATCGTTCTTATAAAAAAATAATAATATTTAGAAAACGACATTAATTAATTATCTGATCAACTTTTTACGTGTGAATTAATTTGGTATTAAAATTTACAGCTGCTGAAAATCGTGAAAAATCTTTTAAAGCTTTTAACGTCGAGCACACGTCGACAACTTTTTTTCAAGATCTCGGATCAATGCGGTTTTATACATTTCATTTATGATGTTTTGGAAATAAACATCATAAAAAATGCCACGGCATTTTGAGACAAAGCGGGCGGAAAGCTAGTAATATAATATAGACTTACAAAAAAATAATCAAGAAAGCATGCCTTCTTATTATAATCGTCGTGGTACGTATAAGCTCCATATCCAACGGTGAAATAATGAATTATTAAAATTGGTCCAATACTTCTAAGATTAGCGTGTTCAAATAAACAAACTTATGTAGTTACGTATAAGATTTTAACTTAGTTTCAGTTGAATTAATATAATGTAGCATTATTACTGGAAAAGCACCTTTATGGGTTTTCCACCAATAATGTGCTAGGAATGTTTTTGTAAATAACAAATAGTATCGCTTCAAACGCTAAACGCTTTGATTCATTTCACAAACACATCCCTCACTACGCACCTTCGCACATGTTTGGTGGAATAACACCCTAAGGACTAAGGAGTGAGGTAGTATAATATACAAATAAAACCCATTTTGCAGGTACTTTTGTACGATTTATTTCAATAACACAGTCTTACAACAAATCAAGACAACAAATGGACATTAAATGCTGGTAACTTTATAACATTTCTCATAATATAATATTATCTACATCAAAATGATGCTTCCAATATTATTTTTTACAGGAAATGTAAGACGACTAAATACAATTTTTAGAATGTTGAGAAAGTGCCTATTGATATCCCCTTACTATATAATATGATTAGTAAGCAACTAAAGTGAATTTCTAGTAAAACTAAGATTATATTACAGAATCATTTTTGAATCAACACAAAGTATTCAGCACCATAGCGAACTAGCTACAATATCGCAAAAGAAGTCTTTATAAACATAAATTAAAATTTATACATTTATACAGTTGTCTTCTGTTTTGCAAGTTTTGGTGTATTGTTATATTAAAGTAAATGCTAAGTTTAATTTATAATAAACTATAAAGTGCATTTATATAAAATAAATTCAACGCAAAAGAATAACTCATTACATTGATATGGTACTCAATTTTTACTTGGTGAATATGTTCTAATTTTAAATGACATCAAATCAAAGTGTTTTTAAGCCAAAGCTCAAACTGATTAACTTTTCCGCAATAATTTTCTATTATAATATTACAATAATTAACAAATTAGATACAACAAGTTAATATTAATACAATACTTTATTATGTCAGAAAATAAATTAAACTTATACAATGTTTACCCAATTGAAAATAATGATGCTTTGATATTTCGTTGTAGCTTTCAGTCTTGTGTTATAAGATTCTGAAACAAAAATTGTACTTTTAATTTAAAATTATTTAAAAATATCATATATAAAGTGTAGCAAGCAAGTATTTAATCAGCCTATTAGCTAATTATTTAATGTGTCCAAAATAACTTATATACTAGGTAATGTAAATAATTTTATGAGGAAGCAAGTTTGTATCGAATATATTGATTGTATGCCGTGTTGAACAATGTTTGTTTACAATGTTTTATACAGTTCATTGTCTGTTCGGAGCGTAAACTGCTTCGTTACGTAACACGTTACGGCGCTAGTTTGTTCGGCTTAACTTCCTCTTATACATACAGCAACGCTAGGCAGGCTCCTCTCAGATCTTAACCCACTGCGCTAGCCTATTTCAATTTATCACTTCAGCGTTGTGTCCCGAGACATACAAACTTTTTATTTTTTTGCCTTCTCTTGTCCCCTTGACTTTTTTGTTTGATCCGCCTCATCTCCGACATAAACTATTTTAACGGATATCTGATAGCGTTACCTGAATGTATGTATACCTGTAATGATACCTATTTTAAGGTTCCTCTATGTTGAATCGAATAGTACAGCCACGTGTCACTCACCGGTCAGTGGTAGGGCTGCAGGTAGGCGGTGGTGGAGGCGAGGTCGCGCCGCAGCCAGGCCGCGTTGAGGCGCACGGTCTCCAGTGACGTGTCACTCACCGGTCAGTGGTAGGGCTGCAGGTAGGCGGTGGTGGAGGCGAGGTCGCGCCGCAGCCAGGCCGCGTTGAGGCGCACGGTCTCCAGTGACGTGTCACTCACCGGTCAGTGGTAGGGCTGCAGGTAGGCGGTGGTGGAGGCGAGGTCGCGCCGCAGCCAGGCCGCGTTGAGGCGCACGGTCTCCAGTGACGTGTCACTCACCGGTCAGTGGTAGGGCTGCAGGTAGGCGGTGGTGGAGGCGAGGTCGCGCCGCAGCCAGGCCGCGTTGAGGCGCACGGTCTCCAGTGACGTGTCACTCACCGGTCAGTGGTAGGGCTGCAGGTAGGCGGTGGTGGAGGCGAGGTCGCGCCGCAGCCAGGCCGCGTTGAGGCGCACGGTCTCCAGTGACGTGTCACTCACCGGTCAGTGGTAGGGCTGCAGGTAGGCGGTGGTGGAGGCGAGGTCGCGCCGCAGCCAGGCCGCGTTGAGGCGCACGGTCTCCAGTGACGTGTCACTCACCGGTCAGTGGTAGGGCTGCAGGTAGGCGGTGGTGGAGGCGAGGTCGCGCCGCAGCCAGGCCGCGTTGAGGCGCACGGTCTCCAGCGCCTGCTGCACGCTGCGCTCGGTGCCGGGCGACTTGTGCGTCGCGAAGAACTCCTCTATCTCGCGCGCGCTCGCCTCCGACGCGAAGTTCTCCGTCGTTGATTTCACTAGACGCGCGAGGAGGAAGCCTCCCTGTAATGATAAAGTGTGAATTAAGTTTGTTAGAACAGGTGGATGTGTTTTGCTGTTAACTGCCAAAATTTTAAAATGAATCATTCATCAATCAATTCGTATCATTGAAAACAATCAATGATTGATTGTTTTCAATGATACGATACGATAAATCCAATATATTTCAAATAATAAAATATCAATTCCACAAAATATAAAGATTCAAAAATTTACCTGGTAACGGTCCATAAATTCTTGCCAGTGGTCCTTGAAGAACTGCCAGGCCAAATCACGTCCATTTCTGCTCACTGCCACAGAAACGATCACGAACACCGTGTCTTGAGAACGTACTTCATCCTGAAAATATTTCATACTTCATATAATGACATACTTTAAAACACCCGCAGACTCATCATAAAACTGTGAAATCATCCCATAAACATAATTATTTATGAACTGTGAAATCATCGCATAAACACAATTATTCAACTATGTAGGTTGTAAATGTGAAAACTGTTATGACGATTCAAAAGTGCTTCTAGAAGAAGTCTAATAGTCAATAAATGTTTGAGTTTTGATTTATTTGATAGTTGAATACATCAATCACTTATAATTTATTTACTACTATGTACCATCATTATTTTTTTTAACGTAAAGTTTTTATATGCATACAAACTGACCGAGATAGCGAACTCGAGCACTTGGTTGAGCAGCGCGGGGTCCTTGACGGCGCCGAGCGCGCGGCTGATGCGGTCCTTCTCCTCGTGCAGGTCGGCCGCGCGGTACAGCTGCAGGAAGCGCTCGAACGTGCCCGCGTCCGCGCCCGCCAGCACCGCGCGGTAGCACGCCGAGCGCAGGTCCGCCGGCAGCCCGCACAACCCGCTGCTGTGCTTCTCGAAACTGACAGACAATTACATAATATAGCGCCGCTATTGTGCTTCTCGAAACTGATATACACAATTATATCACTTGAGTGCAAATATACAAGTACGGATGAAAATTTTAGTGTGTTTTGTGACATTTTAAGCAAGATACATGACACTTATCTTAATATTTTTTCTAAGCTATAATACGCCTAATTTAGCCAATTTCCAATATTATAGCCACACAAGTCATAAATTTCCATTTCTTTCTTAATTGTATCTTAATCAACACTCAGAAATTTTGATGATTAGAGTGATATATCTATGTGCAAAATATAGTTTTATTTCAATGTCGGAAAAAATAAATGATAAGTTCCACAAGTCATCCACTCATAAAAACTTACCGAATTTTAGCCTCTTTGATAGTATCAGGATCTTCAAAACTGATCATCCTGTTGAGCACTAAACTTCTAAGCAGAGTATCCAAATGGCTTTCCTTTTCTTCAGCGTCCCATCCCAGGCGCTTGGTAACATTGGCAAACAATTTACGGCCATAATTTTTGAGTGGTTTATCGAGAGCCGTGTGTGAAAATAAAGCGCTCAGTTTCGATAAGCAATTCGCTATAGACGACCATACGGTGAAATTGGTTTCATTGCTGAATGCTTCCATCAGTTTCAGTGACTAGAAACAAAGTTATACAAATTAAAAATATTTGGATGCAATGAGTAACATTAGAACAAACACATTAAATAAGACAATTTTTACTTCACATCATAATTTACAAACATTAATCATTGATTTAAAAATGAATGGAAAATACATATAAAATATAAATGTAACACACCTCATTGGTGTGTGCATGTCCCGCCTGGACAAACGCGAAGCAATCGTCAAGCAAACCGAGACGGTCTAGAGGCGGCAACGAACCGTCTCGAATAGCGCCCACTAAACGCTCTAATAGAACTGGCTCATACCGCGTGCGATAATATCCAACCTGCAAGATCATTTAGTAATATAGCATAGCATAAGAATAGACTTAAGAAACCATGCACTTATTTATTTAACAAGACGCAGTCTTAATGAAAGTTAACATCTTATTACATAACATAGAGATTTTAATCTTATTTAATCATGAATACATACAGTTCCAGGGTTCAGTTTGACCCAAGAATCTTCAGCCACATTTTCTAATACAACTTCTTGAGTATGTTTATCCAGAACTGTTGAAAGCGCCACCTGTGAAACAAAAAAAACTTTAGAGTGATTTTTTTTAATGCTATTTTTTCATATCGCGATACCCACGTATATTAATTAATACAAATACATTTGCTACAATCAACAATTATTCAGCTGCATATACTATCTTATCACAAATGCTAGTTGTAAAAATTCTATAGCACTAAAAATATTTTGCTAAATTTACTGGAATTTCAAGTGACTGTTTTATAATCATTGTATAGATAAACTGAGCAAACAGCTATTCAGATGTTTAAAACAGTTCTAGCTACCATATTTGATTAGCTGGGTCCACACCGGCCGATCCACCGCGATCCGATCGCGCGCGGCAGGCGCGCGATCCAAAGATGCGGGCGGTGTGGACGTGCCGCGCGCGATCCATGCACGCGTTTTGCCGCGCGCGATCCCTACCTCGTGCGATCCGTTAGCGGGCGGTTTTTGTACCCGCTTCAAAGGTGCCTCAGTTGCGTGATGCGCGCGGTGTGGACGGTTGTGTTTTGGTTCGCGCGATCCACCTCACCTCAGAAAGTCATGGATATCTCGGAAAGTCGCCGTCTGATATCGTTGTACAAAAAATTTCCATGTTTATGGGATCCCAAGGATTCGAATTACACAAATAGAGGTGTCAGGGATGATGCATGGCGTCATATTTCTTGCGAAATGGGGAAGTCGGTCGAAAATCTGAAGAAAAATTTTGTAAAGTTGTTTCACCCAAAACCGTCGATTTCTTTTTTTTGATTTTTTGCGCAAACATTTCAGTATAATAAAAGTTACTGCTGCAACGGCAAGACGCCGCCGTTGTACGTGTGACTCCATATCGTACAAGAGTTAGACTGGCTGAATCACGGATCGCCTTAGGATCACTTGGAGCGCATATTTTGGATCGCAAGTTTTTAAAGTGGATCGGCCTAACATGATCCACGATCCATGCTCCGCGATCCTGGATCGCGGATCGCGGGATCACTGGATCGGCCGGTGTGGACCCAGCTATTAACCAAAAAAAAAGGGATACTGCACTTCAAATTTAAACGTAATGTTACGAATTTAATATCAAAAAACGACATTATGTACTTCTACAAGATTAGTTTTTAGAATCTAAATTAAGAAAGATTTTAAATAATTCTTTACTTTACTATCCTTTAACTTAAATTTTTCTAATAGTAGGTAATGTAGATGCTGATTGTTTTGCGAGTATGTTAATATCACATTCACATATTTTATGTACTGTTATCTGTTCATTTGATAATTTATCTGGTGACTGTTTCTATAAACAGAAATTAATGATAAGAAATATTATGTAAATAATACAAAACCTGTTTAGCCAATTCATGCAATAAAATTGTTTTATCATTTGTATAATCTACAACTTTTTCATAGTATATTTATGTTATGCATATCTCACTTTAAGTGATAAAAATACATTTGGCACTGAATCAATGCAAAAAGATATGTATCATCAATTTAATCAAAGATAACATGAGCTTATCAATTGAATGAGGAAGTGAACTTGAAAAACTAGGTCAATGATATATCAACTCAAATCAATATCAGATATCTATGATACCAAATATTTATTACCTTAGAAGGTTGCTCTTGAGTAGAGATAGTGATGGGCACCATCCATATTATATCATCACCTTGGCTGCCATCAGCACAGAATTTTTGTTGTGTCAATTTTAATACACGATGGGGCCCTCTTTGCTCAGAACTGACCTAAAAGAATGAAAAAGTCTCCATAAATACATAAAGTCACAAGTGTTACTGAAAGAGGCTCTGACTGGTCATCTGTCTATAGAAACAATATTCCGAAATTATACAAACACATTTCCACTTATTAAGATGTTGTTTGGGCAAATATAGATGATCCACTACATTTTTAACATGCTTTCGCACATTTTTATTGCACAAAATCATATTGAAATGAAAATACTATGAATAAAGTTTGGAGTGCTCATTCAATAAATTTATTTTATTTATGTAATTAAAAAAAAACAAAACTTAATTTTTTTTTCCATTTTACTCTAAACAAATACAATTCTATGTACATATTTTAATTCATTGTACCTGTATAAAATAAGAGATTAAATGATTACTAAAAATATAAAATAACCTATATTTTGTTAATAACACTATCATATTGTTCAACCTAGCATAATATAGAAACATTATTATTTGAGATAAGATAAAGCCATTGTTTTCCTTCATAAAACTAAAATAAATGACATACTTATGCAAAGTTGTATCAGCATAGTTAATTAAATAATAGCCTGTATTTGTTTAATGTGCTTTTAATTGGAGAGAAAATTAAGGATTGTCAGGCACATAAAGTTGATTACATTGTAATTTAATTCTTATAAAAAGATAATTACCTACACTTTTTACTTTTTTATCAGTATAACAGTAATTAGAAATATATTTGATCTGTACATGTAAATTCCACTTCGCAAAAAAGGCTAGATAAAAATATGACCTTGAGACTAATAAAAAAAATGTTGTGTGGTTTTATGAAACCACGGTAAAAGTGAAACTGTTCGAACGGTTCCGAACACTGCTTTGTGTAGCGCATGTCGCGTGTCGGTCGGCTGCCGAGTAGGTATTGCCGATTGCACTCGGCAGCCGCGATACAGGCGACATGCGCTACACAGACCAAAAAGTTTGAGACGATGTAATAAAAGTTTCACTTTAAAATATATAAAAACCGTTTTTAATCAATAAAAAATCATATTTTATTTATAATAATTATCACTTAGAAACAATGAACCATTCAAATACACATAAGCACAATTACAATGGACTGAATCACTTCAACTTTGCCACCACATAACAATGGGCTATAAACACAATGAAACAGTAATAAATTAAATTACATTTAGAGTGTAAATGTAAGTGCTCGACAATAGCAATAGTTATATTGATTCGCTGATATTATAGAACAAGCATGTTATTCTTCCTATATATTATTACTATGTATAATTCAATGAAAAATATTTTAGTGTAAAACATAAATTTTACTTTACCTGCACCATTGGGAAACCCATTTGCTTGGTCCAAGTTGACATGACAGCTCCTACAGGCTTATTTGAAGCTTCTTCTAGTGCTGCCCATAAATCTTCAGTAAATGTGTTTTTGTACTGTTTAAAAAATAAATATTTACGTTATATTTAGTAGAGAAAAAATAAAATAATAATTTATTTTTATTTATAAAAACTAACCTGGTGTCTAGTAAGGTAAATATTCATGCCTTTGCGAAAATCATCATCACCAATGTATCTATGCAACATTCTAATAACTGATGCACCTTTGTTGTAAGAAATATCATCAAATATTTCATCTATCTCTGATGGATGACCCACAGGGACTTCAATAGGATGTGAATTTTTCAAACAGTCCAATTCTAATGCTCTGAAAATGTATAATATTGTATATAATATGTATAGTTGTATATTTAATGTAAACAAAACACTGACACACTAAGTTGAATGACTTTTAGGTATGAGCTTGGCGGTGCTCCAATTTTATTCTTCAATGAATTAGCAATTTTCTTCAGTTTAAATTGAAGCATTACATTTAAAATTTGAAAATCATGATGAGATGGTGAATTAGCCAAGTTGATACTATCAATAGTTTACTACCTATTTAATTAGATAACTTACCGTATGTATGTCTCGGTTACAAACTGAGTCCATATGTCATATTCTGGAAACAGATGATTGACACACAGGAATTCAACAAATGATGCATAACCCTCATTCAACCACAGATGCGTCCACCATTCCATAGTTACCAAGTTACCAAACCACTGGTGAGCCAACTCATGGCCCACAACCAAAGCTATCCACTGTCTCCTTACAGCTGAAGTGTGCTCCTCATCAACGAGCAGACAAGTTTCTCTGTAAGTGACTAGACCCCAATTTTCCATAGCACCAGCAGAAAAATCAGCAATAGCTATCAAGTCTATTTTTGGCAATGGATATGCAATATCAAAGTAGTCCTTATAATAAGGAAGAACTTTAGCAGCAACTTCTAATGCAAACAATCCCTGTTTGCTTTTTCCTACAGGGGTGTAAACACGCACAAGCACTCCGTCATGAGACTTTTTCTCCACATAATCATACTCTCCAACCACAACAGCTACCAGGTATGTAGACATAATTGGTGTTGTATCAAACTGCATGATTTTATTATCACCAACTATTTTTTCTTCTTTAACCGGCATGTTGGACAATGCAACTCTATCAGAGGGCACTTCTAAAGTTATATCAAATGTGGCTTTGATGGCAGGTTCATCCCAGCAGGGAAAACATCTTCTAGCATCTGTGGCCTCAAATTGAGTTACTGCTGCATAACGTTCTTCGCCACTAGGAGTCAAATACTTGCTCCTATAGAGTCCTTTCATCTTATCATTGATTTCACCAACAAAATCGCAAAACAATGTTGCGGTTCCTTCAGGCAATGCATTGTCAAACACGATAGTTGCTGTTTCATCTGCTGCGTCGACTTTGACTTCCACTGGATTAAGTGTAGTAGCTGCTCCTCCTTCATCATATTGAAGTTTAACGCTCTTGAACTCCAAATCTAAGCTATTGAGCACAATTTCTTTGGTAGAGGTAACAATCTGAAATTTAGCGCGTCGTTGTTAGTACGTCACATGAAAACTAGGTATTTGCAATAACTAAATGATGAAATTTCCTCTTACCGACACTTTCACCCTAGTAGAGCCCGTAAACGTAAATTTCTCTAGATTAGGAATTAAATGTAATTCGTAATGTTTAGGAATAACATTTTTAGGAAGTCGTTGGAACGGTTTGTTTTCTGGCATTGTCACTTTTTCTTTCAATATCGTAAATGTGGGCCGTACGCAAGAGAAATACCGTAATGACCGAGTGACAGAGTGAACTCGCACTCCGATTGCACCCGCACAGCCAATACGTACCCCCCTCGCACGCCCGCTACCCCACTCCAAATAACGGTCTATGCTACGTAACAATTTGCAATGGCGACCTAAGTTACGTTGACAAATATATTTGCCATAAAATTGCAAACGAACAGAAGAACGCAAAGCCTGTGAAATTTGTAGGGACATGGAAAATAATTAATTTTCAAATAAGAAATTTGAATTAGCAGGCCGTGCCGTTAATGTTTTCTCAAATTATTAAATATATAAAATCGATGTCATTTCAATGTGTCATCCGTCACGTACTTTGACAATCATTTTTAGGTTATGTTAATATTATCACAATCTCTCGATTAGAGAGTAGTATATTCTTTGATCACAATATACAGATACAACAGTAAGGAAACTTCATACAAAACGTTCGAAATGGCAAGCAAGCGTGTTTACGAGATAGGGGTATTCAGGGGGATCGATAGTAGCGGGTGACACATCCACAGATTTTGAATGACAAAGATACATAGTATAGAAAAGTGATGTCAATGACTTCACGTTAAATAAATATCGATTGTTTCAGTTTGTAGCCTAACTATATTTTTGGCTTCGGACAATAGATTGTCCCAAGTATTCTTTAAAAAAAATATTCAATCTACAGTTTTGACTTTCCTACGATTTTATTATATGTATAGACACAGACTAATAATAATATACTACGTATACGTATAGATATTAAAATAACCATAACATAAATATGCCTTTATTCGAAAAAAAAAATTACAAATTATTTACTGAAAAATACTTTCGTCTACTACGACTAATTCGGAATTTATTGTTAAATTTTATAGTGTAAAATATTCTCAATCTTATAAACAATTTTTAAAGTGAAACTTTTATTACATCGTCTCAAACTTTTTGGTCTGTGTAGCGCATGTCGCGTGTATCGCGGCTGCCGAGTAGGTATACCTACTCGGCAGCCGACCGACAGGCGACATGCGCTACACAAAGCAGTGTTCGGAACCGTTCGAACAGTTTCACTTTTACCGTGGTTTCATAAAACCACACAACATTTTTTTAAGTTACTTAGTTTAATTCGTTGTAAATTAATTCAGCCACTTTACAGTTTATGTGTTCTCTCTTAAAGCAGCAACGAAAATGTTATCCATTTTCTCGACATATTGAACAAAATCATATGGTGGTATAATTGGTATAGTTGAATTCAAGCAACCGAATACTGCGCAATTAGTACGTGGCATTTTTAAAATGATCGCCGAAATCAACTTATCTACAAGCACGTGTTCAAATTAAACTGAAATAATATATTTCACCAAAATGTTAAAACATAAATACATAAAAGATAGATATTATAATTATTGTATTTTTATCGATACGTGACGTCACCACTTTGTCAAGCACTAAGCCTGTCAAACTATTTTCTTTTTCATCCTAAAACAAAAAGGTGGAGGTTCTATGCTCGTATAATAATAATTTTAATTTATTTCTGCATATTTTGTGTTTTTTTAATTTAATTGAATTTATCGTTTTAAAAATAATTTAGTAGGTATACCGTGAAACCTGCTTACTTTGCCACTTTTTCATGTGTCAAAAAGTTTGATTCGCTTTAAAAAAATATAATTGTATGAAAACGTAATGAGTAACCTGCACCTAGACGTAGTAAATTTCATGAAAATTTACATTATTACTAAATATCTATTTCATTTTTGTAAATTATAATATTTTAAGCATAAAAACAATTATGGCAAAGTTAGCTGTTACTTCTGGTAAATTTGCCATATGAAAGAAAAAATGAAATTTTTGGAGTTTATGAGGTTAAAAAGTAATATATTTGCACTCTTCCTATATCCCGTAAAATAAAGTAAAAACTTTATATTATTTAGCACTGGTAATTTAACTCTCTAAGAAGGTGGCAAATTCACCAACCTTTCCAAAATATTTCCTTTAAAAGAAGAAGTTAGGGTTAGGGTTGTCAAATAAAAATGTTTTCGTAGTAGGAACAATTTAGTAAAAGTAAAAAAAAAAAAAACATAATCAATTACTTCTAGTTAGTTTCTTAACTTTGAATTGTTTTAAAATCCGTTTGTACACATTATTTCCTATTAGCTGTACTTTATGTGTCTCTATTTCTTTTGTGTGTGCAATAAATAATTAAATAAATAAATAAATAAATACCTTTTGTAAAACAACCTTCATTTAAGCACATGCACTGTGTATTTCATACTTGGCTACCTAACTATTTATATTTTTTTTTCACCAGTCAGTAGGTACTTACAATGACAATTTAATTAAAATATTCATCAGAAATTTTGTGGCAGCCCTAACCTCCAACAAAACATGGCAAAGTCACCATCACAGACGTTGTGATTGGGGTTGTTGAATTTACCAATACCAATTGCGAAGTAAAGGTAGCTTGTAGCACAGTAAATCAGCTTTTATTTAGCTAAAGAACATAATGTTAACATAATATCAAAAAAATACTTACGTAGGCAATGCTTTTCCCGTTTGTTTTTGTAAAAGTTCCGGAGCACTAAGTTTCATACCGCCAACTTTCGAAAAAAGTAACCGCCGAAAATGACATCTCAAAAACAAGCTGGGTTGCCACATCTCATTCGGTGTTGCCATTTAACTCATAAATTTTACTATAAAGGCATGCATACTTGACAAAAAACTGATATTAAGATGTGACTACACTTTTTCCCTCAGAAGTTGGCTATGGCAAAGTCTGCAACCGTTGGCAAAGCTAGCAGGTTTTACGGTACCTATATACGAGTATTGTAAATTCTGGTTTAAAATAATTATTGAATATATGTATAATACAAATATCAAGTATTATAAATAATTTAGGTACATTTAATAACCTTCGGCGTCCATAACAAAACAAGATTTCGAAATATAGCACTGATAAAAACGTATTTACTTTTACAAGGTGTATTAATTCGGATTGTTTCTTCTTGTAAATTCATATTTAGGCTACACCATTTTTGTATTTTAACGAGTTTTAATCTCAAAATTACCACAAAATCGACTGTGAAAAAAAAGCAAACAGAAATATACAGGCCGAATTGATAACCTCCTCCTTCAAACTCAAACTCAAACTCAAACATTTATTCATTCAATTAGACTTCTTCTAGAAGCACTTTTCAAACGTCATAGGTACATATTTTTAACATTTACCACCGATTCGGAAAGCAGTATCTACGGAGAAGAATCGGCAAGAAACTCCATAGTTGCTCTTTTTAATCATGTCAGTTTTACAATTTAATTTTACAAATTACATATGTAGATAACATCATAATTTATAGTGATATGCCAAAGAACTGTCCTGTGGTTTTTACGCGACAACCCTCCATGGGTTTTTATCGTCCATATATTCCTTAATACTGTAATAGGCTCTCTGAACTAGTACATTTTTTATATAGGTAAGTTTTAAATTTAGAACTACTAAACTCTAATATTATGAGGAATTCTGTTGTAAAAGCGTATACCTTGACCCATAAATGAATTTT
This sequence comes from Colias behrii, assembly GCA_029959065.1. NCBI lineage: Eukaryota > Metazoa > Arthropoda > Insecta > Lepidoptera > Pieridae > Colias > Colias behrii. The sequence goes on along the minus strand of JARWMC010000011.1, from coordinate 5,427,759 downwards.
TAACTTTAGCTAGCCGGAAAAATGGCATTTCAATTTTATTTCTGTTTCTTGTGTCATAACAATGTCTATCTCCTACTTTTGTGTGTAAGTAAGCGTTATTGTGTACATATAAAATATTATTAAATATATACTGCGACGGTACAGTAACGATACCAGTATTCTTAAAGAGATCTCTTAGTGAGTCTCGAGCACGCAAATTATATATAGAGCGTATGGCTCTTTTCTGTAATATAAATATAGTTTCTATATCTGCAGCCCTGCCCCATAGTAGAATTCCATAGGACATAATGCTATGAAAGTAGCTAAAGTAAACCAATCTAGCCGTCTCTTCATCGGTGAGATGCCTTATTCTTCTAACTGTTAAGGATTGCGGGGATAATTAAAGATATAAACTTTGATCATTGAAGCGTGCCTTTATTAATCACACAACAACATGGGGAACCTCTTACATCTTACAGATTACAGACTATATAAACTTCCTTCATAACTGACAGTTGACACAGTGTCACAGCCAACGCAGTGTTGCTACATACAATATTATACAATACAATAAATCATTGTTAATTAACACCTCCCCCCAATGATTTATATCAACATAACTAACATTACAATGAATAAGTAAGAACTAACAAACTAAAAAATACACAATGCAAACTAAACTTTATTCCAATCCTAATTTAGGTACAAAATAATTATGAGAGGTTTTATTTAATGGTTTCGTAAAAATATCAGCTATTTGTTGCTTTGTAGGTATATACATAACACAAATTTCCTTACATTCTATTTTATGTTTAACAAAGTTGTATTTTACATCCACATGTTTCATTCTTTTTTGATCAGGATTACATACAGAAAATATTGTACTTTTATTGTCTTCATATATGGTAGTGGTATTACAACTAACGCCTAACTCATTTAATAATTTCCTAATCCAACAAGCCTCTAGAGTGGCTTCATTGAGGGAGTATAACTCTGCCTCAGTAGTGCTTAAAGCTACAGTGCTCTGCTTTTTGCAACGCCATATAACACTGTTATCAAATATTTTAAATATATAACCAGTTACAGATTTCCTATCTTTATCTACAGCAAAACTTGCATCAGCATATCCAACTAGTGGTTCGGAATTACAATTCTTATTATATTTTAAATTATAATTAATAGTACCTTTAACATATCTTAAAATCCTTTTCAAGCATTGCCATAACCTTTCTGATGGTCTAGATTGATATCTTGCTAAATATGAAACAGAAGCACACAAATCAGGTCTTGAGCCTACTACAGCATACATTAAAGAACCTATACAAGCTCTGCATTTATGCTCTAAAGAGTAATCAATTGTACAATCATCAAGATTAACATTAACTTCCATGGGTGATTCACTAGTATTTGCTTCAGACATACCAAATTTTGTTAATATAGACTCTAAATACTCTTTCTGGTTAATATATAGACAATCACTATCTTGAATAATATTAATACCCAGATATTTTAAATTTTTGGATCCTAGATCTTTCATTTTAAATTCTGTATGCAACATTTCTTTAACATTATTTATCCTTAAATTGTCCTCATCCAAAATTAGTAAATCATCCACATACAACAAAATGTAAATACCATCCTTAAAATATAAACAATAATCACTTTCTGCTCTTTGAAATCCTTTACTTTTCATAAAACTATAAAATTTATTGTACCAATTTTTTGAAGATTTTTTAAGACCGTAAAGTGATTTATTCAATTTCAAAACATAATTTTGATTTATATTTATACCAGGTGGGGGCTTTAAGTATACAACATCATCGATTTCACCATGAAGGAAAGCACCTTTAACATCCATTTGATGAATTAAATAGTTCCTTTGAACGGCTAATGATAAAAGAACTCTGAGAGTTTGTAATTTCAAAACAGGAGAATAAATTTCATTAAAGCTACCTTCCTGTTGAAATCCCCTTGCAACTAATCTAGCTTTATATACATCATCCGCCTTTTTTGTAAAAATCCATCTACAATCAATTAACTTAACATCGTTTGGTTTTTCTACAACTTCCCAAGTTTTGTTATCCTCTAAAGATTTAATTTCTTCATTTACCGCTTCATACCACTTATCTTTATCATCATAAGAATCTATATCATTATAGTTTTCTGGAACATTACCATTAGAACAAGACAAAAATTATGCCATTAATATATCACCTAAATCTGAATCATCAGTAACAAAATCTTGTAGATATTTTGGTTTATTTTTCTTTCTTTTTTCCCTAGAATTAACATTATCTGTATCCCTATCCTCAGGTTGTAATGATTCTAAATTATTATCAGAAATTAAAATTTGGGTTTTATCAGAAATTAAAGGGGTTTTGGTCTTTTCAGGACTACTACCACCAACCTTCTCCTTCCTTTCCGAGATAGACTCTACATCAATACTAACCGTTTCAGGTGACTCTGAACATGTTTCTTCCCTAAACAATACGTTTCGTTCTATGCAAATCCTCCTTTTATTAGCATCCCATAATCTATATCCCCCTGGAGCATAACCAACCATTTTCAATTTCATACCACGAGGGTCTAACTTCATTCGGAATTTTTGAGGAATATGAGCATACGCAGATGACCCAAATATTCTAAAATTAGATACATTAGGACGTCTTCCTTCCCACATTTCAAATGGTGTAACATTAAGAGAAGCAGTGGGACTACGATTAGTGACATATACCGCATATCTTAGAGCCTCACCCCAAAGCTCTTTAGGAAGTTGTGAATCTAACAATAATGCACGCGCCTTTTCAGTCAGAGTACGATTCATTCTCTCAGCTACTCCGTTCATTTCAGGATTATATGCAGCAGTATACTGCAATACTATGCCCTTTTCATCACAAAAAGATTTAAAATTTCTAGAAATGTACTCACCACCATTATCTGACTTTAACTTCAATATACCATGACCAAAATGATTACTAGCATAATTATAATAAGTCTTGAAATATTCAAAAACTTCAGACTTGTCTCTTAATAAGTAAACTGCGGTGAAGTGGGTAAAATCATCTATGAAAGTAACAAAATATTTATACCCGTCCCACGTAGAAGGGCTAACAGAACAAACATCGGTATGTACTAGTTCTAAGGGTTTCCTAGCCTTATACATTTTCCCATTAAAAGGAAGGCGTGTAATATTAGCAAGTATGCATGATTCACAATGTTTATTTTCTAAATTTTTTTCTTTTAAATCAGATAAACCATCAACCATATTTTTATTTACTAAAGTTTTCAAACTACTATAGCTTAAATGAGAAAATATTTTATGCCAAATTTCTACTAAATTATCTTTTGTGTCTGATTTTTCACCATAATAACAATCATTAAATATTACTTCAAATTCTACAAAATAAAGGGATCCTATTCTATGCCCAACCATAAACAATTCATTGGTTTGTGAGAAAACTTTAACTTCCCCTTCATTGAAGATGATCTTTAAACCATGCTTTTCCATTTTGGAAACAGATATTAAATTTTTTCTTAATTGTGGTACATAATACACATCATTTAATATAATATTAACTTTAAAATCACTTAAATAATAACATTTTATTGTCCCTATACCAATAGCTTCTAAATCAACATCATTTTTGGCAGCTGAAGGTTGGGGTGTAGCCTTGGGGGCGCTATGGAAAAAAGACACGAAATTTTGAAATTTTTTTTTAGTCAGTATAACACCTATTTTTTATGGTTTTATTGGCAAGAATAGCCTAAAATAAAACCTTTTTATTCTTTGTATTTTTTCTCTAAGGTTTTCGAGATAATCGAGTTATAATATACTCATTTACAATGGGATCTGGACTTAGTCGAAATTTTGAAATTTTTTTTTAGTCAGTATAACACCTATTTTTTATGGTTTTATTGGCAAGTATAGCCTAAAATAAAACCTTTTTATTCTTTGTATTTTTTCTCTAAGGTTGATAGTTTTCGAGATAATCGAGTTATAATATACTCATTTACAATGGGATCTGGACTTAGTCGAAATTTTGAATTTTTTTTTTAGTCAGTATAACACCTATTTTTTATGGTTTTATTGGCAAGAATAGCCTAAAATAAAACCTTTTTATTCTTTGTATTTTTTCTCTAAGGTTGATAGTTTTCGAGATAATCGAGTTATAATATACTCATTTACAATGGGATCTGGACTTAGTCGAAATTTTGAAATTTTTTTTTAGTCAGTATAACACCTATTTTTTATGGTTTTATTGGCAAGAATAGCCTAAAATAAAACCTTTTTATTCTTTGTATTTTTTCTCTAAGGTTGATAGTTTTCGAGATAATCGAGTTATAATATACTCATTTACAATGGGATCTGGACTTAGTCGAAATTTTGAAATTTTTTTTTGGTCAGTATAACACCTATTTTTTATGGTTTTATTGGCAAGAATAGCCTAAAATAAAACCTTTTTATTCTTTGTATTTTTTCTCTAAGGTTGATAGTTTTCGAGATAATCGAGTTATAATATACTCATTTACAATGGGATCTGGACTTAGTCGAAATTTTGAAATTTTTTTTTAGTCAGTATAACACCTATTTTTTATGGTTTTATTGGCAAGTATAGCCTAAAATAAAACCTTTTTATTCTTTGTATTTTTTCTCTAATGTTGATAGTTTTTGAGATAATCGAGTTATAATATACTCATTTACAATGGGATCTGGACTTAGACGAAATTTTGAAATTTTTTTTTTAGTCTATATAATACCTATTTTTTATAGTTTTATCGGCAAGAATAGCCTAAAATATAATTTTATCCATTCTACTATCAAAATATTCAAAATCAATTTAGCGGTTCAGAAAATATATCGTAACATTACATACTTTAAATTTACACTATAAGTAATACATTCGCATTCATAATATTAGAAAGTGTATCATATCGAAATAATCAAGCGAGTGTTTTCTGGCACTACGCCGGCTGCTGCCGCAGCACGCTCGCTGCGCTCGCTCGGCTCGTGCGGGTCTTAAGAGTTCTAACCTAACCTAGCAACCAGCTTTCTGCCCTGAGTCGGGGTGGGTAGATTTGGGTAGGTACAGGGAGCCGTCGGTCGAGGTTGCTTTTCGGCAACGTGGTTTTCAGCGACCTGGGCAGTCGGGACTGCATCTGCAGTTTTCACTGCGAATCCCGCGACGACCTACGCCCGGATACACCCGGTGAATGTCCCGCAACAGTCTGCGAAAGCGAGCGGCGTCACTTGGCAGGCTTTTCAATATATTTTGCCGGTACATAAATTCGCCCATATACCATTTTAAGCGCGCTACGCTGCGGCATGTACGGCAATGACGTTTTAATTCAAGCCACTGGCGCTCTATTGTGTTTATATGCACCTTTACCCGCACCATGGTCGGGTCGTCCAGAATCTCAGGTACTTGCTGACCAAGCGCTGTATTTACTGGTATATCCACAGTGCCGTTGACATATTCGACACTGTGGTTTACCCTGTAGTGGCCACCCATGCCCAACCTTCGCTCCACACCCAAATAACTCCGGTGACAATCCGACATAATGTGTGTTCCAGGGCGCACATTTGCCCCTATTATAGGCTGCAGAGTCTCCATGGTCTTGTCCGGTACCAACTCGACGTGGACTTTCTTAGTCAGACGACTCACGCAACCAAAAGTCCATACTTGATGCTGCAGAAGCCGACCACGGTGGTACTTCCTCGTGTAGAGGTGGGATTCATCTACCTCTACAACATCTTCAGGACCACCGATCAGATCTCGGTCATGGGCCTCTGCAGTATCGCAGACCTCCCTCAAAAAATGATATATCTGGATTGCTGATTTTTTTGACACCCCTACGTCTTTTGCCGCCTGCGTCACTTTGTCTCGACGCAGGAAGTGGAGAATCAGTCCAATTACTGGCAAAAAGGGTATATTAACTCTTTCAAAGAATGTATTTTTCAGAGGACTTATAATTTTATTGCATCCCTGACGCCTGCATCGCCAACGAAAACCCATTTTGTAACTTTCCTTCGCCTCCCTATTCATGGGTCTGCTACAAATTGGACAGCGAGGAACGCGCTGTGGTAATAGATACCACGCTTTGGCAGCTTCAACAGCGCGTTCCTCGCTGTTTATTTTGCCGGCGACATTCCATAAAGAAAAATTATTGATTAAAAGTAGGGACCTATACTGGTTGTCCATACTTTAAAATCAACAATAACAACTCAACAACAATAACAACTCAACAACAATAATAAGAATAACAACCAACAAGAACAATGACAAACCAACAAAAACAATAACAAACCAACAAAAACAATAACAAATCAACAAAAACAATAACAAATCAACAAAAACAATAACAATAACGACAACAGAGACGAATTATTTTTAGAGAAATTAGCAAAATTTCCGAAAGCAAGTTTTTTTTAATGTTTTTACATACTTTCTTATATCGAAATTGAGTGTTTACCGTAAGGAGAGCCGCGTCCATACAAACAGCACTTAGCAGAAATTCGCATTTTTTGAAATTTTGTATAATAATGAAGATTTATTAGCTGGTTGTGCTTGATAAACTAAAATTAAACACTTTTTAGTCTTTGCATTTTTTCTCTACGTAGTAGTTTCCCTGTAAATTGAGACTGAAAATCTGAATAAAAATGTTCTACAGTAAGTTTCTCGAAAACTATCAACCTTAGAGAAAAAATACAAAGAATAAAAAGGGTTTATTTTAGGCTATTCTTGCCGATAAAACCATAAAAAATAGGTATTATATAGACTAAAAAAAAATTTCAAAATTTCGTCTAAGTCCAGATCCCATTGTAAATGAGTATATTATAACTCGATTATCTCGAAAACTATCAACCTAAGAGAAAAAATACAAAGAATAAAAAGGGTTTATTTTAGGCTATTCTTGCCGATAAAACTATAAAAAATAGGTATTATAAAGACTAAAAAAAAAATTTCAAAATTTCGTCTAAGTCCAGATCCCATTGTAAATGAGTATATCGCACATCCGGTGCAAGAATGACACAATTGCAGTTTTTTGAAAATTTGAATTAAGTATGCCAAAAGTCTTGAAAATGTATTTTATATCCGGTGCAAAAACGACAGAACTCTAGTTCAACTGCTTACCAGCAGAGGGTAATTGTGCCATTCGGGAATCCCGCCAATTTCGCGAGTGGTGGTGACAATAACGCCCTATTGGTCAGTCGCGCGCGGGGAGCCGCCGAGAACGCTTGTGTCTGGAGCCTTATCGACGTAAAGGTAATTATGACAAAATATTATGTATTTTTATGGCGCAACAACGACGCAACTGTTATTTCTGTCGTTTTTGCATCATGTTACTGTTATTTAATACAGTGCAACAATGACATAAGTGACCATTGCGTTTATTTTGTACCTATGCCTATGCACCCTACGACGCAAATGACCTTCGTGTCGTTGTTTTCTTATACTTATTGCCAATGTTTACGTACTTACCTACATCTTATTTTACATAAAATGACGTTGCTTATTTCTTGAAATGAAATGTTATTGCCTTTCAGCTTAGAATGACGAGCCGTGCACAGCGATTAGCTCTATTAGGCAAGCAAGGTTATGTAGCTCCACTATTTTCACAATGTGATGCCGAAAACATCCCGCCGATAGATGATGAAACTAATAAAAATGGTAAGTCGAGTTAAGTTTTCATACTAACGTTAACGTTATTACGCATACAAATAAACATAGTATTCATAACTTAGTAAAGTCTTAGTGCGGGTCGGGTTATCTAGAAGTTAGCAAATCTAAATCCTCCCAAATTTCGCAAATAACTTTGGCATGTTATTTTACTAAAATAACGAAGTAATTGCAATACCACCATGTACTTACACAAAATATATAATAATAGTACTACCCACTTGATTATATGATTTCGGCCTAACCTACTTTTATATTATTTTAGACTTACAGACAGCGAAGCCGAAACCACAGAACTTCCCATCCACAGACGGCTCTTTGGAACCAACTGTGTCAAATACATCTGTACACTTTAGTGTTGAAAACGGACTAAACCCGGCAGTAGTTTTACAAAATAGCGAATCGTTTCTTGAGCTTGTTAATATGGAGCCAATAGCACCACTTGCAAGGCAGAAAAATCCTTTACAAGACTGTTCTGGAAATTATGATGGTATATACCTAACACTGAATAATATAGCATTTCTTTTATTTTTCATAAACACTCGCTCATCCCACAGCCATTCCATCCATCACTTAAACTTTATTTATTTTTATTATTATTACTTTAGTGGGTACCTAATCCTTTGATTAGGTTAGCCATCGCAATAAGTTTTAGGAGAGTGATATTTACAACTTCTAAGCATTCTTTATTTATGTTTTAGGTTTAAGTTTAGGAAATATATCTCCATCAATGCTACAAGATACTAATGAATTTCCATTTGATATGGATACCGCCACTAGTAATATTTTACTTGATAAAGATGGTTCTGTTCAGGATGATTTTTCGCCAAATGAAAGTGGTGATGAATATAAACCTGTAGAAAGAAAACGCAGACGCCTAATATCATCAAGCTCAAACTCATCATCAAGCTCAAACTCATCATCAAGCTCAAACTCATCATCAAGCTCAAGCTCATCCTCTAGCACCAATAAATCAACTACTCAATGCAATGGACCAAACAGAAATGACAGAATCACTTCTGAAAATAGTCAACAAATTGAGACAAATAATAGTAACACTGATACTAATATAGAATTGACATCACCAGTAAAAACAGGAAAAAAGAAGGCAAGAAATCCACATCTTTGGAAGAGAAATCAAAAGAAGGTGCTGAAAAATACAGGCAATGAGTATGAATCCAGTTCTGGCAAGACTGTTAATGCTAAAAGTATGAAACCACCGTGCACAGATAAATGCAGACTTTCTTGTTCTATAAAAATCTCTGAAGAATCAAGACTTCAAATATTTAAGTCTTATTGGGACTTAGGATGTTTACAAAGACAGAGAGATTTTTTAAGCTCTTGCATCACACCTTTGATACCTGCTTGCCGACGTATAAGGACCGATGCAGTGAGACCAAGAAAAGCCAATTGTGGGTTCTATTTTATTAAAGATGGTAAGAGTATACGTGTGTGCAAGATGTTCCTTTTGAACACTTTAGGAATTGCAGAAAGAACTGTACGTACAGTTATTGACGCCAAAGTAAGCGATGTAGGAATTATTCCACAGGATAAAAGAGGCAAACACGGCAAACAAACTAAGATGGATGATGAGATTAAAGAATCGGTTCGTTTGCACATTAATTCTATTTCAAGAGTGGAAAGCCACTACCTAAGAGCAAACACTTCTCGAGAATTCATCGATGGTGGTTTAACTATTGCTCAACTTCATCGTCTGTACAAGGAGCAGCGGGCATCTGCAAATAAAGAAGCAGCCACTTACGATACATACGCTCGTATATTTAATACTGAGTTCAATATTTCTTTTTTCTGTCCAAAGAAAGACCAATGCGATCTTTGTGAGTCGTATAAAAATGCTGATGAGGAAGGTAAAAAAAAAGTAGAGCAGAACTTCCAAGAACATTTAAAACAAAAAAGTCTAAGCCGGAAAGAGAAGTCAGATGATATAAGATTGTGTACGGAAACAGGAAGTAATGTAGTAGTCGCAATTTATGACTTGCAAGCAGTTATGCCAGTGCCGATAGGAGAATCTTCAGCATTCTTTTACAGATCTAAGCTCAATTGCTATAATTTCACGGTACCTAATTCAAATTCTTTATTTACACACACATAAAATATACACCTACAGACATTATTGATACATAATTAAATAATATATACCACGTCGATCTAATCCCGTGCTAAGTATACACTTCCTGCATTCGTCCTTGGCGAGTCGAAGATGTTCAGCCTTGCTTTAACTTTAAAGGTAGTTTAGGTTTTATGTTCATAGTTTAGTTTACTTACGTTCATTTCTTTTTAATTTTCAGATAACAGACATGAAAAGTAAGACCACATCGTGTTATTTTTGGCATGAAGGACTAGGTAATAGAGGCGCCATCGAAATTGGGACTTGCGTATATAAATTCCTCCAAAACTTAGCCCAAAATAACCCAAATTGTGATGTTATATTTTATTCGGACAACTGTTGTGGGCAACAAAAGAACCGGTAAGCATTTAGAGATTAGAAAGTACTTTATAAATACTCTGCAGTAAAGCCTTTTTGTAGAACTATACAGGCTCGGGCTTAGGCAATCTCCTTCACTGCTTTTTCTCATCTGTGTCTTCTTACATACACCATACTATCATGACTAAAAGAAGCAATAATTTTTGTTTCATTATTGATTGTGTAAAATTTTTAGGTTCTTGATGGCCATGTATTACTTTGTAGTCAACACACTGCCAATAAAGTCGATAACGCACAAATTTTTAATACGTGGCCACACCCAAAATGAGGGCGACAGTGCCCATTCTATAATTGAAAAGTCAATCAAAAGGGCTAAGAAATCTGGTCCGATATATACGCCAGATCACTACGTACAGTTAATAAGAAACGCAAAAAAGACCGGAAAACCTTTTATTGTGCACGAACTTAATTATAGCGATTTCTTTGATCTGAAAGCACTGTCCGAAGAAATAGGGTTAAACACAGCATCGATAAAATTATCAGAGGTCAAACTTATTCAGTTTACCAAAGCTGACTTTTATACGTATAAGATGCGTTACGACGAAGATTGGACTCAAGTCGATTGCAAAATCGTAAAAGGGCGATTTTCTAATAAGAGGAGTTCAATTTTGATGAATCAAATCACTTTGAAACCAGCATACACTTCGAAGATCAGTGTAGCTGAGCGAAAGAAGAAAGATTTGCTGCATTTGGTGGAAACTAACATAGTTCCCAAGTTCTACGAAGGATTTTTTAAGAGCCTACTTTAATTAAGTATATTTAAGTGAGGTTGACCTTAGTTCTATTTTAGTTAAAGGTATAGCAAGATCTCGTAATTAATTAGTACTATTTTTAAAAATGTGATTTAAAGACCAAAGTTACTATTAAAATAAATGAGCCATAAAAATATTGGTTTTAATGTTTCTATCCATAACTAGCTGCTGCCCGCGGCTTCGCACTCCCTTATCCAGGATAAAAAGGATAGCCTATGTTTGATTCCAGGTCTAGTACATAGCTAGCTACATCTATGCAATATTTCAGTTCAATCGGTTCAGTAGTATTGGCGTTAAAAAGGGACAAACATCTATCCATCTATCCATCCATTCATCCATCTATCCATTCTAATAACTTTCGCATTTATAATATAATAGTGTGATAGTGTGACTAGACACATCTAGACTAGTGTCTAGACATGTGTCATAACTGACTAACAATCAAAATCTTAGCACAATAACGACGCAAATTACCGCGGCAATTTTTTTAATCGTATTTTTTGGTATTATTAACACTAATATTTGACACTTTATCCAATTCATTAACAAGCGTATGATCCAAATCATCATTTAATCAACAAAAATAATAAAGATATTCAAGCAAAATAAAAATATTACTGTTCAAATCTTTATTTGCCTCTCCTGAAAAACCATGTTTACTACAATAACGTCATTCTTGCACCGGATGTGCGATATTATAACTCGATTATCTCAAAAACTATCAACATTAGAGAAAAAATACAAAGAATAAAAAGGTTTTATTTTAGGCTATACTTGCCAATAAAACCATAAAAAATAGGTGTTATACTGACTAAAAAAAAATTTCAAAATTTCGACTAAGTCCAGATCCCATTGTAAATGAGTATATTATAACTCGATTATCTCGAAAACTATCAACCTTAGAGAAAAAATACAAAGAATAAAAAGGTTTTATTTTAGGCTATTCTTGCCAATAAAACCATAAAAAATAGGTGTTATACTGACTAAAAAAAAATTTCAAAATTTCGTTGTCTTTTTTCCATAGCGCCCCCAAGGCTACACCCCAACCCAGCTGAAATTTTAATTGGCTTATCCAGTTTACAATAATTAGAGAATAAATTAATGTCGTTTACAAGATGAAATGAACTACCTGAGTCTATAACACATTTAAAACTATTCTTATTCTGCTGTTCGGTGTCAGCGCTAAAGGACATAAAACTTACAAATTTGTTACCTTCATTATTTTCAGTGCCTGTAAGAAATGACTTTCCTCTACCTCTCCCCTGGGTCTGATGACGAGTTGCCTTACTGTCGTCTCGGCCTCCGTTGTACTTCCAGTCGCCACGTCCACGGCTGTGAAGTCTCCAGTCGCCAGTCCTGTGTCGTGCCTGCTGAGTGCTCCTACACTGAAATTTTTTGTGTCCGGGGCGTCCACATCCATAACACAAAAAGATTGAAGAATCAAGGGATTTGATCGCTCCTCTGTTCCGTTTTTCCTCTTCTCCAAGTAGTCTGTTTTTCACAAAGTCCATTTTCAATTCCTCCACAGTTTCCAACGCCGTGATAATGCCTTCATAAGATTTCGGCATGGATAGTAGTAAATAGTTAACCTTTTCTTCCTCCGAGAGCTCACTGCCAGCATCCCCGAGTTGTGCAAATAGCTTTTCCATGTCAATAAAATGTTCCATTAAAGGTTTCCGTTCGTCGAATTTCATATCGGATAACTCTCTTCTTATAAATAATTTAGATCGTGTACCTTTCTTCTTAAAGCTGTCTTCCATGTTTTTAATCATTTGATAAGCAGATCTGTCCTTCAAGTATTCGAGATGACTGTCGGCGGTTGCCGCTATTATAATAGCCTGGGCTTTAGCTTCCAATTGCTTGTTATTTGTAGATTCACTGAAATCTTCCTTTTCGATCGCCTCTATTGCTCCATTATCCCGCAGGATACTTTTCAATCTAAACTCCCATGCGTTGTAATTGTCCCCCGCGAAAGGGACAATTTGATATTTTTCTTTTGACATTTTGTCCTTTAATATTTATAAATTCACTATATATCCGATGGCTTTACTTGGCTGTGTTACTGGGCCCATAACCCTGTTAAGGATTGCGGGGATAATTAAAGATATAAACTTTGATCATTGAAGCGTGCCTTTATTAATCACACAACAACATGGGGTACCACAGAGCAAGTAATATAGTAAGACAGAATATATAAGTTACTCTATGTAGTAAGAGACGGCACTCAGTACTTCGATTTCGAGCTCACGCACACATATGCATGTATTACTTAGGTCAAATCTTATATACCAACCTATGAAAAGTTTACGTCAAACATGACCCACATTGCTGCCAACATTTAAAAGTTGTCGTTGCTAGTGATGTCTCTTTATGAGTGCTAGTATCGATAAAACTTCATATCGATATCGATAAAATTATCGATGCTGGGTAACAGCACTACTAATAATTCTCATCCATATTCAAATTAAGGGAAATTAAAAATAAAACACCAACAATGTAGATCAATAAGTTTATTATAATATTAATTATTTAATAACATTTTTATATAATATTAAAACACACTATTATCAGCAAAAATCTTGCAAAAATTGATAATTCCATTTGAATTTTACTGAATATCTTTATTTAGGCATGTAGGACTTAATTCGGCTTAAATATTATGTGAATACAACTAGATTCACATTTTATACTTTTCCTTGAAATATTTTGCGGGATTTCTATTAAATCTCGTTCTAAATTTCGATACCAATATATCGTTGCCGTTCGGATCGCCATATTGGAATTGTATATGAAGAAGCCGTTGTTTTCTTTGGAGTTTGGACATAATAATATCTCCTCTCCAATTGATTCTACAGCCAGAACATGACGTATTAGAGACGTTTTCTCATAAATTGTTTTGTAATTATTATGTTTTATCTTCCATATAGAACAGTCATTGGGTACATATTGCAAATATTTAGTCACAAATCACAATTATCTACACACAAAGATTTTAACATTGTTTACACAATATAACACTTTTTCTTCTTTTTACACTTTTGGCAGAAATATTACAAATTAAATAGTTCAATGTACTGTACATTAACTGAGTAAATAACAAAATCTACGATATATGAAGAACAAATTTTGTTTAACAACCATCAAAACAATAAAATAAAACGCCATTTTGAATTCAAATTTCAAACAACAAATCAACATCAAGACGTTGTCTATGCTTAAGTCTTAACCATTGACAAGAAATCGAAGAAAGAAAGAAATAATTTATTATTGTACTAGCTAAAAATTAAAATGTACAAAAATAAGGTTTAAAAAAAAAGAAGAAATAATAATAAATAAGTAAAACTAAAATATTAAATCTTTTATTATATGATTACATCGGAGAGGCCAACATTAGAAATATTTTTATTTTTTCTAAATGTTGGCAGGCCAGACTTGACCTTAGGTCTTGGAAAAGTACAAAATAATTTGAACTCTATGTCAATTGAATGAAGTTTAAAATTGCTTGATAATGTAAGCCTAACCAAAACGATGTTCTAAGTGTCGACCCGAGGTCGACCCACTGATGGGGTACCTCTTACATCTTACAGATTACAGACTATATAAACTTCCTTCATAACTGACAGTTGACACCTCGGAGCAATTAACAAGTTGACACAGTGTCACAGCCAACGCAGTGTTGCTACATACAATATTATACAATACAATAAATCATTGTTAATTAACACTAACTGCATATGCAGCTGAGGTGAGCTTAGCAGCGGCGGTGGTAACATGGGCCCCCCATTGAAGCTTCTCATCTAATGTCAAACCAAGAAAAACAGTAGATTCCACAGGGTATAATTCCTCCCCGTTTAAAATAATATTCCTTTTCACCTTTTTTACATTTGGGAGGATAAATTCTACACAATTTGTTTTTTTTTTTGCATTTAATAGTAAGTTATTAGCATTAAACCAATTGGATATGCGTAAAAGAGCAGAGTTTACTTCGTCAACATTTGTATCATGTCTATCCACATTAAATATTAATGAGGTGTCATCTGCAAACAGTACTATTTCACACATATCCTGCAAATAATAAGGTAGGTCATTAATATACACTAAGAACAAAAACGGTCCTAAGATAGATCCCTGCGGAACACCTATGTTAATCGGCGCACCGCGAGATTTCTCTCCATTAACGACAACGGTTTGTACCCTGTTCTGAAGATATGAAGCTATTAGATCCTGAGCTAAACCTTTGATACCATAAAAATTTAGTTTCCGTAATAGAGTGGAATGTTCTACACAGTCGAAAGCCTTAGAAAGGTCGCAGAATATCCCCAAAGCATTCTTTGAATTTTCCCATGCTTTGTATATATGTGACAAAAGAGCTACTCCGGCATCAGTGGTAGAGCGCCCCTTTGTGAAACCATACTGTTTGGCGTGCAGTAAACCATTTGATGCAAAATGACTACTTAATTGGTTTAAAATTAATTTCTCGAAGACTTTGCTCAAAGTTGGTAATATGGAAATTGGCCTATAGTTATTACAGTCTTCTTGGTCACCACTTTTAAATAAAGGAATAACTTTACTAAACTTTAGTAAATCAGGGAATATACCACAGTCGCAACACTGATTAAATATAAACGCTAGATGATTGGCAATGTTTTCTATGATATTATTTACTAAATTTACAGACATACCCCACAGATCACATGTTTTTTTTAAATTTAATGTTTTAAAAGTTTTAACAATTTCATCAGCAGTCACGTGTCGCAATTCAAATAATTTGTTACACTCAGCAACGTGATCCCTCAAAAGAGACTCTGCAAGCGCTGAAGACGAATTTAATTTCTTAGTAATACTAGCAGGGACACTACTAAAGAAATCTTCAAAAGCAAGCGCAACATCAGCACTTTTGTCAATGACCCTACCAGCATTGACAAGTTTTATGGTACTATCATTTGATTGGCTTTTGCCCATTTCACCATTAATAATTGTCCAAACCGTTTTAACTTTATTGTCAGAGTTGCGTATTTTATCTCTGACATACAAACTCTTGGCAGTGAAACAAACTTTTTTAAATGTTTTAGAATAATTTCTAACATAACTAAGAAATGACAAGTCTTTGTTATATTGTTTCATACCATATAACTCGTAAAGAACGTTCCTGCATCTGTGTATACTAGGAGTTGCCCATTGGCTGAATGGTAAATCCTTGGTAATAGTTAATGACTTAATTTTAAATATTTTTTCATATTCGCTATGAATGAACTTAAAAAGATTTGTAAACATTTCACAAGGGTTTTTATGAAAGGATTGATCATTCAGGTCAGGCAGTTTATTATCAATATTATTTCTAAATGTATGAATGCCTTTTTTAGTTATAGGCCTAACATTAATTCTTTTAAATGTAGGTATGCAATCCCATTCAAAAACTACTTTCTGGCCACAGTGATCCGAAGTTAGCGTGTTGAGAATATTTTTTTCTAAACATTTGCAATCACAGTATATATTATCAATACAAGTTGCAGAAGTAGGTGTTATTCGTGTGGGTTCATCAAAAAGTTTATACAGATTAAATGAATGAAACAAATTAACTATTCGTGTTGCCGTTTGTGTGTGTGAAAGTAAATCAATATTAAAATCACCACATACTATTACCTTCTTTTTACTCCTGCCTTTATTTTTGAAGTCGGTTAAATATCAAAAAGGTAACAGCCCTATAGCTATAACAGTGCTAACGTCATAATTTCATCGCAGGGGCTTAGTTTCCTAACTGTATGTACCTTAGAGTATAGATATAGTATAGAGCGCGTGTATTGCACAAATTGCTTTGTGCACATCGTAGGCAGATGAGCTATAGATACTATATAGATGTGTGTGTGACAAATAGGGATGGATAGATATCAATTGCGTGATGAGCTATCGATAAGTTATGTAAATAAATATGTATCATATGTAAATTTTATGTTCAATATGTTATTAAAGGAGAAATGTATGAATAAAGTATAAATATGTAATTTTAAATTTGTTTACCAAGTGAATAAAGTGTGTTTATTCCATTTGAATATTTTTTTGTATTAATTATAAGTACTTTAAAAAAATATGTTTAATTGGAATATCAGAAAAACGTATGCACTTGTTAAATATTAAAATTAATAAAAAAATGTTGTGTGGTTTTATGAAACCACGATAAAAGTGAAACTGTTCGAACGGTTCCGAACACTGCTTTGTGTAGCGCATGTCGCGTGTCGGTCGGCTGCCGAGTAGGTATACCTACTCGGCAGCCGCGATACACGCGACATGCGCTACACAGACCAAAAAGTTTGAGACGATGTAATAAAAGTTTCACTTTAATAAAAGATCGGGTTTAGTGCTATTTTTTCAATAATAAATAGAACAATAATAATAATGTTTTAAAATGAGAAATAATTAATAATTTAAAATGAAATAACTAATAAATAATATTAATAATTTTTTATTTAATTTTATCCATTCTATACCTACCAAAATCTTCAAAATCAATTTAGCGGTCCATATATCGTAACATTACATACTTTTCATTTACACTATAATACATTCGCATTCATAATATTAGAAATTGTATCATACCAAACACACCACAAAATTATTTATAATACATTTCTAGAAGAGTTTTAATTTTAAAGTAAAATAAATAATAAGTTAGAATATAGTTCTTCTAGTAAACTATCGAGTACAGCGTTGGTCAAGTCACATCACTACGATCACGTGAGTTGCGCGAGCGAGCCTGCGCGGGTCCCCTCCCACTTTCCCTTCACCCCCGCGATGCTAGATTTATTTTCATAAAAATAATTATAACAATCGACTTACCGATGAAATGTGATACTGGATTTCAATTTTGTGATTTTTCTAGTATCGTTTTTGCAAGATAGCACTGCACATTTCAGCATGTTTATTCGTAAATATGAATAAAATTCCAGAGCAACGCACTTCGTCAGCACTCAACCACGACTACGAGCGCTCGCGGCGGGAACGTCGTGTTGTTCCCACCTGTGCCTACTGTTCCCACTTGGTTGTTCGCACTCTATAGATAGTATATATACTCTAAGGTATGTACGTATATATATCTGTCAACTGTGATATTATTCTAGCTTGGTATAATACCTTAAATTAGTTTTTGAGTTAAATCCAAATTAATATACTTACAATAGTTTTCCAATACAAAATTGCGTAGTATATACTTCAATAATATATAACGTCTTTTTAGCAGAATGTCTCCAAAAGTTGAAAATCTTTAGATATCCCACATATCCCAGTAAAATTACTTGCTATGTGCTTGTAACCAGCGTTGTGAAGTAATGAGCGAAACATATAATAATATATTAATATATTTTTATTATATATGACTTTTCAAAAATAATCTGTCGCACTGTTTAGTGTACATTTTTTTTTCAAATCTTGAAATATCTGTAATTATGTAATTACTTCGAATTACTTACTCTGTGTACCTTGTCCGTCTGTGTTGTCCGTGTGTCAGATAGTGTGATAGCAATAGGACGTATTCAGAAAGAAAGCTTGAAACTTATAAGCGCTTATAAGCGCTTATCGGCGCTTGTCGGCGCTGGTAACCCGCGCAGGAAAATATATGAACACGCGCCGATAAGCGCTGATCGGCGCCGACAAGTTCCGACAAGCTTCAATAAGCGCTGGTCAGCGCTGGGCGCTGCCATATAAAATTTGTATTGGTCTGCTTCAACCTGCTTCCTTTGTGTAGAACGAACCAGCGTTGACAAGCGCCGATAAGCGCTTATAAGTTTCAAGCTTTCTTTCTGAATACGCCCTTACTTGCTCTGTGGTGTGATAGTGTCAATGTCAACTGCCATTAGGGTGAATTTGGAAATTGGAAATTACATTTGATGATGTTTAAACATATTTTAGCGAATTATCGAATAAATAAATTAGATTATATGTCTTTAAAATTGCCTGTGTCATTTTCTATTTAGTACCTAAAAATGATATCGGCTTTATGTGATGCAATTGAATAAATATCTGCATTAATAAGGACAAGCTGAACATAAATTCTGTTTAATTATTACATGTAATTTTGTTCCATTAAAATGAATACAAAATTAGTTATTTTAATTTTTTGTGTAGGTAAGTAAATTCAGGGCGTTTTTCATTATGTATTTAAAATCAATACGAATAGAAAAGACAATTATTGAAAGATGCATTATTGTTTCAGCATTTAATGGAGTGGTATCTTCAAAAGTATTAGAATTAAGTGATAAATTTATTGATATAAGCAAAGATGGAATGTGGCTTGTTAAATTCTATGCACCATGGTGTGCATATTGCAGTAGGCTGGAGCCTGTTTGGGCACATGTGGCCCAGGGATTGTATAATTCTCCAATTAAAGTGGCCAAAGTAGATTGTACACGATTTCCTGCTGTTGCTAGTCACTTTCAAGTCAGGGCATATCCCACAATCATGTTGTAAGTAAACAATTGTTTGCGTCAATTTTATATACATCTTTTTTTAATTTAGATTTTATATGAATAATTTTTATTTATCTTTTTATTCAAGTATAAAGGGATCATCTATGCATACATACAATGGTGAAAGAATCAAAGATGATATGTTAAATTATGCATTGAGAATGGCACAACCTCCAGTACAAAAGATTTCTTATGCAGATAGCATAGGAAACTTAAAAGATATGCATGATATATTCTTTGGCTACATTGGCGAACATCAGGGTACTTTGTGGGTAAGTATTACTGTGTTCATTATAGACTAAATAATATGGATAGTTCAATGCTAAAAATTCAATTGTATATTTCAGGAGATTTTTAAAGTTCAAGCAGTTAAATATCAGCCCCATAATTGGTTTTATTCAATGTCATATGAGGTGGTAAAAAAAGATCTCAAACCTCCAAATACTACAAGTATTTTTGTTTATAAGGAAGATGATGTTTATTATTTTGAAAGTAAGTACCATCTCAATGATGATTTTATATTAAGCTGTTTAAGAATAAAGCTTTAATGAGTTGTTTACGTTTTATGTTTAAGCATCACCACAGCTGATTGAAGACAAGGAAGCTTTAAATTCCACATTGGATAAATGGGTTCACTCTGAGAGATTTGGTTTCTTCCCTAAAATAACAAGATCTAATTTCAATGAATTGTTGGACATTGAAAAATACCTTGTTATAACTGTTGTTTCTGAAAATAAACTAAATGAAATAACACAAACTGAAAAAGATTTTAAAGACATGGTAGAAGGAATTATAAGGTAATTTTGTTGTTTGTTTTTTGTATTGTTATTTATTTTTAACTTAAGGAGTTGTTCACACAGACCAGTGCTTATAAATAGGGAGAACTACAGTTATATTTTTTTTTATTTTAGAAAACGGAAGCATGAACTTCATCCCAAATTCCAATTTGGATGGATGGGTAACCCTGAACTGGCCAATTCAATTGTTATGTATGATTTGACAGTACCACATATAATTGTATTAAACTCGACAACCCATCATCACCATTTACCTGATGATGATCCAGTGTTAATGACACCAGAAGCTGTGTCAATGTTCCTTGACGAAATACACAATCAAGTTGCACCTGTAAGTTTTTAATCCTAATTCACTTATTAAATTATTGTTGTAACATTTTCACTTTCATAAATGCACCTTATTATTCAAGTATACATAATTAAATTAGGGGTGCATCCGATACCGATACCGATACCGATATATCGGCGATACTTCGGGTTAGCCGATATATCGGTATCGACGATATTTTTATGACCGATTCAACGATGCTTTTTAATTTAAAAATGTAGTGTAAACGAGCGTTTTGTCTCGTCTTTTCCGTTGCAAACGAGACATGAACCATAGTTCATGTCTCGAGGAAACCCCGCGCTTGTGAGTGTGATGTTGAGTTGTCCCAATATATCGAGAGATGCAGATCCATTCGTTTTCTGGCGCAATGACGTTATATACCCAAACTTGAAAAAAATTGCGCAAAAGTACTTTAGTTTCCAAATGAGTTCTGTTGCATCTGAGAGACTATTTTCCAGCGCAGGTCTTATTCAAACAGACTTGCGAAATCGCCTTTCTCCGCAAAACTTAAGATTACTTTGTTTTTTAAACAAAAATCTTATCAATGTTAATTTTAATTACTAAATTTTATAATTGCCTAGTTATTAACTTTTCTACTTTTTATATTAATAAAAGAAAAATCAGACTTGTGATTTATTTATTATACCTTAATTTTTGAATTCACAGTAAGCGTATCGGTATCGGTATCGGTATCGCCGATATTTTTATAAGAGTATCGGTATCGTATCGGCGAAAAGGCGTATCGATGCATCCCTAAATTAAATATTCAACTAAATTTTTATTCAGTGTAATTAATAATAATCAAATCTAATTTTGTATAGAAATATGGAGGAAAGAGTTTCCTTGTGCGTCTATACCGAGGATTTTATGAAGCTAGAGCCACTGTGTCAAGTATGTGGAGGGGAAACCCAATACTGACTGCACTTGTGTTTGGGCTACCTCTCGGATTCCTATCATTGCTCTGCTATTCAATATGTTGTGCTGATATACTGGATGCTGATGAAGAAGCAAGTCCAGGTATAAATAATGTAAAATATTGTAACAATCTGTCAATTTTAAATTTTATGATCTCATGGTACAACATTAATTTTTCTTGTTTCATATGACTTAGTTTCCTTACATGAAAATACAAATTATCTTAAAAAAATTTTTTTTTCAGAATCACACGAGAAGAAGGATTAGAATACAGATCTAAATCTTAAAATTATTATAATGCTAGTAAAATTTAAAACCAATGTTAAAAATATTTTTTTTTTACTCTGTCATCATTCTTGATCATCAATAAAATTAAGTCACTAGGCACACCAAAAATATTATTTCACAACAAATTGGTTTATATATTTGGCTATGACAAGTACACCCTGCAAATCATGTGGATTCTATTAAAAAGAGCTAGGTGGACGACAATGTGCTATTGGAAAATTCATCTAAGCACAGAGGCCATATAATATGGAAAACTTGGCACATGCGCAGATTTCGTGAGCATGGTTGGACAACCTTGAATATTATATAAAATCCAGGGTCAGTGTATATTTAACATATTAGATTAACTAGTCATACGGTTTGGGTAAATGTCTATAATTTGATATTTGTTATTCAATTACATATAACGGAATGAATTAATTAACACAGAAAAGGGCAATAGAGATACTTCATAATATGCTACTTTTTATGAAAACGTCTGACGTTAGTATAAATTATATTGGCATCAGCTGTGTAACATGATATATTATTTATACAGGCATTTAGTTGCAGTTATTTCCTTGCAAAATTATATTTTGATAATGGTATTATTATTTTAATAAATGAATTGTTTATCGTCAAATTACCTACATATTCTGTTTTTACTTTCTATGGAATTTTTTGGATATATTATACGTATTTTTATTTTAAATAATGTACCTACTGCATGGTAGGTATATTAATACATTGATTCCTTTCGGCCAAATAAACAGTTATAGATGAATTAGGTAAGAAATTTAAGATAAATAAATATAAAATATATTAGTAAAATAGGTTTAATTACCCACAAATACACCTTGCGTATTATTTTATTGTTTAACACTAAGTTTAAGCCATATTTCCTACATGTGTTATGTATCTTATTAAGTATAATATGTACATAAAAATTAACCACCTCCACTCTACTCCACACTCCACTATAAGTAAATTTAGATCAGCTAGATTACAAAGACTATGTTTTACATTATACTTACATACAATACATTATGCTAAAGGCACAGAAATTATTGTCTCTCTACTAAATCTACACTTAATAGTCATATTATCAAATATTTAATATTTCTGTGCCTTACTGAATGAAAACTGTATGTGTACTTGTTTTTTCTTAACAAAAGATATGTTATTTTTAAGGGTGGTCATATAGGTAAATTATTGAATGGGTATGTTGTTACAAATTTTAATCTAGTCTTGTGAGTGTTTTGGGATGTTTTAAGATTTAAATAAAAATTGTACTTAAATACTGACATTTTATTTATTTTGCCCTAGATTCATTTATCCTGTTATCACAGTTGCAGTGTTACAACCTGCCGAGTGCTGTGAAGTTGTTTGAACCTTCACTTTAGGGTTTACTCATTTCACTTATGTATAAAAACTGTTCAATCTGTTTTACATTACTTTTTAATTTATTATACCATTGGTAATAAGAGATTTCTCTACTTATTTCGTGATTATCATTAGAACTTTGTCTATTATATAAATATGATGTCTTATTATAATCAATGGAAGACTTAACATTTAAATTGTCTTTAATTTCTTTCTCACCATTTTGTAACTGATGATCTTCATGATGTCTTTGAGCAGACATGAATGTATGATCTGAAGTTATTTGAGAGTTGGTACCAATTGTATTTGCTTGATTTTTTAATGTCTTTAATTTATTTTCAGATTTCACCTTTTTGTTGGTATGGGGTGTTTCTTTTTTTGTCAGTTCATGTTCATTCATACTATTATTTTTCTTTTTATATTGGAATTTGGATGTAGGTTTTTGAAATGACTTGGGAAGTTGTGAAATAAATTCATTGGAATCTATATAATTTTCTGTTTTGGATATTAGGTTATTATTATTAGATAGGACTCCTTCATATCTTTCTAATTTGATATTGATAGAATTACTATTCTCATCAATCATTTTATGAACTAAATTTCCTTTCCAGGCATTATTAATGTTCTTATGATGCAAACTACTATAATATTCACCATTACTTTTGATTCCATTGTTTTTGTTTGTAGTATTTGTTTCAAATTTTTCTTTAAGACTTCTTATGATATTTATATAGTTGCTACAGAAAATATTATCAAAATTAATTTGTTGGTATTCTATAGTCTGTTCCTTATTGATATCATCACTAATATTTTGATAGCTTTGTAGTAAATGTGAGAAAGATTCAATTTTGTCACCGTCATCTTTAACTATCTGTTTAAAAGAGTAACACAAATCTTCAAAGCTTTCTATTTTATCTGATTCTTTATCATGACCTATTATGAATTTCCATAAATTTTCAAAATCTTGGTTTTCTTCAAGATTACTGCCAACATTATGAAAATGGTCACTTATTTTTATTTCAAGATTTTTGTTTTTACAATGGTCAAAATGTTCACCAGTCCAAAAGTTTTCTAAATGAAGGGAATGAATTATTGGTTCAAGCATAGCATGAAAGTTTTTTCTCTCCAATCCTTCACTTACGATGGAAATAGCCATGCCAATAGACCCATACCGTCCTGATCTTCCAATTCTATGTAAATATGTCTCATAGCTATCAGGGGGTTCAAAATTTATAACTAAATCAACATTTTTTGCATCTATACCTCTTGAAACTAAATCAGTTGATATTAAAATTCTACATTTATATTCCTGTAGTGTTTTGAGGGCATCCAATCTTACTGTTTGATCTTGTTTGCCATAAACTAGTTCAGAAGGCCATTTGGCTTTAGTTAACATTTTATGGAGTTGGGGTACTCTGGCTTGGTATTTGCAAAATATTACACATTGCTTAAATTGTGTTTCAGTTAGAATTTTTGTAAGTTCTGTAAATCTTATCTCTGTTTGTCTAACACTGTTGCTATTACTTGCAACATAAGTAACTTTATGGCTAACACCAAGTAAAACATTGCTACTATTTGGACAGACATGTTGTGCATCTTGAACCAATTCATTTATGACATTCATAACATTTTCAGGATAAGTTGCACTACTCATTATGACTTGTTTTTGTTTTGGCAAAGCAGAATATATGTATTTAATATCGGCTTGGAAGCTTGGCTCCATTAATTTATCAGCCTCATCTAATATAAAGAGACGAATAGCACTTGTTTGTATATGCTTGTCCTGAATTAAATATTTCAAGCGCCCAGGGGTTCCAACCAGTATATGAACATTTTGTTTCATTTTGTCCACATCTTCCAGATATGGTAGTCCTCCTATAACAACTTCAATAGCAAGACCTGTAAAAGTAATAATAGAAGTTTAATTTTGCTTTATTTCAATAAACAGTAAGTAATGTTTTTAATTTATTTATTTATAAAAATTATTATGATGATGATGATAAATCATTGATGATGTTACCTGCACATTTTGATCCTATCTGTTTAAGAACATCACTTATCTGTACAGCTATTTCCCTTGTTGGAGTTAATATTATAACCTGTAAACCTTTGTTTAAATTAAGTTTTTCTAATGCAATAGTTGAGAAAACAACGGTTTTACCAGTTCCTGATTTGGCTTCCAGCAATAAATCTTGAAACAAATAGAGTTACACACATTACTTTATTGTCATATTATACATAATATAAAACAATACATGAACGATATATAATAGAACATACCGAAACCTAACTTTCCCAACGGAATACCTAAAAGTTGTATTGGAGAAGGTTTTATAAATCCAGATGCTTGTAATCCGGTTAATATATTCGGAGATAACATCATGGTATCGAATGTTGTATCTTGACATATTTGAATATCTTCAGTTCTTTGTACTTCAACTATATTGTGAGCTAATACCATTATTAAAATTTATGTTCGGAATTTGGAATGTGTAAGCAGGTCCTTCTAAATTAAATTTCAATTTGAATTGTTTACAAGGTTATAATACAAAATAAAACATTTATTTTACGTTTATCACTTATTAAAAATTGCGTGTGTAAAGACGAAATTCAATTGATTAGTAGAAGTATTATTTTTTAATAATTTGGGACGAATTAGATATTTAATAACAATAATTGACAATTTGAATTTCGCACTTGACATTTGACAATGACAATTGACAATCATAGACCATATCCATTTCACACCTAATTTGGTATTGCCTCTGTTAATACGAAGTGTTCCCAAGGCTACTATGTATTCTGTAATTTCTGTGCAAAAGGTTAGATTTTGTACATGAGTTCGTTGATAAATTGCCAACAACATCCTTCAGAAGCATTGTTGGATGAGACAATTATTATTTATGCTAAATAAATTAAGTATCTGAGCCAATCATTAAAAAGTCACACTCCCTGATAATGGGTAGTCACCATAATAAAATTATAGCAACTCTCGGTTTGTCAATATGGCATATGTGTCAAAAAAATTGCGTCGCTTCAAATATTTAAGATAATGTTGTTGCGTATTTAATAAATATTTTCCGAATATAAAGAATGTATTGTATTGTGCAAAATTGCAGAAGTGTTTGGAAACCAAATTCTTGCCTATAATTTCACAGGCAAGTGTATATTTACGTTATTTACAATATTCCTCAATACTCATGTATTTACGTGTTTAGAATCATTTTAATGGCAAAAATCGTCAAATTTATCATCATTTTAGTAAGCAATCATGTTAAATATATTATTTTCCTAATACTTTCATCATTTTTTGACTGACCGGTTGGCTTGGTTGGTAGTGGCCCTGCCTTCCAAGTCAGAGGTCGTGGGTTCGATTCCCACCCGGGGCAAATATATTTTGTGTGATGGACATAGATGTTTGCTCTGTGTCTGGGTGTTAATTATCTATATAAGTAATTATTTAAAATTATATATGTATGTTTATCAGCCATCTGGTTTTCATAACACAAGCGAAAGCTTAGTATGGGATCAGATCGTGCCGTGTGTGAAAATAGTCCGGAATATTTATTTTATTTATTTTTCAACAAGTTTTCAATAAACAAAGTTAACAAGTAAGGTAGCCATTATGACGGATTTTTACGGATAGCGAAGAGAATATATTGTTATAACAATATTATTGGAACATTTAGAACACCATTTTAAAGATTTTTATACTAGTAATGAAACAACACACGATATCGGTATTGCACTCACATGCAGAGGCGGCTCGTGACAAAATTTTATGGGTGTTCACTTGAAATAAAACACTGAAAATACATGGTGTAAAGCAGTACATTTATCAAAAAAATTACTTATATACAGGAAATACATACATCTTTCTTTTTGGTGTGCAAAATATCTATAACTTAAAGCGACAAGACATTCGTAAATGTCTGTTGTTGCTTTCATCACAACCACACAACCACGGTGTTTTCACATATTGTTCAGATTTAAACACACGCGTATATGTTTTCGTTTTTGTCGTAAGTACATTTTTGCGTAAGATCAAGTTCAGGCCGTGGCGGTCCCTTAACATTATTCAAGCCGAATTTGTAACGTTTTATCACACTTTTTAATGAACGCCACATTATAATTATTATTGTTCATTTTAACACTCACAAGTAATACCACAGACTAATAATAATATACTACGTATGTAATACTGATAACTACAGGCTATTTCAACACGTATTGCACGCCTCATAAGCGAAGCGTTGAGGTGGGTACTACTGTCACTTCGCGCAAAACATCTGATTTTTCAAACTTAAAATGTCTTTATGTATCATACATTGCACTTGTAAGATAATACATACACACACATATTAAGAAAAAACACTATTTTTAACATTCATGATATTTTTGATGTCATTTTTGTTATTTAAACTAGTTAAAAAACAGTTTAAAAAAGTTCTGTCTTGGACGTCCGTGTGTCTGTATGTGCGGAGGATTTTCTTGTTAACACGATAGCGACCGAAATACTTTACTAATCGAGTCTTTTTTTTTCTCTTACGCTTGAGTATGCTCAGGAATAGAACCCTTTCATTTTTCAGGGTCTGATTCGATGTGGTTTAATTGTTATTAAATAAACAAAAATAATAATTAATAAATAATTATTAAAAAAAAATTATGAGGCGTGCACTTTTGGATTTTCCAAATTATTTTATAATTTTAATTAGAAAATTGCATGAATCGCGCGCGTGCATTGAAGTTGACTCGAGTGTTTGTTTATATTATAGAAGTGGCAACTGGCCTGTCCTGCCGGGCGGTAAAAACGAACCGGCAACGTTTGCGGGTGCGGCGCTCCGAATTTTGCTACTTTTCCATGGAAAATCTTTTGTTTCACGCGCAGGGCTCTGGCAAAACCCTCTCTTTCACTCCTATTGGATTTCGTATTAGGAAATGTACTAAATATTTTTTCATTGGAGCGCAATCGTGAGCGCTCCGCTTCGCGCGTTACATGATACAGTAGGTATTATACAGGTGTATGGGATGATGGAATGATGGATATATTCATGGGTATTAACAGTAGTTTTAAAGATGATTTTAAATAGTAATAATTAATGTTAATAATTAAATTAAGGAGTATGATTTTATTATAATTATTTATGGGAGTTCACTGCACCAGTGCTCCTTAGGGCGAGCCGCCTCTGCTCACATGTGGTTTTAAGTTTGTTCTTTTTTACACTGAAATTTATATTTTTTTTAACTTACCTAATATTTTTTTTGTTTTACGTATTTCAGCTTTCGAAAAAATGAAGTAAAAAGAAATATATGTGCCTGCCTATCAAGGGTAACATTACTGAGGATTACGACCCAGAATAAAAATAACTTTTGAAAAATAAACTTTGTAAAGTTAGCTTAAATTTTTGCAAGGCTGCTCTAAACAATTTTTCTTTGATAATTTTGGCTTGAAGTTGACCCGTCGAAGCAACGCGTTTAAAAAGAAGATCTGAGTAGCTTACAATTTGGTAAACAGCATCTGATGCAAAACACAACTTTCCTCTATTTACAAAGGATGTTAATGCTGTATATCAGTTCATATCCAAGCTTTGTAGCCAAAAGTTATCAAGCGTTACTTAAAACTATCATTATCTACCAATTAAAATTGTATGAAGCTATAAAGGTGATATTTATTGTAGGTTGACCAGTAATTATAATATTATAATTCTAATTCTGTCTTGTTCTTCAATAATTATAATTCTGTTAAAAATATATGTCGCTATTATTTATAAACCATGATTTTTAGTTTTTTCTATTTCGAAAAATCCTCAATTTACAAACCAGCGTGGTCACCCCACAGAAAGAGACAAAAAACATAACTGACAAGGTCATATTTTCTTGCTACAAGTGAATGTTCACATTGCAATCTCCAGTGTACAATATATATTATGCTTCTTGGATATAATGTTATTACGACAGAGTGTAGATGATCTACGGATGATGATATGTAAAAGATAAACTGCAAGTTGATCGAAGTTGATCTATTTTCCCGAAAAAAATGTACAGTGGTATATATTCGGAACATTCGGCGTGTGGTTAATACGGAATTAGCACAGTCATATTGTAATTTAACGCCATTTGAAAATGGTTATAATTTCACAATAATTTTAATAACCCACATCATCATTGATAGAAAAGTTTAGTTACATCATACATATATTACAGTCTTAGAGTATATATTACAGTCACAGAACAGTAAAAACATATAGAAGTGCGATAATGTCATAATTAGTATGAAAACCTGTGTCGCCAAACCCACACATTTAAACCGATAGTTATACAGTACACTACAAGTAAACTATGCCTTTGATTGGACAGCTTAATTTGAGTAAAAACTGACTTAGGTTATAAATTCAGCATTTCAATATGTACCCTAACGCACCATGTTACGGTTTATTTTAGTATAACATCCCTAGGTATATTAGCTGTTTTGTTTCTCATTGCACAGAAATTCCAAATTCGAAAACATTCAGCTACTCCACAACAGAGGGCGTTAGTTTTCGATAGATATAAATTTGAAACGCAACACATAGAGATAAGGTTGAAATTTGTGTCACTCAACATTAATGACATTAACTTGATATTTATCTGATGCTATGCTCTGAGGGATGTCAGCCTTGTTATCGATAATTCACAAATAAATATTTTTTGTGTATTTTTTTTTTCTTTCTTTTATATGAGTATAGTATAATGTGTCACATTTTGGAGTATGTTTATTACTACTAAGTAGGTCTTTTTATATTATTATTATTAAATAAAAAACGGAATAGAATAGTATTAATCTATATTTACAAAATACAAACAGAAAATATGCATTATTTTAAATCTTGGAACTGCCGTAGGTTTGCTGTATCGGTGGCCTTTGTTAGACCGCTTAGTGCTGTTCGGCATCCAGTTAACTCGTCACGTTGCATTTATCCATTTCTCTTTTAAATTAGCCTCTTTGGGAAATCTATAAATAAATTGGACAAATGAAAGCTAAGGAAAAATAAAATAAAATTTAATATTTATAATGTTTGTCTTTTCTAAAGTATCGATACTGTCGATATGCGCCACAAGCATCACTAAAGCGACATTCTTTTGTTTATTGCAATAATATTCCAGAAATTCTTGTTTGCTGTTCAATCTATAATAGTACTAATTTCTTACGGATTAAGGTTCATTTTGACTAGATATTTGTATACAATTTTGACAAATTACAAGCGAAGTTATAACATAAAATATTATATGTAAAATAAATAAAAATAAGACTTACCGATGGTATGAAATGCCTCCATTGCTGATATTATTTCGTCTGCTATCATTTTTGCACTCTAATACCGAACAACACGTCCTAATTAATGAATAAATATGGAAAAAAGGTTTGACAGCTGACAACCGACTCGAATATTTTTCTGCGCACAACTGAGAGCAAGTTAGGTGATCTTACCTTACCAGTGACACGTGGGCCACGCCCACATCACACTTCTATCTACTTTACTGTTCTGTGATTACAGTAGTATAGAGCGAGTGTATTGCACAAATTGCTCAGTGCACATCGTAGGCAGATGAGCTATAGATCCTATATAGATGTGTGTTTGACAAATAGGGATGGGTAGGTATCAATTGCGTGTTGAACTATCGATAAGTTATGTAAATAAATATGTATCGTAAGTAAATTTTATGTTCAATAAGTTATTAAAGGAAAAATATATGAATAAAGTATAAATATGTAATTTTAAATTTTTTTACCAACTGAATAAAGTTTGTTTATTCCATTTGAATATTTCTTTTATTAATTATAAGTACAAAAATATGTTTAATTGGAATATCAGAAAAACGTGAGTACTTTTTAAATAATAAAGTTAATAAAAATAAAAGATCGGGTTTAGTGCTATTTCTTTAATAATAAATCAAAAAATAATAATAATGTTTTAAAACTCATTACATAGTATAAAACAAAGTCGCTATGTCCCTTTGTATGCTTAAATCTTTAAAACTAAACAACGGATTTTGATGCGGTTTTTTTGAATAGATAGAGTAATTCAATAGGAAGGTTTTAGTATATAATTTATAAGGTTTTAGACAAAGCGGGCGAAGCCGCGGGGCGCGGGCGGTAAGCTAGTGTTAAATAAAAATAAGAAATAATTAATAAATTAAAATGATAATATAATAAATAATATTAATAATTTTTTTATTTAATTTTATCCATTCTACTATCAAAATCTTCAAAATCAATTAAGCGGTTCAGAAAATATATCGTAACATTACATACTTTACATTTACACTATAAGTAATACATTCGCATTCATAATATTTTTAAATTTAAGTGAACAAATTGTTCTTATGAGTAATAAAGTCTTTAAACCTAATATTAGAAAGTGTATCATACAAAACACACCACAAATTTATTTATAATAAATTTTTACCATGTTTATTCGTAAATATTAAAAAAAATCCAGAGCAACACACTTCGACAGCACTCAACCACGACTACGAGCGCTCGCGGCGGGAACGTCGTGTTGTTCCCACCTGTGCCTACTGTTCCCACTTGGTTATTCGCACTCTTTAGATAGTATATATACTCTAAGATTACAGTCAAGATTACAGTCTTCTTTGTTACAGATTATTTTTACAAGATTTTTTACTGTAGTACTATTTAGACATCGAGTGCAATTTAAAAGTTTCAGCTGAGGGTTCATCTATACTCACTTTATATAGTCTGTGCACATTCTTATTTCTAAACGGATTTATGAGAAATGGCGAAATAGGGCTCTTGAAATATCTATTTTGCGTTCGATAAATTAACTATTTTAAAACAAATGCAATGTTAGTAACTATCTTATCTTACAAACTATATTCCATTTAGATATATTGACATATTACTATAGTGACATTAATCAAATAAATATCAATATTTATTTCAGGGTTAAGATTTCTCTATGAATAGTTTCGAAAATATATATTTATCCACGTAAGTATTTATATTTATGAAAGTGAACTATTCTTAAATAACCAAACAATGTCCTTTAAAATCATTTCTTAATTTCAGTAAGGTATTGTTATTCAATTATATAAATTAATTCATAAATCATTGTTATTGAATTATTGTAAACATAGTAAGGTATGGTCATAGGGTTTTTAAAAAGCTGATTATCATTATTTTATCGTAGTTTTACCAAGTTTAGATATTTATTAATATGAATATCATAATTACAGAGATAATAAATATGAATAACTGCGGAGGAATTGTTGGGGGAGGAGCTGGTACATATGATGCAAAAATTGCTGGATTGTACGACTTATTGGACACTCTAGGTTCTGGACACTTTGCAGTAGTGAAATTAGCCCGCCACGTATTTACGGGCGAAAAAGTTGCTGTGAAAGTGATAGACAAAAGTAAATTGGACGATGTTTCTAAATCACATTTATTTCAAGAGGTAATAATTGAAAAAAAAAAAACCTTAATTATTTGTTTATTTGCCCAATTGGGACTTTATCAAAAGTTATTTTTCTATAAGTTTAGTTTTTATTTTGTAACTTTTGAAAAAGAGTATTATTATTTACAATTTTTTTTAATTGATTGTTATGTTTGTTGTTGTTAATCTTTATAGGTCCGCTGTATGAAGTTAGTTCAGCATCCAAATGTTGTAAGACTCTATGAAGTAATTGACACTCAAACAAAGCTGTATTTGATATTAGAATTAGGTGATGGTGGTGATTTATATGACTACATAATGAGACATGAATCTGGTCTATCAGAATCTCTAGCTCGGGATTATTTTCGACAAATAGTAAGAGCCATCTCATATTGCCACAGGTACTATTTTTAATATACCTAGTATAATTTGTGTGTTAGTTTTATTATGTTACTGATTAATATTTTTTTTTCAGGTTACATGTGGTGCATCGGGATTTAAAGCCTGAAAATGTAGTCTTTTTTGAAAAATTAGGTGTAGTGAAATTGACTGATTTTGGTTTTAGTAATAAGTTTTGTCCTGGACAAAAATTAGAAACATCTTGTGGGTCTCTGGCTTATTCTGCCCCAGAAATTTTATTAGGTGATTCATATGATGCTCCAGCTGTAGATGTCTGGTCTCTTGGTGTTATACTTTACATGTTAGTTTGTGGTCGAGCACCATTTCAAGAGGTCAATGACAGTGAAACATTAACAATGATAATGGACTGTAAATATACTATCCCACCGCACATTTCAAATTCTTGTAAAAGGCGAGTACATACTCTTTATCTGTAGAATTTTTAATGTTTAGGTACTTATTAATACCTTCTCTTACACAGATTGATTGGAAGAATGTTAGTAAGAGAGCCTGAAAAGCGTGCTACTTTATCAGAAATTGCTGCTGATCCCTGGGTAACAGCTGGGGAGGGGGTGACTGTGGAAGACTTTGATACACCTTTAGTGACTAAACAAGATCTCACAGAAGAAGATCGACAGACCATCATTCAAATTATGGTAGATGGTGACATTGCTTCTAAAGAAAGAATTTTGGAGGAACTAGAAAAAAGTGAATACAACCATATTACAGCAACCTATTATTTATTGGCTGAAAGACAACTCAGATCCAAGAGGTAATGTTGGTATAATTTTGCTAAAATCAATTCCTTAAAATTTTTATATTCATCATTTACTTTGTGTTATTTTTATAAAATGTAAATTATACATATTATATTACAATAAATTTTTTAGAGTAGAAAAGACACCTCTTTTCTGTTTCTGCACAATGTGCTATAAGTATTTTAAAGTTGTATTTCATTCTATTTGCTTTGATTCAAATGAACATTTTTATCATACTACAATTTTAAACCCCATTAAGTCATATAAATAATAAGATTAAACAGTAATAATTTAACAATTAGCGAAGCATTATGTGTACAGACACCTAAATAAATCAATTAATGTTGGATAATAGTGAAAAATGTCCAAAATTACAAACCATATTCAAATTCCCTACAGCTATAAGTCAAGGAGAGCACTAGCTTGTTATTTAGAATATTTTTTGTACTCTTTATTATTATATGTTTTTGTTCAAATAGACAAGAGGGTCGTGCTCATTTACGGCGGCCGGAAGCATTGGGCGTGTCTCGCGGGCGCGGCCTGTTGGCTCCGCCACAGTTGCCCGCAGCGCCACGCACTCCGCAGGACGTACCGCCGGTATAGTATTAATAGTTATTTATATTTTATATGTAGTAGTCAACAGGCGTGTTCAGGAGTACCCGATTAAATAAAAAAAGAACGTGTGCGCCGAGCACACGTGTCAGGAGTGAAACTTCTTTGGCAAGATTCAAAGATACGAAAATTATCGCCTTACTTCATGACTCGATGGCATTGCCATAACGCGACTTTGATATTTTATCCTCAACGCAAAAGAAGTTTCACTTCAAAAAGCTATATACAGATAAAAGTGAATTAAATTATAAGTGTTACTACAAATTGTTCAAAATGTTATTGTATAAGCATTTTGATGTTCATTACATGTTATTTGCATAATCATGGCTTTGTAATAAATATGCATTGCTGCGTTTACTAACTTCTGCATTGATTTAACATATTATTATAGCTTAAATTTACTTTTTTTTGATGTGAAAAGAAAAATTTAGATATGCCTTGAAGAGACTTTGTGCCCACCTACATTAAATGCTAAGTCTAAGCATTTGTAGTACCCCAATAAAAAATTAAAAACTGACTTGAAACTTATTTATTCATACAAGATTAAAGCCATGTTGTTCAATAAGAATGCTAATTGTTGCAAATATTTGTGAAAGATTAAGTTGACTCTGGTTTACAAGAAAAAATAATAACTAATATGAGTTAGTTATTATTTTTGACGTGACAACGTCTTATAATTCGATAGAGCCGGATGCACGCACGAAAAAACATGCCTCATGCGGCGTTACCTCGCTCTGAGGCGTTCCGTGCAAGCGAGAGCGCGGAACGAGCGACAAAGAAGCACAATCGGCCGTTGTCACGTTCAACTATCGTCAGTACCTAAACCGACTTTACAGA
Organism: Colias behrii; assembly: GCA_029959065.1. Lineage (NCBI taxonomy): Eukaryota > Metazoa > Arthropoda > Insecta > Lepidoptera > Pieridae > Colias > Colias behrii. The sequence goes on along the minus strand of JARWMC010000011.1, from coordinate 5,392,651 downwards.
CAACCAATTTTTTTTTCTTGATGTGTACAGCGCTCCCGCAAGTGCAGCATAGTGCGCGAGGAGGAGGACGACGAGGAGGGCTCGGTGTCGGGCGCGGCGCGGGCGCAGGACTCGCGCCGGGGGTCCCGCTCTGAGGGGCGCTTGCACCTCGCACGACCTGCGCAACTCGCTGATAACCTTACTAAGGTAATTTAACTTGTCCTGTTTAATAGAACATATTGAATATAAAAAGTTTTTAGTTAAATATTGTAATATAGAAATACTTTGAATTATACATCCAAAGTATTTCTATATGGTGATAGAATTTAGAATAAGTTAATGCTGTGTCAATGAAAGAAGTAATATTGCAGACTAACTGTTAAAATCACTGATCTTTAAGAGACTATAAATATCTTGAAATAGAATTATGTTATGTATCTTTATTTATTTGAATAAACTTTATACTTCTATAATATATTTGATAAGAAGTTGATTATACTCTAGGTGAACCTAGATGATAGCGTGAAAACAGTGAGATTGAGTATAGCGCAAGCGGACGTAGCGCTAACAGTGGCGACGAGCACGCGCGCCCCGCCCGCACCCCCGCCCGCGCGCCGACAACGCCTCGAGTGCCGCCGACGACGACCTCGAGCCGGCTCTTGTTCCTCCTCCGATCTGTCTGATGACGACTCGGAGAAGAAAAAGCGGGCTCCTGAACACGTAGAGCCGCCGATAGAGCGACCGAGACGGGACTCGCACGATGACTCTAGTGACAGTCAGGAGAGAGGCGCCGGCGCGCGTGGGAGTAGACCCGCGTCGCGTCCGCCGGCTAATGCTGCGCCTACTGGTGAGATTCAAAAACTGATAATAGGCATATTATTTATTTCATAATCAAATCATCATTAGCTCATTCTTATTCCCACTATTTAGCACAAATGTCGATCTACTATGCTAAGTTCAGATTGACAAATTATACATGTCGTATTTGTTGTTATTGTTGTATTGTGCAATGCTTTGTGTTAGCTACAATAGTTAGAAATCAAAATTCCTATTATTATGTTCAAAATAATGTTTAACCCAGCTCTCAATGTATGGTGATTAAACACAAATGCACAACATGTTGTAACTCTTTATAGTTTATATCTTATCCATTATTACTATTGCCATGTTACTGACTGTGATTCTACACAACTTCATTACAAATGTTTAATAATAGCAGGTATTTTATGCAATAAATGTTTTAACATTATCAATGTACAGGTGGTGGCGGTACAACGGACTCTGGCGGGACAGGCGGCGGTGGGGGCGGCGGGGGCGGTGCGGGGGACGCGCGGGGCGCGGGCGGCGGGGCGGGGTCGGGCGGGCGCCGCCGCCGCGCCGCGCGCAACGAGAGCCGCCTGCGGGAGTCGCGGAGCCTTAATCGGATCGCCGAGGTACAATTTACGCATTGAATACATTATATTATATGTATATCCTATATTGTCTCCTTGTCTTGAATTTTATGTTTCTATATTTTGGTATACTAAAATGTATTGAATAGTTGTTTTGAGCGTTTTGAACGTATACATGTAAATGTTCAAAAGTGTGGGAACGAGAGAGTTATATTTTAACTGAAGTTTATTATATTACACGCTTTTGTTGTATTTGACAAAAAACACCATGACAAAACTTTAGTTACTATGAGCACAGAGAAAAATTTCCATCAGTTAAATAAATAGCCTCAATTTCTTCTATTCAGCTTCAAAAAATCAAAAATATGTAACATATACAGGTGGAAGAAGCGACAGCGGCGCGGTGGGGCGGCGCCGGTTTCGTAGCGCTGTGCGGGCGGCCCTTCCTGCGGCTGCTGGCGGCCGCGCGCCCCGCGCCCTCCGCGCGCCGACTGCACGGCCTCTGCTAATGACCACAGACTACACGCCACAAACCACAGACCACAGACGTACTCGCCTCTATCGTCTATCCTCTATGCCCCGCGCGCCGGACACGATACCCCCGACGCACTTCCACAGATGAAATCACGCCTTATAACGTTTCAGCACAGTTTTAAAATATTGTCTATGGACTCGCCTCGCCGGACTTGCCTGCACGCGTTATTAATATGTGGTTTAGTAATCTATTCATACACACCGGCACTCCGATATGGATATACAAGAATAGTATTGTTCAAGAGTATCTACCTGAGGTAAGTAGAAGTGGTGGAGTACCAATTATCAGTAGAGATGATGGTACATTTCTACCCTTATTAAGAAAGAGTACTTTGCTATTATTGCTTTGCTTTTTGTAACTTGCAACTTGTAATGCGTTTTTTGTACCCTGGAAGTAATGGAGAAATGTATACTACTATGTATAACACAATATTCAAAAACTCAGATCATATCTTTTTAGTTTATTTTTATTGAGAGAAAAATATTTACAAATATGTTTTAAATTTAACAATTTTTGTCCTTTGCACATAAAAATTTGCACACTGTCTTTGATCATGACTACACATACAAATTTGTGACAAATACGATAAAGTTTTATTGTTATAATTGCGAAAAGTAAATTATTAAGGAAAATAATTAACAAAGGCATAAATTAAAATATACGTAAATACAAAAGTCCTTTGACATTTTCCATATTTTCTAGTACTTAGTCTTCGAAATGTAAAAATATGAGAGTCGTAAAAATTTTCAAAACAAGAAAATTTTAACATTGTGCGTGTATTTATAAGAAAAACAAAAAGTAGATCGTATAAATAAAATATGACGTTATTGATGTAGAAGATATTATAATTATTTGAATATATTGGTGTTTCGCGATGCCCCATCAACGATGCAATAAAGGCTTCGTGCGCAATAAATTATACTAATTAGCGAGTGTATGTGCATGGTTGCGATACAAATACAAATTGGTTGTCGTGATAATATAGTAATCCTAAACATAATGTTCCTACGATTGTGTCTCCTTTCCGATTTACTTGTTTTTTGCCAAAATCCTGTCTTACTATAGAAGAGTAGAGGCAATTGGAAAATGTCAACCTTTTTTGCCATCGAATTTCTACATATTAAAAAGAATTTTAGAGACATTTAAATAAGCGCTTACGAATTACATATTAACTTTGGAGAAGATTTTCATTTTAAAGGCGGCATTTGCATTTTGACATAATATATCAAACACGTTGAACGATTCGAATCAATATTAGATTTGTTCAACAGGGTATATAAAAGGTTTGGTTGATAAATAAAAAAAATCTGTAGCTATTCAAGTAATATCTGTCATAATTCATTACATTTTCTCCAGCACCTTCCGACACTACTTTATATAATACCATAGTGTGTCATAGACTTGCACACATTAGTAAAAGTTGTCATTACATTAGAGTTAATATTTTTCATTACGATTAATGTGATTGTACTTTGCCATAATTGCATTTTTGTGTATCTATAATAGAAATAATCAAGCACATTTTTCGCAAATAAAAATTTATTGTAACGCATTTTCTGGTAAATTAAAGATATTCAACTGCACTTTATTTATTTGAGCAATTGTTGTTGTGGTTTTTTGGTGCTAATAATATTTTTTTGTATAAAATATACGATTAAATTTTATTCGTAATTTTCCTTTTTTATTTTCGAAAGCACTAGTCAAATAAATTTACTGTACATATTCAGTGTGTTTTTTCACAAAATGATTCGACGAAGTATATAAGAACTAAGAAATTCGTGCGTTTGACTTGACTGTATAAAATCAGTAAATTGTAAAAAAAACGAATAATTTCAGCAATTATGACAAAAAAAGCAAGCGTATTTAAACAAATCTCGTTATTCACGATGTTTTCGTTCCAACTTTACCTGTTGAAGTTTAATTGCATTGCTGGTAGTAAATTGCCCAATAAAGTAGTTAGTTAGAGTTAGGTCAGTAGTAGACCTTTGTCCGCATTTGTTAAAGCAAATATCTTGTCACGATACAATAATCACTGTAGATATTTTTTTCTTATTTGTTAAACTTAGGTAATTCTAGTGTAACAGCCAAACGTTTATTAGTAGTCTGCGTAAATACAGACACGTATTTGTTAAAAATTCATTTAATTTTAATTGTAATTAAATATTGTTGATCAAGTTAAATGTTGTGTATTAAAATATTTATGTACATATATTTTTTAATTGTTGTAAATAAATAGTCTATTTTAAATTTTATATTAATTAATAAGTTGACCCTGAAATTGTAAGTTTATTTCGCGCATGATAGTTGTTTATTTAACGTTGTGAATAATTTGTTTGATTCGATGCTCATCCTTCCCCAACAGTACTCACAAGACCAAAGAATACTAAATATAATAATAGTTTGTAAAAAATTAACATCCTGTGCCAATGCAATTTTTGTAGCTTTTTGTACAAAATCTGCTGTTTCATACGTATAGTTTAAAATACAGATAATTGCTACCGTTATATTTTATTAAGATACATATTTCTAGGGCGAGTTTCAGGTATACCTACTCTGAATTCAATTTTGTTTTTCGTTCTTGCGTCATTTCAAATTATATTTCTTTAAAATGAGGCTCACTGATTAATTAAAGTTAAAGTGCAAACGATATCGAATTAAACATTTTGACGAAGCATAAAATTGCTAATTTTTGTAAACGTAGACATTGCCACATATAGTTAAAGCCTTATAATACATAATATATAAACTGACGTAGAAGCGGTACCTATGTATATGCGAACAAACTAGCAGATAAAGCAGTTCCACGTTAGAAAAAGATAAGAGTATATATTTAAACGTTGATTTAAACCATTAGCCGCAAAAAGTCAGCAACGTAACCGGCTATTCGACTAAACGCAACCAAGCTAAATTAGCTGACTTCAAACGTACGAACGTATTTTTACAATTACGCGTACCTATGCCGCTTCTACCATAATTTATATTTGTATTCTAAGATTAAAGCTAAAATTAATCTTTCTCTCTATGATATAAAATTTATTGCTTTGATTTTTCGAATATTATTAAAACCAGAAATAATTTTTGTTAAACACTCACTGCAGAGACTGCATGAAGGTGTACTAATAAATAAGCAATAATTAATTTTAATACATATACCTTAAGTATCGTGTACCTATATTTTCTCCTTAGGGATAATAAAGCGAGTTATTAAGGTCCATAACATTTAATTACACGAACTATGTGAATTAATTTTTCGAATTCAAATAAGAGGTACGATTTGTTGTTGTAGGTACATGTACACTTACCTTACCTACCTTTTCTTTCATTTATCATGAACCATTGTTCAGCATATTCAGTTAAACAGTACCTACCTATTAATAGACTTTGAAACATTGTAGCTACGATTTGATCTGATAGCACTTGGTGTAAGCCGATACGATCGCAAGTCGCGATTCGAATACTCTCCTAATATTTGAGAATAATTACCTGTATGCAATACGACTATGACTTTTATCCTAATAATCCTGTGAAATCATTTTGTAATGTTATTTTACATAATATAATATAACCCTTTGATTTGTATGGTGTTCTACCTATGTAATTAAATATTATGTTATGTACTAATTAATGTATTTTTTACTCTTGTGCTATATCCATCCATTATAAATTTACTATTTATAAATATTTAGATTTCAGCTAATAGCTGTGATAGTCATTTTTGTATAACTTTATATATTTTATCATTATGGGTATTCACTTTCAGGTGCAATAAGTATATATGGAATATGAATAAGAGCTTTGTAATACGATAAAATTGTATTATCGTTTAAGATTTTTTACTTAGATATTTTCAATTATCAAAAAGTGTCCACTTGGACTGTCACACAAAATTAAATACATTTGTAGTAGGGAATGCTCGTAGATGGTTTTACAAAATTCTTATAAATGTGTACCTGTTAGATGTAGTTTTAATACTTTAAATACCGATACAATACAGTTTTGCATTTTCTTACTAGTTTGGAGTACAATATCGACAAAAATATATACTATTATCCTTAAAAATATTCACTTTATAAAAACTGTACTCTATAATGGACAAAAAAACCTTGACGATAGAAGAGGTCGTATTGATAATATTAAATTTTAATTCTCTTATGTTATGTAGAAAATACAGAAATATTTATATTACAATTTAAGTTTCCAGCAATAAGTTAATGGTACATAACCGGAAGTAGTTAATTAATATAAAATATTCTATAGGGGCTTTTTTTCAGTTTGGTTGATTTAAAGACAACAAAATTGATTTATGTACATATATCTTATAAAATCCACCATGTTTAATTTTATATAATTCTATGAAATAGACAAGGTAAGACTTGAGGACTTTTTGTGCATTACTTGGTCATTATTAATTGAACTCTTTTGCAAACTTATTTATAGTTATTTCACTATTGAGTGTTATATTTTGGACAAACAACTGTATCATATTATGTAGTTAATTATATTTTTCTAATTAGTTTGAATGTATGTCTTAAAATATTTTGTGTCTTAATAAATGTATTAAATGTGGACCATTTTTTATTTTTCAACCTGAAAATGGCAATTGGAAAAACTATAAGAAATAGTAAAAAAACAAGCATCATGACAGTATTATTTGATTTATTTACCTTTGCAAGTTATACATTGGTAAAAATATTAAGGCTATGAAACAATTTGACTTAGCATTTGGTTTTAACAATAAATTCACGCAGAGGGAACTTGGGAACTACCACATCTCGACAAGCTTAGTGCTAAATGCAATCATATTGATCACTGCATTGTTTGCACAGTTATATTTGAAAACACAAATTCTAATGCGAAGCCCTTTGTTTAATCAATAGTACTCTTACCTTATGTGTCTAAAGAATAAAAATTTCCTAAAATATTTTACAGTGATTTTTAAATATTCAATAACCCTTAATTTTACATGAAGTAGAAAATGAAAATTTTATGCCTATCATATAAAAAAGTAGTTGATGTAACAATGTTTGTGAATGCACTGAATATGTAACTTGTTACAAGTACAGGCATTTAAAATAAATCATGAATCAAAAACAATGATAAAACTAACTCTTAATCATACAAAAAGCAAGTTTGACTTCTCAAAGGCCACAATAATTTAGGTAATGTAAGACATAAATGGGTGTAACTGTCTACAGCGATTGTAGAGCTTGTTATAGTGTTCTTAAGAGTTACATAATATTTACCCAATCTACTATTATCAATACATATATTAATATTAATAGTATAATACATTAAACCCATTAAATGCAACATGGAAGTTATGACACTAAACTTGAAGAAAAAAATGAGTAAAAATTAACTTATGCTAATTATGAATAATAAAGATCAATAATAATGTATTAAAATTGAAGAAATATAGTTTAGGATAATTACAAAGGTACACAGCAGAGTATACAGTAGATTGGGTTGCTCAGTAATTAAAAAGGAAACTTTAAAAAGTGCTTCCCTCTGGTGGCTGTGAAAGCTTCATATTTTCCTTCAATGTCATGAGACGTCTCAGCTCCTGTAGAACAGTCTTGATTGTATAATCACGCTGCCATCTAGCAAGAATTGGAACTTGTCTATTATCAACCTATAATATAAATCACTTGGTCAATAACACAAAACAAAATAACAAAAAAATTATCTTTATTTTGAAGTTGTTTTACTACGCACAAGTCCAGTCTGACTGTTGACACAATTCATGTTGATTCTAGACATAAATCGCGCCGTAGGGGGCTCATCAGGATATCTAGTTCCACATTCAATTTTAAGTGAATACATTCTATTTTCATATGGAGTCTGAAAAAAGAAAAGTTTGAGAAAACATATTGATTTATATAAAGTTTATTTTAATAAGTAATTGACTAAACTGATTGAAAAAATGATTACTGGTAATTCTATAATAATTAAATTTAAAACAAAAAATATTCAACAATCAACAATAAAAATGAAATCAACAAAATGTCAGAGTTACCCTAGGTGGCCCAATTATCATTCCAGTCCAGTGAGTCAAGGTCATATCGTCATCGCTCTCGAGACCCCAAGATATTGTGCCATCGCCCACTCCCTTCTGACCTTGCTCAAGTTCTTCTAGAAGACGAAAATTTCTCGGCACAACTACGGATGAATAAAAAAAATTAATAATTCGAATGATGCGTAATGTTCGCATAACTCAATAAACAGTAAAGTTTAATAATACCAAGCGCAAAACTTACCAACGCCTGATGACGGATTCGCCATGATCACTAGTTCCCGGCGCTTACAAGCTACTGTAACGTAATTTACTGCACAATAAATTATTTCGCTAATAATGTATTTTTCATTAGAAAGTTGACTCTTTATTGTGTATCAATAAACGAGGTTTAATTTTATTTAATATAAAATCGAACTGCTCAATGAGCAGGTTAGCGATTTTTTATGCTGACTTTGACAAATGTCAAAACTTTTCTATCTCATTCTCCATTTTCATTTCCTAAAGTCCGGCATTCACTACACGCACCGCGAGCCGAGCCCCGAGCTGTACCAATCCGTGGACAAATAACTTTGGTGAGCCTTGTACGTATCTACCCACTATCTACCCTACCAAGGTACCGATGCTTTCAAAACGCAAAAAAGTGGGTCTAAATTCTAATAGTCGGTGCAATACTTTTTACGCAGAACAAAAATAAAAAGCGCGTGTGGGCAAAGGAATGGCTGAAACAACGAAAAAAATATACACATATGAAATTGCTGCAATGCATTCAGTCCTGTGAACCACCTGATTTAGTTAATTACTTAAGAATGAAATACGAAACCTTCATGGAATTATTAAAATTAGTGACGCATTATGGCGAATGACTGGCTGTTTTCCAATTACAGAGCATAATGCGACTCAGTGGCGCACAATGCCGAATTATGCTGATGCTTAATTGGAACGTGAAACGCACCAGCAGGTTGCGCTAAGTTCAGTGTTGAAAAAAAAAAAATATTCATAGAGTTAGCAATAACCTCATTAATGTGTAAATAAAGTGGTATACATAATAATTGGTTGAAAAATATTTACGGTTATTTTAAGTAATTTGGATTTTGATTATTTCATTAACATTTTTTTCAATGTTTGTACCTTCATCCATACTTATATTTATTTTTTTAACACAATTTGAATTAACTTTGATTATTTCGAAAAAACTACAATGAAACGAAAGCTTTAAAATTTTTTCCAACAATTAATAATTATTACTAACGATAAATCGATTGCACGCATCAATTCACGCGCATTACTTTTAAGAGTGCTCGATTGTGCGAAGCGTTGCTGTAGTTGGAACATTCAACGTTAAGCATTATGCCGCATAATGCGCTCTAGTGCTGTAATTGGAAAACACGGACTGACAAGTTCACCAACAAATCCGCGGACGCACACACACGTACGTATTTGTTCGGTGCGGCTCGGGTGCGGCGTGGCGCTCCCATCTCCAGACGGCGAGCGCCGCGCCGAGCTGCGAACCGCGCACACCGATACATACACACGCAGATTTGTCCGCGGACTTGTCGCCAGCTACAAACTCAGCGGATGGGCGCGCTTGTGAATGGTAGCCTTTAAGCGTAATTCCCACTAAGTTGTAAATATTAAAAAAATTGTTGACTGTACCCTACAGGTAAGCTATTAAGCATGCATGAAAAATTAAGTAGGTAAGATTTTTAAATGAATTTTAATCACAATATAACATGAGTTAAATACATATATTTATTATTCATTCCAAACTATTTATTACAGACTACAAACTAAAGAAATGAGGACTTTTCGTCTACGATATTCATTTATTAGGTATTAATGTGTTGATTTTCAGTTTAATTAATTATTTTAAAACAGTCAATGTATTTTTTGAGGCTTTAGAAAATTTATATTTAAATTTTTAAACATTATCATATATGTCATATCTCATAATTATCGTGCATCTGTGGCGATAATATGATTCTAAATTCTATATTTCCGCAGCTTCTATATAAAAAAAAGATTGTATGAAACGGTTACTAAGGTCTATGGCGGGTATTTTTGTCCTTTTTACTCTTACAGAATCTATCTCTTTTTTTTCTTTCAGTATTGTCATTACTGTCAACGTCACATTCTTAACCGAAAAAAAAAAAGAAAAGTCGTTTTTTTTCTCAAAAAAAGTTTCTCTGTCCCTAATCCCTTAGCTTAAATCTTTAAAACTACGCAACGGATTTTGATGCGGTTTTTTTTAATAGATAGCGTGATTCAAGAGAAAGGTTTTAGTATATAATTTATTAGGTTTTAGACAAAGCGGGCGAAGCTAGTATGCATTATAAAACATGCGAAGTGTGTGGGATCAAATCCGGTCGAGAGAAGGGTGAAAAACGCTTTTTTCTTGCAAAGTTTCCTTTGGACGAGGCAAGGTCAGTATTTATAGAATCCGTACTGCACATTTATCATTAATATTTTATCATTTTTATAATAAAAAGCATTAATTTTTGTACATGGAAAAAACAAACTATGGAATGTGACAAATGAAATGGAAGTCTCTGGGAATTGACTAGCTTAACATGCCTGCTGTTGATGTAACCTGTCCACATTTTTTTCGTTTTTAAACTTGTTTCTACCGATATAAACTTTTTTTCTATCTCAGTGTAAATTATGTTTAATAATATTGTTTCTTTGTAGGTGCAAACAATGGGTTAAAGTGGTCGGGATAGAAGATTTGGCTTATCTGCCTATAGAGAAACTTCATTCCCTAAAACATGTGTGTGGAGTGCATTTCAAACCCAGAGATTTTAAGAAAAAGAAAACCCAATTAAAAAAACATGCTGTTCCATCAATTGGTTTGAAACGTGAACCGTTAGCAGATGAATTACTAATAGGGTTTCCCCTTCATGTAGCTAAACAGGAAGCGAATATTGGTAGGTAACCCTAACTATATTTTATAGTAAAAACAATAGCTTAAGACTTACTATATTATTCATGCAAATTATCAAACGTCTAATAAACCTATTTTAGTTATAAAGAGTTTTGTCATCATCTCTCTACTGAATATTTGACTGTGAAAGAACGAGACAAACCATTTTATAACTAGGTTTTTTGTTAAAAAGATTTATTAGACGAATATAAATTATTTGATTTTCATTTAAATGGTTTGCCCTACAATATATTATATCACAGATCGAGTGAGGAAGTACCTACATGAGAGGTTTCTAAGTTGTACCGTGTTAATTTTTTTTGTTTTTACAGAATCAAGTTCAAAAATTCTTATGGAACACAATTATTCCAATATTTTCAAATCATCCATTTCTGGAGAGAAAAGGCAACATAGTCCAGGTACCAACACACAAATTATAAAAATGATCATAAATATTTAACTTTTCAAATAACATAAATGAAACAAAACTTTAGTTTATTGATATATTCTCTGTGCCTCTCGGTTGTCTAGCCATGACTTACTTTGGAAAATAACAATGTTTTCTTTCGCAGAACCGTCTACTTCCAAAGTATATAAAAAGGAAAAAAAAAATGAATGTGATCCAAGTAAGTGCGCTAAATAGTAAATATAAATAAAAAAAAATAGTTATCAAACAATGCATTCAAGTTGTTGGTAAGATAAACTCCATTTTCTAAAACATGTTAAGGATTTCAAACTCACAGAACTTAAAAAAACAGTATAAGCATGTTGTTCCTTTAACTGGCTTAATTTTATACATGAACCGTTAGCAGATATAGAGTTTCCCCTTGATGTAGCTACACAAGAAAACAGTAATGGTATATCACTAATTATATAAAAACAATAGGTTAAGGCTTAGCCTAAACAAGGACCAATTAATAACATATTAGAAACAAAACTAGTTTTTTGCTATATTCATTGTGCCTCTGCTGTCTAGCTATGAGTGCTATGACTTACTTTGGAAGATAACAATGTTTTCTTTTCCAGAACCGTCTACTTCCAAAGAATATAACACGGGCGATAAAATGGAATCTGATCCAAGTGAGCACAGTAAACAAAATCAAGGGTCTGATGTTTCTATGCCAGGAGAAGGTCAGTATATTTTGCAAATAGTTGTCAAACAATGAGTTGAAGTTGTTAGGAAAGAATATTTGATTTATGTACCTTCAGATAAACTCCATTTTCTGAAACATGTTTGTGTGTCAAGGATTTCAACCACAAAGAACTTAAAATAAAATAAAACAGTTATATAAGCATGTTGTTCCAGCTAAACAAGAAACCCGTAACGGTATAAAACAATATTAACTATATCTATACTTAATATTATAAAGCTGAAGAGTTTGTTTGTTTGTTTGTTTGAACGCGCTAATCTCGGGAACTACTGGTCTGATTTGAAAAATTCTTTTGGTGTTAGATAGCCCATTTATCGAGGAAGGTTATAGGCTATATAACATCACGCTTCAGCCAACAGGAGTGGAGCTACGGGGGTGAAACCGCGCGGAGCAGCTAGTATTTTATATAAGACAATAGTATAAGGCTTTTTCTTTTTAAGTTGTAATCTTTGTTTATTTATTTTTTCTTTTCACAGAATCAAGTTTGATAAAGGCGGAACACAATTATTCCGATATGTCCAAATTATCAATTTCTGGAGAGATAAGGCAACATAACCCAGGTACCAACACACAAATTTCAAAAATGATTTAAAATATTTAACTTTTCGAATAACATAATAGAAACAAAATGCTATGACTTACTTTGGAAGATAACAATAATTTCTTTTCCAGAACCATCTACTTCCAAAGAATATAACACGGGAGATAAAAGGGAATCTGATCCAAGTGAGCGCAGTAAAATAAATCAAGGGTCTGATATTTCTATGCCAGGACAAGGTTAGTATATTTTTCAAATTTTTGTCGAATAAGTGTACTAACCTTTCTCTATAATATTTATTACTACTTTTCCTCTTGTTAATAATATATCTCTTTTCAGCTTTGTTGGTCACACCTCGGAAACGCAAACTTTTGAAGCGTTTACAACAATACAAAATTAAAAATTCGAGTTTAAAGAAAAAACTTAAAGAAATCGCAAATATTGAATCGCCTGTTTTAAAAAGTTTGGTTGAATCTGGTATCAAAAATCAAAAACGTAAAGCACATGGGAAAAGGTGGACAAAATTGAATAAGAGTGTGGCTTTGGCAATATACAAAAAGTCACCAAAAGCATATAGATATCTGAGCCAGCTCTTGCCTCTGCCTAGTATTCGTACATTGCAAATTGTTTTAGAAAATATGAAGCTGGAGCCAGGAATCGACCCAACCATACTAGAACACTTGAAAAAAAAAGCAGAGAAATTATCTGATAAAGAACGAACTTGTTGTCTGTTATTCGACGAAATGTCTCTTAAAAGACGGCTCATTTACAATCCCTCAATAGATCAAATAGACGGCTTTGAAGATCTTGGAGATGGCAATGGACGATCAGAACATATCGCAAATCACGCTCTAGTATTTATGTTACAAGGCGTGCACAAAAAATTAAAGCAGCCTATTTCTTATTACTTTGTCAAGGGTACTATATCCTCACAAAAATTAGCAATGCTTATAGAAAACAACATCAGGACTTTAAAGTCAATTGGCTATAATATCATAAATACTGTATGCGATCAGGGCTGTACGAATGGAGGTGCTCTCAGTCTTTTGAAAAGCAGATATGGAATTCTTCCCCACGAAAACTACTTCTTGCTTGATAATGAAAAAATTTACATTGTTTTTGACGTCCCGCACCTTTTTAAATCCATACGGAACAATTTTCTGAAGGGTGGAGAACTAATGCTTGATAATATAAAGGCAAAGTGGAGTCACTTGGTTAGAGTAGAAGAAAAAAACCGCATGCAACTGCGATTCACAAAAATAACTAAAGCGCACGTTGCTCCAAAGTATCGGCACAGATTAGAGAATAGTTACTTCGTAACAGATACATCACTCCCATACAAAAGCTAAAATACCTACGCTATATTTACCTACAAAATGCGCCGCAACTCGGCTGCAGTAAGAAATGTACTCTACGAACACGCACCGAGAAGCGAGTTTCCCGCGCACGCCGCGTGATTGCGTCATCAAACGAAAACTTTAGGGTTGTACCGAGCGCGTAAATTAAACACAGAGTTGCTGAAACACTTAATTTTTTATTGTTAATTATATTTGTTACATTATACAATAAAAAAAATGAAATCTTATTGATAGTAGTTGTTTCCTTCGGTTTCACCCGCGTGGACCCGCTATATGTGTCTCCTGGATAAAAAGTAGCCTGGTAGGTTTGTAAGTTTCTTTGTTACTGCGTGGCTCGGGAGCTGCTGACTATATGGCTGAGATTTACGGGTTCACGGGTAGAGGGTTCATTCGGGTGAATCTGCGGCCACAAGACCAATACAGATAAAAATTATATGTGCTTTAATTTTATGAAATGTTCAATGTTATTTTTACCATCGCTGAACTTACGGTTATTCAATTTAACTGTTGTAAAAATTCTGAATCTTAAAATCTTCTAAAATCTTTTCGTTGTAAAATAATTTTAATAAATAATCTTTTGGAAAGCAAGGGCAAGGCGGAATGAACTCCGACACCCGTCCACATCGCAATAACCGGGCATCTTGGTAGCGAGCGCGGGAAACGTGACGCGGGTGCGCAGTCTCGCGTGTGCCAACCAACTGCCGCTTGGGTCGGTACCGACCTACTGTGCGGTAGGCACTTATAGCGCGACCTTGAGCGAGTGACGGAGGCCTGGTATCGGGCCAAAATGAAAGTAAAGACTGCTGCTCAAATTTTAAGCAACACCGTTGCTGCTATTCTGAAATTAATGTCTGAGAGCATTCAGGACGAAGCAGAAAGTAAGGCCGTTCTACAGACTGCTGAAATCATTGAAAACCTTGATCGGTTATTTGATTGCACCAATGGGCCAGCTTCCAAAAATGATATAAAAAAAAATATTCGCACAAACGTAAGCAAAAACAGTTTCCATCATACGCTTTGGCCGAAATATAAGAAAACTCTCGCAACTCTACACTTTTTAAAGTCCGATAGCCAACTGCGATTGAGGAACATTAGATGTGTTAATGGCTACATCACAACAATATCATCTCTACAAAATATTTGGGAAGTAGTAGCTGCAAAAGGATTCAAATATCTCAATTTAAGGCAACTGAACCAAGATGCTCTTGAAAATTTATTTGGCATGATACGACAACACAGTCCAACAAACCGGCACCCAACATGTTACCACTTCAAAGGAGCATTAAAGTCATCTATCCTGACACGCTTAAGCACACCTCTAAGCAGGGGATCAAACTGCCAAAAAGATGAAAATGAAATCTTATTCGATTTTCACGACATTGTGTTCCCCAACATTTCTAAACCCAAAATTGATAAGTTGACTGATGTGCCATCCATTCCTGAAATTCAAAGTAGTCAAGATATACCAATTCTCCAAATTCCGGAAGATAACAGTACAACAGAAGAACTGCAAGAAATTGAAAATTATTTTAAAAAATTCGAAATGCAACCGACAGTGTATGTGAGTGGCTATATAGCGTATTCTGTTTTGAAAAAAATTGAATGTTTAAGGTGTAGGGACTCTTTAACAATTTCTAGCCCGGTAGAAAATTCTATCTATAATTATATTTCGCTTAGAGAATGGTGGAAGGAAAAACAATCGCTCACCTATCCAACAATTAAACTATGTGAGACTGTGGATGTTGCTCGCAAGGTGTTTGAAGAATATTTATTACCATGCCTACATAGACACGACTTGTGTGTTTATTCAAAGACCGTTATGATTGCTAATATCGATTTTAACTGGATATATTGTAATAACCATAAGACCAGCATCGTCGATGCATTAACACAGCGCCTGAGTCTTTTATTGATTAGAAATCATTGTAAAATTGTAAATAGATCGCTTGCAGTCCCTGAAGAATCATTGGCTGATTCGATGAAAAGGGCAGAGCAGCAAGGGATGGCAAAGTGAGATATTGTTCAATTAAAAAAAACCGCATCAAAATCCGTTGCGTAGTTTCAAAGATTTAAGCTAAGGGATTAGGGACAGAGAAACTTTTTTTGAGAAAAAAAACGACTTTTCTTTTTTTTTAACGACTTTTCTTAGTAACCTGTAATAAATATGTAATACCTAAATTGTTTTGTTTATTTTCCAATTTAATAAACTGTCACTATCACTGAATGTTACTAAATTTTTACGATATCGTTAAAAATCAGATGTCGCAACACGGACAACACTATTTTCAAACGGTCATATTGCTTGCGACTGAAAGACTTGTATCCATGGTTATGAATAATTTATTAAAAAAAATTGTCATGTTGCCACCAATGGAAGCAAAGTGTCAAAATGTTTGAAAGTTGGTACCGTAGGTTGGTACTAAGCGCATGGTAACTGTTTCATAGTTTATTATTTTCAAAGGGAGTCCCACCTCTTAAAACGTAGTGATTATATCCTCTTTGATTTCTCTATGGATTACACCACCGCGTACGGCTGGTTGTGTGTGCGTCACAGAGTACATTGAATATACGGGGTGCGTTTTTCCTTTTCCGTATTGTGGACTCTTATAATTAGAGTTACACACATGGTTTTAATATAAACTTAAAGCATTTGTTTTGTGATTTTTTAAAATAAATTTGTAAACAATATATGCCATGTGTCGAATCGCTGTTTGATTAATATTTTTCGTGATAGTGCATTTTGGAGGTAAAATGCCCGCTTCAATTTGTGACCCAGTATCTAACGCATTGCGTTTATCTCTTACGGCTGAAGAATCACAAAATTCATCTTTACTGGATAGTAGGTTATATTCATCAGCTAAAAATGTACTTCTATCAAAGATAGAATTTGAAGAATCTGGTGACTATCAAAGTAATGTTCTTGACGGACTCAAATCAAAATACGTGGTTATTCGACCTAAAAAACCTGTGTTGGAAACAAAACTTCTTAAAAAGGATGGGAACTCAGGCGGCCAGACAAACGGTAAAAAATTAATCTATAATCATTAGATATCCAACGCCCGTGAACTAGATAACGTTTTCTAAGAGGTTATCTTTTACGCGATGTCAATATTGACTTGAAAGCAATGAGTTTCGAAAGTGATAGGTATCTCGGCTTACTTTCATTTATTTATATTTTTAATGCCGGAAGTAATAAAGTATAACATGAAAAGTTCAACTATTTGTATCAATGTACTATTTTATAGTTTTTAATGCCAGAAGTAATAAAGTATAATATGAAAAATTCAACTATTTGTATCAATATACTATGTTTCAGAACAAAGTAAGTCTGGTGAAGAGGGCTTACCTAAGCCTAAGCGATTATTATTTCCACTTGAAAAAGTTCAACTAGGCTGGCAAGGAGCATGGGCTGCTGGCTCAGGAATGCAAAATGTTGGAAACACATGCTATTTAAACTCAACTTTGCAAGCTCTTTTCCATGTACCTGCTTTCGCCAACTGGCTTGTGTCAGAAGCTGCCCATTCTGAAAAATGTAATCAACAAGGTAAGACAAGTGTATAACCCGGACCATAATTTGCATATACATATTAATATTTTTGAAAATGTAGCAAAATCACTATTCTCAAAGTGTTGGAAAATCTTTTGTTATTGTTTTGTTTTGTGAATTCAAACAAGATTTACACTTTCATTATATAAACACAGTATTTAGTTCTTATTTACAAAACAAAAAGAAGGTAACTAAAGATTATATTGATATTTTTTTTAAGATTTTACAGCAATGTTGAATTTGTTGTTATCATAATATCTAAAACAACCTTCTACACATCAACATTGAATATAATCTTTTGGTTTTAGCTGATATATTAATTATTATATTATAGCTATATTTACAGTTTTTTTTTATATTATTTTATGATTTATCTGGCAAATTGGCCTTTTTAATAATTTTAGCTTCACCTTTATGGATAGTATTTTACACATTTTTCATTATTTTATGCAATTTTTTCTTCATACTTAATTATTGTTTACAGAGGCTTGTGTCATTTGTGGTATGAGAGCATCTTTGATGGCAACACAAAAAAGTGGTGGTGCTCCGATAAAACCATGGCAGGTGTATTCTAAACTACGTCTTATTTGTAGACATTTAACTCCAGGACGTCAAGAGGATGCTCATGAATTTTTAAGGTATGAAAATTATACATGGTATGCAGTAATGATTTTGTTTGTCTTTAACATACATTTTTATGTTAATTTACTTTATCATTAATTTTAGGTATCTCGTTGAAGCAATGGAAAAATGTTATTTATCTAATTTTATAAATTCTGACAAATTGGATCAATACAGTAAAGAAACTACACCGTTAAACCAAATTCTTGGAGGATATTTGAGATCAACTGTACGCTGCCTTGCTTGTCATCACTTGTCTACTACTTACCAGCATTTTGAGGTAACTCACATATAAATAAGGCTTTATATAAAGATTGATTCAAAATATATAATTGAGCCTATATAAATATGTAAACATCATGTGTTGTTTCAAAAATATATTTTTTTTCTTTATCTTGATTATTCAATAATTATCATGTTAATTATTCATATTAAATGGTATATCTTTCGTTTTTATAAATTGGAAAAATATTCATTCAACAATATTTTTAAATATAAAATAATTAATTACCATTCTATAACAGGACTTGCTTTTGGACATCAGAAAACATTCAACATTAGATGAAGCACTGGATTCTTTCTTTTCAAGAGAGAGATTAGAAGACCTCGGCTACAAATGTGAATCGTGTAATAAAAAGGTAAATTTGATATAACTTTTACAATTATTGCTGTAGTTATAGAATTATATGAATAATAAATATATTTTCATTTCTTTTTACGTTTCAGGTTTCTGCAACCAAACAGTTTTTTGTTGAAAGAGCACCAATGGTGTTGTGTATTGCCTTAAAGAGATTTTCACTGGCTGGTGGAAAGCTATCAAAACATGTGCAATTTAGAAAGAAAATCTCCCTTAGTAAATATATGTATAATAAAAACACACATCAGCAATTGGTAAGTGCAGTAGTTATATCCTGTATCAATATTAGGTATAAAATGTATAGTATAAATATACTGTATGATTTATTTGTATTGTTATTTGTTTTCAGTCTTATAAATTGGTGAGCTTAGTGACACATTTGGGTCCTTCACAAAACTGTGGACATTACACTGCAATAGGTCAAGCTCCTAATGGCAACTATTATCAGTTTGATGACAGTTGCGTGCGGCCTCTACCATTGTCTGCTGTTCTTGGTACAAATGCATACATAATGTTCTTTGAAAAGGATAACACTATAGAGGACTCAAATGGACCAACCACATCATCTTCTAGTGCAACTTATGGAAATCAAGTTTCAGAAAGTATTCTCAATAGGGATAAAAGTCCACTTAAACTGACTCTCCACAGAAATGAAGACAGAAAACCTATTCCTTTGGGTAATACTACAAATGATTCCAAATGGGAACCTAAACCAATAATTTTAAATTCAACACTTAGCAAGTCTTCAGACACCAATAATTCAAATTCTGAACCTTGGGTTGTGAAACAAAATGGTGAAGTTGAGAAAGTTACAGCACCTAAAGTTCTAAACGGTGTAGATAAACCTAATTTCAAAGTTGTTGATGATAAAAAGATAAGTTTTATAATTAAAAAGCAACCCAATGAAGAAGGTCCCAAACCCAAAATTTTAAAAACTGATTCAGATCTCAGGTCTATTGTACCTATAGGCCCAAAACTGCCAGAAAAATCTATATTAAATAGTAAGATAGTTAAAATACAAAAATCACCCTTGGAAAAGTTAGAAGAACAAATGAATAAGGGAAATCCCTCTGCTTACGTTCAAAGGAATGGGAGTAATGGGTCTAAGTTAGTTCCATATGATTCTGAATCAAGCAGTGATGAACGGTATGATAAGTTAAATGAGGAAAGGCAAAGAAAAGAGGACTCAAAGGATGTAAGAAAACCAAAGCCAAGTAGATGTCAGTCACCTCAACATCTTATTGTAACTACTAAAGGAATGCATCATGCATGGACTGTCTCCAGTGAAAATAGTGCTCCTCTACTAAGTCCAAGTCTAAATGGAGACACAATCAAGAAGTAAGTTTGTTACTATTGTGCCAATAAATAAATATTATGCAATCAAACTCCTTTACAAAGACCCAATGGAGTAATTTTTAAATTGTCAGCTATTAAGTTTCCTTAATTTACACATTTTAATGATTGTTTGTGTTGAAGGAAGAAAAATTTTAAACCCGTTTTTGGAGACAATAAAAGTAAATATGTAAAATATCAAATGCAACAACATTATTTTATCTTATTACAATGTTAATATTTTGTATTACTTATATTTCTCTAAAGAGCTTTATTACCGTAATTGTACATTGAACCAAAAATTACGAGCCTAATTCTGAAATTGCAGGTTGAAGGACAAAGCAGATGGTACGGGTGAAACAGAGCAGAGTCCCAACACGAGTGTAAGCAGCATGTCCCCGCTGAGTTCTCGTGGTGAAGCTTCCCCACCACCGGCTCCAGCGCCACCACAACCCCCCACCAACACGATAGAGACAACCAGACACTTGCAGGGGCTGTCGCATAGAGGTTACGGAGCGCCTGTGAGCTCTTGGAGCGGAACACATAGTAATCTGTCGAGACAGGTTCGTATTTATGTGAACCATATTTTTGTGATAATAGATACTTTACGTTGATTTGCGGGGAAACGTGAACAATGTACATTATCATACTTATAAGCGACCCGCTTGGGTTCCGCACAAGTGCAATGTTCATAATAACTCTACTATATTAAACATGCTACTTATACAGAAATCTCTTATCTATTTCGAAGACTCGCGTCAAAACATTGCGAACATGCATTGAAATTATTGGTTTAGAATTTAGATATAAAAAAATTAGGTAATTATGCATAAATTCATGTTAATGCTTATTGTTTATAATTGTCTTATTGTAATATTTGATTTATGTAGGTCTTTGAAGAAAAACGTGAGGAGCGTAAACGAGCTATGGACGCAACCGACGAAATGGACCGCGGTCGCACCAAAAAGGTTAAGAAGTTTCACCATTACAATCGCTTCAACAACAGCAATGGTAGTCGGAATGGATACAACCCATTTCAGGTAAAATAAGTTTCAAGTGAAATGTTTTATTTCTTATTACTTATTATTTTTAGAAACACCAGAAAACAAGTTTAAAGTTTTTTAATATTCAAGTTTGGTTGTATGAATGGAGGTGATAATGATTTATAGATTTTGGGTACAACATTATCTTAATTTCTTGGTCAAAAATTATCTTAATATTTACAGGAAAAACAAAACAAATTGCACTGGGGTAGCAGTAACTTCAAATATCGCAATGAAAGACGTCCTGGCCACCATTTCAATAAACACAATGGCAATAACAAATACAAGAGATTCAATAGGTATGAATTGTATTTTATCATGCAAATTACTCTTGATTGTTTATCCTTTTTTTGTAACTGTGAATAATATGTAATTTTGTTTCTAGATTCAGCAACGGGAATCACTACAGGCGCCATTGACCCTGGCCGGTCGATAGCTCTATGTCAATGTATATAGTTGAATGGACTTTAAATTAGCTAGACATTATATTATAGCAGCCGATAGGTTAAGTGCAGCCGAATGGTATTCAGACGCCACAACCGCCATATAAAGTTATTTAAAAAGAAGTATAGTGAAATTTAATGTGACTAAAAACTTTACAGTCAATGGCAGGTAGCCTTTACTATTTTTTGTAAAATTATAATATGCTGTGAAACTTGTATTTTGTATAGTGTAAACCATAAAAGTGACTAATATAGTCAAACGATGTATTAAATTCCCTCAAAATGTGATTAATGATGATGTATGCCTCACTAGTTAAGTAGTCTACAAGAGAATTCAAGTATACAATTTAGCTCAATCTATATTTGCCTATTCTTAGAATTTAATACATCTCCTAATCCCTGTAATTCTTATTACTCATTGTTTCAAATAATTTTACTTAATATTTAATAGTTATTACTATTCATTACTTATCATGTAAGTGATATGTGATGTTCATGTAACAAAGTTCGTTTTCATAAGCACATTAATGTAATGGTGAAAAAAACTTATTCTCCTTATCCTTTGTTTGTCATTTCTAATTAAAAGTTTGAGGTTTAAATGTATAATCAATATAAATTACTACTGCTGAATTGAAAAAAAAAGACAGTTTACTGCTTAGTATTATTCATCATGTGCTTGAGACTCCGAAGAAATTATTACATTTATGAAATCTTATTTTTAATTTACAAGTAAATAGATAAATAAGTTCTATATTTGTTTATAAGGTGATTTATTTGTTATTTTATTTTCTAAATGTGTATATAATTTAAACTTAAACCAATTAAATGTGTTAACTGGTTTGCTGTTAATAATATTCCCAGAATATTTTTTTTTCTAAGGACCTGTGTGCTACTATTTTTTATACAGAATATGAAGACACAGAACACTTGTGACATAAAATTAATTTTTAAAATAATAAGTTATGAAAAATGAAAGACCAAACATATAGCAATACTCAATAATCCACTATGTGGTTGTTTTTATATTGACATTTTTATAGATCACAAATTGAATGCATTTTACAATGAAACAGTCTTACTTAACAATGCTGTGTAAAACATAGAAAGAAGCGACAAAAGAATGTCGTATTTGTTACGAGATACTGTCTTTTAGCCCTTGTTTACGTATTTATTTATTTCAAAGACTATGAGGATTCCTCTGTTTCATTTAAAACACTTTCTTGCTTTTAAGGTATGAGTGATTTAATTTTAATTATTTTTTAAGTATTAAAGTATCATGGGTTACAGAATATGTTTAGAAAAAAGCCTCATTTTAATTGTATAATAGTATAATTGTTAGTGTGGGTGAATATCCACTAAATGCATAAAGCAATCTTACTATCCGATTTTGTAGTTTTATTTTAACAGAAAAACATTATTTTTGTAAATGCCATTTATTTCACATTCCCAAAAGTTAACAATTATGTTTGATACAAATGAACCAACCTTATTGGTCTACTTTGATCATTTATACTTAATATTATAAAGCTGAAGAGTTTGTTTGTTTGAACGCGCTAATCTCAGGAACTACTGGTCCGATTTGAAAAATCTTTCAGTGCAGTGTTATATAGCCCATTTATCGAGGAAGGCTATATATCATATACTAAGACCAACAGGAGCCGAGCAATGCGGGTGAAACCGCGGAAACAGCTAGTTAATAATAAGATTAATAACCACTAGCAATTATACCTTACTCCAACCTTGCTCTGTGAGTTATACAATCAGCGACAAAAACCGGACCTCTACCCACAGAGAGAGAAGAATGTGATTTAAATTTATCCTCTTAAGATGCTCTTAAGGTTGAATTTCTTCTGGTGTACATATTGACACAGGTCAGGCTTAAAAATTATTGCATTTGGTACCACTTTGGTACGTTTTGTGAATACACCTTAAAGTAATGTTAATAATATTGATTTTGCTTTAAGAAATAGGTTACGTGCCGATAGGGCGCGGGTAGGTCTTCTCAAAAATGCTGTTTAGTACCGCTCTGCCGCTCGAGCAGCGAACAACACAAAATCGCACATGTCCTAACTTCAAATTCTTATGCACACTACGAAAGCGACGAAGGCCGCTACAAATGAACCGATTACAAAGAAATTTAGTATGAAGGTAGCTAGGTAGAAGACCCATAATAAGACAGGCTACTTTTTATCCCAGAAATCCCATAGGAACGGGAACTATACGGGTTTTTCTTTGAATACGATGGCGCAGCGCCGAAGCCGCCGGCGGAAATCTAGTACCTATTGCATATTTCATAGGTACCTTTAAGTGATAATACCTATTTCAAAGACACAGAAAAAATTACGAGTAAAATTTTTAGAGTGGTAAAGTAGTAATTTATTTTAGGATTTTCAAAAATTGAAAACCGAGGTACTTTTACAAAACAAATATTTTTTTCTAATTCCCACAATGTCCTTCACCCGCAGCTTCCATATTAGCTTTTCATTACCTTAGAGCATTAAGTTCATTACGCCACATTCTGTATGTGCTAAAATCATCTACATTGCGCCCGCCCCCTCTGGTGCCTATAGCCACCACTCTATTCGCACTGCAAAACATCAACGCATTATGGGTTTTGAATAAAAATAGGTTAATCGGGTGAAGTGTTATATTATCTATCTAAAAAGTCGTATTATGTGGTGTAACACTTATAATTATTCAAGTTAGGGCTAGCGCATACATACAACTTTTAGTTGAACAACTATTTTGTTGTGTTTCATAAGTACACAGCAATATATGAACGTGCGCATATTATCAACTCGATAGTTGATCGACAAAAAAATCAAAAAGCCTCATCGATCTGCTTTTGATTAAAAAGTTGGACAACTATCGATTTCACACTCATTTTGTATTGCAATGTATTGAAGTGCGCATACCATCGACTAAACAGTCGATCCACGACTGTTCAGTCTCGCATTTACATTGGAAGCGGCACAACGTTTGTTCTCACAATGGCGGGAACCATTACCGACGACACGGAAGAGTTTATTAATAGTGTAGAAAAAAGGCCCGCGCTTTACTTAAAAAGCCTTAAAGAGTATTCCGATATGGAGTTTCTTGCCGATTCTTCTCCATAGATACTGCTTTCCGAATCGGTGGTAAATGTTAAAAATACTTATGTAATGACGATTCGAAAGTGCTACTAAATAGTAGTCTAATTGAATAAATGAATGTTTGAGTTTAATATAAATTTGAAAAATTTTGTTTGGGTTACAAATCGACTGAAATCGATTGTATGCGCACCTCCGTCGACTCAACAGTTTAGTTGTGTAGAAATCACGACAAGTACACAACTCGACGAAACAGTTTAGTCGATTTAAAAGTTGTATGTATGCGCTAGCCCTTACTACACTAATTATAATTCAACTTCGGCTGAACAGATTTTAATCATTTTAATTTGCTCGCCTTCACTTTTAGATGCAAAAAAAATTGCCTTGATTTAAATATCGATCGTGGCTTCTTGATAAATTATTATCAAATTAGATAATTAATAAGGGATCGTACAACCTAGATGTTTTTGAATCGATTCTCAGTTTATGCTCATAAAAAAGAATCTCGTTATTTTTTTGTTTTCAGTGTAAAGATAATATGCATTATTTGCTTTATGAGAAGGTAAACAAAAAATATTATTACATATTATGATGATAAACAGCTTTACTGCTCATTTATGTAACCTATGTCACTACTAGGACACTTCATAAATCAAAATGCTTCAAGCTGTTTGGACTATTTGGCGTACCAAAGAAATATACATACAGTCGAAATATGTAACCCTCCTTTTACAGACGGACAAAAAGAAAATAAGTTTTCATTATGTACAAAAAATTTATTCAATTAATTACGTCTTTAAAGTACATACTGAGTACAATTACTTATGTCTAGCATTTATTGTAGTTTTTTGCATTGCTGTAGTTTCCTTTATATATAGTACCTAGTTACGTAAACGTACGAGATATCTAATATCACGTGTATTAAAAATAACAGCTAGCGGCTTTATGAAACTATTTGTGTATAGTCGGATTTTTAATTAGACAAAGTAAACTGACGTTTACTGTGTTGTCAGTTTTTGATGAAATAAAAATAGCGTTGTCACAAAGTGAATGATTGAAAATCGGGATTGGATGAAATTGCATCGGTCGTCTAGTGAATATATAGTGTGTAACAATATAACATCAAATAAACACAACAATGACAACAAACACAACGTAATTAGTTACAATTAACGAAAAAATTACAAAAACAATAACGTAAACAGCGTAACAATAAAAATAAAAAAATGATTATAATTACATTCTACTAGTAACTTATATCTTATATAGCTTTATATATTATAATCAGAAATAATGTTATTTTATAGTTTGAAATGATGAACTATTCACACTCATTGTTCATTCATCTGATTGAATGAGAACTGAATTCCTCACTTTAAATATGGCAACATTATTTTACAAAGTGACATTAGCTGCTGTCAGTTTACTTTGTCTAATTAAAAATCCGAGTATAGAAATGAATTTCACACTTATTTGTTACAATTGATAAAATGGATGAAAAAGGCACGGGTCAATTTTGATTATTTCAATATTTAAATAAATTCATCAGTAAATTTACTTACTAATTTATGTTTTTTTTTGTAATGCGTTTTATGCCTTATCCATGGATGTAGAGTAAACCGTTAGCATATTTTTACCTTATAAACTACATACTTTGATTGGTAGCTATAATCGAGCCAATTTAATAGGCAACATTTGACGTCTATCAATTTTATCTTCGAAGAGAGGTAACCTGCTTAAAAACATCGATTAAAGTGAATTAATCGATACGGACTTGAAGCATTTGTCAATCGAACTTGAAACACATTTATTAATTTATGATGATTTTTATTCACAAGGTAATCAATGCATTCGATTCTAGATGTCAGATTTCGATTTTCAGAGTAACGTCTCTGGTATTTAAAAAGATAAAAAGTTGACTGACACAAAATTGTAGCGACGTCAGTTCTTTAATTCAGAAATTGTTTATTATGTTTAGAATGGTTTATCAGTAAAATGAAATCTTAAAATTACTTGTATCGGTCATTATTATTATAAATATGTAATCGTAATTGAAAAAAGTTAAGCAAATGTGCAGTTCTAACAAAACGAAATATCATGTTATTCTATGTCGTCGTTACTAGGTTACATCGTTGAATTTTGTTGAACTGTCAAATGTTGCCTATTAAAATGGCTCTACAATAGTTTCAAGAAATTATACAAAAAAAAAAAAAAAAAAAAAACTAGATTTTATAATTATTTGGCAGTATAATACATGACAGTTATTTAAGTAATGTCAGTAATGTGACCAATTGCGAAAGAAACAGAGATCAACGAATATGTAAAATCAATATCTAGTGGAGATTTATTTTCTTCTTTTATTACATATGTATTGAAGTATATCGTCATCATTTTGTCCAGAAGACGGCATTCGGCACATTTTATTTGGCAAATTGGTATAAAGTCTTCTAAGTTGTGAATCTTCTAAAAGCGTTCGCCACTGATGGTTTTTCTGCACAAATAAAAAATAATAGTGAGTATTAATATTATCATTTTCTAGTTTTTTCCACTGATGAAAACCTGTAGGAATGTATATTACATAATGTGTGAGTATATTATGTTTGCCTTTCATTTCGAAACTAATCAATTTAATTTTTCGATTTACATACATCATGATGACTTAAACATGCCCATTGTCTCAGAACAAAAAAGATTGATCGTGTGATAAACCATTCAATATTATTGCCTAAGTCTTCTGAGTTGTAACAAATACGTTGGGATTAAATACGTGCTAATCACAACGATTTAGTGCGCACGTGTGCGTTTTTATACTCTGTGTGTGTGTGCGTCCGCGTCCATGCGGATTGTGTCTATAAATATTTTTAATCTATTTAAGGTACCAGCTGTTCCCCGGTTGGGATATCGCTTATAACTGATAAGGCTAAGGCTACGTTGTTCTCTTTCTTTTGTAAGTATTTGCAAAGTTTCCTCTGTGTACAACTCTATCTTCTACTATATAAAAATAAGTCGGGTTTTCCTTCCTGACGCTATAACTCCAGAACGCACGACCCGATTTCCACGGTTTTGCATTCGTTGGAAAGGCTTTGTCAGGTTAGCAAAGAAAAGGTGTCTCTGGTGGCGAAACGGAGTTCGCCCGGTGTGCTAGTTAAAGTATGAAACGTAATATATATATAATATATTAATATTATAGGACATTATTACACAAATCGACCTAGTCCCACAGTAAGCTCAATTAAGGCTTGTGTTGTGGGTACTAGGCGACGATAAATATAATCTATACTAATATTATAAAGAGGAAAGGTTTGTATGTATGTATGTATGGATTTCACGCATAAACTACTGGACCGATTTTGATGAAATTTGGCACAGATAATCTTTAGACCCTGAGAAAGAACATAGGCTATCTTTTATTGCGAAATATGTACCACGGGCGAAGCCGGGGCGGACCGCTAGTATTTAATAAATACATATATAGATAATAACACCCAGACCCAAGAACAAATAATTGAGTTCATCACACAAATATTTGCCCTGACCGGGGATCGAACCCGGGACCGTCGGCTCAGTAGGCAGTTACTTTACCACTTAGTGATGCAACGGAACTGGCATAACGGAAGCAGAAACGGAAACAGATGTCAAAAGTAAATCTTAACGGAAGCGAAAACGGAAACGGAAGCGGAAACGGAAGCGTTAACACTATGAAAAAAAAGCACAATTGTACATTTAAAACTTTTTTTATTAAATTTGTATTTTAATTTTTAGTAATCAAAATTAAATAGCGGCAAGTTATATTTAATAAAAAGTAACTTGGCCGCTTTTTCACCTTTCAGCCTATTTCGGTGCTCTTCATAAATTAAACCAGCTCCGCTAAATAATTCTGTTATAAAGTTTGCGGAACCAGAAGCAGAAACGGAAGTGAAAAAAACATGCGGAACTTCTGCAGTTGCGGAAGCGGAAGCAGAGTTCTGTTGCAACACTAACCACTGCGCTAACCGCGTCGTCGATGAAATGAAATGTAATAAGCAAAGTCTCACGGTAACGGCGAGCGGGTTGAGGCAGACGAGCAGCGCGTGGCGCGCGCGCGTGAGCAGCACGTTCATGCGGCCCGCGTCCGCCAGGAAGCCGAGCCCGAGCGACCGCGCCAGCGACACCACCACCACGTCCCGCTCCTGCCCTTGGAAACTGTCCACCGTGCTCACTTCCGCGCACTCCGATCTGTTGAATTACATTACAAATTTAAATCAATTCAAAGTTCTTTAAGCGCGTCACACACGGTGAAGATACTATAATATTTTATCTTAAGATACTGTAATATTTTATATTACAGTATGTTAAGGTATCCGGTATCAGCGTTCTGACCATCATTTGGATGGCGGTTCTACAGGGGTCTCAGTACGCAATGACAAAAAGAAAAATTAAGATAAAATATCTTCTATCGTATCTTCACCGTGTGTGACGCGCTTTATTTGGAACATAAAAACTAATTTAACATAAACTTAAATTACGATGACACCCGTTAAAGCAAATAGCTGTGGCACGGATGCCAACGCCCACCTCCATACATGAAATAAGTTCCACCTTATAACAATTTTAACAATAATATGCAAATTAGGTCGGTTAAAAATAGAAAAAAAAAAAATAAATATGGAGCAATGTTCATGCCGGGGTTCCGCAAGGTGGCGTGTTGTCTCCTCTCCTTTTCTCAATATTTATAAACTCTATCTCCAATAACATAACTTCTCCTTATCATATGTACGCAGACGATTTCCAACTATATTCGCACGTGTCACTGCCTGAACTTCCTGAAGCGATTTTCCGTACTAATTCTGATCTCGCAGCCATCGTCAATTGGAGCAAGGATCATGGCTTAAAGGTAAATCCCGTAAAAACTAAAATCATTATACTTGGCAGTAAGCCGCTTATGAGCAAAATTAAATGGGATTGCTTGCCAGATGTTGTGGTTGATGGTTCTCGCATTCCTTACAGCAAAACAGTTAAAAGCCTCGGTTTGTACCTTGACCAGAACTTATCTTGGTCGGAGCACATCATGCAAATTCGCAAGAAAATTTTTGCTGGTGCATCTTCGTTGCGCCGCCTGCGTAACTTCCTACCGATCTCCACCAAAATTGCGTTAGCCCAATCCCTTCTGCTTCCCTTCCTTGACTACGCCGATTCCTCATTCCCTGATCTTTTTGAGTACCAGTTAGACATCCTTGAGAGGCTGCAAAATTTCTGCATTAGATTTATTTTCGGATTGCGTAAATTTGACCATGTCTCGGAATATCGCAAAAAACTTAACTGGCTCCCCATCCGTCTTCGCCGGGACGCCCACATACTTCAGCTTCTGTACTGTGTTCTGTTTGACCCTAAAACACCTGTTTATCTTAAAAATCAGTTTAGTTATCTTAGTGAAAATAGCTCTATCTCTCTTCGCTCTTCCAATCTTCTAACTCTCTCTACACCGGTTCATCGCTCAAATTTCTACGGCTCCTCATTTACTGTTCGTGCTATACATCTTTGGAACGCTCTGCCTGAATCCATCAGGCGGGCGAAAAATATTAGTAGTTTTAAAGCTCTGGTTAAAAACCATTTCTTATCATTATAATATTGTGTTGCTATATTTAATTTTATCTCTTGATATCATATTTTGTATGAGACATCATTTATTATATTATAATATTTTGTGTGTTATTTGGTATATTTAGAATATGTATTTATATATATTTATTATATGTCTTATGTTATCTTTAATATTACATATATATATATATATATATATATATATATATATATATATATATATTATTTTTATTTATTTTTTTTTTCTATTATATTTTATAGTTTTTGTATTGTATACAAATAGTTATTTGTACAATGTATCAATTTAGACATCGAATTTGCGCCAACGCGTACTCGTTCAACATTCCTTACAATCAGGGTTGCCTGGAAGAGATTGCTCTTGAGCAATAAGGCCGCCTTTTCGTGCATATGTGCCCGTGTGTTATTATTGTATAAAATTATAGTCTAAGTTTGTTTGCCCTGGTATGTATGTACAATAAAGCATAAATAATAAATAATAATAAAATAAATAAAAAGTAGTACAACATTCTAGATAGCAGGTGTCAAATTTATCTTATACTAGCGGTCCGCCCCGGCTTCGCCCGTGGTACATGTTTACGTTTTCTCTACATAAGAACCATCCTCGTACTTCAAGGAATATAATAAAAAAGTATTATCGAAATCGGTTCAGCCGTTCTCGAGTTATGCGCTTACCAACACATTTTGCGATTCATTTTTATATATAAGATTTTGTGTTGTGAACTGACAGTTTCATTATTAATTTGTTTAACATTATGATTTTAATAAATGAAACTACTCGTAAATCGTATAGCATGTGAATTTATCACTTGTATAAAACAAAGTAGCTTTCCGCCGTCTATGTGTCTGTATGCTTTAAAACTACGCTGTTGCGTAGTTTTAAAGATATCGATAGATTTAAGCTCTCTATTGAAAAGTATCCATCAAAATCAACAGATTTTTATAGAGATACTTTTCAATAGAGAGCTTGATTCAAGAGGAAGATTTTAGTACATATATATTATAACTTATTAGCTTAGGTTTTACACAAAGCGGGCGAAACTACGTGTGGAAAGGTAGTGATCCTAGAAATGATCGCAAAAAATGGGAATTTATATTATTTATAAATGACATCTATGTTGAAATTGATATTTTTGGTTTTATGGCATTCAAATGCTTTATAAATATAAATTTATAAAGAATAGAAAAAATTCGATCACGAAAAAAGGTCGTGTTCCATCGTTACAATATTGTATTCACTGAAAAGTGTTTCATATTGGTTGAGATGGTTGTTAATCACCTCAATAGATGGCGCGCGGTGTGTCCCTTAGACACATAAAACTGAAAGAATAGAATAAATTCGATTGCTCTGGCGGGTCACGAGTGGCTGAATTGGTCAGGCATCCGCCCCGGAATGGCGCGAAAGGATGCGGGTTCGAGTCCCGCCTCGTGATCGAATTTTTTCTATTCTTTATAAATTTATATAATGACATCTATATCTACTCACGCGTCAAGTTGCCTCATGAATTTCTTGATAAGATCCCGATGTGCGGCGTACGGCGTGATGACAGCGAGCGATAGGTTGCGTGCGCGCGTCAGCACGCTCAGCGCCGCCGCGAGACGGGACACGCCCACCGCCTCCATTTCATTTGCACCTGATGAGCCTGAAAGTTATATTTATGTATTAGTGTATTTTATGGATATATTTGTGTAATTTTACGATTAGTTTATTCTAATTTAAAAAAATTAATGATAGTCACTAGTACTCCTTGACAAAGAAAGTAAAAAATTGTGAAAAATATGGGGTATATTTACTTTGAATACAGTTAAGGAACTATATAGTCCTTCTAAGATGATTTCTGTGACATATCAATTTTTGACACGTGTAGAGATGTCTTTTACTGAAATCGTATCACTTGTTTCCGATAATCGATAATATTTTATATAGAAATGAAATCGATTTGAATAAAGTACCAAAATTAGTTTTTTCGGCATTTCGCCAACAATTAACTAACGAAACTTAGCAAACAACAGCAACAAAAAGTCAACAATAACAAGTAGTAATAATAACAGAATACCCCGTAAAGTATCAATATAAAAATGCAACTTGTATACAAGGCTGACGCACTCGTACAGACTATTGACAAACGATCACAAGATGGGCGCCGATTATATGATTTTCCAACTCTATAATTTTTCAACGTTCCATTTCATGTACACGAATTGCGTAGGTATTATTTTTTTGTGTTATTTTATTTTTCATTATATTAAACTAAACAATACTGTTTTTGTTTTATTAACTTAAGATGTTTCATTTTTATATTTTTGGTAATAATGCCGCCATAAATTAAAAATATTATGCACTAAAATTGAAAACATGAAATACGTAATTCGGAACACGATGAAGTGTCACAGGAATCATCATAGGTGAAAAGGACTATAGTTTTGTCTGAAACGTTGACTATTAAAATTACTGATGATAGTTGCTGTTATGTGGGGTGGGATGTTGTAAAATACATACGATGGTTAAAAATAAAATTTACACAATCAACTCAATAATACATTTTTCTGGATAAAAAATAATAAATATCGGCCAAGTGCGAATCGAACTCGTGCATACCTTTTAAACCTCCGTATAGAACTTTTTTTATATGTTGTAACTGTAAATTTTTCCTTTACCTGTGCTAGACGTCGCTTCGTAGCAAATTTCAAGATTCTGTGTTTACGGGGAGTGCCCTGTAGGTTTTAATTCATTTGCGAATGTCGAAATTTGCGAAAATTTTATTATTACAGCATCACCATAACCAACCTTGTCCTTTATCCCCGCTACTAATACCGACGATCATGTAGGGCGGTACGTTCCAGTCCACAGGCGGTCGCGGCACGCTCAGTATGCGCCGGTCGTAGAACGCGCGGTTCGGGTAATCCGCTATGTCCGGGTGCATGCGGTACTGCTGGTTCAGCAACACCACCGGGTTCGTGTTCCAGTGCTCTGCGCATGATGTTAGCCGCGCGAATAGACTCTCGCCCAGACCGTGCTTTTTGGCGCGCTAGTGGAGAAACGATATGCTAAATTTATTGAAACGAGGAAACAGATAAAAATACATGATTGTTACATATTATATTTTAAATACAAGTAAATACGCGATTTTAGTTTATATGGAATGAATAAAATTTTTTTTTTTTTGAAACCGGGGTTTTAGCAAATATAGGTCTACCAGAATCTGATGGCATATTTATATATTAAAAATAAAAGATTTTCATGTGGCAACTTTATTTGACAACTATCAAATTGGTTGTCAAATTATTTGTCATCTTCGCAGTTGATGAATAATTTTTAGGATTTTGTGTAAAAAATCTTCTAACATGTCGAAAAAGTCGCTGCGATCACAAGCAAGAGGTGTTGTTTACAATGTGTATAGAAAAATATTAGATGAAGAAGGGTCAAAAACATCACAATTTTCAATTTTGAAGATTTTATTGGTAAATTTGACTTACCCGTTTTGATACTTTAAATTAAAAATATTATAAGTAGGTAACTATAATATTGTTTGTTGATTACAATATAATTTTATGAAAACTTATTACAGGAGTTTCCAATACGGCTATTCGTCAAGACCAAGCTGTCCAAGTCAACTTTATAATGTGTGTATCTGTTAATAATTACGAAAATAAACATAGTTTTATTTTATTTTTGTTTTCTTTTATAAAAAATTATAAGCAATCTAGTTTTGATCTGCATTATAATTACATCCATATTTTGACATGGCATAATGATAATGATATATACAAATATAGGTATGTGTAAATAATAATATGTATTAACTATTAGGTATCTAAATAAAACTAATATATATATTATACATGTAAATATGTACCTTCACAATATTAAGTGAATATCTCATTATTAAGTACAATATTGTCCACTTATGTAATGTGACTAATGATATTGAGGACAAAATAAAAAATAAGTAGTATCAAGATCGTTCAGTCCATTTTCCCTAGGGTTGCACACTCAAAATTTTGATTTCCCTAATTGCCATCAGATTCTGGTTTACCTATATTACGTAATTTTTTTTTAGGTTTTTACCCCGTAAATACCTAACGTAATAATATAACATAAATTGTATGTAGCCACGGAAACAGGGAATATACTATTTTTATCTTACCTGCATAAAGAACAGTCTATATTTTTTTTTTTTTTTTATTTAAAAGAAGAATGTCAGTCAGGTATCAGGAATTTCCTGCCTAAGAGGACAGGGTCTATCTGATTTTTATTGTAATTAATATTATCAATGTGTACCTGCGAGCAGATGAAGCCGGGCAGCTGCTGCGGGTCGCCGACGAGCGTGAGGCGCGTGGCGTGCAGCGTGAGCGGCGCCAGCGTCTCCGGCTCGATCGCCTGCCCCGCCTCGTCCACCACGCACAGCGCGATGCGACCACGCACGCTACCATACATTTAACTTTTATAACAATTAAATCAATTTATATATAATATGTATTTAATTTTAATTTAATTTTATTTATTTATTTATTTTCCTCAAAAATCTGACAACTACAGTTTAGTGTTACATAGTATAAATTGGAGAGGACTGGTGTCTGTGATAGGCAAAAGCCTGTAATGCAGATCGCCAGGCACTCACCCAGTGGAACCGTTTAATATTTGCTAAGTCACATAATATTAAAAACATGAAATAAACCGTTTAGAGGTACAAAAAATAGTACAAAAGAGAAACAAAAGGGGAAATAAAATATCTTAAATGTTAGATAAAAATTTAACATTTTACAAAAGATAAAAAAAGTTTTACGTAGCGTATTAAATTCTCAGTAGATTCATAATCGAGACTTTTTAGCCATATTGAAGTTTTTGATTTGCAAGCACCTGTAGTCAATGAATAAATAGATAATTTACCATTTAACTTATTATACAAATAACTACCTTGAAAGCAAAAGAAACGACGAGTGAATGATGTATTGGGTGTATATTGATCACAAACTCTATCTAATCGACGTTTGGTTTTTGATTTTTGAGAGTCATATATGAGTAAACTATGTTGTCTGAGAATGGTATGAAGAACAAAGAGTTGACGTACGGTTAAAACATCCCATTTTGCGTAAAGGGCGGTCGTTGGGCGATAAAAGGGTAAGAAGGAACCAACCTTTAGAACAGCTCTCTGGGCTCTTTCTAGTTTTAACAGAAAGGTTTTCGGTGCTCCTCCCCAAGAGGTTATGCAATAAGAGAGGAGGGATTGACACAAGGCATAATAATATACAGATTTTATGACATCTTTATCCGCAACGTTTCTCAGGCATTTAAATACACAGATAAGTTTACGTATTCTTCCAGATAACAAATCAATGTGTTCCTGAAAATTTAGCTTATCGTCCAACACAACACCCAGGTATTTCATAGATTTTGTACATTGAAGTATTGGACACGAACAGGTAGAGTTATCAAAGTTAAGACAACGATGAGATTTGATCAGAAAAGTGTGCGTTCTTATGTTTCTGTTTCGTAGATGAAATGCCATGTACTTAGTCTTATCTGTGTTAAGTGTAAGAACATGGCTATATAACCAAAAACGGTATCATAACCAGATTGGGCATAAAGAATTGCCTCTTCCCACGTATGACCATAGAAAAGCAGGACTGTGTCATCCGCAAAAGATACTATTTCACCATGAGTTAAGGCTAGCTGACATAAATCGTTAATATAAACTAAGAACAAGATTGGCCCCAATATACTTCCCTGTGGCACACTAAAACAAACAGGAATTTCTTCGCTGGTATATTCATATATCTTTACCAACTGTGTACGATTTGTTAAAAAATCTTTAAATAAATCAAGCTGAGTGCCTCTAACACCAATATCTTCTAATTTTTTTAAAAGAATTGGGACAGAAACCGTGTCAAATGCTTTTGCTAAGTCTAAAAATATGGCAACTACTTTCTTTTTATTATCTAGTTTATTTACAATAAAATTTGTCACTTTATGTACCGCATCCGATGTAGATTTATTTGATCTGAAGCCTAAAAATTTTACTAATCTTACATTAATAAGCCTTTCAAGAATTTTGGATAGTGAGGGCAAAATAGAGATTGGTCTATAATTGTTGACACAGTTTCTGTCACCACTTTTATAAATGGGTTGGATTCTAGATTTTTTGAAAGCCCTCGGAAAAATTCCAGAGGCCAGAGAAACGTTGCAGATATGTGTGATGGTTGGCGTCAGAATACCTTTATAAGTTTTTAGTATGTGGCTCGGAATCAGATCCAAACCAATGGCACTATCATTCTTAAGATTATTAATAAGTCCTTCAACTTCTTTACAGTCCGTAGGTAACAAAACAAACGAGTGGGGGTGGGTATATTTAGTGTTATATGCTGTATAAAGGGGACTGTTAATAATTTTGTCCGCTAGGTTCCTGCCAATATCCGCAAAAAAGTTATTAACGTCATTCACGGATTGTTAGGGATGCTGATGACATAACAGTTCGTGAGATGGCTCTTTATGCTTTGTTGTAAATGTTATATCTTTCAGAGTTTTCCAAAGCTTTTTGTTAATATTTTTAGATTCTTGTATTTGTAGTGAATCGTACTGTCTTTTAAGTTTTTTTTA
This sequence comes from Colias behrii, assembly GCA_029959065.1. Lineage (NCBI taxonomy): Eukaryota > Metazoa > Arthropoda > Insecta > Lepidoptera > Pieridae > Colias > Colias behrii. The sequence continues at coordinate 5,355,858 of JARWMC010000011.1, read as the reverse complement.
ATAAATTTGAACAAAAATTTCTATATCGTTTGTAAGTAATTTTAAGTACGTCGTTACCGGGATCTTTTTTTTAGTTTCTTATCTCGATTTCTCAAACATTTTAGGATGTATGTATACTAGTTGTTCTCCGTGGTTTTACCCGCAGTGTTCCGGTCCTGTTGGTCTTAGCGAAATGATATATAGCCTATAATAAGCCTTCCTCGATAAATGGGCTATCCAACACCGAAATAATTTTTCAAATCGGACCAGTAGTTCTTGAGATTAGCGCGTTCAAACAAACAAACTCTTCAGCATATAATATTAGTATAGATTAGAATGTCATAATCTAAAGCCACAGATAGCATGCTAGATACAGACAGAACAACGTGTTAAAAAGATCGTCTTATAAATTATTTATTTGTTTTACACTTCAATAAGCTTGGTAGACGCTGAGCATTTATGGGAGCTAAATTATACTTCGTTGCATAGTATAGTTCGATTCAAACTTAATGGCGGTTCGGAAGTTAGGTGCAGGTGCGAGTGCGGGTGCGCACAGAGCGCCGAGACGAACGTCAAAACGCCAAGGAATAGAATACGCTATCGATAGAAATTGACATAAGCGTATGATGTTTTGCCTAAGGCCGTGTTTCCACCTGCAAGTAAACTCGCGGAAGTCTTGCATGAGTTACTTGCAATATCGTTTACATATCCTGCAATTTATTGCTGCAATAAATGTCATGCGAGAAGCTCGCGGATCATACTATCGCAACTTATCGCGGAGGTGTTTACACACCAGATCTTGCGAGTGACGGGATAGGAATTACTGTCACAATTTTTCTATTCTATTTTGTGAAATAATGTCGTCAAGATGCGCACGTGTAGCAGCTACATTAACAATTTTATTGTCGAAAAAGAAAAAAAGATCAATTTGGGTTCGAGACTGGATTTCTAGGAAACATGAAGCTGGTACTTACCATAATTTATTGCGCGAAACACAACTGGAAATGGTCAATAAAAATAATCAACTTGTAATAAATAAAATTGTGATATTGCTATACTAGGTATAATTTATAATGTGTATAATAAATGTAAAATGATCTAATGAACTAATGTAAATAATATATTGTTTAAATAATAACTTACCTTAATTAGTTTAATTATAAAATTAAATAAGCATAATATAAATACTTGTATGCCAATTTGTTGGCGAATTGTGCGGACATGAAATTTATTATAAAAACTTTGTAACCACAATTCAAACAAATACATTTTCATTTCTACCTACCAACTACAACGACGACCACGAACAAAATTTTCATCCAGTCGCAATTAAATAAAATTGTGCAAAACACAATTAAAAATGAAATTTAAGAATTTCCTGTCGTATTGGTGTTTGGAAAAAAATTTTTTGAGATCAATTGATAAACAAACAGGTTTTTCATAGAAACGGTGGCTCCTAGAAAAAAATGTATTTAACCATTTTTATAGATAATTAGATGATCTACAATTTTGGTTCAGGTGATTGTATGATAAACTTACCGTATCGGCGAAAATCGCAAAAAACCCTATTTATTTATTATTAATTGACCTCGAAATTTTTTATTTCCGAGTACCAGAATGACGGGAGATTTTAATATTGATTTTGAACAAATTTCGGCAAGATTGGAATTTTGGTCGTGGTCGTCTTCGTTGTTTGTAGTGTGACCGAACCATTACCAAAATGTCATGAGCTTATGTCAATAATTAGCGTTAGCAGTTTCTATTCCATGGCGTTACGTACGTTTGTCTAAAGGCCTAGGTCCCTTAACGTTCCGCTAATACCTAAAATTGTTTTCTGCGCATCGGATCGTACGATGTTCCAAGCCGCCATTAAGTTTGAATCGTACTATAATAAGAGTCGCTATTTCTATTTTTGATTAGTAAGTATATATACGCTTGTGTATGAATAAATAAAAAATAATGCGTTTCTTTGGGAAAATCTTATTTTTTTATACATTGTGACATACCCTCTCATTTTATTGTTCTGCGCACTGGACAGCGTAGTCGCGATAATATCTGCACAATCGATAATTCTCCTCTCAGCTGCTATCAGCCTATCCGGTCGTAATTCTTCTCCAGATCCACCGCCATTATTTCTAATCTTTAAAACAGAAAAAGAAACATATTAATTATTAAATGGTAAGCCATTTTTTGTGAGTCATTACTATAAAATGTAAATATTTCTTACCAAATTTATCCTATTTACAATGTTGGCAACCCGTCCTTGGCAGTACGCTACTCGAACTGGATCCTTTGCTTCCCATTCAGCTGTTCTCCACATATTGATTTTTGCTTCTAAGTGTGAAATCTGTTAACGGATGAAAAGTAATTTCATAAGAATTACATTATATTATTGGAAACTTCGATACAGGCAGGTACTTGGACCAAAATCTCTGCCATGGATTAAAAATTTGTTATTTTAATCTATTATTTTTATTTTCAAAAATTATCCTTATTATAAACTAGATTTCTTATTTAAAAATACTTCTATGCACAAGTATTATAATTGAAAAACATTAATGTTAACTAAAAACACTCAGATTTTTTTTTAATGATATGATAAATAAATCGCTTACACGCTAAATAACAACTTATTCCGTGGCAGTAATGTTCAAAGTCCATTGCATTCCTCAAAACTGCCAGTTTTGCTTCTGCCAATTTTTCACCGTTATTACGAGAAGTTAACTGAACCTCAATGGCAGTAAATGATAATGTTCTAAATAGTACAGAACATGACAAAAACTATGAAACTGGGCTTTAACTATTAAAGAAAAAGAGAAAATGACAAAAAAAAACCGGCCAAGTGCGAGTAGGACTCGCGCACCGAGGGTTTCGTACAAACCTGCAAGGTTTACAAAGTTCGTTCATTACGACAATCGAGTCATAACTATGGTATTTTTATTATTTTAAGTTAGAGGAAATGGGTAGTAAGTTTAAAATTATTAAAAAAAAATATATATTATGTGATGTAACTAAAAATTTATGGTTTTCGTAATTTTTCCTTTATCTATGCTATAAGACGTTGCTTCGTACCAAATTTCAAGATTCTGAGTTCACGGGAAGCACCATGTAGGTTTTGATTCCCTTGCAAGTGTCGAAAATTTGCGGCATAAACGGCTGTATCTTTTGATTGCGTTGGCTTAGAAGTTTGATTATTTCACAGCTTCAAGGGACAGTAGACCTGAGTAATTGATATAAATTTCAGCTTCATACCTCCACGCGTTCCTGAGAAAAAGGGTCTTGACAGACGGACGGACGGACGGACGGACGGACAGACGGACAACAAAGTGATCCTATAAGGGTTCCGTTATTTCCTTTTGAGGTACGGAACCCTAAAAATATGAAACCGGTGTTTATTATTTGAAGAAAGTTAATATATACCTCCTCAGCGAGCCCCGCGTGCGCGGGCTCCGCGTTGAGGCGGGTCGCGTCGCGGTGCGCGAGCTGCTGCGAGCTGACGTCACGCGCGCGGCTGTGCATCGCCTCCACGCGACCCACGCGCACCATGCGGAAACGCTCCTCTGTTTCAATGTTATTTTATATTTATTGTACACAGTTATACATTGAAACAAACAAAATATATATAAAAAAACGGTCAATTCTTATTGTATTCCTCTTTATTTGAATTATAGCAAGCAATAAACAATAAAATTTACAAATGCACAACTTGCAAGTTCACATTATCTATACGAGATTCGTACTTTTGTTTGCATCCTTGATATAAAATATAATGGCGTGAAAAAATACAGCTTTCTACTGTTTTTTCAAAATAATTTACAAAAAAAAAAAACAATATAAAAATATTTAATGGCCTATTTTTATCTCGGGGGAAATCCGGGGCAAGAAGCTAGTTCTTGATATGTCATAAAATTATTATTCAGAATTTCAATGGTCAATTGGTAATATTCATTACTTCATAATAAAAACGTTATAATGATGATTTATACTCACGTTTCGGCAAGCTCTGTCTTATATTCAGTAATCTAATAACAAGCTCGTCGACCGCGGCGTTACTTGTTGCACAAATTAATATTTTCCCTCGGTTTTGTTGTCTCTTTCCGTTTGCGTCATAGAAATATGACATTACCATTGAACAAATAACTCTTGATTTTCCTGAAAGAAAAATACCAATGTAACGTAAATAATCATTGCCTTTGGTTTCAGGCATAGTAGGCTATTGTATCGTTATCAATAATTATGATACATAAAATTCGTTTACCGGAAGTTCGGAAAACATTTTAAATAGAGAAGAACATTTTAAATAGAGAAGAATCTGGCAAAGAACTCTTATTTTACTTATGGTTGCTCCTTTCAAATAAAAAAAAAATCATATATATGATAACGTCAAACAATAAGAAAAACTGAATAAGAATGACTCAATATACCTGTGCCTGGAGGCCCTTGTACCATTTGTATGCTCGGCTTGTCACCGAGCGCCGCGCTTACGGAGGCTACCACTGCTCGTTTCTGACTTTCATTCAAAGATTCTATCCACTGAAAGTGGGTTACATTTAATTTCGTTAAATATTTATTTGTAAAAAACGATAACATTATTATTTGTTAACAAACATTTTTGAAATTATTATTTAAAATGCGAAAGTAACTTGTCTGTTTTTCACGGCTTAACAACTGAACCTATTAAGATGAAAATTGATACACAAATACTTTGGGTCCCGAGAATGAACATAGAACAGTTTGAACAGTGAAAATCCCGTGACGGGATTCCCGTCAATATCGGTCCAGCCGTACCTGAGATTAGCCGGAACAAACAGACAGACAAATATTCAAAATTCAAGAAAAAAAAAAATGTGTGCGTGTACTAGTGTACACACGTAAGAAGTGAAACTTCTTTATGACCTTATTTTTCAAAAAATAATTTACTATATGCAACTTTACAGAAATACGTCGAATCACGCGTGGTAGGCATAAGAAAAATATGGCGCGTAACGGAAAAATGTCACACGTAACGAAAAAATGTTACACTAAATTTTTTTTCCAACCCCGATAAAGAAGTTTCACTTCAATAGTATGAATCAGTACTAACCTCAGACTTCATGCTTATTGCTGGATTATTTTGATATCTCATAAAATGTTGAGGTTCAGGTTTCAAGATGGCGTCACTCAGTGGAGATCCGGATAAATACTCCATGGCTTCAAACAACATTAGCTCCTTATTTATATAAGCAAGGATTCGTCCAAGCAACAGTTCACCTGGTTTTAAAAGCTTCATTCTTTCCGTAAATGTTGTATAAAGGGATATACTGAAGAATGTATTCTTATTATCTGAAAAAAAAAATAACAATGCCTTGAACATAATACCAAAAATAAAAATAAAAACATGGGAAAATATTAAATTATTTTTCCAAATGTGGTAACTTACTTGGTGGAGCAGGTAATGTTCTTACATTATGTACAAAGAAAAATCTACAATTTTTAGCTTGTTCTGGTCCAAATTCCACCCTTAATACATCACCTACCCTGGGTGCACTCTTTGTGTCAGTTGTTGGCATGGAAACTGAAATTAAATATATTTATTGTTCAGTTTGTGTTCCCAATAAAAAAAAAGAGCATAAAATGTCCCTTCTGCGAAACTTCTTTGGCGAGATTCAAAGATACCAAAATCGTCGCCTTACTCCATGACGCGACTGTATTGCCATGACGCGACCTTGAAATGTTACTCCCAACGCACCTAAGAATCACATCAAAAAAAAGTAAAACACATCAATAGTATTTCTTACTGTTTACACTGAGGTTAAAAAGTTCAAAAGATCTCTCAAGTGGAGGTACGGGTGGTAGGTTTTCAATTCTCATTTGTAGCAGCTTTGTTTGATTTCTTGTTCTCATGTGTCCTTGTGTTAAACATTCCCATATTTCCATTAGTAATAAATCTCCAACTAACCTAAAAAATATTATTTTTATTTATACTTTCGTAGCTCAAGCAGAACACATATAACAATAAATTATTAACTTTATATAATCTTAAATTTTTTTATAAGTGCTTTACAAAATGTAATCACTTACTGTATATATTGTTTGTGACTATTAAAAGAATGAAATATTGCCATAGGTGTGTTATTATGTCCCAGTATAGGTGGTGGTTCATTGTTAGTTGTTTGTTCATCGAGCCAGTGTGGGTTCCACCTTAGAATTTTCATTAAAGTTAGTTTTTCTAATGATAACATTGGCATCTGTCTTGCATCTACCATGGATGTTTTAATTGATTTAATTTCTTTCATTCTATTCCCTGGTTCAATTTCGAAGACATGAACCTCTGGTTCTACATCTGAAAATCTGACTTTCTTTTTAGTTTTCTTAGTTGGTAATGGCTCCACTTTTGATACTGGCTTTCCAGAAAAACTAAAAGGGTCAATTTCCATTAAAGGCCTAATAGTTTTTATTGGTGCAGGAGTTTTTGTTTGAGTTTTATTATCATTTTTATTTTTTGAACTGTCAGATCTACTTTTTCTTTTGCTCTTTGTTTTAACCACTTTTGTTTCATCTTTATGTTGTTTTTCTTTCTGTTCAGAAGGAATACTAATTTTGTCCAATGATTTTTTAACAGATTTATTTGTTTCTTCTGTCTTATCTGCACTCTTCTTTTTCATTGGTTTAATAGTAGCATGTACAACATTACTTAAAAATGCGCCCCGGTTAGAATTAGTTATTTTAATGTTTACTACTGCTTTATGAGTGTTGTTTGAACTGTTTTCTGAATCTCCAGTTTCTTTTTCCTTGTTTGCAATTTCTTTTAATTTCCTTTTACGTTCTTCTTTCTGTGAATTACTTATACTCCGTTTTGATGTTGATTTATTGGATTTCTGTGTAGTTTTACTATCCTTATCATGTTTACTTTTCTGTTTGACTGCAAAAAATAAATAAAAATGAATAAAATTAGCTTAATATATATACACTTACTGTACATAAAGAATATAAAATAAAATTACTTTCGAAATCTTGATTGGCTTTTGATTTTCTTCTACTTGGCTTACAAAGTGGGTCAATTAATTGTGCTGCCTTTGTACTTGTTGCTTCATTTTGTGCAATACTGGTTATTTTTGAACTTGCTAAATTTGGGATGATATCATTACTTAGAATGCCATCAACTTTGTCATTGGCAACCAGATGTGGAGGAAGTTTTTCAACTACATCTAGATTATTGCTTAGTGAGTTAGTATTTACTTCTTCTTTATCAGCATGCTGTTGATTTACAATGTTCTCATCATTTTTAGGAGGTTCAGGAGGAATTGTGATCAAGTCATGTAAATAGATGTCTTCATCATCTTCCATTGGTAAAACATCATCCCATTGACTGTAGGAATTTTCTTGTGAACTTTCTCTTGGTTTTTCAGTAGGTATTTTTATAAATGGTTTTCCTGGTGAACTCTGGGAGAGTCTTAAATACCAATGCTGTGATTCAGTGTCACTGTCACTATCAATTTGAATTGGTTCATCATCATCATCGTGACCTAAATACTCTTGTTTTATTGTAAATGCATCATATTGTAATTCATCATTTTCAGTTTTTATATTATCTGAATGTTCTTGCTCTAGTTTTAATTTTTTCACATCAGATTGAGCATTTATTTTGTTTTCTTCACTATCACTATCAGACAATACACAAATAACTTCATTTTTATCATCATTTTTTTCCTTCTTTATTCTGTCTAGTGATAAGCTCAGCTTTCTTTTCAATGATGATTTTGATTCACTAATTTCATCTTCATTTTGAAATTGAATTCTATTTTTAATGGGTATATTGGCCTTTTCTTTAACAAGTTTAAATACATATTTCTCATTATCATTAATAGCAGAAAGTGCAGCGCCAACTGTCCAACCAAGTCCAATTATATCATTTTCACTCAATGAATAAGGAATATTTGGAGGAATTCTTTTTAAGCCTACATATATGCCATTTGAACTCTGAAACAACACATAAATATTTAATATTTATGCTGTTTAAAAATTAGTCAATTAAATCTTAAACATGGATAAATAATTTGTATAGAATAATAAAATAAGCCAAGATGGGTATGGTCAAATCACTACATAGTATAAAACAAAGTCGCTTTCTCTGTCCCTATGTCCCTTTGTATGCTTAAATCTTTAAAACTCGTTCTCTGTCCCTATGTCCCTTTGTATGCTTAAATCTTTAAAACTACGCAACGGATTTTGATGCGGTTTTTTTTAATAGATAGAGTGATTCAAGAGGAAGGTTTTAGTATATAATTTATTAAGTTTTAGACAAAGCGGGCGAAGCCGTGGGCGGTAAGCTAGTGATATTATAAAGTAGAAACCCATTCTTGACTTGATGGAGATAGTGATGGTGAAATTATTACCCTTCATCATCAATCATCAGCATATCCCTACTTTTGCTGAAAATTATTTGGGAGAAACAACATATTACAGTCAAAATCTGTTATAACGACATCGAAGGGACTACTCATATTGAGTCGTAAAAACCGATAGTTGTAACAACCGGTGACAGGTATTAATAGGAAAGATAATACATACATATGTATATTCATGTAGGAAATTAAACCACATTTTGTTTACATCAATACAAACATATAATATAAAAGAACAATATCATTTTTCCATCATTTTTTAATGCATAAAATCTGTAATTTTAGTTTGTTTGAAACACTTCTGTCGTGCATACACATTTTGTAATTCACGTTGGATTTTAATCAGCGTATTGTCCCAATTTCCCTGCATGTGGAACTCTTCATTAAAAAGAACAATCTTTCGTAATACACTAACAGCATTGAGACCGTCAATCAAAGTTGGCACTGTAAATTGTTCTTCCGAGTCGTCCTGTTCATTTTCATTTTCCTCTTGAACTTCACATACAATATCATCCTCCGTAGGTGGTGCACAAATTGCAATAGACTGATCTACATCAATGAACTCGTCTGTTTCAGTTGTAGAAAAAGCAGGTCGTAAATTTTGGGCTAATTGAGCCAAAGAAATATTGTCCTCTTCATCATCGTCAATCACATCATCTGAGGTTCTTGTTATAAGACTTGTAAGATCTTTAAAACCTGCATGCCCAAAGCAGTTAGCTATAGTTTTTTGTGTTACTTTTTCCCATGCTTCTGATATCATCAAGATGGCATCAAGAACCGTAAAGCTGTTCTGATTATTACTTTCAATGCTTTGTATTAACTTTAACACTTGCAGTCTTCTATAATGAGATTTTAAACATCTTATTACACCTTGGTCCATAGGTTGCAGTACAGATGTAACATTTGGTGGTAAGAACACGAGTTTAATACACTTCAGATTAGTAACAGCCGGATGAGCAGGACAGTTATCAACTAAAAGAAGAACTTTCTTATTGTTTGCTTTTAATTCAGCGTCCCAGTTTCGTAACCATCTTTCAAAAATTTCCGATGTCATCCATGACTTCAAATTGTTTTCATACGTTACCGGCAGTGAGCGTATGTTTTTAAAGCATCTTGGTTTCTTAGATTTTCCAATAACTAAAAGCTTCCTTTTACAGGATCCTGTCATATTTGCTGCAACCATGATCGTTAGTCTCGTCTTGGACATTTTTCCTCCCGAACAATTCTCTCCTTTGAATTTTAAAGTCTTGTCTGGTGTCATATTGTAAAAAAGTCCGGTTTCGTCTGTGTTATAAATGTCTTCTGGACTGTAGCCTTCGCATAATGTAGGCCACTTTTGCGTAATCCATTCGTCTACAGCATCTTTATCTACACTGGCAGCTTCACCACATTTTCCCGCCGACAATGCCATGTCGAGCCCGGAAACGTTGAATCCAACTAGACGAGCAAACAAAATCTTCACCAAAACGTTGAGCAAAATCGTTTGCTTTTTCTTGAAGAATTGGTCCATTTATTGGCACATTATTTGTCCTTTGATATTTAAACCACTTTAACAAAGCTTCCTCAATCTTCGTATGCCGCGTTGTTCTGGCTCGTTTCATTTTCAAAAAATTCTTGTTGTAAAGGATTTGAATTTTCTCCCTTTCTTTCCAAATGGTTGAAATTGTCGAGTGTGATACACCATATTCTTTTGCCAGGTCTTTGTTTGGAATTCCTTTCTCTAGCTTTGAAATAATACGCGATTTTTCTTCGATATTGATTTGTTTTCTTTTTTGCGACATGTTACAATTTTCACAGTTAACTCAACAATATGTTTTGGTGCACCTTGTGTAACGATAAGTAAGAAACTGACTTAAGAGATATGACGAAGCGGGCCTTGAGGCTACGGCATGCATGTGCTTTGTTTCTAAGAATTACAAAAGACCCTAAACTTTGTTTACTTTTACGATCATAGCCATTGACTATTATACTGTGCCAGATGTGGATACAATTATCTACCTATTCAAATTGTTTGCAATAAAGCTGAGCGGGTCGTTCTACAGATATAATTCTCCGAAAACATTAACCAAATGTGGTCGCTTAATGCGGTATGTCGTAGTAAACAATGTCGTAAAAACCAATGTTTTCGATAAGGCGGTCATATAACATTCAGCCAGGACCTTTGATTTCGGTCAATTTAACCGGTATGTTGTTCTAAACGATGTCGCCATAAACGGTTTTGACTGTATTATGTATCAGAGGGCTGCTCTCCCTCCGCGCTTCCGATTTCTTAGATACACTCTAGGGGTAACAGCGGAAGGACCACGTGGAGTCGGGGTTGACAGATTTGGTTATGTGACTGTTCATCTTTTGTGTAATGGATTTATGTGTGTTACATTACCCAAAATTGTTATTGTTAGAATTACTAACTTAAATTGAATTAGAATGAAATGTAATTGAACTGAATTATTAATTAATAGCCGAGCAGCTACATTGCTGATGTGGCTATATGTAAACTAGTGTAAACTTGTGTAACTTTGTGCGTTGTTACTTATTGTTACTTATTATCCAATATGTTTATATTTTAGAGGAAATATAATAAAACACAATTATTTTAATGAATTTTAAATTTTAACAACCAATTTAACATATTTTAACTTCTTTTATATACAATAATACTAAAATAACTATCAATTTATGTATTTTATAAAGTATTATTGTGAGAAAAATATCACTAAAGCTGTATGAGTGAATCCTTTGCTAGTGACAAGCATCTGTCAACGTCAAAATTACGAAAAGTAGTACAAAATTAAACAAATTTGTTTATTTTATTATAAAAAAAATACGCGGCTTCACAAGTTGAAACTTCGTAAAATTACTTCTCAGAGTCTTATCTTATCGCTATAAAATCGCCGATATCCAACTCGACGGTCCATATTCTAAATTTTATCCTAGAAATTAGTTATCATATTTGCAGTTGAACATAGAATCTCTTAACAAATAGGTGTACTACCTTCAAATCTGTTACTGTTACTTCATTATCCTTCACTTGAAAAACACAGTGGTTTCTTGATATAACTATGCTTGAAATAGTTATAGTATTATTAATGCCTCGTCCTAAAGTCACATCTTTTTCATGATTAATTTCGTATTCTTCACTTCCGAAGTGTTGGCGAATTAGTTTCCATTTATCCATTTTGATTAATTATGAATTTATTTTTGTTTATGTGTTCAACATGAGGTCACTTACAGAATTTATTTATTTTTATAAGCTAAGTTTTGCCTTACTCTCTAATTATTCACTATATCTCATAATATATTCTATTGTAATTCACTGGAAGAAATAACAAAAAAACCGCAAAAACATCGCCGCTTCCCAATTTCCCACAAAGTTTAAATAAACTGTCATTCTGAAAATCTGAACACATTCTGAATATGTCATGTGTCGTATGTCAAATTCATATTCATCCACAGACCTTATTCATCGTACGTGCAGGTTATAAAGGATAATACCACAGATTTCCAAATTTTAATTTTACGATGCTAAGATGAAGAACCACAACACGACCCACAGAACAGTAAAAACATATAGAAGTGTGATGTGGGCGTGGCCCACGTGTCACTGGTAAGGTAGGATCACCTAACTTGCTCTCAGTTGTGCGCAGAAAAATATTCGAGTCGGTTGTCAGCTGTCAAACCTTTTTTCCATATTTATTCATTAATTAGGACGTGTTGTTCGGTATTAGAGTGCAAAAATGATAGCAGACGAAATAATATCAGCAATGGAGGCATTTCATACCATCGGTAAGTCTTATTTTTATTTATTTTAATTATATTTTATGTTATAACTTCGCTTGTCGTAATTTGTCAAAATTGTATACAAATATCTAGTCAAAATGAACCTTAAGTTATAAGAAATTAGTACTTTTATAGATTGAACAGAAAACAAGACTTTCTGGAATATTATTGCAATAAACAAACGAATGTCGGTTTAGTGATGATTGTGGCGCATATCGACAGTATCGATACTTTAGAAAAGACAAACATTATAAATATTAAATTTTATTTTATTTTTCCTTAGCTTTCATTTGTCCAATTTATTTATAGATTTTCCAAAGAGGCTTATTTAAAAGAGAAATGGATAAATGCAACGTGACGAGTTAACTGGATGTCGAACAGCACTAAGCAGTCTAACAAAGGCCACCGATACAGCAAACCTACGGCAGTTCCAAGATTTAAAATAATGCATATTTTCTGTTTGTATTTTGTAAATATAGATTTATACTATTCTATTCCGTTTTTTATTTAATAATAATAATATGAAAAGACGTACTTAGTAGTAATAAACATACTCCAAAATGTGACGCATTATACTATACTCATATAATAGAAAGAAAAAAAAAAATGCACAAAAAAATATTTATTTGTGAATTATCGATAACAAGGCTGACATCCCTTAGAGCATAGCATCAGATAAATATCAAGTTAATGTCATTAATGTTGAGTGACACAAATTTCAACCTTATCTCTATGAGTTGAGTTTCAAAGTTATATCTATCGAAAACTAACGCCCTCTGTTGTGGAGTAGCTGAATGTTTTCGAATTTGGAATTTCTGAGCAATGAGAAACAAAACAGCTAATATACCTAGGGATGTTATACTAAAATAAACCGTAACATGGTGCGTTAGGGTACATATTTAAATGCTGAATTTATAACCTAAGTCAGTTTCTACTCAAATTAAGCTGTCCAATCAAAGACATAGTTTACTTGTAGTGTACTGTATAACTATCGGTTTAAATGTGTGGATTTGGCGACACTGGTTTTCATACTAATTATGACATTAAAGCACTTCTATATGTTTTTACTGTTCTGTGACACGACCACAAGGACCAAAGATTATCTTTTGTCTTTATATTATATATTATCTTTTGTACGCATCTTTTAAATTTCAAAGAAACTAACAAAGAACTTACCTGGTACCTAATTTAAAATAAATGAGAGTATTTTGGAAAAAAGGATGGTATAAAATAAATACTTATCAGGGCAAAAGTTGTCGATCGTAAAAATATTCAAATGTTTAATAGTTTAATAATACCTATCGAATTTATATTTTGATATTTCTTCCCTGATTTTTGATATTACAAATTTAAATTGTTCAAATTATAATTAAAAATAAAATATCAATATAATTTGCAATTCCGGTAGCCACCTTACCGGTACCTTTTCCGGTAGGTAAAGAAAAAAAAATTCTTGAGATTAAAAAAAAATGTCTTTTCGTGATTTTTAAAGCAACAGTAATTATTATGTTTAAAAAAAATTGCTGGCACATGTCCTAATGAAGTTTGCCGGGGCTATGTAGTATGTATGTACTATATTACTTGCTCTGTGGGGCTATGGAGTACTAATGGTATTATTCACGTCTCGGTCTACCCCTATTTAATTTTATCCCTTATTTAATAGTTTAATAGGGATTTTGAAAAATAGGGTTATCATATACTTAGAAACCACTGAGCCAATGAGTTAGTAATAAAAAAGTACACTAATAAAAAAATGATTCCTCTATTTTGAACATTATATTACATTCCTAAGTTAAATTCATACAATTTTTCACCACCCTCCCCTGCCCCCCTTTTGAAGAAGAGTGAAAACTATGATACCTACGTAGGCAAGGCATGGTAGGTAAGGCGTTCGTTGTTTATTTGGACCTTGGTTGGACATACACAACGCAGTGAGTAGTACACAGGAGGCTTCGATTTTTTTTACTTTCTCTCCCATTGAAGTGCATGTTCATTTAGCATAGATAACAGCACCAAAAATAAATAGGTAAATGAAAGATATCACGAAGTTTTCAATTTTCATGTTGACGATTTTTTATGAAAATGTTACGATCTGAACAAATAAGTGTTAAGTTAAATTGCTGATTAATTAAAAACCTTAATTAAAAAAAGTAAATTAAAGTATTATTAGGTACCTGGAGTAAAAATAATTGTTTCAATTCAATTGCCTCCGTTCTACCCTACATAATGAAGTAAATATAATAGTAGCATGGCTTTATTGTAAGAATCGTGAAGGAATGGCGTGAAGGTACATAGGTTTGATATTATTAGCAAACATATTATTTGCTTAATCAGTCACTAGAGACGTACATATTAATTTACCATACCTGTGTAATATACCTTTAAAATTTAAAAAGCCTATAATATGTATACCTACCTACGTATTTACCAAGTCGCCGGACTTACACCAATACCTTAGATATATATATATATATAAAGCGCTAAGTACTAAATATATTTTTAGGATTAACTTTATGTTTGTTATAATGAACTAACGGTTCGCCATTCGGCTTCACTTGTGGTACGTGGATGGATTTTTGAGCATCGAGATATATGTACTACGTACTAGAGAGGCGATCGCTACTACACTCTCTTTAACACGAGCTAGAGGCAAAAGTCACAAGTCTCATTTAGTCTGTGCCGGACTGTGTCCCCCGCTTGCCGCGTCAACACGTGTTATTGCTCTGTTCAAAATGCCTTCGTGTGTGCTAAGATATTGTTTTAACAGTTCCTATAATACAAACAAAGCCCGAGGAGTGACTTTTCACCAGTAAGTTTCCTTATTATGAGTAAGTCATGCATTTTACTAATATTGTTATCATTTTGCGAAAAATCACAACGCGTTCTGCGTTTCGCGCTATTTTTCATAGACTAACAGCACAGACGTGACACTATCGATGAGTCTGTTAAAAAAATGTAACTGGATTTTTTAACTATGAATATACAATATATACTAGGAAAGATTACCGTGGTGTAGTACTGAAATATTTATACTTTTACCCGACTACGCAAAGTAAAACGGTAGGTTATATTAAGTAATATTTATTTATTTACCTATTTTTATTTATTAAAAAAAGGTTCATCAACAGTTGTTCCAATAGGATTTATAAATTATTATGCACAACAATTACAAATAAACACAACATTCACAGAAACTAATACAGTAAAGTTCCTTAATCGCGCTTCCTTTATTCGCGTTTTCACTATTCGCGGATCAATTTCTATATTCGCGACTAAAAATTTTTTTTTATTCGCGGATTTAATAAGTACATACATAATAATAAAATTATTCCAATAGGTATCTTACCCAATATCCTTGTCAAATGGACTAATAAGAAAGTAAAATAGAACTTATTACAAGTTTGCCTAAAGTACATAATATTATGTTCTTAAATGATATCGCCGAGGCCTTTGATACAAGCCGCCTTTGTCGCAAGCCGCCTCTGCCTCGATTGATGTTTTTGAGAATGTAAATAAACAGAATGGAAGCAACCTTATAACTCAATAAATAAAGTATATTTTTAAATGTAGTTCCGTTTATAGTAAAAGCCGCTTTGCGTATTTATTGTTTCGTCTTTCACATTCGTTACAAAAATTGTGATCGAGTAAGGGGGCGTCCATAAATTACGTGAGGTGTTTTTTTTTTAATTTTCTGCCCCTCCCTCCCCCCCTGGTGAGATGTCGTGAGATTTTATTCAACCCCCTCCCCCATCCCCGAATCTCACGTGAGATTTTTCAAAATGTGAGTTTCTTATACGTAAACGCCATCAACATTGAATCATCGTATCCATTTAATTAGGGCTATTATAAACCAATACTCCAAAATTCGATTACATCATGAAGCAAAAACTGATAAAACTATTGATTACTACACAAAACGACAAAAGTTTACTAAATTGATATTATTTAAAGGAAATTAAAATACATAGTTTAATATAAAATCCTCTTTTTATTAATTCCCTAGTATCAGTACCACCAGATAGTACCGTGTAAACAGATTGCACAATGTGTCGCATCTGCACGCATTGCTTAATCTTTGAACTTGAAGCCACGCCCCGCTCGTTCCACACGTACCCCACCACATCGGCCGCGCGTAATGTTGAAAAACCTCGTTGTTTTGTTGTTCCTCGAAAAACAATCTACAAAAATGGTCTGATATAATTTCTTCATAAAATGATAAAAAAAAGTTTTATTTAAAAATATAAATAGCTCTAATTTCTGAACATTTTAACTTATATAACTTTTTTATTTATAGTTTTACGACAAAAAGTTACTGGATCAAAGTTGTAGAGAATTTAATTTGCCACAAATAATGTCCACAAATTTTTTTTATCAGATAAATAGTTGAAGAGATATATCGTAAAAACCATTTCAACCGCTATTTTCAAGATGGCGGCCGTGGGACAAGGGTGTCGACCCCACAAACTTGGTGATAGCTTCACACTGACCCCTCCTACACATCAAAAAAATAAAATTGCGTCCTCTAAAAAATGCAACCCCAAATGTAACTTTTCAATGGAGTAACTGTTTTAGATTTGATAACTAGAAATGACAGAAATTGCCAAAAAATTCCCAATACGTTTTGTACAGAAAAACGCTATATCAATTCGGAATATAATTTATTTTTCAACAAAAAGTTTAGAACCTACGCTACGGTAAGTCATAACAACGCAAGGTGCACGCTGCACGCTTTTTGAAATCAGTCCAGTCTGAGATTAGAACGTACAAATAAAACTATAAAAAATCAAAAATTCTCTAAGCTTTCAACGACTTCATTCACGCGTGAAGTATAAATAATATAAAAATAACTACGTAAAAAACAACCGACTTCAAAAACGGAAAAGTAAAAAATAAAAAAGATTTGATATTATTAATTATTACTACAAACAATTTAAACAATTGCTAGCACCGACTTCAAACCTATTTAATAAATAGCACATCTAATTAATATGTAGTAATTAATAATATCAAATCTTTTTTATTTTTTACTTTTCCGTTTTTGAAGTCGGTTGTTTTTAACGTAGTTATTTTTATTTAATACTTTTTAGTGTATTTTTCAACACGAATCAAACGAGCCCAAACTCGATAAAGTTGATTCAATATATTACTGAGTTCCTATAGCCACCTTCCGATTCCATCATCAAATCAACTCTATGACATGATAATGTTTCATCGCTATCCAATTTATATACGTATACAAAATTTCAGCTCAATCGGTTACCGGGAAGTGAATCAAAGTTACTTGCTACATTTCAATTAAGTCATCGATTTTTGCTCATAAAATAAAAACTATTAGGCCTATCCGAATAAAATTTTTATGGGACAATTCGACACCATTCCGCATAAAACAAAAAAAAAATCATGTAAATCGGTTCAGAAACCTCGAAGTAATCGGTGTACATACATAATAAAATAATAATAGTTTAAAAAAACTAAAAAACACGCTTTTAGTTCGGTTTTCTATAAAACGCGTGTTTTTTATTTTTTTTTAACTATTATTTATTTTATCAAATTAGTATATTGTCATCGGTCCTAAATAAATCTACAAAGTTTGAACGAAATCTGGCCGTTTAAAGTGGGTCAAAATCGCGCCCAAAGAAGTCGGTTACAAACTTACAAACATACAGGTGAAGCTAATATAAAGCGTGTAAAAAAAATATACCGGCCGAATTGATAACCTCCTCCTTTTTTTTGAAGTCGGTTAAAAAGTGTATACTTGGTGTATACCACACCACACAGTGACACAGGTATACATATATATATATATATTATATATATATATATTCCAACTTTTTGCCGCTGTTTTTAAAAGGGCAATCGTGGGCGGTGGAAACATATTACATTACAGAAACCAGTCTGGATATTTAAATAGATTATTAATTAATGTGTATGTTTTCATAAAGAAGTTTGGTTTTATTAGAATTTCTTATTTATTTTCTACTTTTTCCGATAGCAAAGAAATTGTAGGTAGGTATTCTGAGTTTTATGAGGCACCGGGAATAATACATCTTTGATATTGAACCTACATTTTACGAACATTTTCTGTATACAGCTGGTGTGCCATAATGAATGGATAATATGGTAACTGCGGCTTGCGGGTAGAGGAGTATCTAATATGTGATGTGGCGATTCAGACGAATAATAAGTAGTTAATTATTACATAATATGTTGACAGTTGAGTAAAAGTTTTCTTTCTGGTGGTATGGTTCCAAATAATGTATGAACATTTTCATTTAGGAATATAACCCCAGAGATGCGTGAAAGTTTATTAAACTGTGATTACCGGGGGAGGGGGATGGGGTTGTGCGTGCGCATTTTTTTTATTTCAATAAAGTTATAGATAAAAAATCAATTTTACGGAAGGTATGCCACCATTAGCTCTATGTTTGGGTTCAACATTAATTGCCTAACTTTGGTTTAGATTATTACTTTTATCTTACAAAAGAAATTATTGTTGTTATAAAAGAGTTAAAGGTGTTTATTAATAATTTAATTACAAAAGTTTTAAATATTATTTTATCGCTATTTTTTTATTTCTCCCACATTTGCACATAAAGTTGTAATACAATAAATAAATGTAATATAAACCAGGTTGTCGGACTTCCATGGGTTTTACCCTTATGGCTAAATTTTCAATCCTTGGTTAAAACTTATTCGTCGAATAACGCATAAAACTACCATTTCAAAATGGAGGTATTCTTATTGCCCGCAATAATTGACAGTTTACAGGTGACATTTTAATATTATCGTGTAATACTTTGTTGGACGGATAAGTTTTAACCAGGGATTGAAAAATCGGCCCTTAAAAGAAAATAAACTTATATTACTTAGGTACTCTGTGGAAAAGAACCTGTATAGAACCTTATAAAAGTGCTATACATAAATACCTACCGCATTATCTATATACATATATGAAAATGAAACCCGTTTTCCTTGGTCACGGCATCACGCGTGAACGGGTGGACCGATTTCGATAATTCTTTTTTTTTATATAATCCTTGAAGTACGAGGATGGTTTTTATGAAAAAAAAACATAAACATGTACCACGGGCGAAGCCGGGGCGGACCGCTAGTAATAAATACAATTAAGAGAAGGGATCTATAATATAATTTATACAACTAATTGACTTATGAATTATAAAACTTGGTATTGATGTAGTTTACGAGTACGGGACGTGCTAAAAACTGCAGCTAAAAAGCAATCTTTGCATGATCAAAGCACTGTCCTTGGTTTTACAGATTACATACTTGAAATTATACCGAAAAACAGTTTATGGTTAAAAATTGTCGGTGAGATAGGATCGAAGTGGATTATGCGATATATCCACGGTTAGGGGATTTGAAGGCAACTCACAAGTTGAGTGGGTTTAGGAGAGGCTCACTAAAAAGTTAAAAATAATTTTAAAGCGTTTGAAGATGCAGTTATCAGTTAGTCTACATTATGAGGTTTGTTTGTACGTGTGTAAGTTTATTACTTTCGTTGTGGATATCATTGTCAAAGTCATTGTGGGTATTCTCAAAAACTCTTCATCTTATTTGTATAAGCTAAATTTTTATCCTCACTGCCATACACTTTTTTTTGTTTCAACCCCGCTCAGCCCGGACAGAGCTTGAACAAGCGGCTAGAATTATCTCTTATTTAAAATTCTGATTTTCAAATGTGACTTGTATTAAAGGTATATTTAACTTATGATTATTAATAAAGTAATACTAATTTATAAAAATATATAATTCATGTATAATATACTGTAACTGTCATGCATTGAAATGTAAAAGCTCTCAATCGCAGGGATTGTTTTGTTGCGTTGCGCAGAGAAAGCTCTGGGCGGTTGCGTGCGGGGCGGGCGGCAAGCGGGCGCAAATAGCCGCGCAGTCGGTAAGCTCTCTGCCAGGCAGTGGCCGTGCGCGCCTCGCCGTCACATACCCGTAACCCTTTAAACATCGCGTCCGAAATTCGAAAGCCGTCGCTGGCTCTTAACCCTTTGACGCGGCAAGTCGGATCAAATTCATGTGTGAGTGTCAGTAAAACAGTGAATTACCTCTGGACACCTGGGACCTTTTGGTCATCTGATCGCTGTGGTGCACGTGTCTCCAAAATCGATAGCAGGCATCACCTCCTCGTTTTACCCTCATCTTCAAGGTCACACGGGGAGGTAAACTGCATAATTTTCATTCATAACAGTTTTGGCATATATGTTTCGGATTAGCGCAGTATTGCACTGATAAGAAAAGATAAAGGAAGGCAATTAGTGGCAACAATTAGAGCTTAAATCGAGATAAAATAAACGCAGTACCGGTGCTATTGCATCGATTTGTGTAAGTGCATGACAGTCAGTGACCTATTTTCGTTGGAGCGACACACGAAAACTCGGGGTTTGGCAATAGGTATGGTATGTTCAGCTAATTTAACTTTTACAAACTATTTAAAATACAAACGGTGCGCTACAATGACAATACATGACAAAAATAATACTTAGCCACCTGACGACATTCTTTTTTATATCAATGAGCCGGGAGCCATATTTTTGTGATTATATTTGTACATTTTGAACAGCAAAGTCCGAACGAATTTGATTTATTACCTACCTATTACTTAGTCTGTTTTATTCTTTAAATTGTCAAGTTTCATCATTTAGAAATTGTTTTACAAACATTCTTACATCTCTACACTTTCATACGTTCGTTTGTTTAAATAGGATACATTTCATACAAATTATGTAAATTAAAATATGGTTAATATTAATACGTATTAATTTATTTAAAAAAAAATAAGTAAACAAAATATACTTCCTGAGATTGAAGAAGAAAAGCCGCGTTACACTCGAGTTGAATATAAGTTGTCAAGTTTCATCATTTAGAAATTGTTTTACAAACATTCTTACATCTCTACACTTTCATACGTTCGTTTGTTTAAATAGGATACATTTCATACAAATTATGTAAATTAAAATATGGTTAATATTAATACGTATTAATTTATTTAAAAAAAATAAGTAAACAAAATATACTTCCTGAGATTGAAGAAGAAAAGCCGCGTTACACTCGAGTTGAATATAAGAGGATCCCATGCATGCTGTGATGAGTGCTTTCTTTGTCTTTGTAGATCTATGGCACTTTAGCAGCTTTGAGAGTGATCGTGCAGTTTGAGTTTGAAAACATTGTTCCACATTCAATACTTATCATTGAGTGGGGAGTTCTTCTTTCAACAAATTCTGAATATGTAACTAATGATTTTATTTGCCATTTTATATAAAAAAAAAAAAAACAGAAACGTTATATGTATTATGTAGTTACTTATACTCTGTTGGTATCTGGATGTCCATAACAATGCATATATTAAAGGAAGACCCAACGTAAGAATCAACGATTAACTTAATTCATTTGGAGACCAAATTGTCCCTTTACATGCTATATGATAATAAAGTGAATAAATATTTATAAGTTTAATGGATATAATTAAAAAGCTATACATCACTACATAGTATAAAACAAAGTCGCTTTCTCTGTCCCTATGTCCCTTTGTACGCTTAAATCTTTGAAACTGCGCAACGGATTTTGATGCGGTTTTTTTTAATAGATAGAGTGATTCAAGACGAACGTTTATATATATAATAACATCCATTAAATAGTGGAGAAGTACTGTTATTTTTGAGGTTTCTAATTTGTGATGTCGTAAAAAATTACATTTTTTCCGCTTACATTGCAAACGCAGGCTGAACCCTACGAGTTTTATCAAAATAATGTACTAAGTATTATACACATTAAAAAGGTCTAAAGAAAAGTCCGCGATGGTATATGTCTATCTCTTATGGATAACCCACAATAACTTTTTTTTGTCATTTACTTTTTACGACAAATAATGGCTAATTTTCGAAGCGATTTTAACCAATACAGCATTAATCCTTAACCAATTAAATACCTTGAATACATTGTTCATTTAATATAGATCTATATGGCCCTTTACACCGTATGATTTAAGTGAATATTTTCGAAGATATTACAGATTTAAAAATTGCGGGACGTAGCGTTTGCGGCGGTACCGGCCGGCCGCCCGGCTATATATTTTATACCCCATGCGAAGCCGGAGCGGGCCGCTATGTTTTTATATACAACGTTCACAGTTTTTCTGTAGTGTATTTAGTAGATATCAGCATTGCGCCCGTGCGAAGCCGGGGCGGGTCGCTAGTCTTATATAAGACCCAAATTCCGCTGTACATTTATATATTACAGAAGCTTTTATTATAGGCGGCAATTCAGAAATTAGCCTAGATCTGATGATAATCCTGAGCTTACTGTTTCGGGAAATGGGTACATACGATATAACTTAACATTATTTTCCTGCGAAAATACTTATCTCTGATTAAGTATTCCCTAAGAAACTTAACTGAAATCCAAACACGAACTGAACAAAAAAAGAAAACGCCAAAATAAGAAAAACGTAATTTGCAGATAATATAACCTGTCTAATACAACTGCACTGTATACAAACCTACATACATTATCTTTTATAATACTAAGGTCTCGAATTTTGGGTACTTTCAAGATAAAAATAGTTATATTACCTATCCCATTTCCTCATATCTAACTATTCGGTAAAGATGCGTGACTCCACGCATTGCTTTCTCCTCCTTCATTTTGTCGATAAGGGGAGTAGCTGTAGATGCCTACTAGATTCAATAAAATAAGTGTCATTCATCAATCATTACTTTCTATAGTACAATTATTTCATCAAACTATTATAACAGTTCCGTCCTAAGTACCTAGGTACTTGCTGGTGCTTACGTAAATTTATCTGTCGTAACAGTAATGTACATTGGTATATTTAAAAAAGTGAATAACTTATAACGTGTTAATATTTAATTGGTTGGATTTAGTTCATATATCACAATATATTTATATTGTGATATAAAAATTTTTCACCTTCACCTAAGTATGATTACAAATAAAGGGAGGAAATAAATGTCGAAGAAAAATTATATAAATATCTATAAGTATCGCTATACTATTTCGACTCTGGATCTAGATTTCTAGAGCAAAACTAATGTAAGGGAACAAAAGTAGGTAGGTAGGTATGTCTGGCGTGCTGCAATACGAAAGTGGGTCTATTGCTGTTACGAGAACTCTATCTATATGTATTATTGATCCAGTGTCTTACACTCTATACTCGTGTCAAAGGTAGGTACAGGTAAATTAGCTTGGAGAAATTTTTGCATATGTAGTGGTGTGTATATTACTCAGATCTTAGAGCGCGTTTCCACTATATCGTTCTGGCCTATACAAAAATGTTTCGATATCCTAACATTACTATTTAATTTTATACTTATTCCTAGCAACACTTTTGTTTTCAATAAAAACAAGTTTTTATTTGAAAGAAAATGGTTTTGACTTTATAAAAAAAAATATATCATTCAATTTTACGTCCTTGAGCAAACGACAAGGCGACTACCGTGAAACAATAAAATATCGTGTCCATAATAATTTGTTTCATAATTAATATTTGACCATAATAATTACGAAACAAAACAAATAAATAAATCGTCACTTGATAGTGGAAAGTGGAAACACGCACAAAACCAGAATAAACCAGTTTACGCTGTCCGCAGGTGCCACGTGCAGTCGTTTGGTACCGTTAGAACATAAAGCACATTTCATTCAAAAATTATAATTATTATGTACGTAGTTTAATTGATAAATTTTGTATTTGTTGATTGTTGTTATTATTTGTTATTATTGTTATAATATTTGTTGAAGTGAATTACATGTCCCGCAGCCGGAGGCCCCAAATGAAAACTCAGATGTACTTTAAAACTACATTTAATAGCTAAAATGAGACTTTTACACCCATGTCTGCACGATGCAGACCGGAGTTAAAGAATGAATTTATACAGTTTAATAATTATAAAGACGTAAGCTTGGATGCTAACTAAGGGAAATCGCATCCACATTCTATTCCCGTGCGAACGGCGTATTCAGCAGTTTTGTATGAAGGCAGGGCCATAACTAGTGTTTAATTTGTGTGTAAGTGTTGTAACTTTATATTGTTAATTCAATATGGCTCCAGTGTTAAAACATGGTCGAGGCAAGCCTTTGACTTCTCAAACTAAAGAATTAAACTTTAAATGTCGTTTCTTTTTCAGGTTAGTAAATTTTTCATTTTAGTAACATTGTTAATGTAAAAGTTATATGTATGTTAAATGTGCAAATATTAAAATAAAGTCTCATCTTTTTCAGAGGAGAAACACATATAGTTTAATTTAAAATCCCTTATATATACAGGGTTACTTGTAAAACACCGGCAACCTCGCAGGACAAGATAGCTAACATCATAAGTAACAACATTTCGACTTTTGATAATTTGTTAGATTTTATTTTCATACAAAAATAAATATTCATTTAATTTTCCGTCTGAATATTATAAACTCTACGCCTCCCAAAAATTACGTAAACAAAAAGCGAACGAGAGGGGGAAGGGGGCGTCGCGTCGTCCATCCGATAATTAATAGAACATAGACTTACAAATGTAAGGAGAGTACAATAAAAGTTTAAAAAATCATTTAAAAATAATTTATTGCGTTATGCCAAAAGTCGTAGAACAAATGTTGTTACTTATGATGTTAGCTATCTTGTCCTGCGAGGTTGCTGGTGTTTTACAAGTAACCCTGTATAAAATAAAAACTAAAAATAAAATGTTGTTTTATTTTATTTGCTGACCATACACTACTACAAACGCAAAAATTTCTCCAAGCTAATTTACCTGTACACCGTTGAATGTATCGATCGAATGAACATTTACATTCGTTAATTTCTGTAACATATTAAAAAGTAGTTGTGTTACATATTTGTTATAACAGTAATATTTGCTACATTGCTGTTCTTCATTATCATATAAATACAAAAATTATAAAATAGAGACATATTTACAGAGATACATTTCTTACAATTTTAGTAATTTAGAATTATATTAGGATTAGTGAGTAGGTAGAATAAAAACGTAGTTAGTTATGAGAAATGAAATAAAATGTAAAAGCACGAAAGGTGTACTAAATTCATTCAAGTGAAAAGTAGACCTGGATAGCATCCAACTATCAGTAGCCATGACCCGGCAGTTGTAAAGGTTTCCGTGGTATTATAAAAAATAGGACTAAAAGGGTTGAAGCCAATTCGTGTCGTTTTTATTTTCTTTGTGAAGGTGGTTCGTTAGTACCTATTCGTGACTGTCAAAATAAAAGATTTTAATCATAAACATACTCTATTTCAATATTAATTATACTCTGGGTACATAAAAGCTTTTTAAGTACGAAAAATGTTATGCATTAATTAAAATGTTATCATTAGGGTAGTTAAAACTTAAATGCAGTCATAGGATTGTGCTTTATAAACTGCACTGTATTACACGGCACATATACTACTAAAAAGTCACTAGGCTTGTAACTTCTTCATATATAGTCATAAAAACATTAAACATTGCCTATACCTATATTTAGTGCTAGCTTTTAATTTCACAATCTACTCAATTTGGCCAGCTATAAATCTTGCTATGTTTCCGCGTCGCACGCAAAATTTATGAATAATGGCTAATAAAGTGATTATCAGTTAACAATTAATAATATATGGTATCACGTTGACGTGGTGAAGTTGTTAGCAGAGCGGATATTGATCGCGCGGCTACAACAAAGGGAGCTTTGGCTTGCAGGGCGCGCCGCGCGCCGTGCTTGCAACAGGCATGTAACAGGTGATAATATGCCAGCCTAGAATACTGCCTTTTTGAACCTTGCAACAGGAAATTAAATGGAATGAACCATTATAGGTTCATTCCATTTAACTCCACCATTTACTCGACTTGGCGTCTTCTTAAACTGCAGAAATACTTGACTACTATCCTACATTTTACAAAATAGTATTCTTCATATTTTTATGAAATAAAAAACTGAACAACTTACTAGGATTCATAATATCAAAATGTTGTACAAAACATGAATTGATTAATACAATTATTATAAAACGGGCGGTCTTGTCGCTATAGGTAAGCGATCTCTCCTACACGACCCGGAAGAGGATCAAACCCTGTAGTTCAATCATTTGAAGGGTTTACTCACAATAAGTATAAAACATCTCAGAATATCTCATATTATAAAAGGCAAAAAAAAAAAACATACAGTTCAGACCAATTTATTCAATTCCATATACATATTGAGTTCAAAAAATACTTCCGCGGTTTTATTGAAATAATCGTCATAAATCGTAAAGGGTAATTGATGATATAATTGGGTCATACACAGTGTTTATGAAGAACATTAACCTTTCATCGCTGCCCTCACCTAACACCATGTTTACACTAAACGTGGATGTATATTTTTCTTAAACGTACTTTATTATCTAACAATGAGTTCGAATACCGTCATAAAATTTTCTCAGAGCATGTGAATTGATTCATGAGTCATACGTCATAATCTGTGTTAAATAATCAATAAAAATGACTGCATTTTTCAACACGAATCAAACGAGCCCAAACTCGATAAAGTTGAGTCAATATATTACTGAGTTCCTATGGCCACCTTCCGATTTCATCATCAAATCAGCTCTATGTCATGATAATGTTTCATTGCTATCCAATTTACATACGTATACAAAATTTCAGCTCATTCGGTTACCGGGAAGTGAATCGAAGTTACTTGCTACATTCCAATTAAGTCATCGAGTACAGACAAAAATGCTCATAAAATAAAAACTACTCGGCCTATCTGTATAAAATTTTTATGGGAACAATTCGACACCATCCCGCATCGAACAAAAAAAGAATCACGTAAATCGGTTCAGAAACCTCGGAGTAATCGGTGTACATACATAAAAAAAAATATATACCGGCCGAATTGATAACCTCCTCCTTTTTTTTGAAGTCGGTTAAAAAGTAATGAGATAAAATGCGAGTGATATTAAATGGATGCGCTCTGAAATATTCACCAAGATTTTCTAATACAGTATGTGTTTCTAAGAAAGTTGTGATAGGATTTCAGGATTATATAAAAAAAACTTTGGTCCTCGGAGCCAGATACAATCTAATTTGTGCAGAAAACTAACTACATAGTTGCTTTTTCTTCTCGGTATAACTTCAGTTCGTGCCATTTATTTTATAAATATTGTCGTAACAAACTGAACCAATTATATTTTAAATAAGTGTTTTACTTTTTTAAAACATACATATTTAATAAATGTATTAGAATTGTAGTTTAGAACCAAATTAAATTCAATTTAGTTCTAAGATAGTAACAGTAACAGGAAAAGAGAAACTAATTTGTAATGTTTAGCAAATCTAATTTAATGTTCATTGTGGAATTTTGTGTTGAGATAACAGCAGATTTTTCGTTTACAAAAAATATTCGATTTTCACGTGACTCTGTCAGTTATAAATCCGACTGATTGGCATATTTGTATGAAAACGATTTAAAATACCCGGAAATACTAAAAGCTCTATTTTGTACCGGATGTAGAGCGTTTTCAAGAATGTTTAAAAATTAAAAATATTTTTTTAAATGCATCCATAGAATTATAATAATATGAACTATTATTATTATAACATTATATAAATTAAGTATGCATATTATCGACCTTAACGATATACAAAAATGAAACTTAGAAAATGTATTTTGATATCAATTGCGACTACATAAGCCGCAAAGATTCTTTCGTTCTTTACTTCTTTAATTTTTGTTTTTAATTTGCGAATAATGCAAAAAATGATAAATCTCGTAAATTGTGTAGAAATTATTTGATAAGAAATTACTTGAACTAGCTATGATAAAGGTTATTAGCATAGAAATCTAAATAACAAGACACTAGAAGTCGTAAGCGTGCGTGACCTTGTCGCCACTCAGGTGATTTGCACATCACCAGTGCATTCGTCACTGTTCAGTTGCTCTGGAGACGTATGAGTGTATACATGGTGTGTTTCAGCAATTCCCATTGCGGAAATTCTTCCACAAGTTGTAATTATACTTATAAAGGAATAATATTTCATCGGAAAATATTTTTTTTTAGAAATAATGCCGTTTTTCCTTAAAATTATAGAATATTTACAAGTATTACGAGTGTCACCATAGTAATCGAAATAACAATGAATGACACAGTCGACCATTCTTATTATCACGTTTGTTCGTATTGGAGCAAAAAGTCTCATATACTTAGGGATGTTATTCTAAAATAAACCGTAAATTCGTGCGTTAGGATACATATTCAAAAGCTTAATTTAATAGATAAGTTAGTTTTCACTAAAATCAAGCTGTCCAATAAAAGGCATAGTTTACTTGTGTGTACTGTTTAGCTTTCGGTTTGAATGTGTTGATTTTGGCGACAGCGGTTTTCATACGAATTATGACATTATAGCACTTCTATGTGTCTTGTTATTTAGATTTCTATGGTTATTAGAGATTGTCTAAATCATGTATGAATACCTACCAAAAGTTGTCATTTTTTTTTCTAAAATGGACAGAGCACGTGTAGCTTATTTTTGTACAATTCGTACCTCATTAAAATTAATTATTATTATCTAACACCTATAAATTTAGGCAATCTCTGATTAATTAAAAATAAAATCATATCGCGGGTTTTTAACAGATTGGTATCGTTTAAATAAATGTATACACATAACTTGCACCAGGATTTCCTGTATTGCCGGAGTCATGGACACGCACACCACATTACAAACATCCCCGGCTCTACAATCTACAATGAAAAAATATACTCTACAGGAATAATTTTGCTTGTCTAGAGCATCGGAGATTTATCATCAGCAAGGAAAACATCCTTTTATAACGGTCACTTAACTTCTTATTCAAAAGCACAGAATACATAATAGTAGCTAAACGCTATCAAAAGTATGGCCATAGGGAAGACAAAAGAGGGAGCTAGGCATCGAGTTCATATTTGTTGCGATTCTTTTACAAAACATCGGATGCTTCTTTCGGATCCATCCTAATGGTTTTGATGAATATGAATCTATCTGCAGTTTCAGTTTTACTCATCAATTTCTATAAATATTATTCAGCTATTACTTACATATATATACATTTGGAATTATCAAGATATGATATCCTTAAATTATACACTTATATATAGATAAGATTATCTTATATAGCTATGTCTAATTAAAGGCGCAATTTCGGCAAAAGTATAATGAAATGTGAAATATTTCGCTTAGGAAATACAAAGTTGAAATCTGTCAGTGAGTTTCTGCTTCAATTATTAAAATCACCTCAGAGTAGCTGTATCGTGTTTAATTACAACTGTAAATAGCTTCATCAAACGGCCGAATAAGCGTCGATACGAGCGTGGAATGGGCCATTCTCGTTAGCATTCCACAAGGAGACGGCGTGCCAACTCCAAATTGTTTACTCTACGCATTATATCAATGTTAGATTTTTAATCATTCGAGTACAGAAGGTTCTGAAATCATCTTAATGCTTTATAAATAATAGGACTATTAAATTTCCTGTTTCCTCATGTATTCATCAATATTTACATTCATAAGCATGCTTTTTATTACGGTAATCGCAACATAAGCATCTATTTTCAGTTATCAAAACATTTCATAACATTTCTCAGGTTCGCTACGAATATAAACCGTGCGTTAAAACGGTAACGTGCCACGTAGACAATCTTTTAATAGTATTTATCCTTTATCTATTAATCTTATCAATCCTGTCAATTGTCAATAATTAAAGTTTAATACTCTATACTTTAAATCTTAGCTTTTTTAACTAGAGCTTGACGTTGTATGACACAGTTACCGTTTGAAATCTTGTTTTGAAGGTAATAGGTATAGGTATAAGGTGTTTATTCTTTATTTTTATTTTGTAAATAAAATGTGAGCTACGATATACAATTTCCCCTCAATATGGCGATTATATTGTTTTATCCGTTATCGTGTAATGACGTAGATGATGTTTATATTGTGCACTTGGAGATTATCGATAATGTTAAACGTTTGCTGTAGTTTAACAAGTTATGTTAAGTAGACATTAGCTTACCTCGTCTGCTTATCAGCATATTAAATGAGATAGCATAACAATCACGACTGTACACATATTGATATTAAAACGATAGGATACAGCTTTGGGAAGTATGATAATAAATAAAAACTATAGAGTATTGTAAACGCCAGACGTTATCCTGTGAAAGGTAGAGCTAAGAATCAAACGATTACTTCTATAAGCTTCTATAATAAGTAAGACTAATTCTGATGGTGTAATTAATAAAAATGTTGTTAATAATGCCACTGAAAATCAGTGCTGAGGCATTATGGGTCAGATCTCCTAAGTGGCATCCCTTTTGGCGCACGCAAACATACGTCATAATATGACCTATTATATATTTTTTCTATTGGTGTCTGGGGGCGTCCAAATAAATATTTTGTAGTTTTTGTCCATTATAATATTTTATAAAACGTCGGTTCACTATCGCTTTTTTTAAATAAATTAATATTTTTTTATTCAAATCGAAACTAAGTTGAGTATTTAAACACACATACATATTTTTCAATCGGCAAGAAAATTGGGTCGGTACATTCTGAGCCAAAAATATATATGGACATAAATCTGATGCCACAAGTTAGGCAGTTTTGGCATCTGATAAAATTTTATGGACATACTTTTAAAAATTTGGATCGCGCCATATGATATCGGTTCCAATATCTGGGAAGATGCAATGATGCAACATCGGCGACACAGATTGATGAATGCGGCATAGACTATGTGTCTGCTAACATCCCAAGGACGGCATATCGAATCTCGTTTCTCATTTATCGTATTTTACCCAGCCGTGACCTAGTTCTAAAGGCCTCAGGCTTTCATCCTACTTTTTCCTCTTAACGAAGTCACGTACCTGTCTGTTAATAATAATTAGTTTTATTTTTACCAACATTGTTTGGACGACTTCTTCTTTTTCAGGTTTTGTTGTCTCCAAGACTAAAAATGGATTTTTATTCATGTGATCTGTAATATTTTGAAAATGCATGAAATACCTACGGAGAAGTCGTGAAGAAACATGATAAGGTGGTATTAATTAATAATTTTATTTGCTGCATATTTTTTGTCGTGTGCCGTTAACGAACACTCCTTGTCCGTAATCATTATAAAGCATATTTAAACGGACAATTTAACAAAATAATAAATGTAATTTTTTGTAAACCATCTACCATCATTCATTTTCTATATAGTTAAAATAATTTCATATTTATTTATATTAATATAATATTTATTTATTTCATTTAATTAACTTCTAAATAAAGTTAAGTATATCAATTATCCTATACCTACGCGATATTAAATAAAAAATGAGATTAAGAATTGATTACCTATCAGTGAAGGTAATCAATTCTTAATCTCATTTTTCATTTAATATCGCGTTTCCGAACCTAAGCGCTAAAATTGGAAGAGCAGACGAAATTTTAATAAAAGATATAGAAATTAACCCTAATTAGGGTAAATAGAGCAAACGATATTACCTCAAATATCTTTTGTTACCTTAATTTACAGGCTCATTCCGGTGAGCTCAAATAATAAATAAAATATAGTCGAGGACCAAAATAACATTGAAGAGCAAGGTCGCCTACGCAGCGGGCTATAAATGTTCCATCTTTCTGCTATTTGAGCTTAAAAACGTTCCTTGAAGCTTTGCCACTTATAAAACAGCTTACTCCTCGACAGGCACTGACATTGTATAATGTATGTTTGCAAATATCTTTCTCTTTTTTACATGGCAGAAAATGTAATTTTGGAATTCTCAAGAAAAAGCGGTCGTCTCATGAGACACAGATATATCTCGTCTCTATATACCTAAGTGGTTTTTGAGATATTTTCTGTATTTTTGCAGAAATCACATTTATGTTTCCATTTACGTGAAATAGAAAGCGACGCAGCAAGGTTGATGCCCCAGTTCCATTAGGACGATGTTCACCCAATTGGGGCAGGCCGGACTGGCAACCCCCCAGACTGGGTTTGCCCATTCTTCGTATATTTCTGACCACACATCACCTGTCCTAAGCTATTAATAACATGCAAAGCGTAAACTTGGCTCCCTAGGTATGATGTTGCAATCGTAATTACTTTCAGTGCGTTAACTAAGCTTAATAGGTTTGGATATTAGACGAGAAACGTTTGATGTTATTTAAAAGAGATGTATATTGCAATAGTTAGGGATAAATTGTATTAACAAAATATCTTATGTTATAGACGTCATAACGTTATGGTTAACATGTTATCGTTCAATTATTATTAGAGCTAATTTTCAGCTGTAAAACGAATATCAATCTTACTTGAAAACAAAGGAAAGTGGAACACGCATGAAGTTGGATATTTATTGAAACAAATTGTGCTCGTGCAAATTCCTCTTTTTCAATTATGATGTCTCTCGCGAACGTAAGTAAGAGATCATTAAAAAGTAGTAAACAAGGTTCGTTAATAATTTTCCATGTTGAGATATGAAAATATTCGGAAATTTATATATTCTCGTATTAATTTCATTACTTTTATTTATAATTCTGATATTAAATCATGAACAAAAGTGCCAGGAACGGTTATAAATAGATTTAAATAGAGCATTTCGGAAATAAATTTAATGACAAAGAAACTAAAGGTGAAACCCGCATTTGCGGTCGGGCTTCTAGACCTCTTTCAGTTGTAGATATTGAAATTATTTAGTAGTACAGGTAAATTAGCTTGGAGAAATTTTTGCGTTTGTAGTAGTGTATGGTCAGCAAATAAAATAAAACAACATTTTATTTTTAGTTTTTATTTTATACAGGGTTACTTGTAAAACACCAGCAACCTCGCAGGACAAGATAGCTAACATCATAAGTAACAACATTTGTTCTACGACTTTTGGCATAACGCAATAAATTATTTTTAAATGATTTTTTAAACTTTTATTGTACTCTCCTTACATTTGTAAGTCTATGTTCTATTAATTATCGGATGGACGACGCGACGCCCCCTTCCCCCTCTCGTTCGCTTTTTGTTTACGTAATTTTTGGGAGGCGTAGAGTTTATAATATTCAGACGGAAAATTAAATGAATATTTATTTTTGTATGAAAATAAAATCTAACAAATTATCAAAAGTCGAAATGTTGTTACTTATGATGTTAGCTATCTTGTCCTGCGAGGTTGCCGGTGCTTTACAAGTAACCCTGTATATATAAGGGATTTTAAATTAAACTATATGTGTTTCTCCTCTGAAAAAGATGAGACTTTATTTTAATATTTGCACATTTAACATACATATAACTTTTACATTAACAATGTTACTAAAATGAAAAATTTACTAACCTGAAAAAGAAACGACATTTAAAGTTTAATTCTTTAGTTTGAGAAGTCAAAGGCTTGCCTCGACCATGTTTTAACACTGGAGCCATATTGAATTAACAATATAAAGTTACAACACTTACACACAAATTAAACACTAGTTATGGCCCTGCCTTCATACAAAACTGCTGAATACGCCGTTCGCACGGGAATAGAATGTGGATGCGATTTCCCTTAGTTAGCATCCAAGCTTACGTCTTTATAATTATTAAACTGTATAAATTCATTCTTTAACTCCGGTCTGCATCGTGCAGACATGGGTGTAAAAGTCTCATTTTAGCTATTAAATGTAGTTTTAAAGTACATCTGAGTTTTCATTTGGGGCCTCCGGCTGCGGGACATGTAATTCACTTCAACAAATATTATAACAATAATAACAAATAATAACAACAATCAACAAATACAAAATTTATCAATTAAACTACGTACATAATAATTATAATTTTTGAATGAAATGTGCTTTATGTTCTAACGGTACCAAACGACTGCACGTGGCACCTGCGGACAGCGTAAACTGGTTTATTCTGGTTTTGTGCGTGTTTCCACTTTCCACTATCAAGTGACGATTTATTTATTTGTTTTGTTTCGTAATTATTATGGTCAAATATTAATTATGAAACAAATTATTATGGACACGATATTTTATTGTTTCACGGTAGTCGCCTTGTCGTTTGCTCAAGGACGTAAAATTGAATGATATATTTTTTTTTATAAAGTCAAAACCATTTTCTTTCAAATAAAAACTTGTTTTTATTGAAAACAAAAGTGTTGCTAGGAATAAGTATAAAATTAAATAGTAATGTTAGGATATCGAAACATTTTTGTATAGGCCAGAACGATATAGTGGAAACGCGCTCTAAGATCTGAGTAATATACACACCACTACATATGCAAAAATTTCTCCAAGCTAATTTACCTGTAGAGTTCTTTTTATCGACCATCTTTTTATTACTCATTTTGTACTTAAAAGTGACTTAAGAGCACATTGGTTTGACACTGTGGTTTGACATTATCACCAGTAGTCGAAACTGGATAAGTGAAGTTCAGTGTCTAATGAAATAAAAGGCAAAAAGAAGTGTAAAATGCTGCGAAAAGTTTCCGTTTAACATCACGCTGTGACAGCGCAGCTGGCGAGCTGCCAAGCGGCACAACTTCCGACGATACTCTCGTATTTTCCGCATTTACTTTCTGAACGGACCTTATAATTGCCATTTTCTTTGTTAAAGATATTGAACTTTGAGATTTTCAACATCAAAGAGTTGAGATTTTAATGACACATTTAAAACTGTGTTTAAAACATTTATTAAAATTTTACATATTTTTTAAAAAGTTGCCATAAATCCTATGTCCTTGTGTACCCGTCATAAAATATAAACATATTATACTCCTTATTATGGAAGGTCACTTCGCTTTGAATCAAAGAAAATAAAATGGTGATATAAAAAGCTTCTATTGTCTTAATACTTAACAATATTGCATTATAAATCAGTGTTGTTATACAGTTTCATGTTTTACCCAGCTAGCGCGTGATCACAGATGAGTCGTTAATGAAAATTTATTACTGAAGCCACAACACAAGTATTAACGGGGATTTCTAACATTTATTGTTATTGACTTCATAATTATCCACTGTTTTCAGAAAGATGTAGCTTCATTAATGTCAGTTATGTTTCAACTTTCAACACTGTTTATAGTTCTGGGCATGTAGGTAGGTAAGTACCTATCTACAAGTCGTTTCGTAGAGAACATGTCTAAATAAATAGATATCTGCTTATTACTTCATTATCTACGTTATTTTTTTAGTTTATGTTCTTAAAATTCGTTTAATATGTACCAACCGAAATATCATGAATAATTATTCGACAAATAAATATATTAAATCATACCTCTTAGGTAAAAGCTTTGTCTAATTTCAAATACCTACTGATAATAAATTAATGTTATGTAAAATGTGGGTAATAAAGTTTTATTTGTATATACACTTTTAACATTTCTAAACAGCTTATAACTAGATATTCCTTATATTTTTTAGTTAAAGAAAAATAAACATTACCTTCTTGAATCACGAACGTGGATCCTAACATTTTTCATAAATAGCTACGCGGTTTGTAAATTTTCAATATGTGTTCTTCATTGTATATTTGGGTTTTTTTTTAATAATTTTCCTTATTTAATGTGAGCCTTTTTATTTTTGGTTGATCTGATTATATAAAAATTACATAAATATTTTGTTGTTGGTGGTAATTTATTTGTGACAGTCTAAAACCCGGATATTGTGAAATATACATGCTCACGTCACGAACATGGCAGACACATTATATAAACATTATTCTAAACTACGATCTAAATATAATTTTATCTCGAATGAGAATGAATCAGAAAATTCACAAGCAATAAATCGAAGAGAGACCACTAGAAGCTTAAAAATGCGTATCGAATGATGGATATAAATATAGAAATGAGATTGAAGTGCTTATAAACAAGTGGTAACAACTGCAAAAACATATTTTAGAGCTTAGGGTTCGGTAATGCGTACTTTTGAATTAGCAGGATTACAATATTCAGTATATACCTATACTGAATATTGATTACGTGATTATAGATTGATCAAAACCGTTATCCAGAGATATTAACATAATTTTTTGTGTCGAAATAGTTAAATTTAAAAGATTTTGTTGACAAACAAAATCATTTAAATTTAACTATTTAAAAAATTTTGTAAATTTAAAAGATTTTGTGTGTTGACAAAATCTTTTAATAGTGGAAGAGTGTGTGTGAGTGAGTTAAACGTGAGTGGATGAATTGTATACTAACTCTAACTACATAGTCGGTAATGAAATTTTTTTTAATCATCAAAGAAACATAAAAACGTGTGACATGACTTTTGCGGCAAACATCTCACATAAAATATATGTTCTTACTAGGTTTCCGCCCGCGGCTTCGCCCGCGCAGTCAAAGAAAAACCCGCATAGTTCCCGTTTCCGTGGGATTTCCAGGATTGCGTCATTTTCGGGTATCAAAATATCTCCATACCAAATTTCATGAAAATTGGTTCAGTAGTTTAGGCGTGATTGAGTAACAGACAGACAGACAGAGTTACTTTCGCATTTATAATATTAGTATGGATTTTTAGTATAGTGGCTTTGACATTATAAGCTGAGACAGAAGGTTGTACTTGTAAGGCAGGAGACTGCCTGCTGTCGGGGACAAATTATATAATGCTCTGGAGACTTGCCAGTCATTTGCATAAAGCTGATTCCATGAATTTTTATAAGGGCGTTTGTTGACCACAGTAGAGCAATTTTGGACGGTTTTACAAGTAACAATTACTATACAGGGTGTAATCGTTAAGTGTGCACAGGCGATTATTCCGTAAATATTACAGATATCAAAAAACTTTAAACTGATATCGAAAGTACTTTAACTAATAATAGTTTAGGATCCTTCGCCCATTTTTGCAAGTGATTACTATCAAGCTAATTTTCCGTGAGTAGCTTTATTTTGATGAGACGCCCAATAATTTCCTGTACGAAACTCTCGATTGTGGTAGCTAACAGAGGTAACAAGGATTAAATGTTTTGATTTGATGGTTCTCAAATATTTATTACTAACTGAATTTTTTTTTTGTGTTCAATCTCAAGATAATTATCTAAATTATTCGAAAAAATATTTGTCCTACAAAATCTATTGTTTGATCAAAGAGTCCCCTCTTTCCAATGTGTATCGATAACGAGGTCATCATAAATGATTACTAACCAGCTGATTTTATTGTTTTCACTTAGTTAATATTTATATAATTCAACAGACATATTGTCCTACAAATTGCGTAATAAATATTTGAGAACCATCAAATCAAAATATTTTATCCTTGTTACCTCTGTTAGCTACCACAATCGAGAGTTTCGTACAGGAAATTATTGGGCGTCTCATCAAAATAAAGCTACTCACGGAAAATTAGCTTGATAGTAATCACTTGCAAAAATGGGCGAAGGATCCTGAACTATTATTAGTTAAAGTACTTTCGATATCAGTTTAAAGTTTTTTGATATCTGTAATATTTACGGAATAATCGCCTGTGCACACTTAACGATTACACCCTGTATAGTAATTGTTACTTGTAAAACCGTCCAAAATTGCTCTACTGTGGTCAACAAACGAGTTAGGAATGCTATACAT
Source organism: Colias behrii (assembly GCA_029959065.1). NCBI lineage: Eukaryota > Metazoa > Arthropoda > Insecta > Lepidoptera > Pieridae > Colias > Colias behrii. Next base: position 5,318,149 of record JARWMC010000011.1, on the reverse strand, counting down.
ATATTATAAGTTTTTTTCAATTTTTTTTTATTTAAGTATACGTATTGGTTATTTGGTTTAGTCGATTCGAGTCGAAAATTATAAATACAACTTTATGGATAATAATACAAATGAAAACAGAGAAACTAGAAAATGTCGACTATTATGAACTTAATAGTGGTGTACAACTACGAATATATAAATTATACCCACTACTGTGTTTTAAATGAATAGAACTAAGAAGTTTTAGTGTTACTTATCATAATTTTACATACCTATACCTAACTAAAACAATTGAATAAATTTTATTAGATACTAGATTAGAATTTTATTGTGTTAGTGTAAACACGAACTGCAAAGGCTGCGTGAAAACAATGTAGGTAGTTAAAGTTTTATGCATTATAGAGTACCGCCATTGAACAATCTGTAACTGTTGAAAAACACATAAATAATGTTGGATCATGAATAAAAACATTATCCAAGATTTATTTCAAAAGGCTACGTTTAATACGATGTTTATTGGTTTCAATGGTGTTCTTTTAAGAACAAATTATGTAATAATATAATGATTTGGTTTAAAATAATAAGGTACATAATCCATACTTAATATTATAAATGCGAAAGTAACTCTGTCTGTCTGTCTGTTACTCAATCACGCCTAAACTACAGAACCAATTTTCATGAAATTTGGTATGGAGTTATTTTGATACCCGAGAAAGGACATAGGCTACTTTTTACCCCGGGAAAATGACGCAATCCCGGAAATCCCACGGGAACGGGAACTATGCGGGTTTTTCTTTGACTGCGCGGGCGAAGCCGCGGGCGGAAACCTAGTCACTACATAGTATAAAACAAAGTCGCTTTCTCTGTCCCTATTTCCCTATGTCCCTTTGTATACTTAAATCTTTAAAACTACGCAACGGATTTTGATGCGGTTTTTTTAATAGATAGAGTGATTCAAGAGGAAGGTTTTAGTATATAATTTATTAGTTTTTAGACAAAGCGGGTGAAGCCGCGGGCCAAGCCGCGGGCGGTAAGCTAGTATAAAAATAGAACCTCAAATGTCAAGCTTATTTTTAAATGATAAATAACGTAATTTTCTTATGATAAAAAAATATACTAGTTTACTAGTTACAGGGTTACGTACATGAAATGTTAAACGGGACTCTATTATTAATACTTCGCTGCCCGTCAATCTGCCTGTCTGTTTGTTTGACCGTGTGTGTGTTAGGGAAGTTTCTTCCCCCTACCGATCCAAAACAAATGTCCGGCATATGAAAAACAGTTATATGTATATTCATAAAATACTATAAATAAATGTTATGTTGTGTCAAATCACTTCTTGTTGTACTACGTGTTATCTTTCGTTTTTTACGGATCTATCAGGTGGTCAGAATATAATATAAAAATATAAAAAAAATCGTGCTACCTAAATATGTGAATTGTCACTTGCATTCAGTTGGACAGCATTGAAGTGACGGCAAATTATCAACTCAATGTATTTTATGCTCTGTAACTTTCTAAAAGGGAATCCTGGTGGTTCAAATGACCGAAATGACCCAAACATATTTGACACGGGCCTAGGTATATAGACAACAAGTGATTGATAACATGTGCTAATGAAACTCCATGAACACAATTAATTTTATTTGGATAGATATTATTTCTAAGTTTGGATATTGAGTATTACAATTTATAAACAGTTAATAATACAAAAACAACAAAGCTTATATAAAAACTGCTCGTTAAACATTTTCGTTTTTTGTTCAAATACTTGATTGGGTAGGTATCTATATATTTTTCTGTTTGAAACTTTAAATAAAAACACCGCTTACTTCGATTAAATATTTGTAAATAAGTCGATAATTGAGTGATCGATTTTACGATCCCGTGTAGTCGGAGCGTTAACAATGTAAATAACATTTATGTATATACAATTTTGAACGATGAAAAAACTGCTCGTTCATGTACAAGCTTTACTGGATCGGCTGCTTGCCAATGTATCGTAAATTGGCAGAATGAGTCGTAAATTCGACCATTATTGATAGTCATTAAATCGGGCACTTTATGACTTCAGTGTCATTATGACAGCAGCCCCTGCGAAAAGCTACGTGATCAGACACAACCCTGTGTTATATATGTAAAAGTTGGTAGTTCAATAACCATCTGACGTGTATGGACATTTCATATTTTTAGTAGGTACATAAATTATAACACAGAATTATAACTTTCCTTTTGTAATAAAAAAATAATTTATATTAAATTGGCTAAATAATTGTATAGTGTCGAGAAGGGAAGGTTGTTGAATTGACTGGTCAGTAAGTAAGTAGGTAGGTAGTAGCTACAGTGAATGTTTAAATTAAGTATGTATGCTGAAAGCATTGTTGGAAGAGATGATCAATATTATAAGGTATTTTTAATAAGTGACAATATACTGATTAGGTATCACAAAGGTAGAAATGTCCGAGTCTTTGTCTAATTTGAGGCAAATTTGATAAGAGGATTTGATGAAATTTGTAGTTTTTATTATTTTTAATCTTATAGTATTTTGATCAGAGAAATCCACCCATTATATATTGTCTAATCGATACAAACGTTATTTAAACAAACATCTACTCATATTTGAAGCTATGCTTTAATATAAAACAAATATTTACAGGATCGCGGTAATTTTGTGGTGATATATTATAAAAACCAGACAGCCGGATGACATAAAACTTTTTACATTATAGGTAGTCATTAAGATTATATTTTTGTACCTAATCACATGTTATTTAAACTTGCTGTTTGTACCTGGTTGTTTACCCTTTGTCAATCAGAAAATAGTCACCTAACAAATACCAATAGATAGAAGATATATTACGCTCACAATGTAGATGAGAAATGAGTTTTCGTAGTGATTTAAGATTTAATTAAGAATATCTATTAGTTTGACGAATATAAAATATAAATTGTCAAAAGTAATTTTAAGCAATTGTATTTGCTAAATTTCAGCTTAATATTAAAATAACTGTGAGATACTTCAACAAATTGGGTCAAATTGCTGGCTCAAGAAGTAGATATATCTTAATCCCATGACGTCAGATCTCGAAAGTTACGTCATTGTTACAGCCCAGATACGAAATGTGTTCATCAACGTATGTAGGGATACGGTAGTGTAAGAATACGGAACTAATTAAATTATGTGATTAAAAAATTCCACGTTGACGACTTCACGAATGTTAAAAATTTAAAATTTTAGGAGTCCAAAAGAAAGAGTTGCACCAAGAATTACAATTAGTTATTAGGTACTAAGGGTAATATAATTATAAATTAGCAGCTGCAGCCTGCTGCTACGTAATGTATTTTGAATAAGTTTCTATATTTCACTTTATGTAATACGTGTAGCATCGATATAAAGGATTTTAAATTTGATAAAGATTCATTCAAGACAAAATCTAATCAGTCTTAACGGGAGAATACTACTAATATTATAAATGCAAAAGTTTCTGAGAATGAATTGATAATGTTTGTTTGTTACTTTTTCGTGATAAAACGTTCTTTGCGATCTTGCTCGCGAAAACAAAAGCTCGCTTCATTATAACAGAAATTAATAAATACTTACTTTGTAATAATTTAAATACTAGGTAATTTTTAGTATCTAGGTTTCATCGTATGATAGATATGCTTTAAATACCTTAGGTATGTACGTAAATATATTCGTTCATAAATACTGTTGCTATTCGAGAGTATAGAATTCGCCAAGTAGGAAATTCTCAACAAATAAAGCTACATACAAAACCATTTGTTTTAAACTATTTTAAGGTAATGGTAGCAGACACTCTAATGCGTTTTAAGCGATGGGAGCTTTCCTGTAAATTATTGCAATTCAATATCAGTAAAATAGTCATAAATTTATTAATGTTTCCTCGTATCATTATAGTAGCTTGATGAATAAAAGCTTTTAGAAAATACGTTCAATTTCTGAGTATAAAGAAATTTGCATATTCTGTTATTGTGTTGCAAGTATTTTAATTAAATTCTTACTTGTTGACTGCACCATAATGACTGATTCAAATTGAAAATTGCATTAGTGAAAGCGTGCGTTCATCCAACGTGCCAGATGAGTCGTGGTCGCACAGCTGCTCGGCGAAAATACTCTGCTTATATATTTGTTCTGAACGTTTCTAATGCCGATACCGGCCGGACAAATAGATAGGTCAATGTCTTGGGCTAGATCGAGCACGCTCTTGCCCACTCTTAATATATACAGACTAACAACATGGCTATAAATAACGTGACGATGGCTAATAATGTGTTAATTGCATGTTTATTTAATATTGCGCACATTATTATAAGTAATAATTATTCAAAACGCTTTAGTTCCTTTTTTTTTTAATAATTTTTATTGTTTTTGTCTTACAAATATAAATGCATTCTAATGTTTACCAAGCATACCTACAGTGCAGGCGTTACTAGTTGAAATTGGTAATACGTGATAAATAAGCTTGAGTGAACCAACAACGAATGAGCATCTGGCTGTTATTGAACATAAATATGTGAATATGTTAGTCACGTATGTACTATTTTGCTAGAGCTGTCAGTGGCAGAGAATCGACATTCACGAGGGCTGACGAAAGAGTTAATATTAAACTGACGCATATCATATGCCTTAGCCCTGTATCAAGGCGAGGACGAAAATACTCATGTTGACCTACGCCGGCGCTTCGCGTTTCCTCGTTATTTGTGATCTGAAGAACTTGTTCCGGGCCATTATGCCGTTGGTCAAAGTCGATGGCCCCGTTCATTAATCCGTAGAAATAAACATTCGTTTTATTTCAATGGGCTATGACAGACAGAAATGGCCTCGTCAATGTTGTTCTACACACTTTTGAAATTCTTCATTTATGTACACACAAGATCTTGAAGAGCATAAGGAGACTGATGATATTGAATATTTAGTGAAAAATTTCAATTCTGTGGGTAGATATGCTGTTAGGCAAAATTGGAATAACACTAAGACAGGGGTTCCCAACCTTTTTTTGTCTACTGCCCACTTTAAGAATAAATTATTTTTTAACGCCCCCCTTTTTAAACATACTTAAAAAACGCTAAGTACTTATAACTGATTATTGAAACGCAACTTTATAGTAGAGTATCTTTTATTGAAAATAAAACAAACATAATCAATTCTTATATAAAAACTAATGTGAAGGTTGAATCTGATGCTGTTCAATAAGTTTGTTGATATCAGGTTCCAATTTACTCAAAAACAGCCGCAAGTCGCCACGTTCGGTAACACGCAAACGATTTCTCTTTTTAGTAAGCAGCGTTGCCACAGCACTAAATCCACGTTCACACAAATATGACGATGGGAATGCTATCAAGAATCGTTGAACAATTGACCACAATCCAGGGTACAATTGTGGGATCGGTTATTGTAGCCAAAATTCTTGATATCCATTTTTAAACTTGATTTTTGTTTCTTCGTTTGTTGTCAATTCTATAAGTTCTTCTTCCAGCTGAGGTGACATTGCTGTGTTGACATTTGAAAACGGATCCAACACCCAGTCTGGTATTTCCAAGTTTAAAATGTCCTGGTATCGTTCGGTGAAGTCAATGTGGAGGTTTTCCAAATGTTGGCAGTAGGCAAACAAGTCGTCGTTACTGCAAAATACTGATAAATTCGGAAAATTGTGAAACTCACGTCTGCCCATATTCTTTTTGTGCAGAAGCAGTTTGGCTGCGAAAGCAGCAACGACATTTTTTGTTTTAATTAAATTTAGTTCATCGCCTTGCAGTTGGAGGTTCATGTCGTTGAACAGTTTATACAGGTCTGTCATGTAAGCTATATCATTCTTTGATGTTATGAGATTGTTGCGCAGTTCTGTATCTTTAGTTTCCAAGAACTCTATCACAGAGTCAAACAGGTTGTAAAATCGAATCAGACAATTGCCTCTTGACAGCCAACGAACTTCAGTATGAAGCAACAAACGGTTGAAATCTTCGTCATTAGTAGCACAAAGCTGATGAAATAATCTATCATTCAAAGAGCTGCTACGGATTTTATTGACTGCTTTGATGACATATTGCAGTGATTGAAATAGTCGTTCACTTAAGTTTCTAGCAACCAAATGTTGTCTATGAATAACGCAATGTATAGCAAGGACATCTGGAATTTTATTCTTTAAGTACGCTATGAAGCCTTTATGGCGCCCTGTCATAGCCGGAGCGCCATCCGTAGCAACTGATATAATATTTTTCAAAGGAATCTCTTTCTCTTCACAAAACTTTTCCAATGTATTGAATATGGTTTCGCCTTTTGTATCTGTCTCCAAATTTCTGGCAAACAATAGTTCTTCACGTATTTTCTCATCTTTAATAAACCTCCCGTAAGATAGCAACAACGCTTCATTAGTTGGTAAAGTGGACTCATCGAGCTGAATTGAGAATTGACTAGTCCTCAGATGATTGCACAATGATTCTTCAATGTTTTCAGCCATTTCATCAATTCGTCTTTGCACAGAATTATTACTCAAAGGAATTTTTCGGATAATATCTGCGGCCGGTTTATGAAGCACAGTAGTTATTACTTCCTTTATTGCTGGCAAAATTAACTCTTCTCCGATGTTGTGTGGTTTGCCTTTTTGAGCAATTAACAAAGAGATATTGTACGAAGCTCGAAGTCCGTCGTCATCTTGCTTAGCAGCCGCCGAAAATAGTTTTGATACACTTGGCTGAGTATTATGCTTCTTCTCTAGGTCTTGAAAATATGCTACATTCTTGTCTTTCTTATCTGGATGCATTTTATTCAAATGATCTTGCAGTCTTGAAGGCTTCATTGCTTCGTTCGAAAATGTTTTTAGACATAGAAGACACAAAGGCGACGACGGGTTTGTGGGATTTTCAATAAATCCGAATTTAATATATTCCGCAGAGTATTGCCGTCTCTTCTTTTTTACTTCCGACATTGTTTTGTTTTGAGAAATACGTAAGTGTTGAAATCAAGTACTGCTTATCTATTATGCGCGAAACCGCAAATGAAAATAAAATAAATTTACGTCGTTTATATAGGATTGCATAAGCAGCACGCACCAACAGGAATAAGACATCAAACGTGCATAAACTCGTTTATCTCATTCGACGCCCAATCGTACTCGACAAGCAAGAACAAGTATTATAGAACCAGCCCATTGATACAGGAATGTACAAATCGGATTATTTAACAAAAACTTGTTAAAACATGATTGCCCGCGGTCTATTATATCGAACCGATTTTGAGCTATATCTTAATTAATATTAGTTGATGTTCACAAGATGTCGACTCTCGAAGTCGAGAGCTCAGTCGGTTTCTAAGAGTCTTCCTAGCTAGGTAGATGAAATTATAAATCGACCCCAAAGCCCTACACAACGCCCCCTTTTTTTTCTGGGTCTCTTACCGCCCCCCTTTAGGCCTGCAGCGCCCACAAGGGGGCGTTATCGCCCACGTTGGGAAAGACTGCACTAAGAGGTGTCTCTATCGTTAATTTATTTATAAAAGAATCAGATAATCTTTTTACTTTTAATGTGCATTTTCGATCTGTTTATTTTGTTACAATTAAACACGAGCCTGATTATTTTCAACTTCTCTCTCTTCAACAACAAGCTCATTCCTTAACTCGGTCACTTCCTGCAATCGCATTGTTTAATTTGTATTATTTTTTTATATTTTTGTACTCTCAATTAAATATGTAGTGAGAAAAAATTAATAAAATAACAAACAAAACATAAAAAAAATATACAACCCTTTGAGACGGAACTGCTAAAATGTCAGAATGGAGGCCATTTACATAAATAGAGTCACATTACTGGGATATTTGTTTTGTTTTCTAAAAATACGAGCGGAAAAACAATTCGCGTACACTTGTATTCGTAATTGGGTCACATACTTTAAAAAAAACTGCAGTGGTTCCATTGTTAAAATAGGAAATAGTGGTTATGTGCAATAAAAGCCAATTACTTTTCATATTAACTGACCATAAACCATTAACAATACCATTTGTACATTGACGTAACGTTTCAGTTTGCATGAAAAAATGTTAATAGCACTTAAAAGCTTTTATAATAGTAGTATTGGTTTTTCTTCCTGAAAATTCCTGTCATTGTTCCCATTTGACAATTGAAAGAATAATAGCAGGATCGTAGCATCTGCCACAGCTTCATTAAGCGCATCACACACGGTGAAGATATAACTATAATATTTTATGTTAAGATTCTCTAATATAAAATATTACAGTATCTTAAGGTATCCGGTATCAGCGTTCTGACCATCATTTTTCTTTTTGTCATTGCGTACTAAGACCCCTGTAGAACCACCATCCTGTTACAAATGACCCGAAATTTTGTGTCAGTGTTTCGGGTCATTTGTAACAGGATGGCGGTTCTACAGGGGTCTTAGTACGCAATGACAAAAAGAAAAATGATGGTCAGAACGCTGATACCGGATACCTTAAGATACTGTAATATTTTATATTAGAGAATCTTAACATAAAATATTATAGTATCTTCACCGTGTGTGATGCGCTTTATTCTTTTCGAAATTGAAGATTGATAGCGGAGAGTCCTCGAAAATTAACAATAACACATTTTGACGATGCCTAATCCATCATTCGTACTTATTTAAATACATTTGAAGACAGAATGAAATGGAATGTATTAAAAAGGATATCTTATTATTTCTCGTACATAAATAAAATTATTAATTATTGACCTTACAAATAAAATGTATACGCATTCGTTTTGTCCTAGTATAAACTCAAGCTCATCACGACCGGATCGGTCGTTCGAAATTTACTACGTTTATGAAAATGCAGTTTTAATAGTGGAAAGTGGATGGGTAGAGCTCGGGAGGCATGCCAAAAACACTGCGCTAAATGCGGACGGACACGTCACCCGCAGTGTCACGCACGGAGTGACGATTCGGGTACCTGCTGCGTTCCATTCGTTAATTGCTGTTGTATTTGAACCTGTCACACTCGCTTATGACCGAGTGCTGGCTTGATTAATGCGAGCCCATTGTTTGGTGCTAATGAACTTAAAAATTCTTTCGGGCTGTACTGCTGTATACATGGTAACATAATTAAGGTTGAATGTTTGAATCGTTTTTATTGAACCGAGGACGAATACTTTTTCATAAATATATTAGGTAATAATTTATTGACGTTGGATCTCCCGTATCTAGAATAAAAATTTGTTGAACTTTCGATTTAATTCTGTTCACTCCTCAAATTTTACCAATAAAATCTCAAAAAATGATTGACTTTAAAAAATTGGCTTTGGCAAAAATACGCTTAAAACTATGTTTGTGAGCACCTTCTGCAGTACGAAAGTGATCGGAACAGGAGAAATTGTACCTAGTAGAAAAACATATCTTTTATATTAAACTAGCTTACCGCCCGCGGCTTCGCCCGCTTTGTCTAAAACCTAATAAATTATATACTAAAGTCGTTCTCTTGAATCACTCTATCTAATGAAAAAACCGCATCAAAATCCGTTGCGTAGTTTTAAAGATTTAAGCATACGTAGGGACATAGGGACAGAGAAAGCGACTTTGTTTTATACTATGTAGTGATGTAGAATATATTATGTAGTAGGTATGTAGGAACCTTCGTAGCTGTAAACGTTTACAACGCCATAATTGCTGTCATTAGGTCGGTGATTCGTACTAATTCACATCAGTGTAATCGCATAGAAAATTTATTCTATTACCGTTTTATATTCTGGAAGGAATAAGACTAATATACTTTCATTGCGTTTAGTTACCCAGACAACTATTACGCACATAACATTTAACAGAGTTTGATTGCTTATTATTTTTGATATTAATTTGAATTTGAAGAATGGAATGGGTTAAAGTTATTCTCAAATATTTGCTACTCATAATATAAGAAACATGAATTACATTTTTAAATTAGGAATCCAACTATAAATAAACAGGAATACAATCTACCGAGAATATGGGCAAATCAAGCAAAAAGAAATCTATGGTATATACAAGTACATGTACTTTGCTCCAGATCGGAACGTTCTGCTTATAAAACATATGTTTTTTTTTATTCCACAACACATATTTCATATTGTCTATTAATGCCGCAGTGCTTCAGTTCGTTGCCAAAATAGTATGCAGTTATTACACAATGTTTTATCAGCAATTTAGCATTGACAGCTTCAAGTTTTAACTATGATATACAGCACGGAAGTCGGAACGTTCGACAACTCGACGAGTACTTAGGTAAAACGAGGTTAGACTGCTTTTAAATTATAAAGGATTATAAGTGGTGACATGATTTATAGGCGAGTAACTCTACGCTGTAATTGCTTTTTGATAGAAGATATTATAGTTCGAATAAATAGGTATGATTTGATTACAATATTAGAATATAAAGGTTGATGAGAGGATATGGGCTAATGCCCCAATTAATATTTAATAGCAGGACGTATCCTTGCTCTACATTAAATAATTATACAGTTTTCTTAATTTAAATAAAAATATATTATACATTATGTTTCTAATTTACTAACCGCAAACGTCTCTTTAATATAAAACAATCTAGTTTCAATCACCTTAATCAAATAAGGAATAGGTACAAATACAATGTAATTTTAATAAACATAGTGTAGGAAGGTAGGTAAATTGCCGACCATTTCATATTGAGGGCGTTGCATTGATGCCTTATTCATGCACACGATCACACGTGCGATTCAATTACTAGATCCTGCCCGGGGCATACAGCCTGCATTAAATGGAGCGCTACGCCGCCGCAAATGTCAAGGGTGAAGCGAAACAGCCCTTCAGGCTTAAAGCATTTAATAACGTAACCGCACATTCAATATTCCTCAAATTCTGTTGTAGGTTTCAATTGGTTGGCTGTGCTCTATAAATAGCATATCATGATAAAATTATGATTATATTTGAGTTCCAATTTATACATGTTTGTTAAAAATTGTAAAAAAAAAATGCAATGTGTATTGTGTATTACCCTTGTATTACCTATCATGTAAGAAATGTGTTATATGATTGTAGTGTTAAAAGTGTTAACGAACAAACTTGATGTTTTTATCTGTATATTTGTACATGTCTCATTGCTCATTTATAATTTTAGTAGGTATGATGTTAATTCCTGCTATAATCATGCATTTGCATTTGTAACAAATGACCATAGGTATTTCTGTCGTGTTAATTAACTATAGTAGAAATTATTATGGAAATGGAAAAATTGTTACAATTGTGGAAAAACATCAATCAAATAAAAGAATAGCCTTTCAACTTTTATATTATTAAGGCTACATAAATATTCGCTAATACAAACAACTTTTCCTTAATTTTGTTCTTTGCTTTGACGTGACTTTGAATTAAATATACAGTGAATTATATATTTCACCAAAAATCATTCCGATAAGAGTACAATTGCCATGGCAAATTATTATTATGTGGCGTGTTGCCAGCTTTCTAATGGATTGATTTATTTGTTGGTGACCTGAAAATACATTTTTTACGTTTCTTAAACAGGCAATAGGCATGACAGTAAGATATTCCATGTTTGATACTTATTTGATTAAAACGCCAAGGAGTGTATAACAAATAGATTATTTTTTATATACTATTAGAAGTACCTATTTAAATAAAATACCTATCACAACACATAACAAAATTATTCTGATGTAATTATAGAATTCATATGTATTTTATATCATTAAAATTTATATGCGATAAAAACTATATAAAATTGAAGAATCATGAATAAAGTAAAATAAATTAAAACGTCACCTAAAGATTCTATAAAATATTAATATTACAGAGCGTTTATTTAAATAGGTATATCTATGTATACGCTATATTTGCTTTGATTTTGATATGCAAGCAAGATAAACCAAGTAAAATGTAAGACAAGGTTACAGGGTCAAGGACAAAATAAAGCGACTAATGAGAGCTACAACCTCTTAATACGTTGTTACTTGAGACATCACAGAGCGACACTCCGTCTATGGGAGCAGGCATTTTCGAGCGATTTACAATATTAATATTAATTATTATATCAGATATTAAGTATCTTAAATATATATAAATAAAATGATGTAGTATTTTTATTGTTTTTACGATTATTGAAAGTGTATAAGTAACGTTGAAGTTATTAACAAATTAGCAGACCTTTACCTTTACCTTAGTATCACGAAAATAACACAAGCAAGATTATATAAATTATCACGAAAATCGAGAAAACGTATAACAGAAAGTTGGCAAGTCAATGATACAAGTTGGAGAAAGCTATCAGATTATTTGCCTACTACCGGCGGCGCCTACACGCCTGTCGCGTAGCCCTCAAGATCAATACGAGCTACGGAGCTACGAGCTTCCCTCGTAGCGAGCATATTTACTAAGATCTCTTCCATTTTCGTAACTCATATACAATATACGTCATGAATACCAAGTGACTTTGCGAAAAAACTAGAGGGTTGTCTTAAATATTTTACTCCATATTTTTTTTATGTATGCTGGAATAGAACAAGGAATTATTTTTTATGACTACATTGAAATTCATAATTTACGTATAGAGATATTTTATGTTATTCGTTTAGACTTTAGAAGATTATTTAAGATAGGTACTGTGTTAATGTTAGTTTTTGATTAAAAAATAGTGGATATCAAAAATACAAATCTAAATTACTTATAAAAATATTCACAATAAACATATTTGAAGTATAAGAGGTGTTTTACGTGCGAGGACGAAAAATATTTTCGTGTAACCTCAATTAACTTTGTCCCCTAACTTATACAGTTAGAGGCAATGTTATAAAGGATAGCAAGTTATCGACCGTTAGGCCGGCGACCAGACCGAGTGGCGCCGGGGTAAATAACTAGTTAACTGATGCATGTAGACAATTTGACCTACATTTGAGTTATATTATTTATTCAGCCTCTTTTGGACTCATTTCATTTATGGCTGGCTGCAAAATATTGTTACTTTTCTTATTCCACAGACGATTTCTTTTTTCACTTTTAGAAATTTAGATTATGTGGCAAGTTATTTCTATATTTTATAGATTTTGTAATACACACACGCACGGGTTGTACCATGAGTTTTTGTAAGTGGATCATCATGGATGTATTGATCGTATAAACATTAGTTTAATTGACAATGGAAAATTGTTTACGTATTTATGTTACCATGGCATATCAATCTGAATATTGGGATTTAATAAAAGCGATGTTTACAATAGCATGCAGCGGATGATCGTATGATTGGATTAGGCTGTATGCAAAAGTTGGAAAGCCGCTGGGCGCTAGACTAATCGATTGCTCCCGCCCACTCTCACAAAACCAATCTACCCTGTTACATCTACTCTATATTATTCCCACATATATTTTATCTATACTTCTACGATAAGAATATTGTTTATGAATTATTCAGATTAGTTTTGTTATGTGAAGGCCTCGCATTCGGATTCCATTGGTTGATGAAATTGTGTCCCGATAAATAACTGCGTACAAGAATACAGTTTTTGTAACAATAAAGTGTCATTCTATTTTATTTGCATTGCGTATACCATACCTAATCTATCAAATCGGTTTATAAAGAAGTATCCTGACGTAGTGATGAATTTATCGCGGATATAAGATATCTTGTTAAGAATCCTCTTAGATTCTAATTGTTCTATATTCTAGGTATTATAAAAATTACTAGGTATATCTTTTTCTTTTCTGCTCATTTTTTGTTGTATGGTCACTTTAGATTTCCTACATAATATTTAATCGTAATATCAATCCCATACCGTTGTTCTAATGGTCGTAGACACGTGAGCTGAATGAGCGGACAGTTTTTTGTTACTATGGATTTACTACGATCGATTTTATGTCATGTTATGAGAACCTTTTGCCCATTTAACGCATTTCGGTCAACGACTTTAAAATCTGAAAGTCAAACAAAAATGTATTTTAATTATGTAGGTAGTAGGTAGCATTCCATATTCACATAATTTATGTATTCGGCTTATCATCGATCGACGCTAATGGTACCTATTATATATATAAAGTAATATGGTAAAAAATATAATAAATATCGAAACAATATCAGTTTCAGATAGGAAAATTTTTAATAATAAAAGATAACCGAGTGGTTAAGTGTGGACTGTAGTGCAGTGTAGGTTAGATCGCTGTTACTTAATCATTATTGTTTTAAGGTTTTGAATAATACTTACATTATGTTCCATCCTAATATAAAACTACACAGAAGTTATATACTTGCCAATACCAACATAATCTAACACGCAATGCCAACACAAACAAACACTAAATCATTAATTATGTGAATTGTTTCAGATTGTCGGGGAAAGTATTAAACAAGCGGGTTGATGGGGCGGCGGCGGGTAGCGCGATGAGCTAGCGGTATGGGAGGCGAGGGGGCGGGCCGCGGCGCCGCGCACTGGCACGTGGGCGACTCGCCCCCGCGCGCGCCCATGGGCTTCGCGGCGCCCGCGCAAGATGCGCCGCTCGACCGCGGACACGCGCCGGCGCCGGCGCCGGCCCCGGGCGCGCCGGCGCAGGCCGCCGCAGCCAATGCCACCCTGCAGCGGGCACACTCCAGGTACGCTATACCTACCCCATTATGACGCATACTTACGTAAACTGGTGAAATTACATCAAACACATTCGCAGGTTATGTAAATTATATTAGTGGCATTGTAGTTGAATCACACAAATCAAAAAGGAATTAATATGTCTATTCAGAATAATTCCTCATCATACGTTATGAACGAAAAGATGAATCCACGTTATGTTGATTTTTCTTCAACATTTTGAACTAATTTTTTTGATAATTCGGTCTGATAGACCAAGCCTTAATAAGCTCTGGGGTTCGAATGTAAACAAACTTGGTAAATATTTACTGAGTGACGATGCAAAATGAGGTCGAAGGATTAAATATTTGTAAAAGCTTTCAACTTTCTTTAGCTTTAGGTATTAATTACTAGTTCACACGAATTCGGCCGCAATGTTTTTTATTTTCTGAAATAATAGTAGTAATAAGATTTAAAGGTTATAATAATAAGATTGACCATCGAAACACATTCTTATTATATCTTTAATTGAATCCAAATATATGCATAATGTCTTTTAGATCAATGTCATCTTTACCACCGGAGCCCTTCATGATGCTCCGGGCCAAGGCCCTCAGCAAGCGAGTGATCATCAACGTGGGCGGTGTTCGACACGAAGTCCTCTGGCGCACGCTGGAGAGGCTCCCACACACTCGTCTGGGCAGATTGCGGGACTGCAACACGCATGAGGCCATAACTGAACTCTGTGATGACTACTCTTTACAGGACAATGAATACTTCTTTGACAGGTACACATGTGAATTATTTAAAATGCGATAAAGGTAGTTTTTAGTTTTTGTAGTGGTCAAAGTTGTTTGTGCTGTTTACATAAGTATTGTTAAATACTATCAATAGTTTTCTTTTTTTATCACTAAGTTAAAGTTACATTTTAGTTAGATCCCTAATGAGATTATTTTAGAATTCATCTTGTATTTATAATTTTTCAGGCACCCGAAGAGTTTTAGTTCAATATTAAATTTCTATAGAACTGGCAAGTTGCATTTAGTGGATGAAATGTGTGTACTGGCATTTAGCGATGATCTAGAGTATTGGGGGGTGGATGAACTGTATTTAGAATCGTGTTGTCAGCACAAATATCATCAGAGGAAGGAACACGTCCACGAAGAGATGCGCAAGGAAGCGGAGAGCTTACGACAGCGGGAAGAGGAGGAATTTGGTCAAGGCACTTGTGCTCAATATCAGAAGTGGTTGTGGGACTTACTAGAAAAACCCACGACGAGTATAGCCGCTAGGGTAATGTATTCAGTTAACATACGTCTTTCATAACACGAATAAATAACTAATTTTGTAACTAAGCTGCCAGGATGCTAACAATTAAGTGAAGGTATTAACAAATCTAATTGAATTTATGATAAAGTAGTGCTAGTCGCTTTACTGAATGAAAGAAGTAAATGCACAGTAAGTTAAAGATTACATAAATATTTGAGATTCTGTAAGTTATTTTGCGTCATTAACTTTTACACTTCACAAAATTGCGTCTTTACATTTTTTACTGAAAAATTGTTAACATTGTCCCACTAAATCTTAAATGAATGTACCTATGGCTAACGATAAGTACTTACCTATTATGTCATTTACAATAACAAACCAACTAAGTCAACATTAATTTCGTATTCATAAAAATAATCACGTCTCTACTATTTTCCTCTTTTTAGCACGATGGTTCGTAAATGTTGTATATTATGTGGTGCATGAATAACATCTATCTATTGCATTGACTCTTAATTCGACTGTTTTAGTTTGTTAATTGTGGTGTTGTGTGCCCGTCTTGCACGATTCCAACCGTAGATAGTGTGTGATCCTATCGCTTTTGTCGAAAAGCCTGTATGTACTGTGATGTCTTTGTCTATATTATTGCAATTAGATATAAGATTCAAGTTTTCGACATCAGCGAACAGCGATGCTTCAGATGGTCTGTAAGTATTTATTTATATTTATATCAGCAATATCATTGCAGAGAAATATTAATGTATCAAATCTGAATCTGTTTCTAATACAAGTAGGAAAGGGTTAAAATATAAAGATTCTAAGGACTCGATTTGTACTCAACTAACAACATTCTATAAGATAAACAATAGTATAAAGTCATTTATGTTTATATATTTATTAATGTATATCACTATTGTATCAAGTGCGATGGAACATCCACTGTATATAGTCGTATATAGGCGCTTTTTATATAAGCTGGTATAAAAAGCCAATGTTGCAGGTCGGCACAACTTGCCAATATAACATCACTTGCTATTAATTTTAATGTTCACAGCCGCGTCGGTCTCTGACGAAAATACCAAAACAAAGCTTAATTGTTGTCGCAAATATTGCTAAAATGGGATGGGCTTACGCGATGTGACCAGCCGTTGCTGACGTCGCTCCGGCGGCCCTTGTGCGCTGCGGCACGGGACGGTCCGACGCCCTGCGAACCACACTTCGTACGGCGCCAGCCGCGCCCGCGCCGCCTCTCACATTGGCTGAGCGTCGTTTTGCAGACCCCCTTTTTACCCCACTCTACTTTCACACCTCCCCTTTATAAAGTTCCAACTATCTAACGCTTTTGCTTTATCATAAATCACTAACAATACAAAAGAACGAACGAGCGTCACATAGTACGTTATTTACATGGGAAAGTGTAGGTAATGATTACCGTTGATATGTTTTAATATATGCTATTTATTTTACAAATCCGCGTATAGGTACTTAGTTAAGATTTGCTGACGCTCGTTTGTTTAATACTTTCCTATATACAAACTAATATTTGCAACAAAACTAATTTTATTAACACCACGTCAACACAACACTACTGTGACATATTACAACAATAGATGTTATTTTTACACCAAAATTTCAGTTATGTTAATAAGGCCTTCTAAAATGTAAGACAGCAAAGGTACTGAGTTATTTATCCACTTCTGTAAATACATACCACATGCAAACACTATCTTTATAAAAATAACTTTCACACAATCACTGTTAACGCAATGTTGTATAAATAATCGAAACTTACAATTAACACTGTCAACTTGAATAATTGATCTAGTTGTTTGTACATGACGTGTGACAGCGCGGTGTTGAGCAACCGAGCTCAAAAAGTGCGTGCTTGCAGGTGATTGCCGTGATCTCAATCCTCTTCATCGTGCTGTCCACGATAGGGCTCACTCTCAACACGATACCACAGATGCAAGTAACCGACGAGAACGGCACGCCCATGGACAACCCGCAGCTGGCTATGATAGAAGCCGTGTGTATCACGTGGTTCACGCTCGAGTACGTGTTGCGATTTAGTGCTTCGCCGGATAAGTGGAAATTTTTCAAAGGTGGACTGAACGTTATAGATTTGTTGGCTATATTGCCGTACTTTGTTTCTCTTTTCCTTCTGGAAACGAATAAGAACGCGACCGATCAATTTCAAGATGTGCGTCGTGTTGTCCAAATATTTCGTATAATGCGTATATTACGTATATTAAAACTCGCTCGACATTCGACCGGGTTGCAATCACTAGGTTTTACACTTAGGAATTCTTACAAAGAACTGGGACTTCTCATGTTGTTTCTTGCGATGGGTGTCCTCATATTTTCTTCACTGGCTTACTTTGCGGAGAAAGAAGAACCGGGAACTAAATTTATTTCTATCCCTGAAACTTTTTGGTGGGCGGGAATTACGATGACGACCGTCGGATACGGAGATATCTATCCCACGACCCCGCTGGGCAAGGTCATTGGCTCCGTTTGCTGCATTTGCGGCGTGTTGGTAATTGCGTTACCCATCCCTATAATCGTCAACAATTTCGCCGAGTTTTACAAGAATCAGATGAGACGCGAGAAGGCGCTCAAACGGCGGGAGGCGCTCGAGCGCGCTAAGCGCGAAGGCTCCATCGTGTCCTTCCACCACATTAACTTGCGCGATGCCTTCGCCAAGAGCATGGATCTCATCGACGTGATCGTCGACACAGGTCAGTACTAGTCTTCGCCGTGTGCTGATGCTTTTCCATGTCATGTGTTATGTTATGTCTAATTGTTATCTTGTCACGTTTGCATGCATGCTTTTTATGGTCTGTGCTCATTTTCAGTTTGATGTGTTCAATGAATGCAATGAATGTAAAAGGAATGCACGTCGCGTAGTACGCTCTCCGGACTCGCAGACATAGACTCAAAATCAAACAGATCACGTTACATCGCAGCTACAGCTATGATTACTCGTCCGATCAAAAGAGGTGCATTCAGAGAATTTTATTCCTTGTCTTCAGGTGACAAATGCGTCCTCATTGAGGCGAGAGACGACGTCAGATGAGCTACTTACTCCTATCGCACCGTCGTACTCGACCCCTTATTAGTATG
The DNA here is from genome assembly GCA_029959065.1 of Colias behrii. NCBI lineage: Eukaryota > Metazoa > Arthropoda > Insecta > Lepidoptera > Pieridae > Colias > Colias behrii. The sequence goes on along the minus strand of JARWMC010000011.1, from coordinate 5,299,207 downwards.
TTCGTAGCTCGGGGTCGGGTTCGCGTCGCGTGTAGCTTGCGATGTGCGACGAAGACACTTTACCTAAGGTCGATTACATTGTCAGCGTAAGCCTAACGCTTCATAGAACTAACACCCATTCTTCTGTGGCCTGTCTGTTGTGTGTATCCGGAGGAAGCTGAATTATTAGACTGTTCGTGTGGAATGTGTGTTGTGTATCTCACGCTGCTATTTTCGTCATTCGTTATTAATATCGCTAAACTATCGTATATCATGCATATTTGAGCAAAGGTTAAAACGCTTAAGGGGTTAAGTGGAAAGGGAAACGATGCTACTGATGAATGGTATGTGTCTCCAGGACACAACCTGTCTCAGGCGGACGGCACAAGTTTGGAAGGCGAAGCGCCGCCCATCACCGGCTGCTACAAACAGTACGAGCACGCGCTTGCCAACAGGATACCACAAGCTGAAGCTAATCAGGTATACCATCGCTTACTTAATAGAAACCACCAAAGCCTAAATTATGTTATTGCAAATGTTATATTTATTTGAACGCTAAAATACCTCGGTACCTATTCGGCATCGCATTACAGATAGATACATATTTAATAATTGGAATATTATGAGGTTCAATTGCAGTTCCATTGTAAATTTCAGTTGTAGAAGCAAGTATTACAAGCATACGTACTTTAGAAACGGCTTGTAAATCATTCAGTTGTAGTTTCAGAGCAGTCCTAAGAAAGAACGACGCTTCTCCGCAGAAGGCTTGGGCACACCGGAGAAACGCTTGCTCATAAACCCTGAACAAACACCAGTAAGATATTTCATGAAATCATTTATTGCTAGCGCTTGCAGTGTATTAAATGGGTGTTCTAATGTAATCTTATAGATATACTAACAGGTACTAAACCCTATCATAGAAGTATTTAGTGAAACTGTACTTTCTGTGTAATGTGTATAAATTAGTGACAATGTTAAAATGTTAGCAAAGTTACCATTAATACCTATTATTGAGTGTGTAGAATTTTGTTGTTAACAAACATCGTCACAGATTTACATTAGTTTCGACAGTATATGTCTGTAGTAGTTAGAGAATCTCGTTAACAACTAATATTTTTCTTTTCTAGGAAAAGAAGATTGCTGAAAAACAGCTTGACTTGGAACAGCTCCCTTCTGAATTTGAATGTTGTTTTTGCACGTTCAAGGTACTAAGCACTAACGGCTTTGACTAAGTCACAATTACGTAGCACTAATTAAATGTCTATGTCGTTGTGTTTTTAACATATTTATTATTAACTCCAATAAAGCGTAAGTATTTCAATAAACCTATCACAGAACAGGAGTATGACGGCGTTGTTGGAGAAAATATCCTTAGTGGTAACCTATTAAAAACTCGAATTTCTATTACCCGAATCTTAAAATCCCGAAAACGGTTGTTAGAACTTTCAAAAGACAGATGTAATGAATGACAACTTTTTAAAATTCCTTTTTTAATTTCCCGGATGAATCAATTTCCAGATACACCAAAACCAGATTTTTAAAAAGTAGGTATTTTTTTGTTTCCCGTATTCTCATAATCCAGATATAGTTATACCAGATTCTCAGAATACTTTTTTTTGTTTCCCATAGTACCATTTTCCAAACAAACTATTACCGCAAATTTTCATAATCTTTTTATTTGGTTCCCATATAATCGTATAGCAGATAAACTATTGACAGATTTTCATAATCTCTTTATTTGGTTCCCATACAATCGTGATTATACCTTTACTATTGCCTGAAAATAAACATTACCAGTAAGTAAATTGTTTTACTTGCCCATTACAGAAAGGTTTAAGTGTCAAATTCGACTCAGTAGGTTAGGTTAGGTTTGAACTGTGACCCCCCCATGCACGAGCCGAGCGAGCGAAGCGAGCGTGCCGCGGCAGCGGCCGGCGAGTGCCAGAACCGACTCGCTATTGTTTTACTTGCCCAACAGAAAGGATTAAGTGTTAAAATCTATTCAGTAGGTTAGGTTAGGTTCGTGCTGCGACCCCCTGGAAGGATTTCGTTTTTCTGGATATCGTTTATTTGATTTTCAAAAATCTGGACATTGTTTGTCTGGATATCAATCAACTGTATTTCAAAAATTTGTGTTTTAAAAATCTGGCTTTCGTGCATATGGATTACGGTCATCTGGATTTTGTGCATTTAGATTTCGTATTTCTGGAACTCATTCGTCTGGATTGTAAAACGTCGTACAAATGAAGAAATGGGCAAATGAAATTCGGAGTTGCGATTATATGGCAAACAAAACTTCGAGATTTTAAAATTCGGGGTTATGAAAAAATGTCCAAACGTTTTCGGGATTATGATATTCGGAATATTAAAATTCGAGATTAAGATAGGTAACCATCCTTAGTGGGTGGGTATTATATATGTTAGAAAAATTATGTGCATGTAGCTTATATGCATAAATGAGATAATCAGTAAACCGGACAAGGTGATTTTATATGAAACTTTCACTACGCAGGGCTACAAGGAGTTCATAGATGCTGAGCAGTTAATGCCAATGCCGACATCAGACTTGCGGCAGCCCGTGTGCGTGGAGCTCGCCTGCCTACAGCGCCACCCTGCGCCACGAGCCCTGCCCGAAGCTACTCCCAACAGCCTCGACAGCCCTGGTACATATAATTATCATTATTATTTAAAACACGTACATTTCTCAAATTTGATAAATAAAGATTCCTTAATTGTTTGTGATAATTATATTGTGCAACAAACATATAATATGTGATCGTCTGAGAGACATGCTCGTATGTATCTATAAACCTACTCCTGTACAAAAATTGCACATTGTAAAATAATAAACAAGTATCAATGTCACATTGCTGATCATGTCACGTCGTAATAAATATTTGTAATGCACTCACATTTCAGTATTTTCTTATCGAGTAGAGCACACGCAACGTAGGTAGTATAGGTACTACCTATACGTTGTACAATGTAGGCATTGGGCGTGCTCGGCTCCATATGCGTCTGTCTTGCGTTGCAGATACATTTGCATCATGCCTTACGCACCCTTTTCCTTCAGAGGGCGACATCACGTGCGAGAACGACTCCTCAAACTTGTATGTGAACCCGCTGGACGGTAGCGGCGGCGGCGGCGCGGGGGTCGGGGTGGGCGGGGGAGGGCCGCCCGAGTTTGTGGGGGTGCGCAAGAGCGCGTCTGGGGATGGGAGCATATTGTGTGCGAAAGATTCGCAGGGCGAGACTTCGCCGCGGGGCTCGCGGGGAAGTCTCGGCGCAGTAGGAACCGTAGCGGGCGCCTCGGCCGAGGCTTGCGCGCGGCCGCTGGACGCCTCTCGCTCCAGCCTTCAGCCGCTCGAAGAGACGCCAGCGGCCGACGACACCAAGCCCAAACATAGAAAAGCAAGATTTCAACAGGTCAGTCGCTTTCGCTGGCCCTCTGAGAACGAAGACAACGATGGCGTTCAAACATACCGACTAAGACAGTATTGGCAATGGGGTACAAATTTTTCGCTTTTGTCATGAAATTGATGTTCGTATCGTCCTTCGTATGTTTGCACGTGTAGTCATATGATATAACATTGTCCTCTTCGTTACCCGCATGTGCCTATAATTAACTTCTTCTATATCTTTCTTTCTATTTCTATTCTTTTTTTGTATTGCAGACGTATCTTTCGTAATGTAGATGTTTACGAATTAAAATGTTTTAGGAGTGGCAGGAGGAGGAGAAGAAACCACCTCGCGGGATAGCGACGAGGATTATCAATCACCACATTCTGTTTGGTACGTGCTACATCAGTGCCGGGGATTGTAAAATTGTATTGTTATTTTTTTCCAACACTATCGGGGATAAATAATCAGTGGTGGGCGAATAATAACGATATTTATTCTGGTTTACCAATATCAATAATGTAACATTTAAAGGAAAAAATGGCAATAAGCGCGGGAGCGGCGGCTGGCCGCTTGAGGGCGACTCCAGATCTCGGTCTATACTTAAGAACAAGGAATCTCGCGGCACCGACAGCGAGCTGCTCCTGCAAGAGACTACCTCGCTTGGTGCAAATGTACGTTATTACTATTTCCCTTCTATTAAAACTAAAAAAAATGTAAAAAAGAGCGTGTGTGCCGAGCACACGTGTCAGAAGTGAAACTTCTTTGGCAAGATTCAAAGATACCAAAATCGTCGCCTTACTCCATGACGTGACGGTATTGCCAGTACGCGATCTGGAAATTTTACTCTCGCCTAAAGAAGTTTCACTTCAAAAAATAAATTGTTTAAATTTTCCACTTCTTACTATACAATAGTAATAAAATATGTGCCGTGGGGTGCCGGTTTAAGAATAGCACCTCCCCATCTCCTCCCGTGGGTGTCGTAAAAGGCGACTAAGGGATACATCATACCGGAACGGGCAGCAGCGTTCCGCGATCCACTACCTAACACCAACTGCGCTCGCCAACCCGCCTGCCAAGCGTGGCGAGTACTGGCATTATCCCCTCATGGATAGCACACCACCAACCAGGCCCCTAGTACCCGGCAGCCCCGCTATTCCTGGCTACGGTAGCGGCCATGGTAACGGCGGGGCAAGGGGTGCTAAGAATCACCGGATGAGATCCGGCTACCACTCCACACGACCCCTGGCCCTGGTAACATACAATGCACGCACATTGAGGACGGACGAAAAGATTGTCGAGCTGGAAGAAGAATTGAACAAATTACGATGGGATGTCATAGGGTTATCAGAAGTCCGAAGAGAGGGGGAGGACACGATAACGTTGACGTCTGGTAATTTGTTCTTCTACCGGGAGGGCGACCAACAGTCCCAAGGTGGAGTCGGGTTTATCGTCCACAAATCTCTCGTCAACAACATCGTAAGCATTGAGAGTGTGTCGAGCAGGGTAGCGTGCCTTATACTCAGAATATCTCAAAGATATTCGCTGAAGGTCATACAGGTTTACGCACCGACCTCGGCTCACTCCGATGAAGAAGTGGAGATTATGTATGAGGACGTAAGTAGAGCCATACATACCTCGAAAACACACTTCAATGTTGTGATGGGAGATTTCAACGCAAAGTTGGGGAAGAGAGGCGATGATGAGTTGAGAGTGGGGCAATTTGGGTTTGGGCAACGTAATCCGAGGGGCCAGAAACTTGCTGATTTTCTGGAGAAGGAAGGACTCTTTATGATGAATTCCTTCTTCCAGAAACCGAATCACAGGAAGTGGACCTGGCTGAGCAAGGATGGAAGGACGAAAAATGAGATAGACTTCATTATGACCACGAAGAGACAAATATTCAAAGATGTATCTGTGATCCATAGGGTGAAAACCGGAAGCGATCACCGAATGGTACGAGGCATCTTGAATATTAATGTCAAACGTGAAAGATCACGTCTAATGAAGTCTACGCTCCGCCCTTGCCATGCTCAGATCCAAAACCCCGAAAGCTTTCAACTGGAGCTCCAAAATCGCTTCGCTTGCCTCGACAGTAGCGTCTCTGTGGACGATCTAAATAACAGGCTGGTAGAAACTATCCGCGCGGTTGGGTCCCACTTTAAAACCCGTAAAGTAAATCCGCAAAAACTCTCGGACCAAACTCTGAAACTAATGGCAGACCGGCGCTCTATGCCACTGCGCACATCTGAAGATGCTAAGTCATATAGGCAGCTCAATAGACGGATATCTAAATCTCTGCGGCACGACATTCGCTCCTTTAATGCTTCAAGCATTGAGGAAGCGATTAAGCGAAACCAAGGCTCGAAAGTGTTTGCTAGAGATATGTCTATTGGGCAGAGCCAGCTGACGAAGCTGAAGACAGATCGTGGCGTAGTAGTGTCGGCCAAGCCAGAGGTATTAGGAGAGGTCGAGAGGTTCTACCGGCAACTTTACACCTCAGTTGCCAAGCCTGTTTCTAGTCCGGCGAAAGACCCAAGAGCCCGACTAACCCGACATTTCACCGAAGATATCCCGGACATCAGCCTGTACGAGATTAGGATAGCTCTGAAACAGCTTAAGAACAACAAGGCGCCGGGTGAGGACGGAATCACCTCTGAGCTTCTGAGAGCGGGTGGAAAACCAATCCTCAGAATGCTACAGAGGCTATTTAATTCCGCCTTACTCGAGGGCACAACGCCTGAAGCATGGAGCGGGAGTGTGGTTGTTCTGTTCTTCAAAAAGGGAGACAAGACCCTATTGAAGAACTACAGACCGATATCACTCTTGAGCCATGTTTATAAGCTGTTCTCAAGGGTTATCACGAATCGTCTCGAACGCAGGTTAGATGACTTCCAGCCTCCCGAACAAGCCGGTTTCCGTAAAGGCTTTAGCACCATAGACCACATCCACACGCTGCGGCAAATTATACAGAAAACCGAGGAGTATAATTTGCCACTATGCTTAGCGTTTGTGGACTGTGAAAAAGCCTTCGATTCGATCGAGACCTGGGCCGTGTTAAGGTCTCTCCAGCGGTGCCGTATTGACTATCGGTACATCGAAGTATTGAGAAGCTTGTACGAACACGCCACCATGTCAGTCCGAGTACAAGATCAGTGTACAAAGGCAATCCCATTGCAGCGCGGTGTCAGACAAGGCGACGTGATCTCGCCCAAACTTTTTACCGCTGCTTTGGAAGATGCCTTCAAACTGTTGGAATGGAAAGGACTTGGCATCAATATTAATGGCGAGTACATCTCTCATCTTCGTTTTGCCGATGATATCGTAGTCATGGCAGAATCCATGGAAGACCTTAATGCAATGCTCGATGACCTCTACAGAGTTTCACAACAAGTGGGCCTTAGCATGAACATGGACAAGACGAAAATTATGTCGAATGTCCATGTTGTGCCCACTCCAGTCTCTGTTGGAAACTCTACTCTCGAAGTTGTTAACGAATATGTCTACCTAGGACAAACCGTCCAATTAGGCAGGTCCAACTTCGGGAAGGAGGTCAATCGTCGAATCCGACTCGGATGGGCAGCGTTCGGGAAGTTAAAGAACATCTTTTCGTCCAAAATCCCTCAGTGCCTGAAGACTAAAGTCTTCGAGCAGTGTGTGTTACCAGTGATGACCTACGGAACAGAGACGTGGCCTCTAACCCTGGGCCTTGTGCACAAGCTCAGCGTCGCCCAACGTGCTATGGAAAGGGTTATGCTCGGAGTTTCCCTACGAGATCGAATCAGAAATGAGGAGATCCGTAGGAGAACCGGAGTCACCGACATAGCTCGCCGGATTAGCACGTTGAAGTGGCAATGGGCGGGGCACATAGCCCGCAGAACCGATGGCCGTTGGGGCAAAAAGGTTCTTGAATGGAGGCCACGAACGGGACGACGAAGCGTGGGACGACCTCCCACAAGATGGACAGACGACCTGGTCCGAGTGGCAGGGAGCCGCTGGATGCAGGCCGCCGGTGACCGGTCGTACTGGAAATCCTTGAGGGAGGCCTTTGTCCAGCAGTGGACGTCCCACGGCTGAAGCGACGAGCGACTATACAATAGCATTATGTTCGTTTTATTACATACCTATCTATTCAATAAACGTTTTATTGCAGGGCGACTCCGGCAGCGAGTCTTCGCCTATTCGCCTCAAAGACTTCAAGGGCCATAACCACAAAGGCAGCACTGAGAGAAGCAACATTGTGTCGTAGACAAATATAATTATAATCGATTAGCACGCCCTGCTCTTCATGCCCACGGCCCCAATATTTGATCGCGTAGTGATAAATTATATGCAGTACCCCTGAACGCGTACGCTATAGATTTCTTAATAAAAATAAACTTAGAATGCAATAAAATTAAAAATATATAAAAAAATTAACATATCATTGGGCGATTGTGACTGCTTGTTGATAGATGAATTTCATTTCGTAGGGTTATAACTTATAAATATTGTAAATTATGTATTACTTATTGTAATAATTGTTCATTCCAATCGAAAAGTTGAAAGTACCTACTTGTTAAGTTTTTTACGTGCAATTATTAATTGCTAATTCTAATTTAAGCGAATATAGTTTGTACAGCATAGTCGATGAAAGAAAAGCAATTATTAAAAAAATTAAAGAGTTTCTGAAGTTGTTAAAGATTATTTTGCGTATTATTATGCAACCACAGTGTCTTTCCTGCTATTTTTTTCCAAATTATGGTTGAGTGTTTGGTGGAAGTAGAAAAGAGTAGAGGATGCTGGAACTTTAAACAGGCCTTCAGGCTCAAATGAATATTGGTGGTTACATACAAGAAGTTCACTAACTACCTGCGCTACATGTATGTAACAACATCTAATTAAAAAAAAATTTCCTTTTAAGTTGCATGTTTTGTCAAAAAAAATAACTTATACTTTATCCGCATAGGCACCGTTGTTTTTTTTTGTATTAAGTTAACATAAAAGAAAAATTTATACTTTTACAGGTGAAAAAATTAAAACCACGCGTTTGTTTTAATTGAATTCACTTGAATATATTGCGTAAATATTAGCTATTTATAGCGAAAATAATTACTTATAACGATTAATGCATAGAAAAATATTTAATTACAGTATATAACTTTGATAAGTGAATGAGAGTGAATATATCTGAAATGAACTTGGTTCTCACATGGTCGGTTAAAAATAAATAAAATGTTGGGTAACCAGAAAAAAAAAACAAAGATTTGTCAACAATGATATTTATTTGGAAGAGTTATAGTGTTGAAACTTGAAATAGAACAGTATTAGGTACGTATAACAACATGTCAGTAACATAAAGATATCATAATATCATCAAATGAAACATAGAATTTTGACTTAATAAACTTGTCATAAATAATACTTACATAAAATAATGTAAAAGCACGAATTAAAAAATAATACTATTTTATAACTGTCAATAAAACTAAAATAATTTCCTTAAATACTTAAGACTAAAATATGTTCAGTTTGAAATATATCAAAGGATGGCTTTGGTTTCAAATGAGTAAATAATGTTAAGAAAATTCCGTCATGAAATCTCTTCTTTATGTGATATTCTCTTTGCGTCAATATAAATTGCCACACACAAAAAATTTAATTTGAAAATATGATAAATTTCAACATTCGAATTATGATTACGTTTTCTCTTCTTCAATTAAAATAATTTATTAAAAATATAATACTTAGTTGAAGATTAATAATTGAGGTTAGTAAAACGTGATACATGACCTACGCATTTCCATTGAAATCGTTTTAAAAATTTAGACAAAATGTATAATAATATTATTTTTATATTCTTCCTTAAAACTTGTTAATTATTATTATATGTAATAATGCACTAGTCGGTACAAATTTATTAAATAGTTATTCGTTAATGTGAACACACAGGCACCTTACTTGACATTCTGAGTTACATTCATGGCACACTATACATCGTTTTGTAACGTAATTACTTATTCAAAATTTCTCATATTACTTTATCAACTAACGTTGTCTGTTTCTATAGGCATAATATTAATTTACAATTTTCTGAAAAAAAAAAATAGACTTGTGAGAATTTAAAATGCACGAAATACATACTTTAAATTTTAAAAAATAAGCTAAGGAACTACATTTATTCACATGCGGACTAATCACTAAAATATTATTAATAAAAACTCAAAATATATTATTAATAAATAAAATAATCTGCTTATTTTTCCAAATTTAAATATGTATATGATTTCGTACCGTAGTATCTAATAATAATATCGTTTTAAATAGAAAGCAAAAAATTTCGTTATACTAGTTACTTATACAATTATATTTAGAAAAGTTAGTACCTAGGTACTTCGTTTGGATTTTTGTTTATGAAAAATAAATTTCCAAGGTAAAAATATAATCGAAAATTTTGAAATGGTATTTAAAAATAGCACAGGGAAAAAATAGGAAAATATCGCAATTCCAAACGAAAAAAACAAGTTATCAGGCATAATCTAATGACAATGAAAAAATCCATTCTACCAATAACTAGCTCTTAAATTGGCAGTGGTTTTGTTCTCAAAATGATTAATGTAAAATTGATGGATTTTAATATAAAATCGCGCAAAATAATATAATGCTCCTATCTCGATACATTTGTTATTTTCTTAAAAATGTAAAGCTGCGTTACCATATTATTGCAATTTGTTTAATTACCTTGTACCGTTGATCTTTATGACTATGAACTAACGATAAGATAGCATTTCATGATAATATCATGAATTAGGTGCAGTGCAAAGTATTTTAAATATTTATAGTAATTTATTTGATACTGGTACAACATGGAGAAAACTAAACGTAATTCACGATTAAAATTTTCAGTAACCGAAATAAATACTATACTGTTAATTACAGCTGGCATCACAAGCACAGCAAAAAAGAAATCGACTAGTTTTTAGAATTGCATTGATTTTGATACATTATGTCAAAAAATAAAGGTGATACATAGGATACTATTACACAAAATTGTTTTTTGATACACTGTCTGGTAATAAGAAGAGTGAAATAAAAAAATTGTGAGAGAAATGTCAAAAAGATGTCAGTGCATAGGTGTGAATTGGATTGCGCGAATAAAGACAGAGCATGTAGGAAAGTCTCATTATTTATCATTCGTCAAATTGTGATGAAAAACATCGCAACCATAATACCACAATCAACTTTTTATACTTATATTTATTTATAACTAACCTGCCAGTCATTCCAAATCTTGTCTATGGTCTGATAAGTTGACATAGAATCGTATTTCATTCCTAACATTCACTCATATTGTCATATAGCTATCTATGCCACGCTATGGTGAGCGCGGTGCGTAATTTCCCCCACAACCAAGGATATAGGCCTCCGCCCCTCCATGCTGCTGTTGCCACGTACTTGACGTAATCGTATAGACCCCAGGGTGCATGACCGCCGTTCACATAGTAGACGTATGTGAAGCCGTCTTTACACAGTCCCTTTATAAAGTAGTAGTATGGCAAGAATGAGTGCAGCCGGAACCTGAAAGGGAAAAAAGTGGAATTATTTTAGTGAACAGTTAGTAAGTTAATGTTGCAAAAATTTGATGAAAATATGCATTAAAGATTGAAGGTCGACATTTTATTTATTTATCATTTATTCAGGAAATTATTACAATTCTTAAAACTAAACAATTTAAAAATTATATATATACTTAAAAACTAAAATTACATTGACATAAAAAAAAGAAAAATAAAAAGCAATATTCCCTGAAAAGGTCTTGGCTCAGCACAATGCCATAGTTCTTTGAACCATGACGCTGGTATTCTGCCAAGACCCGTTCGAGGAAGTTCAGCGTACCAAACATATAATATGTAGATAGTATGAAATAATAATATTTATGTATATAATAGAAATAAAATATAGAAAATATGATTAAAGAAAAAACAAATACATAAAAGTGATATGAATAAAATAAAAATATAAATAAGATAATACATAAAATAACGAGTGTGTAGAAATAAAACGTGAGAATATCATAATAAGAAAAAGAAAAGATTTCTCGTGGCAGCCCTAAGTCTGTGCGGTGTGGAGCTTTGTGTATCAAGTAAATGGGCTTTGTACAATTTTTTGAAAGAGTACTTTGAGCACACTTTTTTAATCGGCGGTGGGATATTGTTCCAACACTTCGTCGCACAGTACTTAAAGCTACCACGGAAAGCTCGCGATCGATGCCGAGGGACGGACAGTGCGTTAGTTACGCTCCTTACTGGATTCCGACCATGATCTTTCCTCCATCTTAATTTTTGGTACAGATAAGAAGGACACTTGGATTTGAACAGATCAAAAAGTAGACAAGCCAAATATAGATCTTGTCTACCTTTCATGTTAAGCATTTTGGCGGAGTTTAAGAAAGGTGTTATATGTGATCTCGGAGGGACATTGAAGCAGTATCTAACACAGGCATTTTGCACTCTCTGAATAAGACGTTGCGAGCGTTGAAGTAAGCAAGGGCCATACACATTTATACAATAATTTAACTTAGATAATACCAGAGATTCAGCTAAAAGGATACGGAGGTTAGTGTTTATGTAAGGCCGAAATTTGTAAATCACTTTTAATCGATAGAAGCAACTACGTACGACTTCAAGGACATGGCTTTCAAAGTTGAGATGTTTATCGAAAGTAACACCTAAATTACGAGCCTCATCAACCTTCTGTATGGGAACATTTTCAATATAAAGAGAAATATTAGAGTTCTCTATTGCTTGCACTTGTCGCCTGGATCCAACAATCATATATTTTGATTTATTAGGGTTCAGCACTAATGAATTATTATATGACCATTTTGATATACCATTTAAATCCTGAGAGATTTTATTTAAAGAGGAAGTCAAATCTTTACAGTTCACAGGCAAATATACCTGCAGGTCGTCTGCATAGATGTGATATTTGCATAGGTTAAGGCAATTAGTAATATCTGCTGCATATATTATGAACAGAAGTGGACCTAGAATGGATCCTTGAGGTACACCTCGTGTCACGAAAGTTCACTGGATGTACAAGTCGAACCATCATTATTATTAACAATAACCTTCTGTGAGCGACCTCCTAGGTAACTTTGAAACCAATCTAAGGAACGATTGTCAAACCCATAGAAGGAAAGCTTAGCGACCATAAGCTGCAAATTTAAACAGTCAAAAGCTCGAGAGAAATCTAAAAGTACTAACGCTGTCGCATATCCCTCATCCTGATTAGCAAGTAGATCATCGGTGACATTGAGCAAAGCTGTTGTAGTGCCTCGTTGCCTTCTAAACCCCGACTGCAGCTCCGGAAAAATATTGTGCTTTTCACAGTATTTCACAACTTGAAAGTAAACAACCTTTTCGAGTATCTTAGATAGAAATGGAAGTATACTTATAGGTCTGAGATCTTTAAAGTCCTCTGGGTTGTCAGTTTTAGGCAAAGGACGAACGAGCGCAATTTTCCAAACAGATGGGAACGTAGATGTAGCTAGAGAGCGATTTATAATAGCTGTAATTACCTTAAGTGTCGTAGGAAGTGTGAGTAAAATCATATCTCTAGGAATACCATCATAACCCTCAGCATTGGACTTCAAAGTAATGATAATTTTAGCTACGGCATTTTCATCAACAAGATCAAATTTAAAGACACCTTTGCCGTAATTATTATTACTAAAGTAGTCAAGGATGGATTGATCTACATTGCCAGTAACAGGAATATTAAAAAAATGTGAGTTAATCGTATTTGGATCTCGAAGATGGTCAGGCAAAACGGCACTAGCTTTAAAATTAGGTAAAACTTGACTTTTTAATTTTTTCCACAAAACTTTGCTATTTTGTAAAGCCTCGTATTCATGGTAAACATTTGTTTAGGAACAGTTGATCAACATTGTTGGTGAACGGCGAGAATGTTGCTAGCAACTATGTTTAAATCAATACAGGTTGTCCACATGCCAGTCTGCGTTAAAATGTTGCCCGAGGAGATAGTGTTGTTGTGTTCTCTGTATCTGATGTATAGGATTTCTAATAAAAAAAAGAGAAAAAGACGGTGGATTCGATTTCGATTTAGTTTCCACATCTTTTTTGGGTATATTTAGGGCTTGAGAAATTTCTTCGAATGCATCGTTCTTTTTGTTTCTGTCTTTGTATTCTTTTATAGAAGAATCCCATAATAATGGTTTTGATTGAAATAATTCTATTAGTTGCATTATTTTATCATTGCTCCACACTACTGCCATGTTTATAAACTGTTTCAAACACGTTCACACACGTCAACAATTGTCGCTAAACTGATGTTTACGCTTGTCGGGCGAGAGCTTGTCAACATGACGCTATCAACTCTGCAACACGCAGTGTTGCCAGCAACATGTTGACAGCAATTCCGCAACACATTGATTCATCTTTGTTGCTAAACAAATGTTTACCATGAATACGGGGCTTAAATGAGCATTAATATGGGAATCATAAAATGAGATCTTTTCTTGATGCAAACATAATATATTGACAAAACTTTTTAATGATATATAATAGATCTTGTCTTTCTCACATTTTGTTTTACGGTATTTAACGAGTGCATCATCCCGAACCGACATCAGATGTTTGACATTACTAGTAAGCCATGGAGAGCGTCTATTCTTGAGCGAAATGGTGGTTTTAGCAGCATGTTTATTAAACAGAGAAATAATATATGAATTAAAAGCAGTCACCATATCATTTACGTTTAGCATTTGGCAAACATCGTTCCAAGGAATTGAGGCAAGGTCGTTATTGAAATCCATCAAGTTGATATTTTTTAAAGGTCTGTAAGTGATAAAAGTACTAATTGATTTAGGTTTTTTAATTTTAAAGTTCGCTCGTCCGTTCGTTCGTATCGTTTTTTTTCCGGTTCCGGTGATCGAATTGTAAACACGTACGCGAAATCTGCTCCGTTAATATTAATTAATAATATTGTACACTGCGAAAGATAGAGTTGCTTCACCACAAGTTCGTCCGAATTAGTGATCAAACTATAATTGCAGAAAGTGAACAGTGCCAAATTTACATCTATTTCATCAATAAATCTCAATTTTACGATCGAATATCATAACCTAAAAACTAATTATCACTTCAAACGTAAAGGTGCTACCAAAGTACCAACCTAACGGAAAACCGTCAAACCTGTCAAGTGTCATTTGTCAGGTGTCATCCAAAGTGACAGCAGACATTCAACTCCGTGTTGCCAGTAACAGATTATAATTTCCACACAAGGTACTCGGTATTTACCACAACAAAAAAAAAATAAGACAAAAATAATGGAAAAAAGTATGGAGTTGCTCTGGTCAAGATTAGACGAGAAATTAAACCAACAAGTCACGCTCATAACCGAATCAGTAACGCAAAACATAATGTTTGCTATAGATGAGAGAATCAGAACAATAACCGAAGAAAATATTGAACTTAAATCTAAAATATCAAAGTTGGAGTTAAAATTAAATGCAATCGAAAAGGATAAAAGGAAATGTAACTTAGTATTTTTTGGAATTGACGAATTTGGCAAATCGGAAGCAGAACTTGTGGACTACATTAAAGAAACTATTATCGATTCAGGAACGCATCTAGACAGCCAGGAGATAAGTAACATTTATAGAATTGGGAAAAGAATTAATAATAAAAATCGCCCCATTGTGGTTACAGTAACATCTACATGGAAGAAACATCTAATTTTGAAAAATAAAGCTAGACTTCCGCAAGGCATATATGTAAAGGAATATTTCTCGAAAGAAACACTGGAAAAACGGAAGTTACTACAACCACAGGTGGAGGAAGAAAGAAAGAAGGGAAACATAGCCTTTATAAAATATGATAAATTAATAGTGAAGAAACCATTTAGACCAAGCAAGAGACAAGAGGAAAAGGGAAGCCTCGGGCTCTCCTAAATCGATTCAAAAGAAATTAAACACAAAAGCCACAGCATATACAACGGCTACAAAATCTAAAGGAGTTGTGAAGGAAAACATAATTAAACCAACTATCCTTAACTTCATGGAACGACCTAGGTCAGCTTCACTCTCAGAAATCCCAAAAAACTTGTAACGACCACCGGCACCTGGAACCAAACCCAATATCACACAACTTTATGCAAAACAACTACTGAAGAACACACCCCAAGCCGGTTGGTCACCGTGGGGGAAGACGACCACTACCTTCCAACGAAGAACACTAAGAACACTAAAAATAAAGAAAAACTAAAAAATATTTATATAGGTAGCTACTTTTAATACACTTTCATTAAGGACACCAGAAAAACTTACGGAACTTGAACTAGCTTTAGAAGATATTAAATGGGACATTTTAGGTCTGGGCGAAGTAAGACGATTAGGAAACCAAATAGAAGAACACGATAAATATATTCTGTACTACATAGGTGAAACAAAGGGGTTACATGGAGTGGGGTTCATGGTAAGAAAGCATCTTAAAAAACAAATCCTAGAGTGCAAAGGCATATCCGAAAGAATCGCCGTACTTAATATACACATTGAGGGATACAAAAATAACTGGACTATAATACAGATATACGCACCAACAGAAGCAGCAGAAGAAACAGCTAAAGATGAATTCTATAGTCAACTTTCAGATACATTACAGACGGCTCATAAAAATACTATTGTAATGGGAGATTTTAATGGCAAAATAGGCAAACAGAATGAAGGCGAAGAGCATGTAGTTGGAAAATATAGCACAGGAAAGAGAAGTGAGAACGGTAAAAGACTTGTAACCTTAGCTCTCGAAAACAACCTAACTATTATGAATAGTATTTTTATGAAGAAGCCAACAAAAAAATGGACCTGGATATCACCAGACGGAACCTATCGAAATGAAATAGATTTTATAATAACCAATCAACCTAAATCATTCAAAAACGTCAACGTTTTAAATAACTTTAACTTTAACAGCAACCACCGCATGGTCAGAGCAAGTTTATTCAACAAACAACCTAGGAAACGACGAAAATACCTGAAAAATAACCCAACAACAATGTTCACACTTCCAAGGAATATACCATTCAAAGAAATAGATATGATGCAGGAACTTTACAACTCGGAAATAAATGAGATTTATAAAATAAATAAAATAAAAAATAAGGAAAAAATTAAGAAAAACCCACTTACCTCGCAGACCATTGATCTTATTCAGAAAAGGAAACTACTACTTAGAAACAGAAGAGACAAAGCCACATTAAAAGAAATAAATAACTTGAGCAAAGAAATTAACCGTAAAATTAAACAAGACAAAGCTGACAGAAGATTTGAACGTATAAAACACCACATATCGAAAACAGGAGGCATAAACAAGGCATTACGAGAACTAAAAGAGGAAAAGGTTTGGATTCCAAAAATGAAAAACAAATTAAACAAACAAGTCACAAGGAGACAACCAGTCCTCAAGATTGCTACAGACTTTTATCGCACTCTATACTCTACCAAAGACATTCAATTAAATAGCAACTTAAGCCTCGAAGACTGTACAGAAGATATCCCACAAATTCTCGAAAGCGAAGTCCAACAAGCAGTAAAATCCCAGAAAAATGATAAAGCACCAGGATTAGACAACATCACTAACGAAATGATGAAAGCTACACTACCGGAAACGTTAAAAAGACTGACTAAGCTCTTCAATACCAGCCTGAACACTGAATTCATCCCCATACAGTGGACAACAACTACCATTACTCTCATTCACAAAAAAGGAGACAGATCTGAAATAGGTAACTATCGCCCAATTAGCCTGATGTCGAACGTATATAAAGTTTTCTCAAAAATACTGCTTAACCGTATCACTAAAAAGCTCGACGAAGAACAACCGAGGTAACAGGCAGGGTTTAGAGCAGGATACTCTACAGCGGATCATATTCATGTGGTGAAACAGTTGATTGAGAAAAGCCATGAATACAACTATCGACTTTACATGGCATTTGTAGACTACAACAAGGCATTTGATTCACTGGAACACCAATCTATATGGGAAGAAATTTGAAGAATCAAGGAATAAACAATAAATACATAAGGATCATAAAGAATATATACAAAAACAGCACAGGCAGAGTAAAATTGGAAACCGAAGGTGAAGTATTCCCTATAAATCGAGGCGTGAGACAGGGAGACCCACTCTCACCAAAACTTTTTTCCTCAGTATTAGAGGGAATCTTTAGAAAATTAGACTGGGATAACTTCGGCATAAACATTAATGGAACAAATTTGAATCATCTCAGATTTGCTGATGATATAATACTCATATCAAATAACCCTGGAAACCTTCAAACCATGCTTCTCCAACTGGCACAAGAAAGCAAAAAAGTGGGACTATCAATTAACTATGAAAAAACCAAAATTATAGCAAATAGAGCGCGAACCCCAATTAAAATAGAAGATAAGTTAATCGAATATGTCAATTCTTATATTTATTTAGGCCAAATAATAGCTTTCAGCGACCAAATGGAACATGAAATTGAGAGACGGGTTGCTCATTCTTGGAAGAGATACTGGTCGCTGAAAGAAATATTTAAAAATACACAATACAATATCACAATTAAAAGAAGACTATTCAATACCTGCATTTTGCCAATACTAACCTATGGTTGCCAAACTTGGGCTAAAACAAAAAAACATGACACAAAATTGGTAACATGCCAACGAGCTATGGAGAGGAGCATACTAGGTTATACAAAACAACATAGAAAAAGAGCTTTAGATATAAGAAATATAACAAAAATAGAAGATGTTGTGAAAAAGACAAAGATTCTTAAATGGAGGTGGGTAGGGCATATGCTCAGAGAAAAGGGAAACCGATGGACAAGGGTCATTACTGAATGGACTCCCAGAGCAGATGCTAAAAGAAAAAGAGGAAGACAAAGAAAAAGGTGGTCAGATGAGATAAGGAGAGTGGCGGGGCCGCTATGGCTACGGAAGGCGAAAGAACGTGGCGAGTGGAAGAAGTTGGAAGAGGCCTTTGTGTCACAAGGACACGCCAACACCCACAAAGAAATTTAATTTTAGTTTTAAGTAAAAATGTAACCTGTAATATTGGCAATAAAGGCTATAAATAAATAAATAAATAAATAAAATTTTAAAGTTCGCAAAGACCATAGCATGACCGCCGAGCTCAGGGATGTGGCAAACGAGTGTGGAAAAAACAGACATATTTGTACATAGTAAATCGAGAGTAGATTCGCTGTGAGATGTGAAATGTGTGGGTTCAGTGATGTGGTTATCTAAACCGCAGCACTGAAGGAATTGTTTGACACGTTTTTTTATCACCTTCATTTAACTGTTACAATGTTTGAACTGAAAGGTCATAGTTTCAAATAACCGCATATCAACAGCACATAAACACACTTCACACAAAAAGCTTACCGTCTCTTTTCATAGAACAGTATCGCTTCGCTATTAGTAGTCAACACATGCAAGAATATAGCTTTAACTCGATGTTCGTGCGGCGGCTGCGGCACGGGCCCCGCCAAGTGGTTCAGTAACACGTCGAGGAGCATCGTCGCTACACCGGAACGGCGGTACGAACGGACTACACCTGGATGGAGGAAATATGTTTTTGATTGTATATGTTTGTTATAGAATGTGGCTCAAAGAAAATGAAATAAAAAAAATCTTTTTTTTATTATTTTCAATTGGATTAACCAGGTCATCAGGCTATACCTGATGAGAACACTGATATTGAGAGATGAAATTTTCAGAGATGATGCATGCTGTTATAACAACAATTAAAAATCATAAGCTGGATGAACAATTTGTTGTTCAGTTACTTTTGAGCTCATTTGTGTGGAAACTTTAGTAAAACTATACCGATTCAAACTTTACATTAAAAAAAAATGAAAACTCAAAAATTTATAGAAAATACAAAAACATTAAAATAAATGTTTTGTCATGACTTCAATTTATTGCATCAAAGTATGTACTTTGATGCATATAATATTATATATGTATATAAATGCACAATAATTGTTTATAATGGAAAAATGTCAGATATTGCCTCAATCTCAGATTTCAATTTGTTTGTCTTTCAAGTGTAATATCATAGGATGTTTATGATCTTGCATTTTGCAAGCATGCATTTATGAAATGACACCTGTAATAAAGTTACTTCTTATGACCTATTGTTTGAAACTGAATACTTTCACATTGTTAGAATAAACAATATGGAGAATGGTATTGGGTATAACTAATTATATAATTATATTTATAATTTTTATTTAAAATAAACTTGATTAGTTAATGATCACAACACTAATGATAATGATCCCTTTCTTAATTTCATGTACTTATAATAATTAATGATTAAGAAAAGCTTTACTATGTCTCATAGAAACTTCTTCAAAATTTGAGTTGAGGCCTTCTTGTAAGTAAAAATAATTGGAAATTGGATGAACAATGTTAGTAATAATTGTTGCAAAGTTTAAAGGAATAAAATAAAATTCCACCCAATAGATCAAATTCAAGCCATTATTAAGTATGCTAAAATTATTTATAAGTAAATTACCTAAGGAGAGTATATAGGCCACAAGGGTATCTTTTGACGCAAACCATCGGGACAATATTCCCCGGTCTTCCGCATTCAATTTAAGGTAAGGTTTGATCTCGGCCACTATCAGACCAATAATCTGACTTTTGTATACAGCTGCTAATGCAAAGAACCTCTCCGATGATGTTATGTCTTCATACCAGGACTGTGGGTATTCTATTGGAAACCAATCTCTGCATAAAGCTCTCACCTGAAAAGAAATATATATGATTGTTAAATTTGTAATGGTACATAAAACTGTTAAATAAATAAATACATAAAGAATATATGAAATTAAAAATTATTAACTTAAATTATATGTGATTTTAATTTAATTGCTTCTGAAATATTCATGGATCAGCAGATTAATAAAGAGCTGTAGCTTTCAAATCGGCATAATACAAAACATTATTATTTTAAATACTTAAAACATACCTCTTCTAGGTCATCAGGGCACAAGAAACGCAATTGTACATCTTTCAAAGAACATTTTGCATCTTTAGACTTCTCAATAATAACTTGGAAGCCTTCAGACAGATACCTAGAAATTAAAGTTATTTTATAATTAAAAAACCAATTAAAAACTGAATAAAATTATATTATATAATTATATTATATATAAAAGTTTATATAAATCATTCACTTTACCAGTAAAAGGCCATTTAAATCAAGCGGTCCCAATGGCATAAATACATGAATAATTTGACTCAATTAAACCCAGAGGAAGACAATTATGCCCACAAATTACGAATTGAACACGACCAAT
This sequence comes from Colias behrii, assembly GCA_029959065.1. Classification (NCBI taxonomy): domain Eukaryota; kingdom Metazoa; phylum Arthropoda; class Insecta; order Lepidoptera; family Pieridae; genus Colias; species Colias behrii. The sequence continues at coordinate 5,278,477 of JARWMC010000011.1, read as the reverse complement.
TGGAACTCGATAACACAATCAAAACTTAACGAATTGCTTACCAGCTGAATCCAGCCATTCGTTAAATTGGCCATTAATAATTTCATTGAAACATTTCTCACAAATTGTGTCGTAATTTTTATAAATACCCATTAAATTTCAATTCAAAATATTGTTAAGAATCCCGAGAAACAGCGATAACAATAATCAAAATGTCACTGTCATGTTCCTGACAGTTCATTCCATTCATAATGTCACTGTCATTTCAAATATGACAGGTGAGGGTTGTAAGTTATAGACTATATTATTGGACTTTGACATTTGGCGTGATATCTGTCACACGTGTTTGGGTTATTAATTTAGTGTTTTGGCTATTTTAACAATAATATATTCACTTTGAGCTGTTTTGTGTTCGTCTTTAAGTGTTTAGTCTGTGGTTATAGTGGTAAGTGTACTAACAATTCACTAATATGGGCCCTGATCCACCCGATCCTAAGCCCCCGGACGTCCAGGAAAGAAGCATGGAATTGGACATCTTTCAGAATAAGAGGCAAAGGTGTCCGTCACCTGAGTCTACAGATGAATCTCCAACCAAACGCTTTGTTCCATCTGATCCCATTTCACTTGTTAATCCGTCTATATTTGTTGATCCTATTTTAAATAATCCTATAAGATATAGTGGTGATGAAGTTGGACCATACATTGTCCACGTATCTCGCGTAGAAAACGATCCTTCTGCCGGCCTGTCCATCCGTCCGATCAAATTTGGATCTTTCTTATATAGCCAAAAAGTACCTAATATTTTAAGAGACGGAGTAAAATCTGTTGGCCGCAACAGGATATCGGTTGAGTTTGCATCAGCTGAGGATGCTAATAATTTTTTATCTTTACCTGCTTTGGCCGAAGCTAAATTTAAGGCATTCATTCCTACCTATCATATCACCCGCATGGGTATTCTAAAAGGAATACCGATAGAATGGACCATGGATGATTTGGTGGAGTGTGCAGAATTCCCTAACAGGCACGGTCGCATACTTAAAGCACGTAGACTTAACAAAAAAGCTAGCCTTGATGGAATTACAACTTGGGTTCCATCCCAAATGGTGGTTCTAACTTTCTTAGGTCAAGCAATGCCATCAAAAATCTATTGTAGATACACTTCACTTCCTGTAGAAATTTACCATTACCCAACCATCCAGTGCCACAAGTGCTGTCGCTTTGGGCATATCCGCGACCAGTGCCGCTCAAAAGAGAGGTGCTACAAATGTACACAAAACCACTCGGGTGACTCCTGTCCCATTCAAGAATCTCAAGCACTATGTGTCCATTGCAATGGCACTCACTTTGCCATTGACAAAAATTGCCCGGAACACAGCCGGCAAAAGTCAATTAAACTTTTGATGGCCACAGAAGGTATCTCATTCGAGGAAGCCTCTAAGCTTACCCCTTCAGTGTACAGACCCTTTTCGGAAACAGCCAGTTTCGTTTTTGCGCCCAGATCACAACAATCACCTGTTTTCCCCACCCCTTCTATGAAACAATCCAATAGTGTTCGTCAAACTCGTCCTCTTAATAAAACTTCATACAAAAAGACCTATTCTATACCCCCTCGCACTCATGCACCACTAGGCAAAACATATGATGTAGCTGCACACCGCCAAATAACTCAGGAATTACCCTCTACTCAACCGAATGGTTGTGCCTTATCCCAAAACCCAGACCCCCCGGTTGTACTTAGCTCTAATGTTGAGCTTTATGTTTCAGCCTTAGAAACTTTTCTTAAAAAAACAGATTCAATACCGACCAACGTTGCCCATAGACTTATAAATCTCATCTCTCTATTTAACAGTAATGGCCCTCACAATCCTCCAGTGGAACGCTCAAAGCATTCGTCCGAAATGTCATGAAGTACTTGACCTTATTTCAACCCACAACCCTATAGCTTTTGCCATCTCGGAGACATGGCTAGTTCCCGGAAGTCACTTTCGGATTCCTGGCTTTTTCTGTCTGCGAGATGACAGAGCCGATGGGTATGCTGGAACAGCACTTTTACTTAAACATTGTTTAAATTTCTCTCATATTCTATTGCCTATGCATGATAAGCGTATTAACGCTGTGGCTGCAAGATGCAATAATGTCTCTATTATTTCTGTCTACATTTCTCATCCTCATCCTTCTAGTATACCTGATCTTTCACTTATACTTTCCTCCGTACCGTCTCCTCTTTTAGTATTGGGCGATTTTAATGCTCAGCACACTTCTTGGGGATCTTCTGTTTGCAATACATTTGGGCACCTGCTAATGGATCTGCTTGATGACCTTGACCTCTGTGTAATTAACGATGGATCTCCCACTAGGAGAGTCCTTCCTAATCAGAGTCTCTCCTCTGTAGTTGATCTATGTATTTGTTCTTCCTCCTTGGCTCCATCCCTCACCAATTTAACTCTTTCTAGTACTCATGGTAGCGACCACTTTCCTCTTCTCTCTTCCCTTTCCCAGTCTGTTATCCCATTGACTTCCCCTTTCCCACCCCTACTCATGTATAGACTTTGTAAAGCAAACTGGCAGAATTATGCTACTGGTCTTGACAATCTGGTTGAGTCCCTTCCTTCCGTTTCTCTTGATAATGATCTACGTACTTATTCTGACTTTGTGGATTGTATTAAAAACGCAGCAGCGAATAATATCCCTCTTAAATCCGTTTCTAACTCTGGTTCTCGCAAAGTCTCTCCGCCATGGTGGGACGATGAATGCTCAGCTTCTGTCAACTCAAGGAGAGAGGCCGAAATTCAGTATAATGCTTCCATGTCCGTTGACAATTTTATATATTATAAAAGAATAGCCGCTCGTACCAAGCTTTTTCTTAAAAATAAAAAGAAAGCAGGCTGGCAAACATTTTGCGAGAGTCTGTCGCCTAGAACACCTGCAACAGTTATTTGGAAGAACATACGTAAATTTCGTGGCTCTCTTTCTTGTAACGACATGGATTCCAATGACTCCTCAGTGTGGCTTGAAGAGTTCGCTGATAAGTTCTCCCCTCCCTTTGTCCCGTCTTTAGATTCTTTCCCTATGGCCACTGGTCCGCTCGTCTCGTCTCATGATAACAATATGGAAGCCATATTCTCCCTGGAAGAGCTAAATGTAGCCCTCAGCGGTCTCTTAGACTCCTCTCCCGGATTAGATGGCATTCCTTATTCTTTCATACGCCAATCCGGTCCCATAACCAAACAGTACTTTTTAAACTTAGTAAATTTATTTTATGAATTCGGTTACATCCCTGACTCTTGGAAATCGCATCTCATAATTCCTATACTAAAACCAGGCAAACAAGCCTCTTGTGCCGACTCCTATCGACCAATCGCTCTTTCTTCGTGTCTGTCTAAGATAGCTGAACACATGGTTAAAAATAGACTTGAGTGGCTTGTAGAAAATAGGGGACTGTTATCCAGGTCTCAATTTGGATTTAGAAAGGGTATGAGTGTACTGGATTGTTTAGGCATTTTATCCACAGACATTCGATCGGCCTTTGAAAGAAAACAGTATTTGGTAGGCGTCTTTTTAGATATAGCGTCAGCCTACGATAACGTACTTCTTCCGTTACTCAGAAACAAATTGTTACAGCTGAGTATCCCAGTGAGGATGATACGATTTATCTGCAATCTTTTAATGTCAAGATCCATCCAAGTGCGCCATAACTCTCATATTTTTCCACTAGGCTTACCTGGAAGGGGCTCCCTCAAGGATCGGTATTAAGTCCTCTCCTATATGCTATCTACACTTTCAACTTGGACACGACGGTCACATCATTCTGTGACATACTTCAATATGCAGACGACATAACCTTATTTGCTCAGTCCCATGACATGGATGAAATCACCTCGCGCCTTAATTCAGCTTTGTCGTATCTTCGTGATTGGCTGTCGGATCATGGTATGACTGTATCTGTACCAAAATGTTGTGTTGTAGTTTTCACTAAAAAGCGCCACATTCCCGCACCAACCTTAATACTGGGCAATGAACCAATTCCAGTCACTAATAAAGTTAAGTATCTAGGCGTTATATTGGATTCAAGGTTATCTGGTTCCCCACATGTTAACTACATCAGTCAAAAATGCGAAAAAGGGATTAATATATTACGATCTCTGGCAGGAGTATGGTGGGGGGCCCACCCATACTGTCAGAAACTTATTTATAATGCTGTGGTGCGTAGTCACTTATACTATGCTTCTTTCATACTCGATCCATGCAATAAGACGGCACTGAATAAACTAGACAAAGTGCAATCTCGTTGTCTACGCTTGATTACCGGAGCAATGAAATCTACCCCGGTTAACGCCCTGCAGGTTGAGTGTGTTGACCCTCCCCTAGCTCTCCGCAGACAGTATCTGTGTGATAAATATTTTTTTAAATCCATCTATAACTCTTCCCATATCCTTTGGCCCAAACTCCATAATCTCCTTCAAATCTCCACTAGTCAAAATCTCCGACCCTCTGCTAATTTTTCTTGCTTCATAAGATTCACCCGTCTGCCTGATCCTACTGTTCAGTTTGAACTTTATCCTCTCTTCTCCGTTAACTTCCAGTCACTTACGTACAATCCACCCATACTTTTAAATTGTGGCATAATTAAAGATACAATTAACGCTAATGCTACATTTAATGAAATTGTAGCCAATAAATGGCCCAATTGGCACCTCTTTTTTACCGATGCCTCAAAAATGTCCGATATGTCATGTGTGGGAGTCGCTGTTTGGTACCCTCAATCCAGCATTATTCTTCAGTTTAAGTGCCCCCCTTTATCTACTGTTTACACTGGTGAAGCTACAGGCATTCTCGAAGCCCTCAATTTCATTAACTCTCACAACCTTGATAAAGCGGTTATATTTTCCGACTCATTAAGCTGCCTCCAAGCCCTTCTATCTAATCCTTTTCGATCTAAATCCTGTCACCCCTTGATTTTAAGAATACGTGTGGTGCTTCTAAATTGCCTCAATAAGGGTCTCCACATTCAAATCACTTACATACCAGGTCATATTGGTATAGGGGGTAATGAGATGGCTGACTCTTTGGCTAAGTCTGCTACGCAAGTGGGTTGCAATACTCACTTCAGTAATTATAGTCAAGACCTTGTTCCACTATCAAAATTGCGTTTGGATGGGAAGTGGTTGAATCTTTGGCAAGAGTCCAGCCGCACAAAAGGTAAATTCTATTGGGATATTCAGCCTACTATTCCACACAAACCGTGGTTTTTCCGTTTTCGCAAATTTGACAAACTAGTAACATCCACTATCTGTCGACTCCGCTTCGGCCATGCTTGTACTCCTGTCACCTGGCGAAAATTAGAGTACGTGATCACTCTATTTGTGAGTGTGGTTTGGATGAAGGTACTACTGACCACCTATTCTTTGAATGTACCAAGCTTCGTTCTTCATTACTGGATGTCCTCCCTCCTGAAATCCCTCGTCCCACAAATTTTAAATGTTTGTTGACATTAGTGCCTTCCAAATTTGTTGAAATTCTATCTAAATTTATTTCCTTTAACAAACTAAAGTATTAACCCCTTATTATATTTATAAACTATATTAGTGTATCCTGTAGTCTGTAATATATATAACCTGTATTGTCTTATGTGTTTGTTCTAGCCGCTCCAAGTTGATCAAAATTTCTGCATTTTCCCACTCAGTTCCAAATGTTAAATGTCACAACCGAACAAGTCTAACTGGCTGAAATTTGAGTCCTGTCTCTCCCATATATACTGGACATTGGCGAAGTCCCTTTTTATTGGGTGGAGCCATTAATTAAGAGAAGAAGAAGAAGACTATATTATTTTTTGCTTTATGTTTTGCCTTGATTCTAGTCTTTTGAACAAATGAAAAAAACAAATAATAAAATTTCTAATATTATATTTAATAATGACATTTTCTGTGATCATTGCTTGATTATTAAATATTAGTTAAGTGACCCTCAAGTTAGCTTATACGATTAGCTAATATTAAATTGTGCCAAAATTAATATAATGTCAAAATGAAACTAAGATACAGTAAAGATGATGGCCGATTTAAATACGTTTCTAGTCTAATTAATCTGGCCTTTTGGCTTTGGGTCTTAGGGTTTGGCATCATATGTTAGCAGGTTAAAGCATGGGCACAGTAACAGTATTAAGTACTTATTCAATTAAACCTTAGGTAACTAAAACTTCACGAAAAAGAGCTCTGTGCACGCTCAGTGTAAAAAAAATCAGATTGGAAAGGTAATTTTGGTTCCAAATTTCTAAAAAAGAAATAAAAATATTCCTCAACTGTAAGATCTCAAAAAAAAAAATTATGTATTAGAAAGGTGAATGGGCATTTTACTATGGAAGTTGGGCCTGAACACTTGAGTTGGACCAATACACATGAGATATTGATTTTATAATAGATCATAACACATACATAACGGGAAAAATATATATAAAAAAATAATCAACCGGGTTTTTGTACAGTCACATCAAGTTTTATTTCTTTGTGTATAATATTTTTTGCAATTAATAACTGTTATAAGACAATGAACAAACAAACTGTTATAAGAAAATAACAAAATATCTTTATGTTATTCCTATTCACTTTCACTTACAAAGACGTACTAATCTGAAGCCTTCTAATAACCGAAATACACTAATACTATGTTTTGTAACAGGTACCTATACCGTGTTTATTATAATTCAACGTAGCTAGACGTTTTTTGTGGTTAAACTCAGTCACTCCAGTGACATTATTTTAGGTTTATATTTACTTCACTCGAATTAAAAACACCGTTATTGTGCGCAAAATAATAGCCAAATAAATAAAACTTTTTGCCTTGACTGTACAAGAACCCGGTTGATTTATTTTTTTATTTTATTTTTTTCGTTAGGTATGTGTAATGATCTATCACAAAAACAATATTTCGTGTGTATTGGTCTTAACCCAAGTTTCAGGCCCAATTTGACGCGTCCTCCTTTAATACATTTGAAAGCTTTCACTATTTCTCTTTTTTCTGCTCAGAAAGTTGCGTTTTGGAGAGCTGATATACTTAATATGTACTTATATCCTATAATTATGTCCTATCCTATCCTACTAATATTATAAATGTGAGGATGGATGTATGTGTATGTGTATGTGTATGTGTGTTCATTACTCTTCCACGCAAATAGTTCTGAACCGATTACAATGAAATTTAGCACACAATATATAATTATAAAAGAGTAGCTTGGATTAACAAATAGGATAGGTTTTAACTCAGAAATCCCACGGGAACGGAAACTATGCGGATTTTCTTTGAAAACGCGGGCGAAGCCGCGGGCGGAAAGCTAGTAGTGTATAAATCAAACTTGAAAGGTTTGTTAAAGTAAAAATAAGTAACTAAATCGGTATAATTACTACATCCAAAGACCAAAACCATTGTCATATTATTTTGTTAGGATTTAACAACTGACTATTTGCAATTTGATTTCAGGAATTCACTTTACCTTTATACCTTGAATTTTATCATTAAAGTTGTCATTTTAAACGGGATTTATTCTTTTCTTGCTGTGTCACGCGGTTTTAACCGCGGACGAGCCCGCGGTCAAAAGCAAATATTTCTATCATGTGTTATTCTGGTAGGTACCTACCTACATATTATGTTACATCACTGTAAAGTATCATCAAAATTAGTTTACTGGTTTACGTGTGAATGAGAAGCATTCGCACGCATCTATAAAATTATTTTGATATTTTAGAACAAGGATAAATCATTAAAAGTAAAATAGATCACAAGACAATAGTATTGTGTTTAATTTCTTAGATAATATTGAAATAATAAAAAAAACCTACGCATATCTTACTCTCGAAAGCTCACAATAATAATTGTTCATTGCCCTCAAATTCCTGACGCAACGGAGTGCAATGATTCAGGCGTATTGTACACATGTTACTTACTGCTACTTACTGTTGGATTTGATTTCGTAGCGATGCTTCCCAGACGCCGCGGTTTCGTCTTACGCTGATGTCCGGTGATGCTGCTTTCACACGAACTGTCGTTTACTCGCCACTTGAGCTTTCAAGACACTTAGCCACATGCTAAAGTGCTGATCCACTACTGTTATTGTCAAATGTACCTATCGTACAGCGTACTATCGTATAGATTTGAAGGTAGAGGCTTCTAGCGTTATGTAGGTTAATTTAATTAACAAACTTTACGCCCCGAGTTAAGTAGAGTGTGGTTACGTGTTGATGAAGTTGAAATAGCTTTCGTTTTATGGCTGTTTTTATATTTATAGTGATAAATTGCGATCACAATTGTAACATGACAAATGTAAAGAGAAAAGCCTGCAGCTGAAAAGCTTACATTATGTAATTCCTAAGCACTTTTCTAAGACATAATATTTTTAGTACATGAACTGAATAAACAATAACGTAAGCAAATTCATCCAAATATGTGTGCACATTCCTAGAAAATAAAACAGTAGCCCACACAGTCAAATATTATTATACAAAAACATAAAATATTAAAGCGTAAAATTGAGCTGTTATCCTCCGCCCCAATAATTAATATCTCATGTGGTAGCAAAAAGTTGGCTAGTATAGAGTATCGGGCGGCGATCTCTTGTGTAACGCGAGCCGGGTTGCTGGAGCACGCGCGCGCATCATTTGCACTCAATCTTAATATCCCGGACCATGATGCACGATTACATATTCACAACACCATCCATTATTGCGTTTTTATTCCCATTATCTTGTCTTAAACGGTACTATTTTTTTTGGCGCGTACTACGAGGATGTTTTACGTAAAAAAAAAGTTTGTCATTGGTACTTTTGATGGAATTCAAAGAAGTCATATAGCTCAAATAAACACTTAAATACAATTATAATTTTTTTAATTGTAGAATAAGTAGATTTTCAGCACAGATAGAGGCACAGAAAAAGAAATATTTTGCAATGTTGAGTTTGTTTTTGTTGCCTATCTACCTACCCAGCCAGATATGCATAATGCATTAGTTTTATGAATCACTAAACTGCGACTTTTAGATGTATAAAATATAATAAATGAACTTTAATATAATTTCTACGTAGATCCATAGAATATGGTAGGACTGAGTAAAAATATTCATCTAGCCGTTGAAAGTATTATGAACATTTATTATTTAGTTAATAGATTAATCTATTCATAACTTAGATTAGTCACCAATTGCGATGACTTATGTCAAGATAAATCGACACAAATTCTTGGATATATCATAATTACATAAACCGATACGTTTATTGGTCTCATTAGCGTCAGTTGCGAAAATATAAGATAATGTAAGATAAGATGACAAGGGAGGCTCTGTGGCGGGCGGGCGCGACCCGGCAGGAAGCGACTCTGGGGTCGCAGTATCATCGAGGCCAGACTGTAGACCATGATATGCTAATCGTTACTGAGAAGTTAAGGCCGTGCTCAATATGGGGAAATTAATGAAAATATTACCTCCATTCTATTATACTGTTGTCTGTACTTGTATTGATTAATTCTATTATATACAATAACTAAATATTTAATTTTGCTTTGTTATTGATATTGAATATTTGATAAAAAAGTCGGTTACACTTTGTAGGTAAACAACTGACTTTTACTTACCTTTTTCGATGTAGGTACTCGCTCTACTTTTTTTATTGAGTCTTGTTTACTTATATTTTTTAATGCATAGGTGAAAATGGATTGTAATATTATGAAATATATACGATTTTATAATTATTGAGTGAAGATGTGAAAATAAATAATTTAGTTTAAATGACAGGTAACCCAATATTGAATAAATACATTGAAATTGACATATACTTCAATTATTTATTAAAAATAACAACAACAACTTAATGATTACTATTTAATCACAATAACAACTTACGATCTCTTATAATCGATATCTATAATAAATTTACATACTAACATATATTATTACTCATAAACTCTACAATTATATACTTTGGAAATTGAGGGAATAACCTAAGTTATCTATTACCTATGTAGTTCTTATTATTGAAAAACATTTAGAATACATTACATAAAATAGAAGAATTATTTATTTTGTGAAACGTTGTATTAAGTATTCAAGTTTACAATAGAAGTGTATAGGTCGGGTCATGTAAAAAGAACGCTGACGGTTAAGCTGCGCATTGGCGATTTATTGGTCTATTTGGTGTTATGAGGTGGTGTAAGAATAACAAATATGTAGTTGCGAAGCCACGACTCGAGAGCCTACTTCAAAAATAAAATAAGCAGCAAATAACTTTCGTGCTAAACTCGATACATGCCAAAACACACCCCATCACTTTCATCCAGCGTTCTTTTTACATGATTCGCGTTATACCTTGAAGTATCTACCTATCTATAAAAGATGAAACCAAGTAGATAGATTTCATTTTATAAAGAACTTTCTTTAATTGACATGATATTGCAACATCTTAATATGTGCACTGTGGAAAATTAGAAGTTGTATAAAGTTACAATTTACAAAATTTAAAATACCCTTTTTATTACACTTAAAATACCTATACTCGTAGTTATTATTTATTAACTATCAATTCGAAAAAGCTTAGCAATTAAGAATAATATATTATTATCATTAATAGGACCATATTTTAAATATTTGTTTATGATTAAGTGCACGTGCGCTACTACGCACAAGATCAAAAACCCATATGTTGATATGATATTTACAAAAAACCATCAGCACTAGACGTCCATGTGTCGTGACGTGACCTATTTTTGATAAATTTCTAGGAGATAACATGGAACCGTTTGTTTTGTTCCATCAGTGCATTTTATTAAGGATGTCCCGGGTAGTGTTGCCAATCCGTGCAGGGCGGGTGTAAGTGTGAGGGGACGGGGGTGTACAGCGGAGCGACGTGGTGGGACAAGCTGTGAGGGTAACGAGGCTGCATTTCATGGTACTCCGGTATCGGCGTCGGCTTTAGATACTGATCTAATTCTGCGCCATCTGGAGGGCCGTCCGCTAATAATGCACCGTCCACTTCGATTCGTGAGAAATCTATTTGAGATCTATCTGGCGATATTTCTCGCTTTAGCCGCGCCGCGGATGTCGGCGGTGGTTTCCGACGTCGCGGCTGATATTTGTACTCGGGGTGATCCTTTTTGTGTTTGTTCCGTAACTTCTCGGCTTCCTTTATGAACGGCATTTTTTCTTCTTCACTTAGACTTCTGAAAATAAAAAAAATATAGCCTTTTTTTCAAATTTGAATTATATAGGTATCTACTTAATGAATGTTAAATAGGCTGGATTCATTATAAAATATGAGGAGAGGGATTTCTGACAAATAAAATATTCCTTTGTTCGACAAAATAATAAGTAAAAAAAAAAGAAATCAATACAATGATACAACTTTAGTCAAATATGGCGAAGGAATGCTCTATATTTATTTTAACTTAGACGATGTACCCAACATTTACACCATTGTTTAGTTTTAAGAGAATGAATGAAATTTGACGAACTTGAATTGTTTTTTCATTCGCTGGACCCGGTTTTATCTATAGGTATGTAGTTATTAGTCTCTATGTGTTTATTTTGCACTCTTCTTATTGTACGTACTCGTACCGATAACTAAGCGTTAATTCCAATAGATACCTAACCACGTGTAACTTTTAGAAAACGTTTTAATTTCTTAATGTTATACAAGTATATTTGATTAGAAAAGAACAATCTACCAGCATACAGTATTTAGTAGGAAAGCAACAGTACCCAGTGCGTCAGCCAATTGACAAAATAGAGTTATTTATTAATGTTATCAGAGTAATTTTGAATTACGATTGGTTGTGCGATGTATCACAAAGTATTTTCAAGTGAAAAGAATTATGAAGTGGTTGGATCAGCGGCTCCAGATAAGACTGAACATTACCAGATGCCGTCGGCGCCGGCCGGTCAGTGCGAGCGCTTCGTGAACTCTGTTAGATGTACTTTTTATCCGATTGTGTAAAGGAGGATTATGTTTTTGAGTGTATGTTTCCATATTTTTGTAGCATTTTAGTAGTACCTAACTACCCACTTAAATAAAATCAAAATGAAAGTTATACAAAACTGGCTATAAGTATTTATATATCTAAAAGAACGTTGTATTTTCACTTATTTGTTTGTTGTAGCAATTAAATAAAAATTTTCTATTATTATAATCAAATATCAAGCATGGATTTCAGATCAAAGAAGGATTACCTACCAAAATTACACTATGTCTATTTAATTCAGGAACTGTTTTTTAGAATAACTAATCAACATCATCAGCTCCATTCAAAAAAATATTCGGCTTTACGTTATTGGCAGGAAGTAGGTAGGTTTCGTACTGACTGATGACTCTATCAATTAATATCCAAATTCCATGAATTTATTTGTGTAAAATTCAGCCTTATTCCATTTATTTTACTTCATATATATCTTTAGTTAAATTCTTTATTTCCTATTAATTTCCTTAAAAACACATAATATTAGGTATATTAGTGTTTATCGACACAATTTCTTTGCAGCATTCCTACACATTATTTGAACATATTTGCCCATAACTATTATGAGCATATCAAAATTCAATGCGCATTCGTTGACAGTTGTATATCTGATCAATCAAAACAGAGCAATCAGATTTTTCACCAGCCTTTCTTTGACCCGATCCGCGAAGATAGCCGCGTCAGAGCGCGTCATAACAATGACTCTGCGGGTGGCCGATGACAAATAAGTGAATTCCGCTTTTGGTATACATAAGCAGGTTATAAGGCTTATTAGACCACCCAATTTTTAGGAACCCTAACCCTAACTAAGAGTGGTGTAATAAGACTTAGGGAGTTAGTGTCCCGATTTAGGGCGATCGGGTCTGCCCGATCTGCCTAGCTCCCTAAGCGCCCTGCAGATTGGGTAATGTAATAACGTTTAGGGCGGTTAGGGAGCTCAGTTGCCGCGCGACTAGTGCGTGGAGTGGCTGCTTTTGTATGTAAGGTGTCACCAAACTTCCCTACTACAGGTTTATATAACTTAAAAGGGAAGTTCCAAATGTTTGTGACCACACCGCCATGTTAACAAATAAATAAATTGTTTAAATAAATTGTTTAATTGTTTTAAAACTCAACAAGTGTTCAAATTGTCATTAAAACCCCCGGTTCAAGCACGCTTAGTATTTGCTTATTTGAAAGCTTTTCACGTAACCGCAAATACTCTTTCACCCAGATCTTTCTCTTCTTTCTTTTTTTAATATTTGTTATTGCGACAACGGTTGCCACTGCTACAGCAACTTTTTGAAGTTTGTGCAACTTTTTATACTGACGACGGCATAATGTAAAATGCAACAATACGTTTATCTCTCTAGACATTCGCGTATAAACTGAGTTAGGGCCCAATTCGCAGAGAAGTGTAATAAGCGCCACACTAACTAGGGTACACGCCCACCCTGGATGCAGGGCCCTTCATATCGGGTAGTGTAATAAGCCTTTATGTTTGAGAACCGGAAAGGGGAGGAGAAATCGTGTATCAATTGGTTTTAAAACGAATTAAAAAATTTGCAATACGCTATTGGCGAATGTAAGTTTAAGCGAGAAAAAGCTTATTTTTTCTAGAGTTTTAATTCCAAGCGTCTATCATCAAGGTTAGTATGTACTATAGCCTATAAATAAAGCAAGAATCATTTTCAAAACAATTATGTAATTCAAAATTTAAGTCATAGTTAACAACAATTTTTTTTCTTCGCTAAGTTTTATGTTATTACTTTCTATTGGTACAACATTTGAATTTGCATTTAATATACAAACCTAATCGATACAAAGAATTTTGTAATTTAAATAGGTAGGTACCTACCTATTGATTAATGATTTAAAACGACGAATTTCATGTTTTGGCTTATTCGCGTTGCGCTTCCTTTGTACAATGTACATGTCATTGTTTCAATAACCTAATTCAAGTTCACATATTTTTTCACGTGATTATTATAAATTTAAATAAAAAATAATTTACCCACATTTTAACGTAGGTATCATTTTCCGCAGTCAATTTCTAATGAGCTTCGTTTTATATTTGGCCAGAGCTATGACTATCAACTTCGACTGGGAACGATATCGAAATTTCGAACAGTTATAGATTTTATCTACCAAGTTAGCGGTGATAGTATTTTAATGAGTAAACAATCGATGCACGTTTCACGGTTGGACGCCGCACGCCCGTAATGCCGCGTTCCTTTCCATCTCGGTTCGCGGATTCTTTAAAGCATCATTTTTTTTTCTTTTTTTTCTAGCCAGCATTGTAGTTATGCCGTTTGTCTAAATGTGTCATAAATTAAAACGTTTGAGGATAGCTACTGTTATGTTATGTTATGTATCTGTACCTATCTATATCTACGTACCAGCTACGGACTAAAATGTTACTTGCCTTAATGAATAATTATTCTTTGCTATAACTGTTAATTCTAAAGAATGATATAAAATACTAACTTCCACATAGATCCAAGCGACTTGCTCAGTTCTGCGTTATGTAGAGACGGGCGCTGCTCCGACAGTCGTTTGCGCATCGCTTGCGCGAACACCATGAAGGCGTTCATTGGTCGCTTCACATGCGGCCGCCGGATGCACCCTCCACCCCTGGAATATAGTGCTATCGTTAATTATATTAATTTCAACATATGACGGTGCATCAAACGAATATGCTAGAGCAAGAGCATTCTTTTGTGATCTTTTAGTGTAAACGAAAACTCGTATTCAGTTTTGTTCAGTATTAGATAGAATCTTTATAGATATCGTTTGATTATCATTGCATAGAATCTTTTCGAACGCACTAAGAGTAAGAACAACGAAGGAATGCTCTACGCCCGTTTACACTGATAAAAGAATTTGACATAGTGGGGTTAGAATGAGCATTCGCTCGTTTGATGTAAATAATTAACAATATATACGAAAATATTATATATATAGCATATATTATACAGGGTGTCCCAAGAAGTATGGATGAACTGAAGCCAAGACATAGAGGACCTAGAGGGCTATCCGAATCACCCCCATGTATGTTATGCGATTTTTCGTAGTTTCGGAGTTATGACTCTTTTTTCAATTTTTCACATATCGCCGAGTACGATGAGATTTTTACTCATGGTGACGTCAATTATTGCGGTAGATGCTTGATTTTTTTTGTGTGCTAAGCTGAAAGATAGGCCAATTCAGTATGGTAACATTTACTATCGTAAGATCTTTGAATGGAATAAAAAAAAGAATTAAATGCCAAGAAAGATAAAATCACCCAGTAAGTTCACAACTTCAAGGGCCCGTAAAAAAATAAAATTACATAAAAAAGTTTTCCGTTTGGCTTTTAAAAACTTGCACTATCTATCAGGTAGCTACCCTAAAAATTTAATTTTATTATTCAGAAGGCTTCAATCGAAAAATTGAAATCTAAATGTGGTAAGTGCAAAAATTTAATTAACATGATGATTAATAAAAACAAATTAAAACCAATAACAAGGTGTTTAATTACCAGAAAATTTTAAAATAACACCGCTGTTGGTCAATTCAAGTGCGACATCACCGTAAAAAGTTGTCTTTTAAATGTCTGAATGCCCTTTTATCATTTTTAATGGTTTCTTCTGCTATTATGAATTTCCGGGTTATTTCGTCCAAATTGTGGCATTCTCTCAAGTAGCCGAGGTCTTTGTAGTATCCCCATTGAAATAAATGAATGGGGTTTAGGTCGAGGGACCCTGGAGGCTAGGCTTTAAGGCAGGCGTCACCGGCGCATGCGCAGGCTGCAACGACCAATCCATCTTTCAGGGTATCTTTGCCCTTTAGCCTGGCCTACACGGTCCCCAGACATAAATCCCATTGATTTTTTTCCGTGGGGATACTACAAAAACGAGAGAAAGCCACAATTTGGACGAAATAACCCCGAAATTCATAGTAACAAAAGAAACCATTAAAAATGATAAAAGGGCATTCAGACATTAAAAAGACAACTTTTTACACTTGCATTGAACAACAGCGGGGTTATTTTAAAAATTTCTGGTAATTAAACACCTTGTTATTGGTTTTAATTTGTTTTTATTAATCATCATGTTAATTAAATTTTTGCACTTACCACATTTAGATTTCAATTTTTCGATTGAAGCCTTCTGAATAATAAAATAAAATTTTTAGAGTAGCTACCTGATGGATAGAGCAAGTTTTTAAAAGCCAAACGGAAAACTTTTTTTATGTGATTTTATTTTTTTACGGGCCCTTGAAGTTGTGAAAATACTGGGTAATTTTATCTTTCTTGGCATTTAACTCTTTTGTTTATTCCATTCAAAGATCTTACGATAGTAAATGTTACCATACTGAATTGGCCTATCTTTCAGCTTAGCACACAAAAAAAATCAAGCATCTACCGCAATAATTGACGTCACCATGAGTAAAAATCTCATCGTACTCGGCGATAAGTGAAAAATTGAAAAAAGAGTCATAACTCCGAAACTACGAAAAATCGCATAACATACATGGGGGTGATTCGGATAGCCCTCTAGGTCCTCTACCTCCTGGCTTCAGTTCATCCATACTTCTTGGGACACCCTGTATATATAGCACCGATATACGAAAATATTCGTCGTTCTCATGTTTTTATTCAGTGCAGATTAGATTAACTATTTACCAAATACCAGGTACCACTGATATTATGTTAATAAATTTTGTTTTTATGACTTGCACATATTAGAAGAGAGCGTAGGTACAATAAAAAAAATAGTATTCTTATTCTTAAAAGAGAAAAGAACTCGAATATTTTCTAATAATAGCTTTCCTAAATAATAGCTGTCAATTGTATCTAATAAAAGTAAAAGTTTCATTTCTTAGTAGGTATAAAAATATAATAATTAATAACCAGGATGATAAAAAAATATTCTAAAGTAGGAGTACTCCACTTATTCTTATATTCTTTATAATTAACATTTCTCTTTAAAGTAACGCGTGCTGCTCTTAAATCAAATCCTAATGTTTCTTATAAAAAAACGTTTGAGGGCCCCGCATCGACAACACTCAAATCGGATTAGTGGAGTGCCTGGAGCATTCAAAACCGTATAACCTCGGATTAGAGTTATAGTGAATGAATTAATATGATCGATGTGGGATATTGTTTTTTTAAACTATAAATTGCAATGTTTACCCAAATTTTTTTTGTGCACTCCATTGTTTCGTTGTTTAAAAAAAAATGTTATGAAAAATTAATGTTTGACCATATATTTTCACTTTAAACAGTATTTCTTTTTTTTTTATTCGAGTAGACATATAGGAATATTTTTCAAAGATATCTGTGTATAAAAATAGCAGTAGGGATCTCGAACAGATAGAAAAACGTGGAGGGGAGAGCGGAGCCACAACTGCTATGTACAATGGAATTTCTCGGCCGGTTTAATTATAAATTAATGTACTCAACATTTAAAAAAATAAGGTAATTAATTACGACTAATGAAAAGAAAAAAAAAAATATTAGTACCAAATCTGTTTATTTAAATATATTACAATTACCTACAGTGTTGCCTACATCAAATATTTAGTTGAAATGATAATATCATCGTGAAAGCGTTCTATTAGTCGTTTTTTAATAGTTTTTTCTACCGGGATATGCTCTGTAGTGATGACGTTTTTCAACTTTTGCATGGTAAATTGGCAATCGTCATTCTCTTCTATGTGGGTACTTGTATATTTGCTCCATTGCTGCATCTACTTAGATTAATTTTCTTTTCAACATTACTGAGGTGAATTGAATTTTTCAGCAAATTATAATAATGCGAATTATATTTTGCTGCAAGTGTCTCTAAGTCGGTTATACCAGAAATCCTTTTCTGGATATCTCGATAATAATCGGTTTTCTGGACGGCTATAAAATTCGTGATGGATTCATTCAAAGTTGAAGTGTTGATGTATGAAATCTAACTACGCCGGCATTTTTTTGTATGGAGATACTAAAAAGACCTCGTCTACTCGAGAGAATGCCGCAATTTGGACGAATTTATCCGGAAATTGAGAGTAGCAGAAGAAACCATTAACATAATAAAAGGGTATTCAGACGTTTAAAAGACAACTTTTTCCGGTGATGTTGCACTTGCAGTGAGCAACAGGGGGGGTCATTTTGAAAATTTATTGTAATTAAACACCTTGTAATTGGTTTTATTTTGTTTGCATTAAAATTTTGCACTTAGGTACCACTTTCAGATTTCAATTTTTCGATTGAAGCCTTATGAATAATAAAATGAAATTTTCAGTGTAGCTACCTCATAGATAGAGTAAGTTTTTAAAAAGCCAAACGGATATTTTTTATGTGATTTTATTTTTTACGGGCCCTTGAAGTTATGAACATACTGGGTAATTTTATCTTTCTTGGCATTAAATTCTTTTTTTTATTCCATTCGAAGATCTAACCATAGTAAATGTTACTATACTGAATTGGCCTATCTTTCAGCTTAGCACACAAAAAAAATCAAGCATTTACCGCCATAATTCACGTCACCATAAATCAAAATCTCTACGTACTCGGCGATAGGTGAAAATTTGAAAAAAACATCATAACTCCGAAAATACGAAAAATCGCATAATATACATGGGGGTGATTCGGATAGTCCTTTATGTCCTCTACCTCCCAGCTTCAGTATATCACTACTTCTTGGGACACCCTCTATGGTCAAACATGAATTTTTCACAATAATTTGTTTAAACAATGAAACAATGGAGTGCACAAAAAAAATTGGGTAAACATTGCAATTTATAGTTTAAAAAACAATATCCCACATCGATCATAATAATTCATTCACTATAACTCTAATCCGAGGTGAAGACCCCCAGGCACTATATTAGATGCGATTCAGACCGTCCGTCGATAATTACAAACAAACTGAAAACATCAAGTGACGACCATAAACAAAATAAATTACGAGTACCCCTTTTATGTACCTCCGCGTCACGTAAACAGTCAGCCTGTAAACTTGCAAGCGCTCCAAGTGGTTGGCCTCACGTCATTTTACGCTCGTAAAATGAGAGTATTTTATTACTTTTTTATTTTCTAGGGCCGTTCGGGTTTCCTCGCGATCCCAGCTTTGACGATAAATTATAATTTTTTCAAACGCTGACACGTTACTAAAATTCGATCGATTTCTAACGGATCACGGGAACCAATAGAAGCGAAATAATTAACTATTGCTTCGGCGAAACACCATCGGCTTCCTTGTTTATTAGTGAGAACGAGTTCTACTAAGAAACATGAAATTTATTGATATTAGGCGCTATGAATTATTGAAATGGGTAAGATAAAATACTCGCTGAGTGTGGTAGTTTGATGTCGAATCACTACTAATTGTATTAAATGTAAACATAGAGCAAGTATCATTAGTTTTTACAGAGACATCTGACCTACCGCGCGACGACATCTGGTTAGTAACACTTTAGCAATCACAGCCGTCACAAAATATACTACTGCCTCAATCTATAATGACTCTACATAATGTTATTACGAATAAAATTATGTAAGTGAACGCAATATCCATCAATAATTTGTACAATAAATAATTTTATTTGATCATGTAAATATGACTTAAATAATATTGAATTGAATCGTTAACAAGAGAAGAAGGTTTTTTAAAATTTCTTATTTTATTCAAACGTCATTATTTTGAAACTCAATCTTTCCAAGACCTTAAAATTTTAATACTGTATTGGAACGAATATTTTTTAGAGCCAAAACTGTAGTAAAATATGATTTCTCTATTGAACGTTAATTACAAATGGTTTAAACCCATTACAGTACGTCTTGACAAAAAGTTTTATAGCCGGGAATAGTGATTTACAACTTGGGATTTCACGGTCGTATAATATGTAGATAGTAGTGGTAGATGTAAAACATGTTCTAGTGCCAACATGTGGGATAAAAAGGCAATTGGGGGCACGTGTACGTTAATATATTACAAGTACCAGAAGGCTTGTATAAATCAGGAACTAACAATAGTCATTTATGACTCTATTATGTTTTACGTTTCCAAATTACAATGAAATCACCGACTTCTATGGCTGAATTTCAATTAATACAATGTAGCCAATTTGACGTTTTTACACTGTCTTGTATTACCTACTAAGAAAACCTGCAAAGACAATACATTTTCAGCCTTCAGGAAATCACAATTAAAAATGTTTTTTTTTTAACCATGAATGTCTTAAAGGAAAGAAAACGAACAAGGAAATTTCTTTATAAGTACCTAGTTAAAATACATATAACACGTAGGTACAGGTAATTTATACCGGCGAAGAAAACCTGTAAAAGCTTTCTTAAGTAAAGATGTCCAGCTGCAGCCATGATAAATGTTACATTTACACGTGTGCAAGTTGACTTCATTACAACACTATAAACATGCGGTTACAATGAAATATAACCCGTAGCATAATTTATAGACTAAGTTGTAGAACGTGTCAAAATTTGGGACCGATATCGATGTTATTGTTTAGGTAGGCCAAGCAATTCGAGCCTCGCTTGTAAAACAATCTACTACCTATATTACGCGTGAAACAGCTTGCTTTTGTTATTACTAATTTATTATACATTTTAGAGCCGTATTTTAAGTAATTAATTTTATTATTAATAATTTAAGTTTAATTAATTTTATTTAATATAACAATTACATAAGTAAATCTATAAGTATCATGAATTATATGTAGAGCCCTCGAAGAACATTTGTCTGAAATGTAATTAATTTCTAATGTCTACCAGTCTTTGTATGTAGAAACTACAGCAGTAGGGGTAGTTTTAGCTTCTTGCATTGAAACTGTAAAATATCTACAACCTGAAATTTTACAAAACTTGCAGTGAAAATCCATGCCTATTAGCAACACAATATATTTTTAACCTCTAATTAGAGAATGATATCGTAATTATGACTTTGTATTTGGAACATATAAATGCCCTAGGAGGCCGTTGGCTGAGGAAGTCATAAAGAATACACATAGCTGTCATCTGTGACGCTCCCGCCCACACTATTTCTGCTACGAGCGAAGCACCAGCGATACGTTGCCGTAGTGTAACATAAATTTGCAAACGGAACATTATAATGGACAGTTTGGTGTAACTATAGCGGTTTAAGAGCTTTACGCTTGCATCTCTAAAAGCAAAGCTACCATAAGTGGCCTTTAATACATAACATACTATTTAAATACGCCCCTAAAATGTTTGAAACAAGTAACGATAGATCTTTTTGTAATGGATACAAAGTTGTATGTCTGCGTTTGAAACATTTACTTTGACTAAAATTAATTGAAGTGTTTATCATAATATTCATTTACGATTTGTACTACAATGTAATATGTTAGTCGTTTCCTACTTAATGCAGTTAGGAAAGACACCAGATGTTGTTTCTGTCACCGAGTCCTGAAATCGTCTAAACATCCCCTACGACATTATCTTTACAGTCGATTTGACGGCCATAAAACAATTGCTGTAAAACATGACGGTAGCGGTTTACAACCATTTGAGCACTCGACTTGACTTCTTTATCACAGAGATAGTGCGTACTTGACCATAGACACCTGGATTGTCCGCTGGGAATTAGAAAGGGGACTGTGGAAATAGTATCGTGTGAAGGTATTTTCTCCTTAATCGTTATCGATTGGGGTTAAATGTTCACACGTGTTCGTATAGATTTAATAGCTTTATTTATTTTAATAAATGTTTATAAGTAAATTTGTTTTTCCGCATAATATTATCTACTCCACAAAATTAGACCGTTATTAAATTCGAAGTATGAGAATAAGTAATAAATAATGATAAATTTCAATCTTTTCAAATCTGTCTTCTTATAAAGTTGTGAAATTCGCAACTATAAAATGTATAAATATAAACATAGACCTATTACGACGTTGTTCGGTTATGGCAATCTTAATAATTAGGTATAATATTTCCATGCTAATTAAAAGGTAACAATCAACATGAAAACTATATGAAATAAAACATGACTGATGTAGAGTTATTTTTAAATTACTCCATTGAACCCTTACAGTATCCACATTTCGTATACCATAATTTAAGAAACATCAAGCACTCATTTTCAATCGCACCTCTCACGAAATCATAACCATGGGAGATACCATCACGTAGGTACGAAACATATCGCGAATAACGTTTAGCGAGTGCTCTACCAAATAAGTAGGTATGCGGTAATGAAGACTGTACGTGCTAACAGTGCGCATTACCGACAGCCCGCTAACCACACACACGCCGCCGCGCGCTACTAGATTACACTCTGTCAATATTTGAAACTCTGCCCTCTGGCTCTCTAAAACCCAAGTTTTATTCAATGCAACAAATTAGGCACGCACACCGATCGCTTTGTTTGTCGGCAAGTCGAGCTGCATAAGACAATAAAGTCCCGCATTACATAACGTTTTATATGAGTTTAATTTTTAAGACTTATCTAAGTAGTGGTCTAATTTTATCGATTACACATAGGAACAAATAACACGAAAGGTACATGTGATTTGTTACAATTTGTTGTTGAGCGGAATTGTTTCAGAAATATAGAAGGAATGAATCTCCCAACGCACCAACAACAAACTTAATTGACTTATTTATTTTACACGACTTGATAACTTGAGCTTTTGCTGGATGGAGCTCTATTATTGTTTAGTAGATGTATTTTTGTTACTTTACATATCTTCATAATCCTTATACCTACCAACTTTCTATATACACCTTATTCTTCATGTGTTCTTACTTTCATGGTACCCGCGTACCTCAACTACGAATCATTCAACTTTCTCACAAAGAATATAGCAGTACCGTTGCGAATAAGCGGCGGAGTCTATCAGTAATGTCATGTGTAACGGTGCACAAACATAGGGTGCTCAGGCCGGAGGTCGCGGCGGCACCTGTGTACGTGTTTGCGCCCCCACTTACAGGGTAGGCTCCAAACGCCGCGCAAACCAGCCGTGTTTACTTATACCGGTGTGGGCGAGGAAATCTTAATCTAGTGGAGTGCTTTGTTTTTCATATTAATGACTCATGGCTAGGGAGAAATGTTTGGAATTTAATTGTTCTTTCGGTTGTTTACGTAGCTAAGGCAAGCTCTGCTGATGAGTTCATTCATACAATTTTGAAATGCTAAGGAATGAAATATATCGTCATTCATAAATTTAGATCTAAGAGCTGTTTTTAAGCGCCGATGATTATTATATCGTTAAGCAGTTTAAACTATAAGAAATTAGGAACATCATACATAAGAGTTCTGCATGAGGCAAAGTTACTCCCTTTCAATCAATCCTCGACTTTGATATTGTTAATAATATTACGAGGGATCGCAAGGGGAGTCCCTGAGGTAGATAAGGACCCTATAATGAGAATGTTTGCACAAGGAGCGCTATCGCCCCGCGCGGAAACAAATCCAAGCGAAACAGGAAGATGATAAACATTCGAGCTCACCCTAATAACCTACTAAAGAACTTTACAATATCATATTATACATAGTTCTATTAAAGTAGGCAGACCTTTTCAGTAAGACACATAAAGTTGCATCTTGGAAAAGCTTTACTTCATCGTAGATCGTAGTCGTCTTCATCTAGCATGATAATGCTACCTATATAGCTAACGCCTAACACAATTTAAATGAGTAAATAGTAATAGTGATGTTCTCTATCACATTAATTTTGAAAAAAATAATTAGTAATATATTATATCGTATGATCCTAAACTTTTATGGTTAAACATGCGTTTGGTTTAAAATAACGCACACAGCCTCAGCAACCGCTCATCAGCATATCGATACGAAATTAATGAACAAGGAGCTGATAAGAGATAAGAGGGGCTATTCAATTAGAGGCGGTAGATCAAGTGTCGTTTTTATGAAGACCGCCTCGGGTCACCTAACGTTGTACCTCCTATATCACGAGCTGTCATCGCGACGGAATACATCTGTGTGTACTAATTACGTTATAATTTCTGAACATTCGTCGTATCATAATGACAAGCTGTACAATTCATATCTATTTGGGACCATATTTTGTGGGATATTTATGATTGTAGGTGGTCAAGGAAAAAGCTTGAAGTAATGGAAAATTTGGTTTAAATCTTGAGTTTTGTGCGATACGTGCTACATGCTCACTTTTTATAAGACAACAATTCAAATAAAATGAAGTCTTTGTAAATTTCGATCGAAATGATTCAGAATTCCCCAAACCAATTTCGATATTCAGAGATCTAAATTGACTCTACAGATTTTGTAGTCTCAATTTTTTTTATCTATTAGCAATTTAAATCTTAGCTATTATTAGCGTTAGCTATTAAGTATTCTGTGCTATTATTCAGGATTTTAATTATCTATATAAGCTATCTTTTTGCTAGGTAAGTATTTTTATGTCTTGCCTACATAATAAGTAATGTAATTTAAATAATTTTTCCCTTAGATATATTACTATTATTTTAAGTTTTTACGTTACTAAACAGAACTTACAATGGGATTATTAAACACAGCTTATTTAATTTTCAACGGACATGACAATAATATTGCTTATCATATTGTGGCAATTCTCTGTAGAGTATGTAAAGTTCATTCTCAGAAACTCCTCCCACTCTTATCATGAATTACTTAGGTATGGGCAATGTTGGTAAATATATTATTTATACTTATAGGTAGGTATTACAATCATTATTTATGTCCTGTGTTGTATATCTAGCTATTTCATGTTATCGAAATGAATAAAAATATACAAATAAATAATATTTTTCCGAATATTTTTTTTCTTCAATCTCGATATTATACACAGTAATAAATTCAGGATAAATAAATATATTGAAACATAAAGTGTGTAGGTATCTATGGTAGGTATGTACCTACAATCTACGTCTAAGAGAACATAAAAAAAAATGGTTGTCTGTAAAGTCGGTTTACTGACGATAGTTGAACGTGACAACGTCCGATTGTGCTTCTTTATCGCTCGTTCCGCGCTCTCGCTTGCACTTCAAGCCTTAGGGCGTATTCAGAAAGAAAGCTTGAAACTTATAAGCGCTTATAAGCGCTTATCGGCGCTTATAAGCGCTGGTAACCCGCGCAGGAAAATATATGAACATGCGCTTATAAGCGCTGATCGGCGCCGACAAGTTTGTTGAAACTTGTTGGAACTTGTCGGCGCCTATCAGCGCTTATAAGCGCATGTTCATATATTTTCCTGCGCGGGTAACCAGCGCTTATAAGCGCCGATAAGCGCTTATAAGCGCTTATAAGTTTCAAGCTTTCTTTCTGAATACGCCCTTAGGCGCGGGACATCGCCGGGACATCGCCGGCGCGCATCGGGCGCGCATCGGGCGCACTGCCGGCGTGCATCGGGTGCGCTATTGGCATTTTGTATGAAATAACTTTGGAAAGGCGGCGCAACCGTGGCACAACCGTGGCGTGCCGTCTCGACGCCTTTCCAAAATTCTTTCATACAAAATGTATAAGAAGGACGTGGTGCAAAACAGATTCAAGAGGTGCGCTTATGGCACGCCCGCGCCCACGCCGCTTGTGTTTGACCCGCGCCTTACATGGAACGCCTCAGAGCGAGGTAACGCCGTGTCATGTTTTTTCGTGCGTGCAGCCGGCTCTATCGAATTATAAGACGTTGTCAGTTGTCACGTCAAAAAAGGTTTTGTTCAATAAAATTGCTCTTTTAAATAACTATATAGTTAGTATAAAAAAAATTGACCGCCTCCTTGGTACAGTAGTTGACGCGTGAGCGTAGAACCGAGGGGTCCTGGGTTCGATTCCCAGTGGAGACGAAGAAAAAAAAAATGTCTTTGTCTGGCAGGACACAGAACGCTGATCGTGATCACCTAGGTACTTGTCTCTAAAGAAAATCGATCAGTGAAACAGATGTATACAGTATAATGCATCTGCCCCTTACCCCACTTGGGGACATGGGACTTCACTTATAAAAAAAAATCGCATCCCTCTAGGTATCTGTGTCCCTATATATTCTTTATTCTATAAAACTATGCAAGCTATTTTTAAAACACATAATTTTGCGGCCAGAAAGTTAGGGGAGATGGGCCCAAAGGGGGCACCTTACGGGAAAATTGAAAAAAATGAAGTTTGAAAAGAAGTTAATCCATTTATTTTTTTGCCAAAAGTTCCATTAATAAATACTTTTGAATGCTAAGTGGTTAAATTTGTCAAAAGTTAAAGTATATAATAATTATTAACAGATTACTAAAAGCCTACGATTGCCCGCTTTGCCCGAAGGGGAGGCCTAAAGCGGGCTTTCGTTTAGGGCAAAACGGGCAGTAGTTGGGTAAAGCGTGCAGGCCTGGATTTAAACAGTAGATTCCAAAATATACAGCCACAAATAATATATACAATAATAAATAGAGTAAAAGACACAAAAATATTTTATAAGTTATGTATTTCAAACAGTCATACAATTATTTTTAAATGAATATATGAAACAAAGGAACTTCTTAGGAGCTTTAAACTTTTGGGTACAATATTTCCAGATATATCTGAAATAATATTTAAAAAAATAACGCCCTGTTTACAGTCTATCATTATTTAGTCTCTAATAAGCGATACAATTATTTTATATATTTATTTATTTATAAATCCTAAAATAGTGTAATTCTGGAAATTATTCAAAAAATTTTGGAACTTGTATACTTACCTACCGGTATACAAGTTCCAAAAATTCTTGTTTAGACAGCCCGTAAAATAAAGAGTCCATGTGGGTATTCCAAAAGCTCCATTTCTTGTTCCGTAGAAAAGACAGTAGTAAACCTACCAAGCTTTACATTACACGAACCCGATTTAAGATGTCTGCAATGTCGTTCTTGGAATCCCATATTTAGTTGTTACTTTTTTGACAGGTTTTCCTAACTCTTGCACTTCTCGTTTTGCTTGCTGCATAGTTGAGCGTTGCCATGAGGCTTGTGAAGTTTTACGCTTATATTGACGCCGGTTATAAGCGGTCATCTGAAAGGAAAAAGCAAATTAACAAAAGAATGTAAAATTTTAGCGGACGGGGCAAAGCGGGCGCGTGCCCGCTTTACCCTGCCCGCTTTGCCTTTTTCGACATTTGAAAGGTTCAGACGAAATTCTACCTCAAAATTTTTAGACACGTGGATTTTTATGGAACCAAAATATGGCCAGATAGCCACTTAATAACTAACAAATTTTGGTTAAAGGATTGTAAACACCAAAATAAAAAGAACACATATTACATACCTTGCAATATTTTTCAAAAATCGTCGAAAAACATTTATTTGTTGCAGCTTGTAAATGCGTGATCGCAAGCGAATCCAACGACTGCCGCGAGGTGGGAGGGGTGCGGGGATCGTGCTCACGAGTCGCGCGCGCGCCATTATTTAAAATTCCGATACTATACTGAGTGCCCGCTTTAGGCTCTATGCCCACTTTAGGCCCCTTTCCCCTACATGTTTTGACTCTACATAAATAACATTGTAATATCTATGCTATACTTATTATTATTTGTATACTATAAATAATGCCGATCACTAATAAGTATTCGTAAATATGAAACTTAATAATTTGTTTCAGAATCTACTAGAAAAATTATACGCGACTGTCATTTATTTATAAGTTGAAATAGGACGATAAAGCACTATTCCCGTGAATCTTTTATTTTACTTTTAATGAAATCGAAGTAATAAATTGTTAAACGGCAAATTAATTTAGATTTAACGCTATGAAAATAAATCTAAAATGAATTTTCACTCTTTTACACTTTTGACGCATGGATCATGGGGACGCATCCAACGTTTGTAATTGCCAAGTGGGATTACATCCAGTATAAAGCCATAAAGGGACAGTCACGCAGAATGCGGAACGGAATGTAATATTATAATGGTATTATCAAAATTAAAAAGAACAATTTCAGTGTTTATAACCGCCTCAAATTAATCGTTACTTCGTTAATCGTTGAAAATCAACTAAGTATGAATATTATCTATCTAAGTTATATGGAAACATTTCTTTCTGAATTTTTAAACTGGTGTCATTAGCTTAAAAATATTATGAGTCTCTGTTAGACACACTATACCATGCTTATTACTTTATTAGTTTTGAATATAATGATGTCCATGTTTATTGTAGTAAAAAAATATTTGACAAGCCGCTTGTACCGGCCTCGCTTATAAAAAGATATCTTTTTCTTTGAATTATTTTAAAAAACTGTGTTGAATTAAATAATTAACTTACAAGTTTTTTACAAATTTATTTTTTTGGTATTTGTAAATGATAGAGCATCTATTAGATAACTTTAAAAAGTTATCAGAAGCTCTAAATATAATTGTATTTTAGTATCAACAAAAAATATTTGTATACGTCTGTGTCGTTTATCGGGTTTTTTCTTTGATGTAGAGCTATTCTTTTTATGGTATACAAAAATATGTAAGTCCTTTATATTTTAAATGCTTTACTTTTCCGTTAATTTCATTATATCGTTAAGTACCTAGTAACATTTAAAGAGGTCCATTTGGATACCTACTTGAAATATCAATATCAAATGGCCTTGCCAAATTTACACTGCGATAATATTTTAAACTCCTTGCAAAGATACTTAACGCAACAATGTAAGCGAGTATGTGTTATGAATGTAGGTATGTTGAGCAGGCGCCAGCTCATACTGGCTACATACAAATTAAGCTGAGATGTTCATCAAAAGTTCACGTAGAAATTAATATTTTGTTTTTGGCCGATTAATTTGATACGGTTACGATTACGATTAAGATTTTCGTTTTCTCCTAATATTTTTTTTAAATAAACCAATGTAAATAGGTTTATGTATTTTGTATATACCTATGCCTACTTAGCAGTAGGTGCATAATAGTATATATGTAGTTAATTTTTTTCATGTGTATTCCTATCAAGTATATGTGTATAAATTTGTTAATCTCATACCTTCATTATCAGCTAAATAGAGAGAAAATATCAATTAAATAAATATCAATATGTTTCACAAATAAAAAACAAGACTGACACATAAATAAATGTTCCTCTAATAGTATAAGATGAAAACAAATATTTAATAGCCCTAAGAAATGTGTAATGTTCGTTTGCACTGCATTGTGCTTGAGACGTCAGGCACTTGAGATCCCGCCCTTAGCCGAGAACGAGCTTAAATTAAAAGCTTTGACGCGAAACAAATGCGACTGCGCACTTTCTAGATAAATTTATTATTCTACAGACTTTCAAATGACGTGTTTCTAATAATAGAATAACTAAGAGAATAACATAATATTATAGGTATTTTGATTGAATATGTTTTTCACATTATTTACCTAAAAGACACGGAAACTCTTTCAGAATAAAGATTCGAGAGCTTTTTAGCGTGTACGCGATTGGTTTATAGGTCAAATAATCAACAGCCTTAGAATGTTCGGGTGTAACGTTTACAAAATAAAATATACAAACGTAGATATTATAAATCGTTATTATACCTATCAATTATTGAACATATTTTTAAGATAATAAAAACTTAACGACGATAATTATATCGATTCAATCGATCGAAAACTGGTTAAATTGAAACAGATAACAATTGAATCACTATTCTAAAAGTAGTAATAATGAACTATATAAAATAGAGTTCAAAAAGTTCGAAAAATAATTACGCCAATTATTCGTAAAGATTTTCGTAGATCGAAATCTCAATCCACACGCCCACCTGAATCTGCAATGCACACTTACTTGTTAGGCTGCGGCACTATGTTCTCATAATTGAACGACTGCAGCAGTTTGCCGACCGCCTCGTTGATCTCCAACTTGTCAGCTGGCTGCTCTTGTGCCCAACTCATCATCGCGACGCAACGTGGAGCGCGGGGACGCGTGCGGTCGACTCGCGCGCAATCACTATAAAGAGCCCCTTATGCTCCGTGGATACGTATAAAAGCTCGGATAGCTTGCGCGTGTTTACTGTATTGAATTGTTTTTGAGTTATGGCCATTGGAATTGTTTTGGTGTGGACGATATCATGTGATATATTATTATGTATGACATCTACAAATTGTGCGTGATAAGGAGGTTTAATTTATAATTTTATTGTGTAGTGTATTTTTTATATTTTTATAAATATTTTGTAAAGTTCAATAAGGTGAGCGTATATTTTTTACACATGACATTAGGTACTTTGTATATTTTAATCGTTAGTTAATTTATGTTTCCAAAATATTTTGTAGATAAACTCAAAGTTAATTTTGTGATTAGTCCATAAATGCACTAAATATAACGATGTCTAAAAATTAAACCACATTTTTAAAGCAGTCTCATATAGTAGATGGTAGAGATAAACATGTGGTTATTAATAGAATTTTCCAAGTTTTCCTGTAAGCTGCGCAGTGGGCGTTACTGGCCGGTGATTAGCACCGCCTCGCGTCGCTATTGGCGCGCTGGCCGCTCTGACGTCACAGCTTTGCGCGCACGCATCTCCATCACCTATAATGTGACACTGATTTCAACACATCCG
Source organism: Colias behrii (assembly GCA_029959065.1). Taxonomy (NCBI): domain Eukaryota; kingdom Metazoa; phylum Arthropoda; class Insecta; order Lepidoptera; family Pieridae; genus Colias; species Colias behrii. The sequence goes on along the minus strand of JARWMC010000011.1, from coordinate 5,248,039 downwards.
AAAACGTGAAACGAATTTGGAATATGTTCTTACATTGAGTTGAAGGATGAATTTAAGACGTAAGAGAGATATCAATTACGAGGTACGTACAAAAGGATTTATTGAAGGTTTGAATTTATAGGTAGGTATCTATAAGCCCTTTTATTTGTGACATATTATGTCATTTAACTCCATTAAACACGCATACTTACAAAGTGTTTCATTTACTTAGTGACAATTCTTCCCAATCTCAGGTGAGCTGATTATACTGTATTGAAGATGTAAATTATTGTAAACAGGAATAGGTAATCAAGCTGTACCTAGCTGTTCAAAGTACTAAGCTCTGATTTAGATACCTATGTTATGTATAGGTACTTTACACTAAGATCTCAAATATTCTTAACCTGGAAGGTAGTGTTCAAAATCTTAGTTTTAGATCTAGAGTACCTACCTAAGATTATAGATATTCAAGTTTCATAACATTATTTAGTTAAACTACTTATTACCTATCCCATAAACTCAATGTAAAAAATACCTACTTTCAAAAGCTTTCGATAGCAAACTCTAAGTATTTATTTACTTCGCAGTTAAAATCAAGCAAATAAAATCAAATTGTAGGTAAAATATTTTAACAATTCAGATAAATGTGCAGAACAAAAACAGGCATGTCGACTTCAATATAGAAATAATCAGTAGGTAGAGCAATATTTATATTAATCCAAAACGAAAGAAAAAGTGGAAAGTAGAGACATGAGAACTTTATTTATTTAATAAGCGCTGAATCAGTTTAAGTTAAATTTATGAAGAAATCCTAAACTAAGTTTTCATTAACAAAAAAAGAAAATCAATAAGCAGGAGTTACCTAGATAATAATAACAGCTATGCGCCTCAGTGCTCCCATCAATATACCATCATTGCTTTTCACTATTTATCACAGTACGTAAGTATACCTACCTACTTAAAAAAATTATAAGTTTACTAAGTTATTGGAGATGTTGATATCGACCTTATTATTTTAATATTAGAATACAATATACCTCTATAGAAGTGACAAGTTACTACAGTTTGTTAGTTTAATTATAACCCTACCTAGTACCTAGTAAACTAAAAAAATACATCCTATAATCTACTTGTGGATTTTCAATTTATGCCTATCATATTTTTTCATTTCTTTTCAAGTGCTTAACAAATAAAATCATCCAAGGCGGCTCTCTCACTTATTTCAACCTATCAGCGACTTTTATCCAACCATTGAACAGCATCTGGACTTTGACTGTTAATTACCTAAGTGAAAGTTTTGATTTTTGCCATTGAGCTATTATTACTACGTATAGAGGAGACACCACGAACAAAATCTGTGCTGCAAGCGCGGCGGCGCGGGGCGGCTTGTGAGTCATAGATTAAGCGATGTCATCGACTCACCGCTATAGAGGCGAAACTTTGTAAATATTTTGCTTATTACGTCTTATCAATTAAGAACAATCAATGTAACAAAAAAAATAATTGATCTAATAAATAAATTATTACTTATTAAACTTATCATTTAAAAACTTTTCAATTAAAACCAATCAATGTACCAAAAAAGAATTGATACATAGGTAATTTATTTTCATCTTTCATGATTTACCTTTTTTTCAAATAATATCTATCCACAGTACAATATTTTTTAAATGTGTAAAATTATTTTTTTCCACTAAAAAAATTAACGTCATCTAATATTACTATCTAAACATCTTTCATACCCAATGCCGTTTCTTAAATTTTTAGTCTATGACAAATGACGCAAAATGGCGCCCGCCAAAAATTTTGCTCGAACCAAGTTTTAACAATGATTATCTAATTAATTACCGATGAAAAGTTATTTCTTTGCATTTTGCCGCATTACTTGAATTATAAGTGCAATATCGCAACACACTCGATATTTGATGAGTTTCTTGGTTTTTTGCTTTAAAACAAACAAGGCATGAACGCGACCATCGCACTAAAGCGACTGAGTGCAGTTAAGCCATATGGCTTATATTGAGCGGAACATATGTGATGTAGGCGGTGTCGTCTCCATACGTATATCTCAATGATTTTTGCAAATTTATTTTTTTTACCTATCACTTGCTCGGGCTGTTTTAATGAAAAGAAAATCACCTTTGCCCATGTGCCTTTCCAGCCTTAGATTCCAGTCGATAAACTTTTTTGCGCCAATTTGAATTAACAACCCTTCAACCGTTATAATATATTTAATATTTATGACTGATTAATAAAAAACTTTTTATCCAAGTATAGGTATAAGTTCGAAGTTTATAGGTAATTTTTGAAATCGGTCCGATAGGTTATGAGTTAATTCATTATCTACAAATCAACGAAATCCAAATCTTTCTTTTATAGGTATATCTAGTACTAGCTGCTCCGCGCGGTTTCACCCCCGTGGCTCCACCCCTGTTGGTCGTAGCGTGATGATATATAGCCTATAACGTTCCTCGATAAATGGGCTATCTAACACCGAAAGAATTTTTCAAATCGGACCAGTAGTTCCCGAGATTAGCGCGTTCAAACAAACAAACAAACTCTTCAGCTTTATAATATTAGTATAGATTAGAGATAGGCAAGTACCTATGTAGAAAATAATACTTAAATGTTTTCAAAAGTCCAGCTATATACTTCGATATTTTTTTCCAAAACTTAGAAAAAAAAACTTTAACTTCATCCGTAAAAACCCCTCAACGCGGCCATCACTTTGCTGTCGTCTTAAAATTTTTTGCTAAGACGGTGTTTCTTGTGCCGAGGAAAGAGATAGAAATAACTAGGAGCTAGATCTAACAAACAGGGTGGGTGTTCAAGCATTTGGAATGCCGATTTTTGAATGGCAGCCATTGCAACTGACGCTTTGTGATCTGGTGCGTGGTCTTGGTGAAACAACATTCAAGCCCGCAGTTTGCCATGTCTCTTTTCCTTACTAACCTACCGCAATCTTTTAATATGGTCTGTGTAGTAAGAGCCCAACATAGTGGCTACCTTCTTAAAATATTCCACCAAAATTACCTATTCCTTCAGCGTCCCAAAAAACTGCCGCTTTAATCTATCCCACTAATTTTCACTTTGAATTTCTTCATCGTCACTTTGGAAGCTCGCATCCAGGCCATTGATTGTTTCTTGGTTTCAGCATAAACATGGTGAACCCGGGTAACGTCCATGGTCACAAATCGTGCCAAAAAATTATCCTGATCTCATTAAAAATTTAGAAATTCACCCTCTAAATGTCGTATTGTTGTTTCTTCTTTTTGTCGGCAAAAATTCTGGCACGCACGGTTCACATTCAAATTAATGTAAATACTTGGAAACGTGGCCTATTGATATGATTTTTTTGTGATAACTTAGTGAGTACATGAGCAAGCAAAAAATAGTTATTTTATATTTTTATGTACACAGGAAATACCCAATTATCATTACTTTTGGATCAACCTAGTACATAGCACTTCACATAAGCACTGGTAAATATTGTACCTTCATAAAGGTGATTGGTAAATGGTATTGCACATACAGTACATCGAAATACGTTAAGTATTCATTTTCCGAACATTGTTTGTTTAGTGTACACTCACAAATTAGCTGCTTTTTATTAAAACTTCCATTTGCTCAATAATTAGAATGCTCTAATTTTGTGCCCAATACACGCTAGAAACTGCTAATTGAGTTGTCAAGGATGTGAGTACCGCACCAATAGGCATGACGACAGTATCCATAAATGATCGTATTAGTGTTTTTAAGGGAAAATGTACAATAAATAAATTAAATATAGTGACTTAGAAATCTTAAAACCATTAAGATTAATGAGATTATCAATAAAATAAAACATTGAAATTCTGCAGTTGGCCATTTTGACTAAAACACGCGTGACGTCACGCTTAAGTAAACAACTCACGTCAGGTGTTTTGTTGTTATGAATATGTTGAGAATACGCATTTTTATTTATTTTCTATTGTTTCACGTATGCTTTATCGACTCAGAACAGAAATATAACTGCGAATTCACGAATAGGGTAAACTTGCCTAATTCGTACCACTTATGGAGAACCTCAAAAATTTTGGAAATGAACAATGATACACAGTTATTTATATTAAGTAATAATAATTTCACTAATGTTCTATTAGTATTTCAACAAAAAATAACATAAATCTTATAAACTTCTGAGAAATAAACAATTTTCAAAAACTTAAAAAAAGTACGATTTAAGACCATTCATCTTAAATCGTACTAGTATATTCTTAAATCGTACTTTGAGATCCTATCATTGGATTACAGTCTTAAAAATCAGAATCTTAATAATCTTCTCCTATTTTTCTTAATCTTAATGTACCTAGATTAATTCTTATTAATACAGCGGATGGTCTTTGCCAAATCCTGAGAGTCGTCGCAGTAATAACATTTTGTTTTATTAGTTATTCCTGCACATAGCTCATGTACCCATACTTCACAATTACTGCATTTAATCATGTTTTCTTTTACGTCTTCTTGACATATTTTGCAATACCAACAGTCATTTTCATCTTGTTCTTGTTTATTTTTCTTGTTTCCTTTTTGAGGTGTTTTCGTTCGTTCGTACCGGTACGTTTTAAGAAGTTGCTGCGAGTACGAAATAGGCACAAGTATCAAATGAATTTCAAATTTGCCGCAAAAAAAACTGTCAACGAACAAGCCGGCTTTACTATGTGAAATATATTCACAAATATACGCATAAATATATAATAAACAGTTAAACAACTTATGAAAGGTATACTTGGAAGACAGTTCTTGTGAAGTATGCGAAAAAATTACTCAAAAAGTAAGAAAAAACTTACCTGTTCAATATTTTAGTCGGGAGCAACGTAACAGGTGTTTATTTGTCACATGGCATAATGGCCGACTATTATTGACATTTTATGCCACCAGAGGCACTGGTAACTATTACCCAAGCCGAGATATAGACGAGGTACGATTTAGGCGCAGGTACGAATTAACCAAGTTTACCCTACATGGTTCGGGGTTCTCCGCGCCAACTTTATACAATCATTTCTTATTATTTTCTCGCTTGAAATAATTACTAACACATTTTTGAGCATTATTTTTATGTGGATTCACACTGCAATACTGTACACCACTTATAAACTTTGAAATTCGTTTCTATAACACATATTAAATAAATATTTTTTTTAATTTTCTTCGCAATGCGTACAAATAATTACGTGTTTACTAAAGAGTGACGTCACGCCTACGCCATGACACCTACGAGCTGTTTTGGCACAGTTAATAAATATTTTTTGAAGAATGGCTTTTATCTTCGTTAAATTTAAGTATATTACCGAAATATAGGGTTTTTCTTGTATAGTAAACGTATACACACATTATGGAAGAGGATTTCAAAATCTTTCGTCATGCCTATTGTGTTTGCAACATATCAATATCTCAAACTAACATCGGTAATTAAAATATTAATTTTGAATTTAAACATAATAAACCTAAAACTTACTACTAAAATTATTAGACGCTCTATTTTGTAAGAACTTACGGATGTAACTCAAACTTAAACATTTATTTATTCAACTAGACTTCGTTGAGAAGCGCTTTTGAATCGTCAAAATACAGAAAAATGATAATTTACCACCTATAATAATGTACTTATAGTACCTACCTACTTTGTAATGCTTTGCAGTGTTACTTAAAGCTTATGAACCAAATAGGTAGATACATATTATATCTAGATATTACCTATAACCTTAGATCATTAAGTAATGGATGGAGCACGCTGGCAAATGTTCTAACTAAACTTTCTGCCGATTTTGGTGCGGGGAGGGTAACTCACACTTTGAAACACAATCACACATTCACAAAAATAATTTGTGTCTTTACAAACTCAAACTATTACAAAATTGACACACTAGCATGTTTTTGCACACATACATCGATCACACAGAAAAATCTGTACATATACGTAATAATACAATCGCTCTAAAGGGATGTAACCATATCGATATTACAAAAATAATAATTTTGTTGAAATTAGAAATAACATTAATATTATATTCATAAAAAATACTACACAGGTCATTTGTAACGTTTTCATCATTATTATATGAATACGAAAAAACAATAAAAAGCCATTTTATTTGTATTTGAATAATATGTATTTATTCAACACATCACATATTATATTCAATAAAATAAATATCGGTACAGAAATTTTTATTGAAATAAAAACTTCTTTAGCGGCGTTGGGTATAAAATCTTAAACTCGCCTCAGGTGACCTGATCGAAAAAGCGTAAGACGGATGGATATCAAACATGCTCTACGTTAATAATCAAGTTTTCACTTCTGCCGGCACTCCCGGAGTGCAACCTGTCTTTTTTTTATTTCTGTACCGAGGTGTCGCTACAGATATAATAAAAATTGTAATTCGATTTTCAATTTCATTTTTCCGTACCATTAAAATGTTCTGCCAGTTAAAAGTAACCGAGCGTTAAATTTTAATAAATATATACAAGACTTACAAAATAAACATTATACTCCTTTTTATGCAGTTGTGTAAAATTGTAATATAATAAAGATTAATTCTCATCTCATTTCAAATTATACTTAGAAAAAATAAAATATAGTCTCGTGGGGAGTGCGGTTTAATATCGCGTTCTAAATTCAACTTTATCGCTTAGTACATAAAGATTAAATTTGTATTTCTTTTCAAGATAGTCTCGCTAAATTTGTATTTCTTTAAAATATAGTCTCGTGGGGAATGCGGTTCAATATCGCGTTTTAAATTCAACTTTATCTCTTAGTCCATAAAGATTAAATTTGTATATTTTCTTTCCATGATAGTCTCGTGAGGCCGCATCAATGATCGAGTAAACACATGACTCGATTATTTGTCTTGATCATATCGCTAAACGATACATCGACGATTATTAGAAATTGCATTTAAATTGATATTTACGTAAAAAAAATAAAAAAATACTTACAAATGAAAGGTTATTCCATCTTTTTTAATATTTGATGTGTTTGACTTGTTTCTGCAAGACTTGACAGCACAAAACGGCATTTTTAGCCTTAGATCATTAAGTAATGGATGGAGTACGCTGGCAAATGTTCTAACTAAACTTTCTGCTGATTTTGGTGCGGGGAGGGTAACTCACACTATTGAAATACAATCACACATTCACAAAAATAATTTGTGTCACGAAAGTCGTAAAAATTTACGACCTTTTAAGCGACGAGTTTTTAAATTCAACTCTATCTCTAAGTTCATAAAGATTAAATTTGTATTTCATTCCAAGTTGTCTCGTGGGGAGTGTGGTTCAATATCGCGTTCTAAATTCAACTTTATAACTTAGATTATAAAGATTAAATTTGTATTTCTTTAAAAGATAGTCTCGTAAGGAATGCGGTTCATTATCGCGTTTTAAATTCAACTTTATCTCTTAGTCAATAAAGATTAAATTTGTATATTTTCTTTCCATGATAGTCTCGTGGGGCCGCATCAATGATCGAGTAAACATGACTCGATTATTTGTCTTGATCATATCGCTAAACGATACATCGACGATTATTAGAAATTGCATTTAATTAGAAATGTACGTTAAAAAAATAAAAAAATATACACAAATGAAAGGTTATTCCATCTTTTTTAATATTCGACATGTTTGAATTGCTTCTGCAAGTCTTGACAGTGCAAAACGGCATTTTTAGCGGAGCACTCGCAGACGTCCTTTCGATGTTTTACGAATACGCAGAGTGTTTGTAATCGATTACGCAAGTAGTTTTTATGAAAGCATAAGATTTTTCGATTCGAATAATCTTATACCTCGGCAAAAGGGGAAACGCCTGCGAGTGTTATCCATTACTTAATGATCTAAGTTTTTAGCGGAGCACTCGCAGACGTCCTTTCGATGTTTTACGAATACGCAGAGTGTTTGTAATCGATTACGCAAGTAGTTTTTATGAAAGCATAAGATTTTTCGATTCGAATAATCTTATACCTCGGCAAAAGGGGAAGCGTCTGTGAGTGTTATCCATTACTTAATGATCTAAGCCTATAACCACAGACTAATAATAATATACTACGTATACAACTATAACACAAGCTATCAAATGTACGTATGTACATACGATTGAACATAGAAATCGATTGAACGACGAATTATGTAATAAGCTTTATAGGAAAGAAATACATTTGGTAATAAGGAGAGTTATAAGTTAGTAGGCATTCCTACTTATGATTGGTCAACTTTAAATTATGCGTACCTACTGGCTACTTAAACGATGATTATTTTTTTGGAAAATATTCAAATTGAATTAAAAAAAATCATAGTTACCATAAATATACTAAGTACTTACTAGCGAACTAGCCGTTGGAAGCAAGGACGTTAAATATTTTTTACTGCTAAAATAAGATCTATTACTGGTAAGGGTTGCTTTTTCAATATAAGCTAAAGCTAACCAAAAGCGGTCCAGACTAGAGGTAACTCAACGGTAAATGTTCCTCGTTTAATCTTTTGACAATTATAGAAATCGTTGATGTTTTTAGAAATGCACCATCTCAAATATCGGTAAAAATATTTAAATTTTAGACTTATTAGCCAAACCCTCAAGCATGTAAGCAATAACGCGACATCACGATTGAAACTGCATAAATCTGTATTATTCAGCAATGTATGAAAATTGAAAACTATAACTAACGGTCCAGCCCCCCTAGACAAGTGGCTTTCTATTAGCGTAAAGTTCAATAGAATAGATTATGAATGTATGAGATTGACGTTTGATTACGACGACGACGACGATTGATTACGTCAATCTCATACATTCATAATCTATTCTATTGAACTTTACGCTAATAGAAAGCCACTTGTCTAGGGGGGCAGGTGTTTACAATTTTACTTTTTTATATGTATACTTACGTAAACTATGATTTAGTTTCGTTTTGTATATTATGTACCATAAATTAGGGAGAGTATTATGAATATAATATGTATCAAGACATATTTTACAAGCCCGTTTTTTTTAATCCCTTATTTTTTTGGCTATGGTCACCTCATTTAAAAAGAGACAAGTTGGGGACGGGAACGCTCTCACTCAGACCGGTTTTTGCGCCCATAGATCACATTATAGTTAATTAGTTAGTATTATAAGGTCTTTGGTAGGATCTTTAAATAAATTTAATTATTTATAACAGACTTTTTTTTTCAGTATGTTTAAAAATTATAGTTCTAATGAGTCTACGAACGCTGCTAAAGTGTTGACGTAAACGTTGATATTGTGTCAATTTGACACTTGTCATACGTCATTACTCATTACAGGTTATTCGCTTAATCGCCTTGGGACGCTATTTGCGTGTTGTTTATTTCCAATATTCGTTAAAATATGACTTTAGCAGTTAGCTGTGATATCGAAACTTTAAAGTCTAGAAATTAATAGTAAATTATAACCTACATCACAATAATTAGACATTTGAATAGCAAAATCAATCAATTAAAATGAAAATCGCCGTGGAAGGTTGTGCTCATGGAGAGCTAGATAAAATATACGAATGTATTGAAACTTTACAAGAACGAGAAGGTATTAAAATAGACTTTTTGATCTGCTGCGGGGATTTTCAAGCGGTTCGTAATAATGGAGACTTACGGGCCATGGCTGTACCTGAGAAGTACCAAAATATCTGCACATTTCATAAGCAAGTTATTCAAATTTATAACTAATCCTAGTCTATTTCTACAAAGGAATCATTTCTTTTTAATGCAATTTATAATCATCAATTTCAGATATTATAGTGGAGAAAATGTTGCACCTATACTTACAATTTTTATTGGAGGAAATCATGAAGCATCAAATTATTTACAAGAGCTGCCATTTGGAGGTTGGGTAGCACCAAACATTTATTATTTAGGAAGAGCTGGTGTCATTCAATTTGGAAATTTAAGGCTTGGTGGTATGTATTTATATAATTGATAAATAAAATATGTAAGATTTTATTAAATTGTTCCCTGCTTGCTTTTGCAAGTAATGAAGTAGGCTAGTCAATATGTTTTTTTAGCTAAATACGACGACGAGCTAAAATATGACGATAAAAATCACATATTCTGGATCAGTTTTGCTTAGATACTACTAAATTATAACTTTTCTATATCTTCATTGCAGGTATGTCAGGAATTTTTAAAGGGCGTGATTATTTACAAGGCCTATGGGAAAGTCCACCATACACCACAAGCTCATTGCGTTCCGTATACCACATAAGAGCGTTAGATGTGTTTAGACTTAGTCAATTGAAAGAGAAGATTCATGTTATGCTCTCACATGACTGGCCAAGAGGCATCACTGATTATGGAGATAAGAACTTTTTGTTAAAGAGAAAACCATTTTTCAGGTAAGTTGTTAAAGCAATGAGATGTCAGAGATGATAAATTGTAGTTATAAAAGGAAGTTGTAAACCAGACTGTTTTATTAGTGTGATTAGTAAATTCATTTTGATATTGTAGCTAAAATATGTTAATTATTTCTATGTATTCAAGCAGTAGTTGAATGTTGAATAAGTTTAAAAAGAATATTATACTTATAAAAGGTTATTTTTCAGAGAAGACATTGAATCAAATCAGCTGGGAAGTCCACCCGCAGAAAAACTCTTGCACACATTGAAACCCGACTACTGGTTTGCTGCACATTTGCATTGTCAGTTTGCAGCATTAGTTAAGCATGAAAATGGTACTGAAACTAAATTCCTTGCTCTCGATAAATGTCTACCAAAGAGAAGACATTTACAAATATTGGATCTACCCTCGGAATTTGATGGAGACAAACATTTGAAGTATGATGCAGAATGGCTGGCTGTTTTGAAGAACACAAATCATCTTTTGTCCGTTAAAAATATAGATTGTCATTTACCTGGTCCGGGCGGCAATGAAAGGTAAGCTATAAATTTAATTTAGAGTATACATTATTATAAATAAATAATGAAAAAATTTCTTTTATGGGCAGATGCATTCCATATTCATTCATCATATTAAAAAAGCAAATATATTGTTATTTTCAGATACGATTTTACACCAAACCAGGAAGAAAAAGATCTTATTGTACAATTAATGGGAAATTTAATGATAAGTCATGAGACATTTGTACAAACCGCACCAGTTTACAAACCTAACATGCCGAGAGTTCCGCCTAACGAAGCAATAATGAATCCACAAACTATCACTTTGTGTGAAAAACTTGGCATTGATGATCCCCTGCAAGTAGTTTTAGCTAGATCTGGCAGAAGTATGAAACAACCTTTGATTATTCCGATACCAGACAGTATAGTGCCAAGCACACCTATAAAGTGTTCCAGATTATCTCTCCCTGCTCCAGTCACACCAAGTGAAAATGAAGATCTGTCAGAAACAGTGTCAGCTTTTTCGCAAAGTAACAGCTTTCTGTCTGAAAGTGGTAACGCTACAACTGACTGTGAAACACCCCCAAAATCAATGAAAAAAGTATTCAAAAGACGAAATTTAGCTATGTACACACCAGAAGAAGAAAACGGTAGCAATTCCTCTGGCTCTATGATGGATTCAGACAGTCCACGGTCCAGTAAGCTTGCGTGTAAAAGTGACCAATTATAGTATCTTCAATTGTAAGTAAAATGAATACTAAGTAGCATCATTTAGATGTCACTATGATAATGAATGGGAAAATAGTAAAATTGGGTTCTATTTCATAATTTAATTGTATTATGAGTTATTAGGCACAATTGTTTGCGCTTTGCAACATTTATTGTCTTTTGACAAGATAATAAAAATAATAGAATAGCATAAATAATTTTAATGAAATCTAAGTAAAAACTAAACTTTGTTCTATCTTCTTCACTTCCTTATTTTAATAAAATACTCAATAAGTTATAAACTATTTTTAATTGAAAAGCAATAATTTTAGTAGTCCCAATTTAATATTTGATTAGAATAAAATGTGAATGAAATGAATTTTTATCTAGATATGATGTCAGTAAAATTTTTATAATATTAATTATATAAATATCCAGTAAGTTCTAGAATTATTCTTTCTATTTTCTTCTATTTTATTTTTCCTCATTTTAATAAATTACCCTATAAGTTTTAAGTTAATTAATGTATTGCTTAATAGAAAAGGAACATCACTATAACAGTCCCTATTTTATTACATCAGTCAGAATCGACATTCGAAATCGAAAATCGAAAATTTAACAATAATTCCAAAAGTTTTCAAACTTCGGTCAAGTGAATGGTTCATTGGGACGACAATAAATCTCATTTTGCAACCTTGTCCGCAGTCCGGAACATTGTTAAAATTGCAATTAAATTATTTTTTGCTGTATGGTCGTGAAAAAAATTCCAAAAGTTCTGCAAACTTGGGAAAGTTTTCGATATAATATTTCATATCACGTATTAAATTTGCAACCAATCTAAGTGTACGGAACATTATTAAAATTGCAATTAAATTATTTATATTTTTGGCAATAAATAGTGCAATTTTATAAAAATGTTTTATTTCATGATTTTCATCTCTTTTTCCCTTAATAATTATTTCCCATATTTATATTATTTTGCTATTAGAAAGCAACATGTCTACAGACTAAAAAGTAGTCTTTTCTTCCTCTGTCAACCTAGGAAAATCTGGGCCAAGCTGCATCCCATAACATAACTAATCTCAAATCTTAATACTATTATAAAGGCGAAAGTTTGTAAGTATGAATGTATGGATGTATGGATGTATGGATGTTTGTTACTCTTTCACGTAAAAACTACTGAACCGATTACAATGAAATTTAGCACACATACTACGGGTAACTTGGATTAACACATAGGATAGGTTTTATCCCGGAAATCCCACGGGAACGGGAACTATGCGGGTTTTCCTTTGAAAACGCGGGCGAAGCCGCGGGCGGAAATCTAGTCTTAATCTTAATACTATTATAAAGGCGAAAGTTTGTAAGTATGGATGTATGGATGTTTGTTACTCTTTCACGTAAAAACTACTGAACCGATTACAATGAAATTTAGCACACATATAGAGGGTAACTTGGATTAACACATAGGATAGGTTTTATCCCGGAAATCCCACGGGAACGGGAACTATGCGGGTTTTCCTTTGAAAACGCGGGCGAAGCCGCGGGCGGAAATCTAGTTTAATATAATGCTTGAAAAATCACATGGGTCACAAACATAATTTATTATTTATTTATCAAATTATTCATCACAATGGGTCAGCAAATGTTGTTTTAATTGGGGCATATTTTTTGGTTCAAAATCACATTGGTTGCATTTTAGTGGTGTGGACATAAACTTTTTGTGTACTTCTGGTGATATTTTGTCTATGCATCCATCCTCTTTTAACTTCTTGAATACATCTGGAAAAATATGTATGTTAATATATGTATTTTTTTTTAACATTGCAACTATAACTGGACTAGTAGTAGTTATGTAATATGTATTTGTGATATTTGTATTAATACTTTCCTAGAAGCTGACAATACCAAGGTGCATTCAGAAATGCATTGTTTATAGCATCTATTTACATACTAAACAAACGCTGCATACTATATTACTCCTCTGTAATTTGCTGTTTTGGAAAGGTAACAGGAAAGCTTTAGGGAACTACAACATTAAACAACTACAAATTCTATTTAAAATCAATAAAACAAAAGATATTGTACCTTTGTATGGTAAAAAGAATTTGGTAGTGAAACTGTTCCAATGAATTTTAGTTTTCAGACATGGTGAAATCATATCTTTGCTAATAATATGCATATGTAATCTTTGCATACTGGGCACTGCATGAAAACCACTATAAAGCATCAAGTCACTATGTTCTGTTTGGATTTCTTCAAATATCTTGCCAAATTCTTCTAATAGATCTACATGGTCCTTATTAAGTTTATAAATACTGCTAATTTCATCGCGAGGGAGAACGAGATAATGTACTTTTGCTTTTGGATACTTATCTTTTATAACAACAACTTGCTTGGTTTCCTTATAAATACTCTTAGGATCTTCCATGGATTCCAGTAATCCCAAGGACCAATGTTTCTTTGGTTTTTCTGTTGCAGTTTCTTTTCCATTTCTTACACCCTTCTTGCTCATTTTTAATAAATTGGAAATTGAATATCTTAAAACATTAATTATTTTTTATTAACTGGAAGTACAGGTTTGATTTAGGTACTTTTTAAAATACTCTAAGTACAGAAGTTGTAAAATTTACATAGGTATATTCTGTTTATATTAATATCTAGTACTAATAAAAATATATTATTTATTTTAATCAATACTAATGTGTTTCATAGATTTGAAGCAATAATTTAACTTTTAAGTTTTAACCACTATTTGTTTTCAGTTTAAATATCACACTTGACAGTTGACAGTTGACGGCTGTTGAGCTGTATCCTGTTGTCAATTATTTAAATTTTCTTGTGTTTCGTTCGTGAATGTATACTTTACACTTGAAAAAAAAAGTGTTGTGGTAAATCCTAAGGGTAAATCGCATGTCTAAAAGGATTTATTTGAACACCAAATAGTTTTAAACCGAATCTATTACACTTTTTGGTTTGCAGGATTTGATAAGGATATAAAAACTTACAAAAAGGATACCTTACCTAAGTACTTACTCGGGGCGAGCCTTAGAGCAATGCTCACCAATGCAAACTTAGCACCCCATCAATGGAATTTTTGGTCGAAAATGACCTTGATCGATAGGTCTCCGTTAGGTCCTTTAAGGTCCCACAATTTTTTCGTAAGGTTCCCTTTAGTTTTTTTTAAATAATTTTTTAAATTTTGGGTATAAAAAAATACACTTTAGCACCTCATCCATAGCAAAATTGGCAAATTTTATCAAAATCGTATTCTTTACCGTTAGGTCCATCATTGAATTTGTTAAATTATTTATTTTATTAAAATTATAAAATAATTAAAACCTGCGCATATCGATAATCGTCGATGTATCGTTTAGCGATATGATCAAGACAAATAATCGAGTCACGTTTACTCGATCATTGATGTGGCCTCACGAGACTATCATGGAAAGAAAATATACTCAAATTTAATCTTTATGAACTAAGCGATAAAGTTAAATTTAGAACGCGATATTGAACCGCACTCCCCACGAGACTATCTCGGAAAGAAATACAAATTTAATCTTTATGAACTTAGTGATAGAGTTGAATTTAAAAACTCGTCGCTTAAAAGGTCGTAAATTTTTACGACTTTCTTAGTGACGGACTAGTGACTACTTCTAGCTATCGTTGTTGATAAAAAAATATTTTTATAAGTATAATTTGAAATGAGATGAGAAATAATCTTTATTATATTAAAATTTTACACAACTGCATAAAAAGGAGTATAATGTTTATTTTGTAAGTAACTATATATTTATTAAAATTTTCGCTCGGTTACTTTTAACTCCGACTCGCATTTAGCCGTTTTTTTGTAATGTTAATCTTGTAACCTTTCTATTATGTAATTTGTTTATATGTATGTATTAATATTGCGTATGTTTCAGATTATATATTTATGTCATTTCGTTCAGACTGTCATAAATGGTCATAAACTTTTAGTACAACTTTTGATAATGTTCTTAGAGACATATTTATTTTATTGAAATGTGCTGTGATGAATGAATACATATTCAAATACAAATAAAATGGCTTTTTATTGTTTTTCGTATGCATATAATAATGATGAACACGTTACAAATGACCTGTGTAGTTGTTTTTATGAATAGTGTGAGTTATCCTCCCCGCACCAAAATCGGCAGAAAGTTTAGTTAGAACATATGCCAGCGTACTCCATCCATTCTAAGGTTGAAAAGTAGGTTTTTAATAAATAAGCACTCTCAGAAATTTAAATTTCACGCTGTTTATGTATGATGTGCGCATGCCTTAATGCTCTAAGGCGCATGCGCAGGTTTTAATTATTTTATAAATTTAATAAAATAATTAATAATTTAATTTAATTTAAATTTCAATGATGGACCTATACGGACCTAACGGTAAAGAATACGATTTTGATAAAATTCGCCAATTTTGCTATGGATGAGGTGCTAAAGTGTAATTTTTTATACCCAAAATTAAAAAAAAAATTATTTATAAAAAAAACTAAAGGGGACCTAACGAAAAAATTGTGGGACCTTAAAGGACCTAACGGAGACCTATCGATTAAGGTCATTTTTGACCCAAAATTCTATGGATGGGGTGCTAAAGTGTATTTTTTTTATACCCAAAATTTAAAAAATTATTAAAAAAAAAACTAAAGGGGACCTAACGAAAAAATTGTGGGACCTTAAAGGACCTAATGGAGACCTATCGATCAAGGTCATTTTCGACCCAAAATTCCATTGATGGGGTGCTAAGTTTGCATTGGTGCAATGCTCTAAGGGGCGACCAGTTAGTTAATACTTAATAATGAAAATATGAACTTTTTAAGTAAGTAGTTAGGTAATTTCTTCAAAAAATTTAAATTGAGATTCAAGATTTATTTACAAGGTATATAAAATAATAAATAAAACCAACGCATGTACATAATATCGATCTTATTAACTTACTATATTTTTATAAAACTATTCTACATACAAAGAGCTTATTTCTATAAAATCACATAAACAAATATTTTATGTGCTAAAAAATCTAAATGCTTAATGATTGTCATGACTGAAAAAGCTTATGTTCATAATGTAACTTTATTTTTTCAGTCATAAGAATATCCTTTAAACTTATAAATTGTAGAATTACATATTGTATCAACGTAATATAAATATCTAGTAGGTATATAAATTAAATTCTGTTTTAAACTTAGGCGTTTTTAAAGGGTAACCTATATAAAATTTGGATTTTTTACAAACAAATACTTAACTATGATAAGATAAAAAGTCAAATAAAATTACATAATATTGTCTTTTAAAATAACAATACTGTTACCAGTTAAAATATTAAAATGTACTTGACATCTTTAGATAATATTTTTAAAATTTTATGGGATTTCAGTTTATAGTCTAAGATCCGGGATTAGAAAAATATACCCTCATCTGTTATTAAGGTGAAACAATTTTTTATAAGCTGATTTCAATATCATGAACTTATAAAAACCACCTCTGCTATCATAAGCCTGCTGCAATTAATAGTAATTGATTAATTAAAATCTAATTTATTTTTAATTTTTACTTTTTCATGTTAGTTACTTATGTAGTAAGTTAAAACCGTAAATATTTTTACTACCGTTATTCAGGCTTATGGTGGCAGAGATTGTTTTGATATTGAAATCAGCTTATAAAAAATTATTTGATCTAAATAACAGATGAGGGTATATTTTTCTAATCCCGGATCTTAGACCATTAGAACAAGCCGAAGGTTAATGTAAAGATGGAAAATTTGAGTGTAAAATTTTTTATAACAGAATATACGTAGGTAGTTTCTTATGCATTTTTTTTAGATAGAAACTGTTTTTTTATTGCACGGTGGGTCGTCCTGTGTAGCCGGTGTCGGGGATGGAGTGATGGGCGAGTTCCCTCAAGATTTGTTCAAACCCTTTCCCAGGCGGTGTTTGAAGACTGCTGTTTTTCATTATCGTAGAATTTAATTTGGTTGCGAGATAACACATCTGAAAAAATAACATAATATTGTATTAGTAAAATAAATAAACATTTCTTGTACAAATAAAATGCATATGTATCTAGTTAGTTTTTTACTGTACCTAAGACCAAATCTAATCATCTATTATTCAAATAGCACAAATAACTTTTGAAGTAAAACTTCTTTAGGCGCGTTAAGAGTAAAATTTCAAGGTTGCGTCATGGCAATACCGTCACGTCATGTAGTAAGGCGACGATTTTGATGTCTATGAATCTTGCCAAAGAAGTTTCACTTCTGACACGTGTGCTCAGCACGCACGCTCTTTTGTTCTCAAGAACATAATATTTCCATCAAAATCTTACCAATAGGGCGGACATAAACAACAGAGTTCCCAAAGCCACAGCAACCATCATAGACGTAGCGCACGTGACCTCTATGGGTGTTCTATGGAAGAGCTCTCCAGGCATCACGACCGTGTACTCTAGGTTCTCTTTGAAACGGGTGAACGGTGTACTGCTGTTGTCAGCGATTAGGGACGAGCTGGTTATGTTGTGGGAGTCGATCTGTGGCAACGATCTCTTTCGACGCCCGTGGCCTGGAGATTTAGAAAATAAAACATATTAGCATGTATGTTTGCCTTTCTAAATAAATTTATTGAATTCAAAATAAAGGTATAGGTTGTATACGTAGTATATTATTATTAGTCTGTGGTATAGGTATTATAAGGTAGTTAGGTAGGGGTCGGTAAGTACTTATTAACACTAATCTCATTAGTTTATCATTTTTGATGCATATTCGATTGCTTTACTAAGTTTTAAGTGTATCCGATCGCTATTCTGACAGATGAAGAAACAATTTTCACGTAGGTATAGTGGTGATGTGGTACCTGAGGGTTCGTATAAATCAAGACAATAATCCGGTTGGCAATCAGCAGCTTCCATGCAGGCTTTTATTTGCGAGTGTATCCATAGAGTAGAGCGTTCCTTCATAGATGCTAGAAGGAAGGCTTCGAAGTCCAGAAATACTTCATTGTGCCGCTCCCGGTAGCGGGCTGGCTGGTGTGGTATGATTGAAGCAAAGTCACGATTTCGGCACCTTAGATGGAAAAATAAGTAAAGCTCATTCTTATTTTGCAATGAGAGTTACGCGTAGTTGTATCTACCCTACTACCTCTTTAATGGAAAGATAGATACTAAAATTAAAATATTATTAATATTGAGAGTATCGCAGACCCATATGTTTATTTTTGTCGTTGATATAACATTCTAAGGAAGAAAAAACTAAATTTAAAGCATGTAGAGTTATTAGGCAGAATTATTTTTCCGTGATGATTTTCATTGTTTGTGCACATTATTAGCGTTGTGTAATGAAACTTAATCATTAATGGACTTATGACTAGACATAATAATGTAGTGAGAAACTTACCCGTCTTTAACTAAAAGCACAGCGCCCGAGGCGTGTGGTCGGTCGGGGTCCGGTGACACAGCGACTTCTAACAATTTGATGTGACGCCATGCTGAATCTGGATTAATTCGTGCTCGTAATTGAAGTTTCGTACCAATTGGCACTGCCTAAAATAGATTTCAATCAATTTATCTTATCGTTTTAAAAGAGCACAATTTTTGCTACAATAGTCTCTATTTTTATTTCAAACTAGCGGTCCGCCCCGGCTTCGCCCGTGGTACATATTTACGTTTTCTCTACATAAAAACCATCCTCGTACTTCAAGGAATATAATAAAAAAAGAATTATCGAAATCGGTTCAGCCGTTCTCGAGTTATGCGCTTACCAACACATTTTGCGATTCATTTTTATATATAAGAAGATTAATGTGATAGGTATATTTTTTTTGTAAAAAGGAGGAATACGAAACGCGTGCCGTACTAGCGAAAGCTCCGCTTTCACTATACGTGCGCGTAAAAATTGATTAACACTTGGACAAATGCACGTACAGTATTTACCTGATCGACAGGCATGTCCACCGAGTGGTTGGAGTGCCTGGAGACAGGCGGGGCCTCTTTGTAGAGGGCTACTTCATACTCCAGACGGCCTGGCGTTTCTTCTACTACGCCTGAGACGCGGGCGCCGTGTGGACTGAAAGAATATTGATAAGTTTTGAAAGCTCAGGGGTTTTTTTATGATTATATGTAGATAATTAAAGAGGTCTTCGTATTTTACAAATCTGATCAAACTATATTACTAAAATAAATTTAACATTATAACTATTTTTATTAATCCAATTTACAGACAGTATGCATGAAATATTGCTTTAAATATATTTATTTTAAATTTTATCAGTTAATTATAGCTATAATTATTGAAATGAGGTACCAAACAACAAGCTTCTCGGTAGAAGGTATAATTCTACATAATTGAACACGTTTTACTTACAAGCTACCGGCAAATCCCGCAGCCTTATTCTCAATGATGGTGGGTTCTGGCGGCTTGCACATTATAATTAATTCTTGGTCTGACTGCATCACAACCCCTGGGAATTGAGGGAACCACACTCGGACGTGCACGAAACCCTAAAGCAAGAAAACATAAACAATTAGTAATTTTAAAATTAGGTTGATTGAAACGGGGGCAATACGTTTATCTGTGTTTAATGTGAATCAAAATGTTCATGATCTTAATCGCGTCTTTATCTTCAAAATGATCATTGATCAATATCACACGCGTGAGTCATTTAGACTTTTTTCTATAATGTCCTTTTTTGATTTTCTTCCCCACTAACCCACATATCTGGCATTAAACGGTGAAAGTCACCGATCGTAACATTTATGTCAGCAAAACTGAAGTAAAGTGAGCTAAGTGATTATGTGATATTACAGTCTTTAGCGCGGGACACGTGTTTTCACCTCGATTCAGGTACCGGTCCACATCGACTTAATAATACACCATCTACTACCACGTTCTGTAGGACACTCTGCAATTCATACTGTTATTGTAACGGCATTCCATATTATGTCGATGACACAACATCACATGGGACACAATGGGAGGCTCGTGTAATAACACCCTAAACTTATTGCCTCGTTACTGGACTCTGTCTACGAAACGGTATTCGAGATTCAGCTGTGTCATGTTCGAGACAGGAGACTAGATACGAGTATGTGGTACATCAACACGTTTACGGCCTGTTGCCCAAAAATGAATGGATTAATTTTATAACAAATACCCGTACGTTATCGGTACTCGGTAACTGGTTAAAGCTATGGATGAGATAGCAATGTTGATAATTAATATAAACATAGTTATTATGCAGCTGAAAGTTGTGCACGTAGTAAAATTTAATTTGACCATAAAAAGATTATAAATTCACGTTTATTGTTTTAGTGTAGGTATTGTAATTTTTATAACTATCACCAGACTCGTCTATTATTTAAATTCACTTAAGCAAAAAAAAAAAGACAAATATCGGTGCCATTCAAATTATACCACAGTTACATCACCTATACAGTAGTTCTAGTAATATAGTAGGATTAGTAGGCACCTTATTAGTATGTATCACATTTCCAAATGCAATTTGAATAATAATTATACTGCATGGTTGAATTCACTGTCGTTATATAAATATGTAATTGTTGATATCTCAAAATTATTGTTGAATTTTATAAAATTTATTAATTAATGAAGACTATAAAACTCACATTTCGTTTCAACACGCCACACTTTGTGAAGTCTGATATCCGTAATCTATACAGCAGACCGGTGGGGTCGTCTGGTTCAGGTCTGATCTGGCAGACAGGATCAGCGATGGGGTCAGTCGTTCTGTCGTCAGCGAACAGAGGCGCCCCTCGGAAACCTTCCGGCTTCCTTAACAATGCTTGCACTGAATCTCGTATCCCCGACCCTCCGTTTGAAAATGTACACTGGATATCCGTTACTGTAATAATAGCAAGGAAAATACTCGAGTATAAACTACTACTAACTAGTTACCTCTTTAATTTGTTTCAGTAGGTCTCATTATAGTGTATTGGCTCATTTTCGATAATAACTAGTATTGAATAGGAAGATGTATGCAACTAACAACTATTCTAATCAACATTCTAGGTATCATTCATTAAGAAAGTACTATCTAGTGTTTCTTTTATAAGAAGAAATGAGTCGCGTGATCAATTTCTGACAGAAATAAATACCCGTAAAGGGCTTGATAAACATACATAGTGTACCTTCTACAAATATGAAATTTAGATACTTTCCCTTGGGCTTCTTTTGTCTTAAAAGTTTTAACAATAAGAATAGTAAGTATATCTAAACTGCTGATTATTTGAAGGTAAATTAATAGAGTAGTAAAAGGTAATTGTTTGTCCTTACCATCATAGTCCTGCGCAAACGAACTTCCAACCTGAAAACAAAGAACATTTCAAATAATATAGAGGAAGGAACTGTTACATAATATGAGCATTGTTCTTAATTGTGGCGTTAATTGATTAAGTTTAAAGTAGTTTATACTAGATAATATCTGACGTTTAACCACGCGAGATTATTTACAGGCTATTACATTACGGTTGTTAAATTTCCACCGCTTGTATAATAAAGAGATAAAATCATTTTAGGAGCACACATGCAATATTGCCGTTCGTTTTTAATGACAGATCCGAATGAAAAAGATGATTAATTATGTGCAAGTCGGCAAATAAGTTATTTATCCTAGAACCTGTTTTTGTCTTGAAAGTGGCTACATTTTTCGTGATCGGTTATGAACTTCATGCAATGTTTGTTCAGTTGCTGATTTATGTTTGTAAAATATAAGTACCTACATTAAATAGGTAAATAATATTAGGTTATCTTTGCTTATTACGCCTTTTAACAGAAGTTTCTATCTATTGTTGTAGTCTAAGATTCTTTTAAATAAATGACCACGCCAATTATAGAAAATGAATACATTTTTTTCCTTTATTTGACCGTCAACTTTTGTTTTGTATCGTGCTGACTCGCAATTAAATAGTTGTATGCAAATTAATTCTCAGACGAATAAACGGTTATTCCTAAAACGGTGTTACTCTGCTTATTAGGCGTGAAGAGGTCAACATTAATTTACTGTCGGATTATAAACAAATTTGGAGCATTCTGGGTTTGCGGTATTAAGACTAAACAATATTAAACAAGATGAGAAGTTAATAAGATTTTTAAATAAACGTAAGTAACCATGAAATGAATGACCGCGGTATTTAGGACAACTGAAGAAGTACCTAGTGTGCGCGAAAGTAGTTGCAAGATTATGCTGATCTTAAATCGCAAAATTATTAAAAACTTTACTTTACTTTAACATATTAGTTACCAAAAGTACAAAAACTATACAAAGTACATAAATAATCAACAGACGTATCCATACCGTAGTAGGTATGTTATGACTTTTTACACTCCACTGTCTTTGATAATACCTGCATAATTAATTAGCATTTTGTGGAAGCAGTCATAGTCTACATATTTGAAATCTACCTTAATGTAAATTATGTAAAGTAAAATATGATAAGATATCTTTATATAAAATAGGTAATGAGTTGTAGACCGTTTGTATTTGAACTACAAACCTATTGTTTGGAGATTTTTTTCAACAGAAGACGGAGTTTAGATGTAACCCATGTCAATAAACTCTGAGCACAAACAGAGACTCTACCATAAGTTCTACCACAGATCAACAAAAAAAAAAAAAAATAGGTACGTAGTTGATCTTACATTTTTCCCGCGATCCTTACAAGTTATAAGTCAGGTGTCGTACCTATATAAAATAATTTCTTACCCTAAACCTACTTATTTTATGTCGTAAATTTTCTCAACAAAAATCAAAACATTTGTGTTTCCGTCAGACACAGTCCACTTGTTTTTACGGTTGAGGGCCGGTGCGATAGCAGTATTACGGTTAAAGTGTAATCATCAATGCCTAAGCGTTGAGATAAATCGATTTGTTATGAGACCGTGTAGACGACACGTCTAATTACTGAATATTGGCAACCAAATGGCTTTTTTCTGAGTATCGTTTCTTTTTACATTGTCTTACTTATCTGATGGAGTAATACGCGTAAAGCTATTTTAGCGACTTTTCTTAAGCATGTTTTTTGTATACCTAAGTCCCTATAAATAAATACCTTCTCACTGCCATCTCACTTTTTAAGTTACAGATTATTATTTTCATTGTAGGTTTTAACAAAATATATAAAGCAGAGGAGACCGTGGTTTACATTTCAAAAGTTTTCATATGAGATATTTTTCAGAAAAAAAAATCACGATTAAAATCTTTTATTGGTACAGTTTTGTCGAAATTCTAGGTTTTCGCTTTTGCTTCCATATACCTAGGTTTTGATCTAGGTAATTTTATGTTTTTGATTTTTCTTTTATTTTACTTCTTTATTTGTTCTAAATGTGAGGTAATTTTATTATAAAACTTACCGTTTCGGTGAAAATCGCGAAAACCTAATCGGATCCAAAGTACCTAGAATCTAGATAATTGTTTTTAAAAATCTATATAGAATTTAAATTAATTTAAATATTTTTTATTGTAAAATCCATTAATGGAAAACACATTTCACGTTGTAATTATTTTTTTCAGTAGGTAGTCGATAATAAAATGTAACGTTACACAGCATTTTTTAAATTAAATACTCATAAATATAAAAAATTACATTAATTATAAAGAAATTATTGAAAAGTGTGTCAATGCCATTGAGATATACATAATATGGAGACGACACCGCCTACATCACTTATGTTCCGCTCAACATACGCCATATGGCCTAACTGCACGCTCATTTTTTATTTGTTTTAAAGTGAAACGCATCAAATATGCCTTCGTGTGTGTTACGATATTGCACAAATAATACAAATAATACGGAAAAGTGCAAAGGAATAACTTTCATCGGTAAGTACCTAACTAGATAATAATTTTTAAAACTTAGTTAGAGCAAAAAAATGGCGCACAGATTTTGTTCGTGGTGTCTCCTCCATACGTAGTAATATTATCTCAATGGTCAATGCATTCAAAATATGCATTCATAACTAAATTACTGTAATTTTCGCTCTTATTTTATTTAATAGGTACAAATTTAATGTTTTACGAGAATATTAATAGTACTGTAAATCAAGTTAACAACATAGTGGCAAGTTTAATGTCATAATAAAGAAATTAATTTCACAGCGGCGCATAATCGGAGCGTTTAAATGACGATTATAAAGTAAATCGCCTGAGAACATTTTAAACTGTCGTGGGATTTTAGCGGCTTAACAAATATGAGGAAGGCAGCGATAGTGGGAATTATTTTTAGAGATATCATTATCTATATTATCTATTTACACGTATATTTTAGAATTAAAAACTGTGTTATAATATTTAAAAATGACTGGTATAATATTTTCAGTTCAGATGTTACAATATTTTGAAACATGAATCTAGAACTTTGAACATTGTTCATTGTTGCAGATATTTCATTCGAATACAAAATAAAAGGTAGAGCAGAATGAGCTGCTAACATTTTAAACGCAACAAGTGTACCTTACCTATATTACCTATTCTCAAAAAAAAAAAAAACTCAAACATTTATTTATTCAATTAGACTTCTTCTAGAAGCACTTTTGAATCGTCATTACCTATTTTTTTACATTTACCATATATTCGTGAAATATATTCTAATTAAGTACTTAGTTAAAATATATTTGTAATAGTTACCTAAATAGGCAAGTTACGAAAATAAAGATCTCAAGATAATTGGATTATTTATAAAGTATTTTAATTACATTCAATTAAAATACTAAATTCAATAAGTATCATGTAGGTAATATTGTAATAGAAATATGTAGGTAAGTTTAAATTTACATTTAGCCCATGCCATACTTAGTTAAAAATCGAGTGCATTTAACAAAATAATGAATGAAATACATTCGTTGTACAAGTCATGCATACAAATAATGTGATAGAGCATTGGCATTAGGGAATGCAATCCCGACTCGAGATTGCAAATTCGGGATCCCGGAATTTTCGGGATCCCGTCTAATTAAAAAAAAATGTTGAATTCAGATGACTGAAAAAGCTAATAACTGCTTGTTTGTGATAGTGAGGTTAACAAATAACATATTACTCGAAAGAAAATAAAAACCTTTATTCTTTAATCTTACCAACTAAATAATAATCAGGTTATAAGGAAATTAACGTAGGTAAATTAGGTAATCAAAACAATAAGCTTATTTCCAGGGAATTAGAAAAAAGAGTGATTTTGAAAATGACTCCTTTAAAAACAAAGGGTATTAATAGTTTCATCTGCTAAACGGCATCTTATGTCCGTTGCAATTAGGGTTGCCAACACTTCATCATCAAAATATAGTATTTTCCAAAATAAGGTGTAAAAAATATAGTACATTTAAAAAAAATATAGTATTTTATGGGGAAAAAAAAATAGACAAATATATATTTATTTTTATAAAAACTATATTTTTTTGCACTTCTTGCACTGTGTAACAGCTTTTTTAACTGACTTCAAAAAAAAAAGGAGGAGGTTATCAATTCGGCCGGTATAATTTTTTTTTATGTATGTACACCGATTACTCCGAGGTTTCTTAACCGATTTACGTGATTCTTTTTTTGTTCGATGCGGTATGGTGTCGAATTGGTCCCATAAAAATTTTATTCGGATAGGCCCCGTTGGTTTTTATTTTATGAGCATTTTTGTCTGTACTCGATGACTTAATTTAAACGTACCAAGTAACTTTGATTCACTTTCCGGTAACCGATTGAGCTGAAATTTTGTATACGTATGTAAATTGGATAGCGATGAAAAATTATCATGACAGAGAGCTGATTTGATGATGGAATCGGAAGGTGGCCATAGGAACTTAGTAATATATTGACTCAACTTTATCGAGATTGGGCTCGTTTGATTCGTGTTGAAAAATACACTAAAAAGTATTAAATAAAAATAACTGCGTTAAAAACAACCGACTTCAAAAACGGAAAAGTACAAAATAAAAAAGATTTGATATCATTAATTACTACATATTATTTAGATGTGCTATTTAATTATTTATTAAATAGGTTTGATGTCGGTGCACGGGCTGCTACGGCAGTTATTTTTATGTTTAAAATAAAAGTGTCAAGCTTTGTCACATTCAATTTTTAAATTAATATAAATCAAAAGCTCATTTTTTATTAATGATACACTACTTCTGTTTCTTTCTTCTCGCCACTGCGCACTGGTATATGCGCAATAGGTTATATGACTTAGCCTTGACTTAGCCATATTTTTTTTAATGAAGGATTTGTTTTTAACATTTGTCGGTGTTGAAAATATAGTATTTTTGCGTACTATATATGTTTTCAACAGTATATAGTACGCAGACCCGAAATATAGTACAATACTATATATTATAGTACGGTTGGCAACCCTAGTTGCAATGTACCCCGCTGCTGAGAATGCCCTCTCCGACTCAACCCTGGTTGGCAACAGCGTGGCGAAGCAATTATATGCAAACTGCAAAAATCGCCCCCTTGTTCCTCCACACTCAAACAAATCCATTTCTTTTTTTAATGGTAGATTCTAATTTGTCTAAGCTCGTGGACGTGAATATACGTGCAAAAGGACTTTTAGGAGCTCGCAGAGTTTCTTCTAATTCCTCTTGAAGCGATTTATTAGTTTGTGCAGCACGTAAATTCAAATCTTCTGCAATCATTGAAAGAGGCAAGTCATCTTCGATTAGTACTGCCGTATTAATAACTGCTTGGTTTGGTTCTTTACGATATAATGGTTGTGTGTTGCGTCGCTGACTACTGCCGCCCAATCCCGTCAATCTCGAACGGGATCTCGTCATATGATGCGTCGGGATTGAACCCGAAAAATTACACGAGATCTCGCGAGATCGGGATCCCGCGGGATCGGGATTGCATTCCATAATTGGCATATATTACTCCAGGGGTTCCCAACCTTTTTTTGTCTACTGCCCACTTTAACAATAAATTATTTTTTAACGCCCCCCTTTTTAAACATACTTAAAAAACGCTAAGTACTTATAACTGATTATCGAAACGCAACTTTATAGTAGAGTATCTTTTATTGAAAATAAAACAAACATAATCAATTCTTATATAAAAACTAATGTGAAGGTTGAATCTGATGCTGTTCAATAAGTTTGTTGATATCAGGTTCCAATTTACTCAAAAACAGCCGCAAGTCGCCACGTTCGGTAACACGCAAACGATTTCTCTTTTTAGTAAGCAGCGTTGCCACAGCACTAAATCCACGTTCACACAAATATGACGATGGGAATGCTATCAAGAATCGTTGAACAATTGACCACAATCCAGGGTACAATTGTGGGATCAGTTTTTGTAGCCAAAATTCTTGATATCCATTTTTAAACTTGATTTTTGTTTCTTCGTTTGTTGTCAATTCTATAAGTTCTTCTTCCAGCTGAGGTGACATTGCTGTGTTGACATTTGAAAACGGATCCAACACCCAGTCTGGTATTTCCAAGTTTAAAATGTCCTGGTATCGTTCGGTGAAGTCATTGTGGAGGTTTTCCAAATGTTGGCAGTAGGCAAACAAGTCGTCGTTACTGCAAAATACTGATAAATTCGGAAAATTGTGAAACTCACGTCTGCCCATATTCTTTTTGTGCAGAAGCAGTTTGGCTGCGAAAGCAGCAACGACATTTTTTGTTTTAATTAAATTTAGTTCATCGCCTTGCAGTTGGAGGTTCATGTCGTTGAACAGTTTATACAGGTCTGTCATGTAAGCTATATCATTCTTTGATGTTATGAGATTGTTGCGCAGTTCTGTATCTTTAGTTTCCAAGAACTCTATCACAGAGTCAAACAGGTTGTAAAATCGAATCAGACAATTGCCTCTTGACAGCCAACGAACTTCAGTATGAAGCAACAAACGGTTGAAATCTTCGTCATTAGTAGCACAAAGCTGATGAAATAATCTATCATTCAAAGAGCTGCTACGGATTTTATTGACTGCTTTGATGACATATTGCAGTGATTGAAATAGTCGTTCACTTAAGTTTCTAGCAACCAAATGTTGTCTATGAATAACGCAATGTATAGCAAGGACATCTGGAATTTTATTCTTTAAGTACGCTATGAAGCCTTTATTGCGCCCTGTCATAGCCGGAGCGCCATCCGTAGCAACTGATATAATATTTTTCAAAGGAATCTCTTTCTCTTCACAAAACTTTTCCAATGTATTGAATATGGTTTCGCCTTTTGTATCTGTCTCCAAATTTCTGGCAAACAATAGTTCTTCACGTATTTTCTCATCTTTAATAAACCTCCCGTAAGATAGCAACAACGCTTCATTAGTTGGTAAAGTGGACTCATCGAGCTGAATTGAGAATTGACTAGTCCTCAGATGATTGCACAATGATTCTTCAATGTTTTCAGCCATTTCATCAATTCGTCTTTGCACAGAATTATTACTCAAAGGAATTTTTCGGATAATATCTGCGGCCGGTTTATGAAGCACAGTAGTTATTACTTCCTTTATTGCTGGCAAAATTAACTCTTCTCCGATGTTGTGTGGTTTGCCTTTTTGAGCAATTAACAAAGAGATATTGTACGAAGCTCGAAGTCCGTCGTCATCTTGCTTAGCAGCCGCCGAAAATAGTTTTGATACACTTGGCTGAGTATTATGCTTCTTCTCTAGGTCTTGAAAAAATGCTACATTCTTGTCTTTCTTATCTGGATGCATTTTATTCAAATGATCTTGCAGTCTTGAAGGCTTCATTGCTTCGTTCGAAAATGTTTTTAGACATAGAAGACACAAAGGCGACGACGGGTTTGTGGGATTTTCAATAAATCCGAATTTAATATATTCCGCAGAGTATTGCCGTCTCTTCTTTTTTACTTCCGACATTGTTTTGTTTTGAGAAATACGTAAGTGTTGAAATCAAGTACTGCTTATCTATTATGCGCGAAACCGCAAATGAAAATAAAATAAATTTACGTCGTTTATATAGGATTGCATAAGCAGCACGCACCAACAGGAATAAGACATCAAACGTGCATAAACTCGTTTATCTCATTCGACGCCCAATCGTACTCGACAAGCAAGAACAAGTATTATAGAACCAGCCGATTGATACAGGAATGTACAAATCGGATTATTTAACAAAAACTTGTTAAAACATGATTGCCCGCGGTCTATTATATCGAACCGATTTTGAGCTATATCTTAATTAATATTAGTTGATGTTCACAAGATGTCGACTCTCGAAGTCGAGAGCTCAGTCGGTTTCTAAGAGTCTTCCTAGCTAGGTAGATGAAATTATAAATCGACCCCAAAGCCCTACACAACGCCCCCTTTTTTTTCTGGGTCTCTTACCGCCCCCCTTTAGGCCTGCAGCGCCCACAAGGGGGCGTTATCGCCCACGTTGGGAAAGACTGTATTACTCTCATACAAGTAGATAAGTAACATTTCCTATCAAGGTAGGTATGTAAAAAAATACATGACGTTGATTATCACATCGCAATTAGAATAATTTATATCCATAAAAACTGGGTTAGTGTGATAAGAGAAATTTGTGAAAATTGTAAATTCCAAATACATATATCATTCATCATAAAATCATGCGAAAATTCAAGATGCAATAAATTCAGTTTATTGACTGCATGTTTATAGGTTTATCTTAAAAATAGTCTCAAACATTTAATAGATATCTGTATGATATATCGAAAAAATGAAGACTTTTGTAAATGGTTAGGTATTACATATTTGGAATATTTGCAACTTTTCTTTTCATACAAAGAAAAAACTGAATTCGTTAATTTGGTTTCATCTCAACTCTACCATCAATTTGCTTATTCTGTATTCGACGAAAAATGACGCTCTATAAAATTTGTTGCCGTTGAAACGGTATTTTAAAGTAGGATGAAATTTCGTAAATTGGTTAAAACTAATTATAATATTTTAACGTTAGTTCCAGCTAGAAAATTATGTATTTTTGTGTTACACCTATAAACACACTGCACATAAAATATAAGTGTGAACATGTAGGTAGAATATAATCCATTACAATACATCCGAGTGTTTTAAAGATTTACATTTACAAAATTCTTAATGACTTGTATCTTTTTCCAATTACATAAATACTAGTCTTGGAACCTAAATAATAAGTAAAGCAAAATATCAGCAGCAACATAGAGGTAAACCTTAGTAAAACCATTATTGGTCCATGGTAAAACTAAGTAATAGAGATAGAACTTAATTTATGTATCGAGATATGAATCTCTTCGTAAACGAAGGCTTTTCTGATACGAAAATCACGATGTAACTAATATTAAGGTCAATAATTTCATTTTTTGTGCACTGACATCGACCTGGATATGATACAAGCTCATTACTTATCCATTAAGGATGTATATGCAGTATGCAGATATAAATAGATAGAAAATGAGGCTGCAGGCCGCTAGAATTTTATAGCCTCGATAGCGCTTCAAGCGTTTTTACGTCGACACACTTCATTATCTGAAAGCTGTGTTTGTGCTTACAAAACTCTCCCGTAAATGATAGTTTGTATTAACAAGTTAAGATTACAGCGCTTTATAAGTAGGGTTGAACTAAAAATGTAAGTGATGCTTAAAACTAAAAGGAATATTGTTGTGGTAAGTAATATTATAAGATCTAATTAGTATAATATAAATATGCGAAAGTTTGTTTGGTAGTCTTTCTTTCACGTCGCAATGGAGCGATTTAAACAAGAATCATATCAGATTTTTGTTTCTATGAAAGTGACACAGAATATTTTAAACGCGGCGAAACAGCTGATTTCCATAGGAATTTCCTTTGATTATGCGGACGTAAAGGGACATTAATGAATTCATTGATAGTTTGCAGCTTACTACGTTTAAAAATTACAAATTCTCAATTTTCACTACTTAGAGAAAAGGCAGGAAAATCATAAACTACACGATTATAAAAAAAGCTCGCCATCGGTTCACTGAAGCTCGGCCATTACATCAAGCATCAATTGTTATAAGATGCGAATATTTCCACATAATCGGACATACGTTGCACGTCATAAACACTTCACGCCTCACTACCAACACGCGTTGAAGCCTTATTATTGTTATTGATGGGTATACGTTACAGATACGTGGACCAAGTTTTGATTAAACTAATGAGAATACATAGATCTTAGTCATAATATTAGTAATTAATTATTAATTATATTAGTCGTTCAAATTGCTGTGAAATTGGACATAGATATAGATAATATTATGAAACAATTATCGGATTTTATTATGTAAGCATCTTAATAAATAAATATTGTAATTCGGTCGCATTATGAGATTCAAGTAGTCAAGATACACCGCTTTTTGTAAGATTTTAAATTGATGTTAAATTAGCAAGGTTATATTTCGGAATAAGAGAGAGAGAGAGATCAGAGAGTAGATATATTTTAATTTCACTCATTTATTACGAATATTCGTCGATACAGTGTGTAGGATACAAAACCTCTATTTTATTTTATGTTAATATTTATTTAAAAATTGACATTAATATTTTTATACAAATGCGAAGATAGGTGGCATACAATTGTATAAATTTTTATGTATATGGGTATGACCGCGAAAAATTGTACCATAACATTCATGACATCATAACAAACGTTACATACATGACTGAATGTTACTAACATGACCATTATAAAGCTTAGTACATATAACAGTCATCTTTTCTTCCTAGCATTAAAAAATTAACGTCGACACGGTGTCTCACACTCACACGACAGGAAAAAATGGAGATATAGGTAAAACCAATTCTAGTCATAAAATAATGAATTAAAACAAAAAAATGCATATAAATCAAAATTGTATTGAAAAAAAAATTGGTTGTCTGTAAAGTCGGTTTACTGACGATAGTTGAACGTGACAACGTCCGATTGTGCTTCTTTGTCGCTCGTTCCGCGCTCTCGCTTGCACTTCAAGCCTTACATGGAACGCCTCAGAGCGAGGTAACACCGCATGAGTCATGTTTTTTCGTGCGTGCAACCGGCTCTATCGAATTATAAGACGTTGTCACGTCAAAAAATTGAATATTTTTCCGCTTTTTATTCCTTTCTGCATTTTTGTTTGTAGTTCTTTATATTCCTCGGGATTTTGAACTTGTAACTTCTCTCGATATTTTTTTTGCTTTTCAGCATTCGTTAATGCCATCTGTAATTTGATTTTCTCATTTGAAAAAATAATTAATAAAAAACATTTAAAAACCCGACTGACACTGCAAATTCATAACACGCAGTGGGAAGCTACACGGCTACAAAATATTACTGGCTTCTACCCATTCTATACATCTTATATAGCCTCCTATATTTTAGACATAAAGATCTTTTAGACCAATCCAATGATATCTTGCACATCAAAATCCGTTCAGCCGTTTAGATTTGAAAATATTATCGTCCTTTTTTCGCGCAATTTTTTAATAGACCTATGTGTTCTAAGCCTAACAATATGTCATGACTGTAACGTAACACATTTCGTTACACATCGTTACAATCATGACAAAAAATGCGGGCGACATAACCTTAAATTAAAATTACTACTCGATTGTGAATGCTAAGAACCACGAAGTAGTCTGATTCTTTAGTTTTATAGTAAACCTACGTAAAGATTTTTAATAATAAGACAGAATATATATACTTACCTCGCAATCGAACACTTTAATTACACTTTTTTCGAGCGACAAATCTCACTTCAACACAAAACACCATTTCACTCAAAGAAAAAACGGCTGCCTTTGTTTTTTAAATGTTGCCAGCATGCCAATAGTGTTGCCACTCAATAATATTAGAGAAGGATTCTGATAATTCTTATAGTATGGTAGTTAGAGACGTTACATACGTGACGTTACACACGTATAAAAAAAGTGGACAGTTTTTTAAATAATAATAAAAAATCGATTAAGGCCTTGTGCATTAGAAGATTTTTATGAACATGTTGATTAAGTATCGAATAACTTAAATTTTTCATAAAAATGCGAGGCAGTCATACCATTTCGTAGGGGTTATCAGTTTTTGTCACAAGGGTGTAAGGTGGACAAATGTTTTTTATATGGAAATAAAAGTGGAGCCAGTAAAAAAAATATAAAATAAAATATTTCTACAAGAGATAGATTGAGTTTTATGAAATAATCTAAAAGAACACAAGCATACCTTTTATTACATATCTAACAAAACACTTATTGTCAAAAAACGTTGATGCCATATGAGAAATAAAATGGGAACATTGAAAAAATAATTCATGTACAATTTTTCGCGGTTATACCCATATGCTTAAAAGGTAAACACTTTTCTTTATCAATAATTAACAAAATTACCTGTTACTTCCTGGTACGCGATCTTTAATTAGTAAAAAATGGAACTTTTTCAAAAGCTCAGCTTGCACTTATATGGCTGGCTTTTTATTCGCGTAACGCAATCTACGGAGCGTGAAATCTAATATCTTTCAATCACGTGTATACAATGCTCAAGTAAGTCCATTTGTACATTTTACAGTTGCACGTTTAATTCGATCACGATAGAACGAAAATTTATTAACAAAATTACAGAGTACCGTACACTTTGTTATGGATTTGGTGCAATTGTTATTAAATTAATAAATTCATTTTAAATTACATTTGTTAGTCATTAAAATTCGTTTTCGTTTCAATTATTTTTGGAGAAAACGGTTCGTTGAGCTTTTATGTGTAGTCTCCAGCTAGGTATGGAATATTTTATTCAAGCCACACTTAGTTTCATCAAAATCGGTCCTGCCGTTCAAGACTAAGGCAACAATCACATAAAAATATTAATCAATATAAATTACAGAATACACTAAACTCATCTCATGCAATGTTTCATTAGAGAAAGATTGATGACACCCTCGCTTGTATGTAGGTAACGAAGCTAATGCCTAGATTAGCCTTACTTCAAGAATTTGCATGCCAACGGTGACAGTAAAAGTTTTAACATATTTGCGGTGCACTTTCATCTTTAAAGCCATGAAAATTTTTGGAACATACCAAGTAGATAAGCACGAGAGCGCAGCCTCTGGCGCTCGTCATGCTTGCGGTCTGCCACACTCGAGCGCGGAGCCAACCGTTAATGCTATCTGCCCCGATTACCTTACTGATGCTACCACAAAATGTTGACAACGTATATTAAATACAATCACAATAATACGAGAACAACACAAGAACTGCGGAAGTACGTGGATATTTTCCCGCGCGTTGCAAGCTGGCTGCTACAGCTTTTGCTAGTGCGATGCGACAGCGAACCGGGCCGGGACTGCACGGTGGTGCGCGCGCGTTGCCGAACAGTTAGCGCTCGCCGGCTGGGGAGGGTACCACCTGTACCCTACCGTTCTCACGACACGATCACTGATTCGCTTCGCAATTCGACAATCTCGTGATCTACATTATTGATTGGCGTAGGATTCGAGGGAACTAGGCTCCGTCGTAGATGACTTCGGTGCCGTGACATTCGCATGGAGAAATCTTCGATATCGCGGCGGCTATAGGTCGGCGATGGCATGTTGGATGCGAGGCGCCGCGATCGAATGATAAGATAACTAAATACGCTATTTGTCCGAGCTCACTGAGTCTATCGATTTGATCCGTAATTATAGCGACTGTAGAAAGTCAATCAACTTCCCAGATGAATATAGATAAACATTTGATTCACTTACCCAAATACCATTACCTTATAGACATTCATTGTTTGTTTCGCTGAATAACTATCGATCTAAAATAACCGGTCGGTGAATAAGATAAATGTATTTCATTGAGCAGCCTACGAATCTACGAATAGAGAATAGTAGTCACAGGCGCGGTCCTAGCCTGACATTTTGGGGGGGGGGGGGGGTCCAGCGGCTGGAAATGTAGCAACCCCCCCCCCCCCCCCCCCAAATCATACTCGTCAAAAAATCAAACGTATAAGCCAACGCAATCAAAAGATACAGCCGTCAATGTTTAAAAAATTTCGCAAATTTCGACATTCTTAAGGGATTAAAAACAAGTTTAAACGGAAATTTAGGTGTGCGAGTGACTCCGATTCGCACTTGGCCATTTTTTGTTATATTTTGTACAGTATAAGAATTTTTTTCTAATTATTAATATAAATGTTATTTGGGGACATTTTTCTTTATTGGAATATTATTTCGTCAATAATCATGCACCATTTGGATTTCGTTCAACAAACTTTTCAGTATAAACAAATTTGGATACAGTAAGTATGCAGGCCCTTAAAGCGCATCTTATGATGTTTTAATTACTTAAATGGAAATTTGTATGCATCTTCCCGTTATCTCTAGATCGGATGGAGTTTATGAAGCAAGAGCGTCGGCACCTGCGAAGCCATCCGTGACGATGAGCGCAGTGACGCCTTTTTTTAGTTACCACATAACAAAGGTTCCACCAATTTCTTTAGCCGATGCTAATTATCATAACAATGTCCGGTCCGTATCTTTGGAATGATTTCCGACGTTTCGCAACTAAATACCGCACAGAAAAAACTCAAAGCTTTTATTTTTCAGGTGCTACCGTTCGTCAGTAACGTTATGTACCTACCTTTTTATTTTGGTAGCAAATAAGCCTTGGTATAATAAAAAAAAAAACAGATTTTAAAAGCTAATATCTAAATTTAAAGTCAAGTAATAAAAAAAACAAACCTACAATAAAATAATTTTCTTTTCTTTGGCTTTCTATAAAACTATGGACATTAGGATTTAAATTGCCTATTAATGTTTTAAGTTTCTTACGAATTACGCATATTTATGATTTACTAGCTTCCGCCCGCGACTCCGTCCGCGCGAAAAAATTAAGAAAAATTAAGATTTATTTTTTTTCTACGTATTTTTCTGGGATAAAAAGTATCCTATTTTATGCCCAGGATAATAAGGTATAATTACTTATACCAAGTTTCATCGATATCGAACAGTTAGTTTTTACGTGATGCCTTCACATACAGACAGACAAAATTTTTTTTAATCACATATTTGGGTTTGGTATCGATCCAGTAACACTGCTATTTATTTTTTCAATATTTTCAATGTACAGAATTGACCCTTCTACAGATTTATTATATGTATCTAGATTCAAACAATATATTTTTACACTATTGCTTCTACAAACGTGGTAGTAGGTGTGTTGTGTTGTTAAAATATTTGTTTTAATTAATATTATGTATAATGAATCGGTACCGCCATCAATTTATTTATTAGAGAAATGAAATGAAAACTATGAAGACGAAAGCTTTTTTAGATTAGTACTTTCACCGATTTACCAGTCCAATAAAATAACTAAAATGGCGTATTTGGTATTATCAATAGTTAGATTTGGGAACTATATTTTCTATCACCAAAATTTATATTTGTCATCAAGTTGTATCACCTAATAAATAGATCTATCACCACGAAATATTTTCGTTCTCAGATAATCAAAAATTGTTCCCAGGTATGAATTATCAAATTAATGTTAATATATGTGTAAAATAAGAGATCGATAACCAATAAAATTATATTGCATTACATGAATATAAACTTCGTTCTTATAATAACAGTTTTGTGACTTAAATAATAGCTCTGTGCTCAGAATGGTAGATCTGTCACCAAATAAATCGATTATCGATCCCTGACTGCGACTCCTTTTTATTTGATATTTTGTCACCAATACAGTAGTAACATTTTATTTCGTTCAGATATTAAATTTATATATTCGTTACCAATTTAATACATCAATTTATAATTTTAATGAAAAAATGATCAAAGGGGCGGAGACAAATTGGCGCGCTTTAAAAATTGATTATTTTAACTTTAATTATGTTAATTAATTTATCTACAATTATGTTAGCCAGCTATTAAACAGAGCTGATTGTTCAGTGGTAATTATTTTAAACAATAAATATTGATTATTTTGACTTTAATTGTTTTATTTACTACTCTGCTAAAAATTTTATTTAAATATAATTTATACTACCAGTGGAAATTTAGAACCTTGGGAGTCTAGTTAAGTAGCAGAATCTTTTGGTTGAAACGATGATTTTCTATTAACATAATATGATTTATTGGTGATCTCTTTAAATTAGTTTGCTTAAATACTTATTAGGACACACCTATTAAAATACATACAAAAACATTTATTTGGTACTAGACCTTATATCTCAGGATTTTAGGTGATTTATTGTGGAACTGATTTTGCATTGTTTGGTGACTACATTTTGGTGACAGATCTACTATTTTGAGGACAAACCCTATTATTTAAGAAACACAAAACTAATTAAATTGGTGATAGCTTAAATGATACCCGTTAGATTTAACCTCTAATATTACTTTCGTTTTTATTTATTGCGCTCTGGAATGTTATTTTCAATCAATTCGATAGCAATTTTATTCCATAGAGATAATTTTTACGATTATGTATTAGAAAAGCTTTGATGATAACGCCGGTATAATTGTAATGTAATACATTGTTGTTGAATGTTTTATGTTAAATATTTTTATCGTCGGTGTTAAAGTATATGGGTGGTGTTAACTTTGTATACTTTTGTAATATTAGTTTAAACATCTATGTTAAAAAAGCTAAGCTAAGTTTAAAGTCAGAATCTCTGTAAAAGCGACACACTTTGCCATATTTCCTAACTAGCTTTCCACCCGCAGCTTCGCCCGCGCAGTCAAAGAAAAACTCGCATAGTTCCCGTTCCCGTGGGATTTCCGGGATAAAACCTATCCTATTTCCTGGGGTAAAAAGTAGCCTATGTCCTTTCTCGGGTATCAAAATATCTCTATACCAAATTTCATGCAAATTGGTTCAGTACCTAGTTAAGGCGTGATTGAGTAACAGACAGACAGACAGAGTTACTTTCGCATTTATAATATTAGTATGGATTTTCTTCGTTAACTGTTTAAAATTTTCCCTCTCAAAAACTTCTCCGTTCCAATCTCTCTATTTATTTCAAACTTATCCGCTCCTATTGGTCTTAGATTGATGATACTATATAGCCTTCTTTGATAAATGCTGACACTGAAATAAATTTTCAAATCGGACCCGAAGTTCCTGTGATTAGATTAGCGCGCTCAACCAATCAAACAAACAAACTCTTCAGTTTTATAATATATTATTGATTATTGATTATCATAAAAACGTTAACTTTAACACATTTTTTTATTTTAATTAGTTGGAGACGTTGGAGTATCAACATTATTTGAATTATGCTTTATGATTTTAATATTCGAAGATCAATAATCTGTAAATCTATAATTTAAATGTGTAATATAGATGTGTGTATTGTGTATAGGTATAGCTCTATAACATTCATCTATAAAATAGCATCGTTATACAATGTCAATAAAATGTTCAATTTCCAGTGCATTCTCTGAATCGCAAAGCAATTGAAATCATTAGAGCTGCGCGTGCCGTCGACACGTTTTTGCCTCCATCACATCAGTGCGGTCCGAATCGAATGCAGTTATTGATGGCCAACCTTCCGCGTGCTCTCATGACATCACGACTATATGGATGCTCGTTCCGAAATCGATATAAACAGTAAAGCTCGAGCCCGTTACACAATCGCCGGTGTAATCGCCCATGCAATTATGTCTGCACGTTCGACACGTCATACGGTCATACATCACATCTTAATCAACATTTTTATTCTGAGAGCATTGCCCTTGAATTATGGCTAGCTATTAACCTAATGTGTTATACTTGAAACTACTGTAATATACTGTAAATGACAACAGATGCAACATTAATTTGATTTATTAGAGAGAAAGGTTTGAACATGTTTCGGGCCATATGGCATGCAATTTCAATGGCCATTTAAATGAGGAAAGTAGGTCCTGAATATGATATTTAGAACATTTCCGGCATTTGAATAAAATAGAAGAGAAACGAAGTATTAAATTTAAGAAATAATCATGAGATTCTGCGGTTAACAATTTAGATGGTGTCTCCAATAGATGACAAACCGCGCAATCTGTTTGCTTAACGGATTTCTCACGGCAATCTCGGATGACCGCTCGGAACCTTATTTCGATTTTCGTATTTAAGTCGAAATAGGCTAAAAATCAAAGGCCGGAACATACGCACAAGTAGAACATCGAAAATTTGAATAATGACGAGCTAGCGGAATATTTCGTTTTTTTTAACGCTACGGTGGCTGCGCTGGCGGGGAAGACTGAAGATATACTCCGAGACAACGTAACGCTCAACATTGTGATATCACCGTTATTCAGACGAACATTGAGGATTAGTCTTAATTTACCTTATATGTATTGTAAAAATTACACAAAATATATTCACATAAAGCGTAGTGTACCTATAGATTATGTACTTAAATACCAGGACTGCTTCGAATTTATTAAGATTTGATATTAATTTAAAAAATAAGTTTCTATGGTGAATTACGTTAACGATTTGTGGTATTGTCGGCTGTGGAGAATCGCTTTAAAAACTCATTACAAAGTGTTAATGATAAATTGTATTTGCACTATTTGTGCGTTCTGGATCCGTTATTAGTAACGTAACCGAATAGATACGACATTTGTAGAGCATGCGGGATTAAGTGGAAACTTTGTATATTGCCTTACTTTGTTGTATAATACTTAGATAAGTGAGCTGCAAAAAATGGGGGTTGATTTTATACCTTACTAGCTGTCCCGGCGAACTTTGTACCGCCCTGTCAATTAATGTTGTGTTACCTTTTAGCTGAACTAATTTTGGCTTTGATGAACGTAATACAATGATACAAAATAAATATTTATATGGATTGATATGTAATAGTATTTTATTTTATTACTTCAAACACGTCTCAGAGAAAAATGATTGAATTTTAATAAGTTGTGCAGCATGGATTAACTCTTTTCATTCTTTAACTGTTATCGACCACGCCATCGTTTCGTTTCACTTTAGTTGTGATAATAATTCTACCATTATTATTGGGCGATCGACGCTGATACAGTGGGTAACCATCGTTGCCTGTGATGGTCTCTGCCATCAATTTTCGTGGATACCTTTTGGTACACTCACTGTCAACCATGCATGGTGTTTGGTGGTAGATGGTGTCACACGGTCCATGAATCATATTCGTGATAACAACGTTATGTCGGTCTAGATCAGTTTCAGGATTAGCAATCCCCGCACACTCATATATTTTATCTGCCCGAATCCTTTCGACTAACCAAATTAAAATGTGTGCATGCTGCAAGCCAGATTGTTGTCATTCGATTGAAAACATCCATCATTGAATAATCCCAAAGATGTGTTCCATTAATGTAACTCATCAGTGATCGGATTTTTTGCTTGAAAGCACGTGTGGTGATGTCGTGCCGATCACTTGATATTTGTCCGGGAAGCAGCAGTTAAATAATTTCCATCCATTTCGGATTACATATAAATGTAATGAATAAATCTGGCCGACCATAATGACGAACATATTATTAGGTATGTCATTGCATCTTGCGCATATTCACTTTGGCTACCTGTGTATGTCGCCGGTAAAATAATCAATAGACCAACATTTTTTGCATCTTCTTCTGTGCTAATTGCATCGCATAAATGCACCATAAATGGATGTAATCTTCAAAACGCAATTTAGCTTGTTTATAGCAATATTGTTGACGCAGTCGACGAAATCGCAACAAATAATTGTCAGAATTTTTACATTTTTATATAAATTTTTTTAATAATTAATCGAAATAACCTTCTTGGTTAGTTTCCCCACCAAAAATACCTTATTAATTTCTGAAAACACGCGTAAACACAAATATTTGAGGAATTTTTATGTATCTGCTTTTATTGCACTTTTTAATAATTGATTTTAAAATAAATACAAATAATATTTGACGGAAGAAGGGCCCAAAGGCTATTTTTAAAAAGAGTGACGTCAGCAATTCTGACGTCACCATCATCAGAGCAGAAGCTCATAGTCGAAGTAGAACGTCTGTAGGTATTTTACTGCCCTTTTATTCCACGTCGTAATTATAGAGAGAGCTCCGAACGCTCCAACGGCCGGCGCGTGAATGTGCTCTGTGCCGTCGGGCGCTCGTATTTAAAGCAAACCATGACTCACAAGAATTAGTTTGAGTGTTGCCACTCGAATTTTTACAATGAATTTTTATCATTTTTAACAAACATTAAGTAAATTTTAGCTCGTTATAATTATTTAGTAGTTTGAGGGTAGTCGTATATCGTTGTTGCGCCGACATATTTATTCACCCATTTTCCTTTTTAATTATTTTACACATAATACATTTTTGAACGCATGAATGTCAAACATTATTTTCCGTATTTGACAGGTTTGACAACTAATGATTGACATGTACGAAAATCAAAATTTTGGGAAAATATTTATTCGTCTATTTTTTGTTGTTTTTATGATTTATTCTGCTATTCTGGACGGAGACAAATCCAACGAATCTAAAACCATGAAAATTGGTTCAGCAGAACTCGAGTTATAAGTGTTGGAACATACACGACTTTCTTTTATATATGTCGTGGCCATATCGTAGATTTGCTCATTTCATGATATGTTCAACACAGTTTGATCAGATCGTTAAATCGTCAACGTTTCACGATTTGGTCATCCACATTTGGCCAGATCGTATAAAATATAAAGAGTCCATAAAATATTAAAAAAATTCATAATATTCTAAAAACTTGTTTAATGTCATTTAAGTTAGTGCCACGGCAGCGGCCGGCGAATGCCATAAGCGAATAGTTTTTGCAATAGAAAACAGTTAGGTTAGGTTAGGTTAGACTTTGATAAACAACGCACGAGCCGAGCGAGCAAAGCGAGCGTGCCGCGGCAGCGGCCGGCGAGTGCCAGAAGGGGATCGCTTTTTAAAAAACAAACAATTATAATAATATAGTAGGATATATAAATATATATCCTAAAAGAAAAAATGCGTCTTAAATTATTTTATTTAAGACGCATTTTTTCTTCAATACATATAAGATATCCACATTTTCCATAGTACTCGAACCTCTTCGTCGTAAATTCTTTGCTATGACTTTCTTCATATTTTTATTAAACGAATTATGAAGTTTTTAACTGCGAATAATTAAATTTTCGCCAGCGGCCGCCATCTTATCACATAAACACAGCTTGCAGCGCCTCTACCAATGAGTAATGTAACTATTTTACGATATGATCAAATAATTTTTATCATTTCATGAAAAAACCGCGCGTTTAGTTGGCCATATCGTGAAACGATTTCTTATCATTGATCTGCTCAAGCCACATCATGATGTGGCCAAACTAAATTGGCCATTTCACGAAATGCGACCATTTCGTGAAATGGCCAATCATTTCATGAAATGAGCAAATGTACGATATGGCCACGACATATATATAGATTAATAACGTAAGAAAATATTAAAAATATCCAATTTAAAAGTGTTTTTAACGCCGTGCCTGCCTAAATTATATATTTCGGTCTTCGTATTAGGCGGCTCCTCCTCCACACAGTGACCAACCTCTCAGACTCTATATTATAATATAAGTATAATATATACCGAAAACTTACATGAGACGAAACACTATCGAGAAAGATTAGTGAATAGAGAGATTCCCATAAAACGAGATACTTAGCATCCCGTTTTATGGGAATCTCATTGGAACAATTTCACTATATTTTATTCCAGGAAGGAATTTTCGTCTCACAGAACATTAATAATATC
This sequence comes from Colias behrii, assembly GCA_029959065.1. Taxonomy (NCBI): domain Eukaryota; kingdom Metazoa; phylum Arthropoda; class Insecta; order Lepidoptera; family Pieridae; genus Colias; species Colias behrii. The sequence goes on along the minus strand of JARWMC010000011.1, from coordinate 5,204,835 downwards.
CTATATTCTTTCTTTTCAGTATAATCTAATACACGTATTTAATAATGCAGCCTGATAGTATGCAGATATAATAATTATACCTATTAGAAGACATTTTTCCATGTCATGCTAATTATGCATGGGAATGTTAATAATAGTTTTTATGTTACGGTATTAGACATGTTATCAAAGATACATAACGGTGCAAATTCATTGCCGTTTATGGTAAAGGAATTGAATAGACCGTGTCTTATTAAAGTCTATCAAATAAAATACCTACTCATACGCTAATTACTTTCAATGAGCTATCAATATTCTTATGACGCTAAGACTTACAAGCAGGAAAGAACAATTTGCTCAAAATTGCAAGTAGGTGAGAATGTACCTATATGCATATAATATAGTTACTTACTCATTACATTTTATCTAACGACGGTATTAGATATTAAAAAATACTTGATTGTAAAAAAGTATATCAAGGGAACGCTGAGAATTAAAATGCGAGAGCTCGCCTTGCACGCCTCTAGATAAATAATAATTATTTTCATACAATGCGACTGTAATGAGTCACTTCTTAAACGCCGTTACAACGATACTTCTACGCAAAATATTAGTACTTACACACGGACGTCATAACTCATATTATAATATGTACTTAATTCTCTAAACAGTATTATCAAGAGAAGTAATCTGTCACGTAGCCTCTGTTTAAAAAATTTAACCACGTTAAACTATTATTTATATAAGTGTAGTAGTAGATTTGTCTAAAGTTTGTAGACACACAATGATTAACCTAATTTAATATACTAATTATCAATTGAATAAATCATGCAACCATGTTTGTCGCCGTGAGTAGGTAATTACTGTACCGTGCGGTTTAATAATATAGATAACTAGCTTCCGCCCACGACTTTGTACGTGCATCCCTGTTATTCCCCGTTCCCGCAAGAATTTCGGGAAATCCTTTCTTAGCGGATGCCTACGTCCTAACATCTACCTACATGCCAAATTTCAGCCCGATACGTCCAGTGGTTTGGGCTGTGCGTTGATAGATAACTATATCAGTTACCTTTGAGTTGTATATATATATATATATATATATATATATATATATATATATATATATATATACAACTCAATATATATATATATATATATATATATATATATATATATATATATATATATATATATATATATATATATATATACATGTCGGAGAATTTAAATAACTCTCCATAATTAAATATAATTAGGTAGATGTGTGAAATAATATTAAATGGTAGTACCGAAACTATATCATCGAGCTACTGACTCAAGGAATATAAACCATAGCATGGCCCGTAACTCCATGCATTTCATATCAATTCAATATCGACATTATGTTGTACACCATAGAGTACATTATAATAGCCACATAACAACTACTCTGTTATGATTCTCTCACACGGCCATTCTGACAACGAGCGCGTTCTCGCGCAAACTATTCGACAAGTAATCTTGCGAGATTACTTCTGCGTCACTATGCCATTTGTTGTATTCAAACTCTTTTCCCTTCACGGTTTGTAACTTTTCATACCGACTCTCAAATTATTACTCTTCATCGTCATCATCGGTGATATCAAAAACTGCTACTGTCGCCTAAAGGCGAAGCTTTGAATGTATTGTGTGTGTGTATTATATTGTAAGTGTAGAGCTCTGAACAAATACTGGAACTACATGCAGCGCGGAGCCTGACATGTACTGTAGTCACATGAAGCGCAATGCTTCGCACAAAATCTGGAACTACAAACAGCGCGGAGCCTCATATGTACTGTGACTACAAGGAGCTTAAAGCTACCCACAACAACTGGAACTACACGAAGCGCGAAGCTTCCAATGTACTGTGATCACAAGGAGCGCAATGCTACCCATAACATCTGGAACTACATGCAGCGCGGAGCCTGCCATGTACTGTGATCACAAGGAGCGCAATGCTACCCATAACATCTGTAACTACATGCAGCGCGGAGCCTGCCATGTACTGTGATCACAAGGAGCGCAAGCGCTACCCACAACTACACGAAGCGCGGAGCTTCCAATGTACAATATGACATACACGTCTTGCTATGTCAAAAACAGAGCTATTATTTAAAGTGTGGTGTGCATGTGTGTTATGAAATTTTTGTGTAATACGTAGATTATAGGAAATAACAACCGAGGATATAAATAGGTAAAAATAATAAAATAAAACAAAAATAAAATTATACGGAGTATGTATTTATTTATTTATAATATTTTATTGTACAAAACAATGTAAGGAAATCTAGTACAAACTTATACGGTACAAATATTTTGCACAATATGCGGCCTTATTGCTACACAGCAATCTCTGCTAGGCAACCTGGAAATTACTCGAAGTAAGGAGTAACTTTTGTGGATTACATTTTTTTTTATTCATTGGCTCACTTTCCAACTGCTTAGATAAATTTGGAAGTTCTTGAGACAAACATATACTGAGCACGGCCTCCAGTTTGAGGCTCGATTCGATACCTCTCGTTATCGCAAATTTTGGATTATTTTGCATGGACTGGAGAACTTCTCTCCTAACTTAGTAATTAACATCGTATAACACGCCATCAATTCGTCGTCCAGTAAAACTATTTACAGGAATACTCAAAACCACCTTGCACTTATAACATGATGTAGGTATACTAGGTATAATAACAACACTTTACGAAGACTGAACCCGGTTCTAAAGTCGCACCGACTTCCATATCATTTACCACTACTGACGATATCACATTGTCATAGTCTACCTTCAGACGATTCAATAATCATAAATGACTGTCAAAACAAGTAAAATAACATTGATGTTACAATCGGCTTTTCTTTCTTACTAACACAAAATCATCAACATTAAACTGAATGCTTTTTTTTTTCAATACGAGCCTTATAGACGTGCAATTGCTCGTCCATCCTGACTTTTGTGTTCAAATAGGTTAACTACTAAAGTGTTGACACCTTGGTTGACACTCGTACTAAAACATTATTACGCGGTGGTCTTGCAGCCTATAGACAATTGCAATGGGCTGTCACCTGTGTTAAGCTTTTTGATACAATACAATTCAAAGTAAGTTGAATTTCGCCAATTGTAGAATACCAATATCTACGTTCATGACTACGCGGTGGACTTGCAGCCTATAGACAATTGCAATGGGCTGTCGCCTGTGCTGTGCGTTTCTTTCATACAATACAATTCAAAGTAAGTTGAATTTCGCCAATAATTGTAGAATACCAATATCTACGTTCATGATTTTCAGCGATAATGAAACAATGAACTTAAGAACTGCATAAACCTTTAAAATAACCCGTTAGCGCAACTCATCCCGCTTGTAATTTTGTAAAACTCAAAAGAACACTGTCAACACAAGTCTATGAGTTCGCTACCTGCAAATGACGTAGCTTGATCGGCTACTATTCCTTTCAGCGCCTTAAATAAGACAACAAAAACACAGCGCTTAACATGCTCTTTTTTTTTTGAAGACATATTTTTAACAGGAGCTAGGTGACAATATTTACCAGTAAATGCGTCAATAATTACCAATGCGCATTCTATAAAGCTATACCGCTACTCGTAAGTGCCATTCGTACCGATTGTAATATATAAAGTGGTTCTGATACATTTTCTATCGGATGTCAAGTCAACTGTCTAGCTCTAGCGGGCCTTTTATTAACTTTGCAATATAAAAACGTTCAATGTACGTTCTAACGAACTAAGTACACTAAATTTTGCTGGTTTTTCCAAACTTAAATGTTTCAAATAATTATGAAATGATTGTATCAATAAATGAATGATAACACTTCGTTTGCACCAAACATTTTTTTATCGTATGTGACAACCTTAAATTTAAATCAATAATATCATTTTATCGGCATCAATTATTTTATGTTCGGATCTAAGTTGTCCGGCTTGTAGTCGTCGCGAATCTTTACTATTTTTTCCCGAATTGAACATTACGTGGAGACAACTAAGTAGTTTCTACTAATAAAATCTACATGCGGTATTCTTGCACCCTTGCGTAGGTACCGACATCGAAATCAATAGCTTATATGTAAGCCCATCATCTATGAACACGAGGAGAAAATCTTTTTCTTAAGACATGATGCTTTGAGACTATTTCAGTCTGTTAATATTTTAAATTGTTAACGCTTAATTGATTATGCTTGAGGTCTTCTTAAACCTTTCAACTCTATTTAATAACTATGATAACAACTTTCTGTGTCAGTGATTCTTTGATTATAATATTCGATTTTTAAGTTGATCATTACTTTCTTGTAGGAAAACTGAACCATAATAATCTATTGAACAGGAATCTGTGTGTACTTCGACAACGAGATTTGTCCGAAAATCGTTAATAAAGAAGCAGACGTCATTTTTTTTTATCTTTCTAAAATATTTCGCGAACTTTAACGTTCTTTTGACAAACGTGCTTCAGCAAGAGCCTTATTTTTTTTTTATCTGACGAGGCTACCGTTCGATGTTATGAAACCTTGTGGTATTACTATTAATTATTATTATTCAATGTTGCAACAGCAACTTGCATTTATTCCAATCAAATGAAAACTCTGCGCAAGCGAGACTTTCAATACTCTTTTTAAACAAAAGAATGTAACCTCTTATGATTTTGAAAACTCGAGAACATCGTTGAATATAAAAAGTAGCTATGAAGTCACGTAATTTATCTAGTCCTTGGTTAACAACAAGAGCATTACAAAACCTTATCAACGTTGAAAAGATTGTGCTAGTGTTGTATTCAAAAGTCTTATTTCCATTTCACAAAATTCGTGCTTTACTTTCAATAATGGATCTCACACGATGAACATCATTAAAATCATTTAAATCCGTGTTTAAAAATTCAAAATTATTGTCCGCAAAAACAAATATTTTTATTTTAAATTCACGAATAATTTAAGTTCCATTGTTATTCATAATCAAACTACATCCGGCTCTAGTAAAAACATCTCAACCTGTTACTTCATCCCAGGAAGTACTCGAGAGTCTACAATAACCAAAGCTCATATTTACATCATTAACAGTTATGGGTAATGTCGTACGGGCGAATGAATAGGTTGATACAGAGCCAATTCCTGTTACGCGAGTGTATACAAATTCTAGAGGCCTGGTCATGCTATCGGCTATCCTTTTACAAAGGAAAAAAAAAAACAATCGGACCCGCTGTCAATAAGGCACTTGAACTTAACGCCGGCAACATCTGTGACTGTAAGCAGGGTATCGTGCTGTAAACACACATTAACGGGGTATTGTTTCTTTAAGAGCGTGCCGCCCGTTGCTTAGAAGAACAAACCTCTTCTATGTGACCAAATTTATGACTATAAGTGTGTTGTTGTACTATTTCTTAAATATTGAACGGACCTTTGTTATTCTTATTGATTAAACTACATAACTGATTTTGTTTCATAGGCGAGATTTACAGTCACGTTTGTAATGACATTTGAACACACAGTTATACCAAACAATTTGCAACATGCGACGCTTTAAATGATTTGTGCCAAAATGTCTATCAAGACCCACAAAATCAATCGGCCAGGTATGATCTGATTTATTATGATACATAATAAATCAGATCATACCTGGTCATCTGCAATACCTTCTACCACGAATTTACTATATTCGCGTAGTTCCAGCCCGTTCGCAGCCGGTCGATTAGCGCCAACTTCGTAGTGGATTACTCAATATATGTTGAATCTCGATCACTTTTTTACCATACCATTCTCGAAAAAGGTATTCCCTTTCGCTTCTTAGCTTCTTTCCACGTTTAAAATAATGTCCTCACAGGTAGATGAAGGCTGGCTTCGTAGTCGGTCTAGGAATCTGATGATAGTCAATTTCGTCACACTATTGTGCTGCCGTAAACTCGCTTTCATTCAGGTCGTACATCGGTACGTAAACATCATTATAGTTTACCTTCCTTACTTATGCGTTAGGCCCGGAAACAAAATGTTTCGTTTCGGGAAAGTGTATCTGCCATTTCTTTTAACAGGGATGCGCACGACATGATGCTTTATTGGGAAACCCACACACAACATTGTCGTTGTCGTGCTAAGATTCTCATGATTTATTGGTGGAAACTGTGTCTTCTCGAACCTCATTAACACTAGCTATATCTTCTTGAATCTCACTAACACTATAACTCGTTTCACTCACTTGCAGATTTGCACCGTTTAACAAAGTCTTATTCGTATTGGAATCGGGGGTAATAAGTGCCGATCCCACCGCTGCTGTCGGAGAATTTAAATAACTCTCCATAATTAAATATAATTAGGTAGATGTGTGAAATAATATTAAATAATGACTCAGTGCGCACACCTTGCGCGGTCGATGGTAGTACCGAAACTATATCATCGAGCTACTGACTCAAGGAATATAAACCATAGCATGGCCCGTAACTCCATGCATTTCATATCAATTCAATATCGACATTATGTTGTACACCATAGAGTACATTATAATAGGAAGGTATAGCCACATAACAACTACTCTGTTATGATTCTCTCATATATATATATATATATATATATATATATATATATAGATTAAAGATTAATTATAATAAACCAAATCACGGCCAAAAGCAATAACGTATCAAACTTGTATCAAAAGATAAATGGGTTACTCACACTTTCACGTATAGGTAAAACGAATTACATTTCGCTCCTTCGTTTACACGAATTACCTACCTGACTTTCGTATTACCATTCTGAGCGTGTACACCGTATCTATAACTTAAAAAGATATTACTAGAATCAATAATTTATATCTGTACTAATCTTATAAATAAAAATGAACCGCAAAATGTGTTGGTAAGCGCATAACTCGAGAACGGGTGGACCGATTTCGATAATTCTTTTTTTTTATATTCCTTGAAGTACCAGGATGGTTCTTATGTAGAGAAAACATAAATATGTACCACGGGCGAAGCCGGGGCGGACCGCTAGTATTATAATAAAGAAATAGTCCATTGACCCCAAGATTAGGGATCGTCGCCCTTGTCAAAAATGGGTGCAAACACATTGTTCCAGATACCTCTGCAACTATGCGTCTTACAAAAAAAATCGTTGAAAAATAATTTACAGGTAGTTAATTATTACTTTGCCCACAAAATTATGTTTGGATAACTTTATGCCATGAATTGAAAATTTTAGAAGTTATAAGCAGAAATGTGAGAAAAATGTTAATTTTTTATACAATTTACCTGAAATAAACCTTGTAGATATGGTCATTTGAGGAAATTTTTTTCAGACGAAAGAGACTGATCGATCGAACGATCGATGATCGAGGCTTGGTTGACCGAAGACCATTGTCGTGATGATCTTGGTGGTGACTAGTCTAGTTCAGATAGTAAAGAAGACCACGTAGAGAAGCAGCAGTAGATGCCTATACTGGAGATAAATTGAAACCGGAAATAATATCTTCCTATAATCGCACTAAAAATGAAGTGGATCTAGTTGATAAAAGTGTTCAATGTATTGTTACTCTCTTATATTGTTCACGTCCAGAAATTCAAGAAGATGGCTTGTAACCGTGCTCTATTATCTGATCTACCTCAGTGCCTTCAATGCGCTATGCATACATTCAGCAAATAAAAACTTTGAATCTATTCAACGTCGTGATTTCCTCATCGACGGCGCTGGCTTGGATAAAACTCCTGGCACACCTAATGGCGCATTCACACATGCCATGCAAATGCCATGCAAATGCCATGCAAATCAAATCAAATCAAATCAAATAAATCAAATCAAATCAAATCAAATCAAATCAAGTCAAATCAAACCAAATCAAACCAAATCAAATCTACTCAAATTATTTATTTATTTCTCTTCACAATACCCAATCACATAAATTAATCTACATGCATACAAAATTATCAAACGGCAAATGCCGTGCAAATGCCGTGTAAATGCCATGCAAAAGCCATGCAAATGCCATGCAAAAGCCATGCAAATGCCATGCAAAAGCCATGCAAATGCCATGCAAAAGCCATGCAAATGCCATGAAAATGCCGTGCATTTGCCGTACAAATAAAAGCCATGCAAATGCCATGCAAAGGCCATGCAATAGCCATGTAAATGCCACGCAAAAGCCATGCAAATGCCATGCAAATGCCGTGCATTTGCCGTACAAATGCCATTCAAAAGCCATGCAAAAGCCAAGCAAATGCCATGCAAATGACATGAAAATGCCGTGCAAATGCCATGCAAATGCCGTGCAAATGCCGTGTAAATGCCATGCAAAAACCATGCAAATGCCATGCAAATGCCTAAAATTGCCTCAAACAAATTTGCCTCTTTTACCTGCGGCACGCGCGGCTTTTGGTTGGCGGCGGCAGTTTGCTTGCGGTTTCTATACGGAGTGGTAGTGTTGTCGTATTCATATATTATAACATAATTTAATATTTAAGTCAATAACGAAATGACAGAATTGAACGGGGATGATAGTGCAGTACTTTTATTAATAGAGCAGTATCAAGAAAATGAACCATTGTATAAAGCCGGCGCGGCGGCTTACATTCAGCGGCAAGGCGGTCTGAAACCCGGCAGCATAAGCCGGCGGTATGTGTGGATACGCCAAAAGATCAGACAAATTAATGACATTGCCAAGAATTCTTTCCCTCAAAATAAAAGATTTCTTAGTTCTTCCACACCAAGAAACCCGGCCATCGACAGCAGGACCAATTCGAAGAAATTATTTTGATCGGTACCATGACTGCATTAAAGCCCGTAATTGAAAGTATACGAAAGGTGCAAAAAGTTTATATGTTCTGACCATTTTGAAATCGTTTGCATAATTTGTTCGCAAAATACTGATTACACTAGGTTTTGTATAATTTTTTTTTGATCTCATATAATATTGTGAATTATGTGTATTACGACTGAAAAAGAGGTATTTTTTGTTGTAGTTGTTTTTTCTAATCGTAAAAGATATGGTTGTATGTTTTGTTGATTATTTTAAATACAAAATATATAGTAATGAAGATTTTTAAATAAATAAACAGACTTTTTAATTTATTTGTGTACTCTTGTTTTCTTGTTTTAAAAATGGTATACCCTTGTAGACCACGCGACCTCACACGTCACTTTTAGATACGCGCTACTGTAGGGTTAAAATGTTAAAGACAATTTTACTTTAAATATATATTTGTTTTTTATTCGTTTATTATTAAAATTATAATTAGAACCGACTTTAAGGCTGCAGTCTAGCAAAATTGCGTTTTCAACAAGTTATTTGACAATTTTTTCCCGGCTAATGAAATGATAAACTGATTTTTTTTTTCATGTTTATCAATTAGTGTTATATACGCAATGCGCGTGAATTTTTTCACATTTATAAAGTTACTTTATGTTACCTTAATCAGGCCTTCAAGATAAGTCTCTTTCCCCCAAAGACATTTCGAGCTAAGTTTGTGCACTCACTACGTTGCAACCGATTACAATTTACACAATTTGATCAGCACATAAATATCCTTATATAGTCGTAATTCAAATCTGCTGAATACAATTGCCGAAAAACTTATGATTTTCCTAATTAGAACGTTATAAATTCATTAAATTTCCCATTTTTTGCCTTACAAAAAACTATTGATAAATACTGCTAAAAGTTATTTTTTCCATTAATTTATTCGAGTTGGTTGAAGACCAATGAGTATTAATCCTTTAAAAAGTTTTTTTTTTTAATTTTGATAATTCTTTAAATTTTAAAAACATGTTTTAAATAACTAGGAAAAATCCTAGCGAATTTCTTCAGTCGCGCTCCTTGGGCCGGAGCGTTCTGACGTGTGCTCTACGCTCGATTTTCCTTCATACCGAAGTGAAAGTTGCTCTACTTCATGAAATTTAATATTTTTGTTAATTGATTATTTTTATCTTAGTTTTGTGAAAACTTTTGTATTTTCAAACATTTGATTTCGTTATGGAAAATAAACGAAAAAAATATGCGTGTACTAGAAAAAAAAAATTATCTTCAAACGTTAAGTTAATGAAAGCAAATAGATTACAAAGGTGATTAGCAACAATTTCTTTACTATACGGGGTGTCATTGAAGGGATGTATGTTTCTTTAAAACTAAAGTAAGCTCATAAATTTTCTTATAATATAATTTTTATAATTTTTATAAAGTTCCTTATATAGAAAAATGTTTATTTTTCGTTTGAGAAATATGAAATATATAAACTTACTAGCAGTTCGCCCCGGCTTCGCCCGTGGTACCTACATGTTTACGTTTTTTTTCATAAAAACTCCTATCCTATCTCTCAAGTTGGATCGAACTGCACATGGTGTGCGAATTTTATTATAATCGGTTAAGTGGTTTAGGAGTCCATTGAGGACAAACATTGTGACACGAGATTTATATATTTATTTTTATTTTATTTATTTTATTTTTACATTATATATATATTAAAAGATATTGAGAACTTGAACTTGGGACATACGGGTAAAATGATTTGTTTGTTCCAAAATTCAACAAGTTATTTGACAATTTTTCCCGGCTAGCGAAATGATAAACTGATTTTTTTTTTTGTTTATCAATTAGTGTTATATACGTAATTATTATGATTCTAAACAGCTATGCATGAGTATTGAGGAATATTGTAAATAACGTAAATATACACTTGCCTGTGAAATTTTATGCCAGAATTTGGTGTCCAAACACTTCTGCAATTTTGCACAATACAATACATTCTTTATATTCGGAAAATATTTATTAAATAAGCATCTACATATATTAACTTAAATATTCGAAGCGACGAATTTTTTTTGACACACATGCCATATTGACAAACTGAGAGTTGCCATAATTTTATTATGGTGACTACCCATAATCAGGGAGTGTGACTTTATAATGATTGGCTCAGATACTAAAATAATAATAATTGTCTCATCCAGCAATGCTTCTGAATGATGTTGTTGGCAATTTATCAACAAACTCATGTACAAAAACTAACCTTTTGCACAGAATATTACTGAATACATAGTAGCCTTGGGAAAATTTCGTATTAACAGTGGCAATACCAAGTTAAAAAAGAAAGGGATAAAATACATGAATAAGGGTCAATGAACTTGTCCTCAGTCGTCAGTCCTAGTCGATATCTCCAGTGTTTTAGATATAAGCTTCTTGGTTGAAGACCAATGAGTATTAAACCTATAACAAAACATTCCTTTTTTGAATTTTGGAAATTCTTTAAATTCAAAAAAACCAATCCATGCTGTGCATACACACATATTTCGTAAACCTACTGGCAAATACTCAAATATGTATGAGACAAGTAAAGCACAAAGAAAAGTTTACAAAAAAGCGTTTCGTAAAAAATTTCAGAAAAAAGGACAAGATCCAGATTACGGTCAAAATGCACAACGACCAGACATGGCTGATGAGGATTTTCAGTTATCAAAACAGGAATTTTTGAAACAGATGGAACTCACTGACGAGCAAATAGATGAAATACAAAAAAGAACTTTTAATCAATGTTCTAGTGCAGAATGGATAGAAATGAGAAAAAACAGATTAACAGCATCTATGTTCGGAAAAATTTGTAAACGTAAAGATAATATTAGCTGCGGTCCTTTAGTAAAATCAATTGTAAAACCGCAAAATATATCTAACGTCCCATCGGTTGCTTATGGTAAAGCCCACGAACAAACCGCGTTAGCTCAATTATCCCTGCAGGAAAACATTACGATTATGGGTTGTGGATTGTATATACATAAAAATTTTCAATATTTAGCAGCTACGCCTGACGGTATTTACTATGATCAAGAAGGGAAAATGGGACTAGTTGAAGTTAAATGTCCATTTTCGGCAAAAGTCATGAATGCGGAAGATGCGGTAAAAAAATAAAAAAATAAAATTTTGGAAATACAATGCAAAAAATAAAAATTTTGTCGTAGATAAGAATCATGACTATTTTTTCCAAATTCAGGGACAACTAAACATTGCAGAAGCAGAAGTCTGCTTATTTGCCGTTTGGACTGGAGTGAATCATTCGTTAAAAATAGAATATATAAAAAGGGATGTTACGTTTTGGCAAAATAAAATGATAGGACCATTATCAAGATTTTACATAAATTGCCTACTGCCAGAATTGATTGATTCGAGAGTTCAGCGTTCGATGCCCATCAAGGACCCATCCTATATCATTCAAGCAATTGAAAAAAAATATATACAAAAAAAAATAGAGAAAAATCTAGTGCAACCGATAAAGCATCAGAAAGTAGCAAATAATTTACTAGGTTTATCAATATAAATGAGAAATAAATATTTTTTGTTTTCATTTGCGTATTTTTCTATTTTATAATTTTTTACACATACATCACATTTTTTTATTGTATACAAAATTTGTTTATCCGTTTTATTAGTGAAACTGAACAACTTTCACTTAGAAACTTAGGTCGAAAAAAACGTATAGAGTTATGCATTTTGTATGGAAAGCTTATTTTTTTATATTTCGTCCAAATTTCTTTGTAAAAGTTGATCAGTTATATAAACATGAAGTTGAAGATATCAATAGAACGTATTCGCAAATTTTGTGTACTGATAAAAAGAATCACCCGGTGTAATTTTCACGAAAATTGTTTCAAATTGTCATTTTAGGTACTTATTACGAATATTAAATTATGCATACGAATGATTTAATTTTTAAAAATTAAGTGGAGCAACTTTCCCGTAGTACATTTGTATTATTTACATATAGATGACAGGATGCATTTGTTTGCACTACTAGACCAAGCCACAGTATTACAATATTATTTTCCAAGCCCTTAACAAAGTAGTACATCACTAAACGACTCCCCTCTACGTCAATAGAGCAGTATTCTGAAGTTGACGTTAATGACGTCGAAGAGCGAAGTGTCAAACTCAATATTTTGTCAAACATTTACGAATTACCTAATTCAGTCAGTTTATCTTGGTTTATACGATAAACATGTGCCGTGTGGGTATAAAAAGATCGTCATTGATGATAGAAATTTAGTATAAAACTTAACTTGAGATGTTTTATGTAAATAGTACTTAACAAGATAACTATTGACTTAAAAACGTTTAGTCTATTTAGCCAAAATGTTACCGGGATACGGTGCTGTTACACAAGCCCTTTTGGGCACGCTTCTGACGTGGGGGTTGACTGCAGCTGGGGCCGGTTGTGTGTTCTTTATAAGAGGGAAACATGTGAGAAAAAATAGCTTTTGTTTTTGTTATTTTACTTGTTAGTGCATGAGTTACAATGCTATTTTTCAATTCCAGAGGAAATTACTAGATGTATCTTTGGGATTCGCTGCAGGTGTAATGACTGCCGCATCCTACTGGTCTCTGTTAGAACCTGCAATAAAGATGTGTGAAGAATCAGGCATGTACGGTGATGAAGGACAGTATGCCTTTTTGCCTGTAGCTGGAGGCTTTTTGTTTGGAGCAATATTTGTGTTTGGCACTGACAGATTCTTGGACTATTTAGGAATTAATTCCACTAATATGATGATAAGTGAGTATTGTTTATTTTTTTTTAATAAAATGATAAAATAATACTACAAACATTAAGGAACTATCCATTTTATAATAAATTATAATTCCAAGGCCTGATACAATTTCCATGAATTTATAAGTTCATAAAATAGGCAAAACCTAGTGAATATAATTAATTTACCATTAGTCAAATATAAAAAAAAAGAAATAATAAATGTAAAACAAACTAAAAACAGGACAAGAAAGGCAACAATAAGAAACTGTTTTTATTAGAAACTAGCTTTCCGCCCGCGGCTTCGCCCGCTTTGTCTAAAACCTAATAAATTATATACTAAAACCTTCCTCTTGAATCACTTTATCTATTACAAAAAACCGCATCAAAATCCGTTGCGTAATTTTAAACATTTAAGCATAGGGACAGAAAATGTGACTTTGTTTTATACTATGTAGTGATAGTGATGAGTTTGAACATCCCTGAGAATAAGCTTTTATACTTTGACTCTGTTTACATCTATCTATATCTATATATATAAAAATGAAACCCGTTTTCCTTGGTCACGGCATCACGCGTGAAGGGGTGGACCGATTTCGATAATTCTTTTTTTATTATATTCCTTGAAGTACGAGGATGGTTCTTATGTAGATAAACACAGGCGAAGCCGGGGCGGACCGCTATTAGAGTTATTAAATAAATCAACAGAAATCCAGTCATGATAGTGAACATATTTTTGACATTGGTCAAAAAGTTTTGAGTCAAATTAGAAAAAGCTAATAATCAAATTTTTCCTTTTTATAACATTGGATTCAATTTGAGGAAAATAAAAAATATACTGTGTAGGAGAAAAATAAATGACGGGAGAGCTCATAATATTACTATTCATGTAGTAATTTGTTAGTATCTGAATCATTGCCAAAGTAAATTTTTTGTTATATTTGCTTAGTTTTTATTTTTAGCACAATCAGTTTAATCACAAATCAATCTATTTAAATATTTTTATATCAAATACAAGTGCAGTTAAAAATACTATATACCTACTGTGTTATTTGGTAAAGGTAACAAATAATCAAATCTTTACTATTTATTTGGGCTCCATGACAAAAGGGTAAAATGAGAACCTATTACTAGGACTTCAATCACAGATCTCACAATACATAGATGTTAGACGGGTTAAATTTTCAGAGATGGTGTATTTCTGTTGTCACTATCACAACAAATAATAAAAAATTGGCATTAAGATACAATTGACATGGTTATAAATTGACTGGGTACTCTTTTGTTGCAGTTGATATTTTGCTTTTTTTTAGGGAATCTTAGTACCTCGAGTCTGTCTGTCCTAAAATTTTTTTTATTTATTTATTGTACATACATTAAATTTTTTGTATAAAAGCAGAAACATGACTTGACTTCAGTTAGTCTTACTTCGAATTCAATATTTTAGTGTCTCTTTGTTTGGATTCTGCTTGTTTCATTTATTGTTAAACCTCAGAACAAAGTAAATGATAAATAATGATGTAAAGTTGACCGAACACAGCAGAATACCTTTTCACTTAGCCTTACCAAACTTACCAAATACCTATTGTTTGCATAGGTGTTGAAATTTGGCAATCACCTCTATTCAATACAGTAAATAATAACTTAAATTTTAAGATATAAAAAACGGCCCTATTAAAAATGAGGAAATTAAGTTATGAAAAAGTCTAGATATGAGACAAGGTTATAATAAATATAATAATTTTAATTATTTGTATGTTGCATCCTTAAAAATGGCGAGCAAAGCAATGCTCCAAATGTGTTTGTTGATGCTTTTACAAAGAAAATTTCTTTGTCCTTAATAATTGTGATGTGCCAACCAGGATATAAACTATTATTTGTGCTAACTAAACTTATAGTTTTTGAATTAACCAATAAGAAAATATTTTTCTATTTATTAAATTACTGCATATTAAAGTGGTAATCTATGATCTAAAATAATCTTAATTTTTTGTATTGTTCTAGGTCATTTTCATTAACACATTTTTAATTCTTTTTATTAAAAAATAACTAATTGAATATAATATAAAAAACTGAAAAAACTATTGAATATAATATAATAAACAAAAATATGCTATTGTAAAAATGGATTACTTTTCTCCATTGCTAATTCAAATTCAAGGTTTTTCAATTATATATCACCTTAGAGCTTTATTTATAGACTGCAGTAATATATTATGGCGTCATCATTTCTTTAAAATTTAAGTATTTTTTTCGTTTGCCAAGGTCACATTTTGGCCTTGCTATAATATAGATAATAATTAATAAAAGCAAATAATTTAATTCTCAAACAGACTACCACATATGAACATAATTTTTAGTATAATCTAAATTTATATATTTTAATATGTTTATGGCGTAATTATATTGTTTAGTAAACAGTTTCATTCGCCTCTTTGATAAGGAACATTTACACTAAGATACTGTTTTATTGTTTTTTTTTTTACTTTTAAACATTTTGTTCTTTAACTTGTAAAAATCCAAGATCTTTAGGTATTTTGTATACCTAGATTTATTTTACAGACATAAACATTTCCATTCAATACTTTTTTTTTTCTCTTTAAGAAAACCCAAGGAAAACCCTGATTATGGTTTAAGAATCATAAGTGAGGATAGCAGCTTTGTTGAAGTGAAACTTCTTTATCGGGGTTGGAAAAAAATTTAGTGTAACATTTTTTCGTTACGCGTGACATTTTTACGTTACGCGCCATCTTTTTATTATCCCTACCACACGTGATTCGACGTATTTCTGTAAAGTTGCATATAGTAAATTATTTTTTGAAAAATAAGGTCATAAAGAAGTTTCACTTCTTACGTGTGTACTAGTACACGCACACATTTTTATTAATATTGTGTGTGTACCTAATCATAAATAATTTAGCAAAGATTAGTAGATTAGATAGATCTTGGATAATATATATTTTTTATAATGACATTATTTAAAATGTTCTGTAATAGTAGGTATTACGAGTTGAGAATAATTTTAAAACAAATAATGATCACTTTTGCTAATACCACAGCGGCTTCGTGAAGGAATTTGATGATGATGATATTAGAATAAAATTAACCAATCTAACTATTTTGTGTTTTTTTTATATTCACACGAAATGATTATTAGTTCCAATTAGTAGGGGAGCCCAGGATGCTAAATGTGGATTTACTCGAGCGTCACGGGAACCTATTAGAATTGGTAGATTAGACCATAGCGAGAAAAAAAGGTCCTATAATGTTTTCACTTTTAGCGGTGGGGAAGGGTTTTTTGATTTTTTTTAAATTAAAAAAGAAAATAATTGGCTTGGAAATACTCAAGCGCGTTAGATATTGATATTTTGCATGCTCCAGGACGTCACTGAAAAAAAGTATACGTTAATCTGACGATTTAAGTGGCGATTTAATCGCTATGAAGAAAGGGTAAAAAATTAAAGTAATATTATTCGAGCGCGTCAGATTAATATATGGGGGGGGTTAATTACAATATAAGAAGTCCCCATTTCGCTAATCTGACGATTCGAGCTCAACCTTAGGGAATTATGGATTATTCAAATTTTCCAGCGGGGCCCCTGAGCGCACCCACCAACCATAACTCCTCATATTGACTAGAGGTACTAATGAATAGCTAAGGTACCGTCCCTTATAGTAATCTGACGCGCTCGAGTAAATCCCAAAATCCCCTCTTGGGCTCCCCTACTAAATAGGCGGGTTTTGTAAATCATTTAATTTAAAACAAAATATGACGTCTTAATCGAAAGGTCTAAAATATGTATAATTCAAAGCAAAAAAAATTGATTGAATAAATTATGTGAATGATAGAAAAATTTGAGAAAAATACTTTATAAATTTGTATCTGGGTATTTTGACAAGAAAAAGATGGCAGAATTTTTTTTTTCGAAAAGAGTTGGGTGATTGAATACACCCTAGGTATACTATAACAGTATGTAGATATATCTACATAGACATCATATCAAATGTATGGTAATTTATTTTAATTTGTATAATAATCTCTTTTATTGGTACTTGAATTGAAATTAAAAATTGAATAGCTCTGTTTTACATGAAAACGTACAATATCGAAGTTAATGTCTACATTAGATAGTGTACATTTTCGTCTACTTTCTCATTTTCACAATTGTTTTCCTCGAATATTTGAGTTCAATGTATCTAAATACTACTACCTACTTTTCAGATCTTTACTAATATTATAAAGCTGAAGAGTTTGTTTGTTTGTTTATCGAGGTAGGCTATAGGCTATAATATATCATCACGCTAAGACCAACCGGAGCGTAGCAATGCGGGTGAAACCGCGGAGCACAGCTAGTATTGTATAAACGACAACAACGTCATTTCGAGAGTTATTTGAAAATACAAACTCTCGAAGTGATTAAAAGTTCATTGCTATTTGCTATCGCCTATTATAATTATTAATTACTAGCTTTTGCCCGCGACTTCGTCCGCGTGGAATAGTGACTTCCGGCAGAAAAGTATAGATAGCTGTGCCCGCGACTACGTCAGCGTGTAACTCCTTGTGTATTATTAATTTAAAATGTATTGGTAATATTATTTACATCAGGTTCACATGAGGCTTAAGGACCTATAGAACCAAAATACTTTAGCGCAAAGCTTCCGGGTAAACTATATTGAAAGTTGACCCGTCCGGCACGTGAACATAAAGATTTCTAGAACTGCTAACACGGGAAAGAGCAACGTATAACTGACCATGCGAGAAACAACTGACACCGAGATCTACTCCGGCAACATGAAAAGTCTGCCCTTGAGCCTTATTTATTGTCATTGCATAACACACCGATACTGGGAATTGCGTCCTTTTAAATTGGAATGGAAAATTATTTGGTATTAAGGGTATTCTGGGGATAAAGACGGTTTCTCCTGCACCGCAACCTGTTAAAATTTGAGCCTCGATTATATTTTGTTGCAACTGGGTTACTTTTAGTCGAGTTCCATTGCAAAGTTGTGGTGGTCTTAAATTTCGGAGTAGAATAATCGGAATGCCAATTTTTAAACAAATTTCGTGAGAAGGAAGTCCGGGCATATTTAAAGAATTTAAAAATTCTATCGGGTAATTAGTTGCTTCTTGTTCATCGACCATTCTATTTATTGATCTATAAACTTTGCTTTCCCCCTGTATATTCGACAGTATTTTGTTATTAATCTCAGATGCCTGGTCATTGCGAGGAGTTAAAATAGATCTTTCGCATAGCCAGGAATTGTCCCTATTTAATATATTTGTTACGTCACCGTAAACCGACGATATAAGATGTGGTTGAGATTGCACTATACAACATAATTCAGGCGTCAGAATAAGTTTTCCTTGGTGTAGTTGTGGATAGGTACCTTCACCAATCTTTAATAATGAATCAGAAAATTGACTATCATCCGGGTTATCTCCAGTTCTCACTCGCATGTTTATAGTCAAATGCACCGATTGTATATCACGCCACAAATAAGAGCTTTTCAGGCAAGCCCTAACCTCATCAGCTCGGGTTCCCCGTGGTATTACCGGTAAGGTTTGTCGGAAATCACCACAAAATAAAACCGTGATACCGCCCATTGGTCGATCATTTTGTCTTATATCCCTTAAAGTTCTATCTACCGCTTCTACTGCTTTTCGATGGGCCATCGTACATTCATCCCATATGATTAAATTACACTCGCGTAATACCTTTGCTTTGTCGCTATTTCTTGAAATACTACAGGTTGGACTTTCCGTGCGATCTAAATCAATTGGTATTTTGAACATAGTGTGAGCCGTTTTACCTCCTGGTAGCAATGTTGCAGCTATCCCAGATGAAGCTACGGCAAGAGCTATTTTACGCTGATTTCGAACATAAGCCAATATTAATTTAGTCAAAAAGGTTTTCCCAGTTCCTCCAGGTGCATCTAAAAACCATATTGTTCCCAAATTATTTTGAACACTTCCGCACACGCGGTCATAAACTGAACGTTGTTCTGCAGTCATCATTGGGACACCGTTTTCTAATGTTGTCAGCAGTTCCATTAAGTTGTAACCAATCTCTGCGGAATATTCCCTATTAGTTACCTCTCCGACTGAGGTTGGTGTTGGCAAACCATATTCACATAGTGATTTACCGCCAACTGCTGTTAACTCATCCTGAAGAGCTAATAAGCACTGATTTATGGCAAGATCACGGAAATTATCATTAGTTGTGCCTTCATCATTGTTAGATATATTTCTAAGAAAGTCTTCTGAAAATTTGTCTTTATATTTTTCCCATAATTGTACAGCATCTGACAAATTACAAAATGTAAGTAATGTTACAAATAAATGACGTAACCGTCTTGGATTATCACTAACACAGGATTCTGCTAAAGCGTCATCCCAATGCTGATCATTTTCAAGCAAATGACGCGCTTGGCAAGCTGCATGATAACTGGGATAAACAACATCGTCTACTTTTCTCAAATCTATAAATGAGGTTGGTCCTCGCACAGTATGTAATAATAATCGCAAATAGAAACACTCAGCGTTGTTAGGATGAACGGTGTATACTCTACCAAGAACATGTTCTTTGAAAATACCTGACTCGCCATCTACAGGCCTGCCACGGCGTCTACGATTAAAGACACCTCGTTGCTTATCGTAGGTATAATACGATGGAACTTCTTCATATAAAAGAGATTTTGCAAAATCATCAGTTTGGCAAAGTCGAAAGAATGCTAATAAAGTTGTTTGTCTAGGGTTCTCTAACCGTTCTGTGACATTTTCGGTGTTGAAATATATACGTTGACCGCCTTCAAGATGAACATCCAGATGAGTCACAGGTGGATATCTTTCATGAATGTTGAAACTTAAGATCCGCCACACAGCTTCTGAAGAACTTATATATCTGCCTGACTGAAATCTTGTAACTTCATCATTTTCATTTCTCAAAGCAAATGTAGCTTGGTCACTGCCCTTATTAATGTACTTACAAATATATTTTATTGACTCTACACTATTACACATTTCAACATTTATGTGAGCTTGAAATGCTCTGGACAACACAGGAGAATACGGAACGACTCACCTATTGTCTAAAATAACCTGTTGTCCAGACACTCGCTTTTCAACAGTGAAACCACCAGTATCTCTTGAACGGCGACGATATAACGGGTATCCATCATGTCCTGTTACAGTTTCTTCCACTAAGGCTTTTGGATATCTTTTAGTGCAACGACCGTCTTGCATGCAAGAAGAATTCACGTTAAATGCACCACATGGACCATGTATCATATGAGTTTTAACAATGTCGTATAACTCGGAATCTGCAATCGGACTTGGAATTTCAGCACTGATTAAACTGTCTACATCATTAGGTCGAACCTTATCTTTTAACCAAAGCAGGATATGTGCGTGGGGTAAGCCGCGTTTTTGCCATTCAACACTATACATATAACACAATACTTCTCCAAAAATGTTATCTTTGGTAAATAGATCTATCATTGATTTTAATTTTAAATGAAAAACTCTTGCGATGATATCATGGCGGTCATGCGGTGCTTGACCCTCAAGAAGCTCCCGAGTGATTTCATCCCACTTAGGATTGGTAGTTACAGTAATAAATAAGTCGGGACGTCCATATTTTCTTACGTAGCAAAAAGCATCTTGAGTACGTTCGTGCATGTAGCGTGGACCACCAGTAAAAGAAGAGGGCAAAATAACTAAACGGCCCATATTCACCGTATCATTATCTTGCTGCATGGCGTCGCGAATGTGCACGTATTCTTCAGCGCGCAGCTGCCTTTGATTAGATCGTATATAAACTAATCTTTCGGTTTCAATTTTTGCGTACATGTCTACAATAAACTGATTGAATAAGCCACGAAAACGTTGCAAGTATACAAACCTATTCCGTCTTACTTGCAATTGGTAACAGTAAAATTGAAGGCATGAAATCTTTTTATTATAAATAGGTGCGCCTGTATGCGGATCAGTTTGGTATAAAGCAAAATTATAACCATCTTCCCCTCGACAATATATCAAAGGATATTGTAAACCGTCGTAAGCCCTGTGGGTTTCGTAAATACGTTGTAAACGATTGTCTCTGGAACGGATAACGATATCACGCCTATCACATTCCTGGTCGACCAATACCACAGCAACTTCATTCGTGGATGGAGCATTATAACGCCCAGGGTGTTCCTGCGTTGGACGCCTATCGGCATTTATAACAATTTTATAATTGTTATCATCATCTCGAGGAAGAGCTTCTAATGCCGATTTAAAACTGCATACATACGAATTAATCTGATGCAACATGTTCTGAAGTTGTGAAATGAGTTCAGCATTTAAATTTGGGAAATATTGATTTCTTATATTCGACTGTTCGTTGTAGTCGGATACAAAATATATTTGAAGAAACTTAGGTTGGTCTTCAGGCAAAAGAGATCCTATCAAATGGTAAACCTGACCTTGTATTTTAAAAGTAGGCATGAAAGGACCTTCGGAGATTTGTTGAGCACCAAAGGATGTCATCTGAAACGCACTATTATAAGTGCGAATGTTGTCGAAAAACTGTTTAGATTGCACATGTTCCCCTAATAGTAATGATTTCAAAGGTTCCGGTGGGTCTTCGAATGAAGGCAAATTTATTTTACCTCCAGAACAACAGAATCCAGCCGACTCCTTACTCCACTTTAAAGCATTACAAAAAGAACATACCACGTTCATATCGCCTATTACAGAAGATGATCTGTAATCAATTGTGAAGTTATAAGCAAACCCACTTTTATATTTGTCGGACCACGCCACCGTATTTCTAGATTGATCTTCTATGTGTACATCTAAGTTATTAAGACTATGTCGAAATCTGTCTGCAGTAAGACGGGCCTCTCGCTGTTCGTCCGTTTCAAGAGACCGAATATTTTCGATTCTTAATCTTTCATTAGACAAACTTATTAATCGTTCTTGTGTCAAAGAATTGTAATGTTCGCGTACCGACTCTAGTCGTTGTTCATGCTCATGTTCATCTTCGAGTGATCGAACAATATTATGGTGCACCCTATCATTTGTCAAACGGTCTTCATATTGAGTAAAAGTTTCAGATTCTCGAGATAAAATATGACGTTCGCGGTCAGCTGTGAGACGCAATTCCCTCTCAGTGAAGGTTTCTGACTCGCGAGACAATATATGACGTTCGCGGTCAGCTGTGAGACGTAATTCCCTCTCAGTGAAGGTTTCTGACTCGCGAGACGATATATGACGTTCGCGGTCAGCTGTGAGACGTAATTCCCTCTCAGTGAAGGTTTCTGACTCGCGAGACAATATATGACGTTCGCGGTCAGCTGTAAGACGTAATTCCCTCTCAGTGAAGGTTTCTGACTCGCGAGACAATATATGACGTTCGCGGTCAGCTGTAAGACGTAATTCCCTCTCAGTGAAGGTTTCTGACTCGCGAGATAATGTATGCCGTTCGCGGTCAGCTGTGAGACGTAATTCCCTTTCAGTAAATGTTTCGGACTCGCGAGATAATGTATGTCGTTCGCGGTCAGCTGTGAGACGTAATTCCCTTTCAGTAAATGTTTCGGACTCGCGAGATAATGTATGTCGTTCGCGGTCAGCTGTGAGACGCAATTCTCGTTGTGAAGCAGTTTCAGCTGCTCGGGATAACACATGTTGTTCTTGGTCAATGGTAAGCCTTAGCTCTCGTTGAGAAAAGCTTTGAGACGCCCGTGATGTAGCTCGTCTCGCTCTGTCAGCTGCTAATCGCATCTCTCTCTCTGAAGAGCTTTCATTGGCTCGAGAAGTTGAGGCACTAACTCTCATAGAGTTTAACCGATGTGCTCTTTCCTCTGCCGATTCTTGAGAACGCGCATTTCTCATCCTCTTAGCATCTCTAGAATTTCGAGATAAAGATGGTCTTTTTTTAGGTGGCATTGTGTATTTTTAATCAACAGTAACTGAAGCTACCTTGCACTTATGAAATCTATTAATATTATATTATAATATAAACACTACTAAAATAACTAAAATGCGTACCTACTACTACTTATAAAGGAATAAAATGTAAACTAATAATATGCTTAAACACTACCGAAACCTATAGAATAACAACAAAAGAAATCTATAAATGAACTATAATAATTATAGTTAAACACTACTATAATAAATATATGATAATTACGAAAATAAACTATTAATATCTACCAAAATAACAAAGATACGTACCTACTGCTACTTCACTTATAAAGAAATAAAATGTAAACTAATAATATGCTTAAACACCACCAAAACCTATAGAAAAACAAATAATTACGACAATAAACTATTGATATAATTAAACACTACCAAAATAACTAAAATACGTACCAACTGCTACTTCACTTATAAAGAAATAAAATGTAAACTATTAATATGCTTAAACACTACCAAAACCTATAGAAAAACAAGTAATTACGAAAATAAACTATTAATATAATTAAACACTTCCAAAATAACTAAAATGCGTACCTACTGGTACTTCACTTATAAAGAAATAAAATGTAAACTAATAATATGCTTTAACACTACTAAAACCTATAGAAAAACAACAAAAGAAATCTGTCAATAAGGTCGAACACTCTGAACGTCTATTCGCATCAACAGCCAAATATTGTATGAACCTCGCACGCGGACCCGCCGCACGTTTTATTTTACAACCTTTACAACTTGATCATTTGGAATTTATTATCTCTATTGTTCGAACAAAAATAAGTTGCCGACTTTAAGAACTTGAACTTTTTTGTGTACTTTTTATGTAAAACAATCGATGTACAGCTGCTTATGAGCCTTAATAAAATAAAATAAAATAAAATAAACTTGCCGACAATGTAAGTACACTATTGTTTCTTAGAAAACATTTTAGGACTATACCATAATAAATTTATGACTCACGTAAACACGTGTTTGCATTATCTGATGACGAAATTATCGATTCAGTAGCTCAGAAAACCGAAGATGACATAGAAGACGTGCTTAGTACATGCGCTCCATGGGTTTCCATCAAAGAGGCGCGAACCGCATTGAATACCTTACGTAATTTTATATGTATAACTTTGGTGTTTCTACACCGATTTACATGATTCTTATTATTATTATTGAATAGGTAATAATGTTAACTTTTTTAATTAGGGATGAGTGAGAGTGTTGTAAACGTAAGAGTCGACAAATATAATCAGAAAGCTCCGAATTGCTAAGCTATTGAAACTACGTGTTATTGTGAGTCAATTTTAAAAGATAGACATATTATGCTGTCTAGGAATTTATTTTTATATAATAATAATAATTTAAGAACATTTGTGTCGTACATGATTTCTATGTAGCTTTAACCATTAAGGCTGCACACGCGACGGAAGCTTAAAAAATGGAGTAACTTCTCCCGTTTTCCCAATATTTCACTTCACTGCTCTGCTCATATTGATCGTAGCGTAATAAAAAGTATACTATAACCTGCCCAGGAGTATGAAGAATAATTGTGCCAAATTTCGTTAAAATCCGTCGTGTAGTTTTTGTTTCTATAACGAATATACAGACAGACAGACAGACAGACAGACAGACAGACAGACAGACAAAAATTTTACTGATTGCATTTTTGGCATCAGTAGCGATCCCTTATCACCCCTTCATAGTTTTTTTTTTAATATATTTCATGTACAGAATTGGCCTCTCTACAGATTTATTATAAGTATAGAAGATTATAGTAGTCATTTTAATAGGCAACATTTGACGTCTATCAGTTTTATCTTCATAGAGAGGTGAACTGCTTAAAAACGTCGATTAAAGTGAATTAATCGATACGGACTTGAAAGTATGTCAATTTTAAAAATTATCAGGCAAATCACTGTCCCAGTAAACTATTTTCTTTCGTAAATTTAAGGAGCAAAATATGAAAAGTAATGTATATATGTAATTTAAAAAAATGCATTTATTCAGGTGAACTATATGGTTAAGTTTAAGGTATAGGTAGGAAATTAAAGAGTACCTAGTAAATAAAATTATGTTTTATTTTATGCACAAGGCATTTGTTAATTTATGGTGATATTTATTATTTATTCACAAGTAATCATTGCATTCGATTCTAGATATCAGCTTTCGATTTTTAGAGTAACATCTCTATTTGTCTCTAGCATTTAATATATAAAAAAGTTAACTGACGCAACATTGTAACGGCAGGTTTTTTTTAAATCATAAGTAATTTATTATGTTTAGAATGGTTTATTATTTTAATCAAATTTTAAACTTACTCCCATCGGTCATTATTACTATAAATATGTAATCGTAAGTTAAACAAATGTGCAGTTCTAACAAAACGAAATAATGTATATATTTTGTATAACGAAATTATATATTTTGTTGAACTGTCAAATGTTGCTTATTAAAATGACTACTAATTATGTACCAATTCTGCTTATTGCTTACGCTTTAACTGAATTATTCAGACTAGCAAATCCCACTGTAAATGAGGAAACTAACTAGTGTATTTTATTTGCAACTGTCGCGATAAACCAATATTTCAAAGCATATCTCTTAATCAAATGTGATCAATTGTACTCTCGCATACAAAGAAAACAAGATCTATTTTATTTCATGATTTATATTTAAATATATTAATAATATATTTAAATATAAATAATATAATATTATATCTTATCAAATATGTTAGGATAGCTACGACTCGTGTATAATCGTACTTCTACTGTATGCCACTATGCTTAATATTTTATTTTTAACAGTCCCACTTTAACATATCATGATTGCATTACCCTCAATTTACATAACGGAATACAGGTGTCATATTACATAAAAAGAATTCCACTGTATGTTCATATTATTTGTTATTGCTTATTTTTTGAATACGCTATCAGAACTTGAAAGAAGTAGTCGAGGGCCTAGATTAATCGCGTCGCGACTATTTATATGCAAAAAAGTATATTTGGACACATAAGCATATTTTGTCGATAAAATATGTATGTATAATATACCTGTATGTTTGATGAAAATTACGGAAAACAGGGTTAGAACCGCTTCCCGAACAAACTAAAATAAAAAAAAGACGGGTTGCACTCCGGGAGTGCCGGCAGAAGTGAAAACTTGATTATTAACGTTCAGCATGTTTGATATTTTGGAATGGTATCCGTCTTACGCATGGAATATAAGGGCTTAAAAAAAAAATGTTGTGTGGTTTTATGAAACCACGGTAAAAGTGAAACTTTCCGAACACTGCTTTATACCTACTCGGCAGCCGACCGTCACGCGACATGCGCTACACAGACCAAAAAGTTTGAGACGATGTAATAAAAGTTTCACTTTAAAACATCCGTCTTACGCTTTTTCGATCGGCCACGTGTCCTGACGCGAGTTTAAGATTTTATACCCAACGCCGCTAAAGAAGTTTTCACTTCAAAATGCGGAAAATTTTAATTTAAACACCTGTATTTTAAATAATATAGAACATTTAAACGTCTATCATATTCGCATCGGATATAGAAAACATGATTAATTTGAACTTAATAAAGATATTTTAGATCAAGCAATAAAACGAACCATTCATATTGATGCCAGAGAATGCTTTGAAAGTAATTTATCTTTTGCAATTTGCATCTCTTAATTTCTTTGATCTATGTTTCCTTGTTATCATGAAAGCTCTCGACATTTGATTTACTGCCTATTTGCATTAAGCGATAAGTAGGCTTGTATTAATATTGTTATATAGAAATACATAGTTACTATCATATACCTACGTAGGTATTGGACATTATTAATATGTATTTATTCGTGATCTAAACAAGTTGGCACATATTTTTATCAAATCATAATAACGAGTTATCTGTACTTATAACTTCCTAACATTGTTGTAGGTTTGGTTAACATGGCTTATTTGTACAAAAATAAAAAAATGTTTACTTTAAATACCGATCATATGACTTCGTCACACTTCATTTAATTTTAAAACCGCTTTGCAAGAGATTTTTATCGCAAAATGTTTGAACGTTTAATTGATATTATAAGATTATCGATAATGTAGAGTACGTTTGAAGTTTATTTTAATTAAAATCCATTTTAATTTGTTTTATATGACATATAAAATATGCACGTAAACGAAGTGGCCCGCAGTCAGTAATCTAGTTATTGCAAATTTTGCAACTGTGTAAATAAATTAAGGCCCGCTTGTATTTATGGTGCCATATCGAGAGTGAATTGGCAATGAAATCTAATTATTTTTTGACATTGTGTTTCATTGAAATTCTCCTACCTAAATAACGAAATATACGTTATTCCAAAATCACCTTGTTATATTTTTAGTTATTTCTTTCGATGATTTCGTTAATGAAATAGATTACTAGATAATCAACTAGGTGTTTTTGACTATGCGTCTTTTTCTCATAGGTACAAAACAACAAAATGTGCAGAAATAAAGTTATGGAAATTGACATTGAATGATATTGAATGTTATCTGTAGGTCTTTTACCATAATATCTATTAAATAACACTAATTTTATGATGCTTGCAAGGGGAAAGTTTATTTTTTTTTTATTATAATTTATACCATTCAAGTATCGGTTGCCTAAAATAGAGTAATTGTATTTCACTGTATTACCGATAAACTGAAATAATTGTCAAGTTTCTACATTTAGTAAATACTAAATACATATTATGTATTATAATAATAATAAACTGCTTATCAATATTAATATGTTGAATATTTTCGCCCGATGTGACAATTCACAATACCTATTGAATTTTTAAAACCCCAGTAAAATTCTCAAATCTCAAATTAGTGACCTACAAAAAGTGAACCCTTTTGCTAAATATATTAATTGTAACACGCTCGTTCCAGCAATCACCAAGAGCAAAGACTCCAAAGAGAAGTTAGAGGATTTGGAAATGATGACGGCGCTCAACAGGCGGCCGTCGAACCCGACCGTGGTTACCATGGAGACGCAGCCGGCTGAGTTCGCGGACTGCATATCGAATCAGCACACAGCGCAAAGACGGCGGGGGCATCATCAGTCGCAGAATTCCCTTGTGAGTATGGCAAACATATGGGTGAAGTCATTCACTTGCTATCAGCTGACGCGTCTGTTTGATTGTCTCCTCATCTATAACAGTGACAAATTTCATAAATATTTAGTTCATAGATTCAGACGCACATATTCAGAAATTAGCTAAATTACGATTACGAAGTAAGTGAATTCACTCTCACATTTTGTATAAACCTATACTAATAGTGATTGATGTTGTAGTTCGTAGTTAGTGTTTTAACATTAATTGTGTATTCTTCAGACGAATATAAGTAATCTATCTCTGTATCATGACCACCTCATTTTACAATTAATTTTCGCGTTTATATTATCAGTAGGATAAATTAGACAGTTTATACTATCCCAAGACAGTATCTATCTCCCGTATCCTATACAAATTCCTGACATAAACATGGAACGTTCCAGAAAAACGAAGTCGGCGAGGGAGACCGACGAGACAGTATCAGCCGCTCACTGGAAGCACGCCAGTCACAGTGGAAGAGGATAATGTTGCTGGTTGTGGCTATCACAGTACACAATATCCCAGAGGGTCTGGCGGTGGGAGTCGCGTTTGGCGCGTCTGCTTCGTCGTCTAAAGCTTCTTTCCAGAGTGCCAGGTATGTGAAACACAGTTAGGGGATGTTTTCTTCCGGAACAGCATGGGATTCGCAGTGGAAGAGAATAATGCTTCTGGTCGTGATCATTATAGTCAACCATATACCGGAGAGTCTGGTGGTAGTCGTTTGCTTTCTAGAAGGCCAGGAATTTGAAATTAGCAAAAAAAGTTACCAAAGTATTACTTAAGAGATAAATACCATAATGCCGGTATTTTCTCAACATTTGCCTTTTGTTTTATGTTGTGGGTATATTAAAAGCCCTGCAATACTGAAGATAGAACCAAAAATTTACCAAGGACCTTGTCTAACATTTATATAATAGAGTAATATATTTTCCTCCAATTCATTTCGCAAAATGGTAAGAAAGTTGTTGTATCAACAACGTGAGTTATGCGATTACATTTATTACCTAATGATATAAAAAGTGTGCTATTCTTATCAATTTTTAAACAAGTAAAAGTTATTCAAATGTTATAATGTAGTCCATAATCATTTGGCCCACATACAGTTTATTTAGAGGTTAGTGATACTGAGGTCGTATTCGCAACCGCTTCCCACTCATGACCTGGTACTGTCCGTCTGTTCATACAAAAACTAATATGTTAATTATATTATTAACAGTAAATTAATCATGTACTTGTCATGTACATATTGGTATATTGAAATGTGTGATAATATTATGCTATTCCATTTACTGTCCTAAGAATATGAAATTGTAACACTATCTGGTTGAGATTTATTCGTATCGATTAACTTTGAAGTGATAGAAGTTTAAAATGCATAAATACCAATTGGTATTAAGTCTATTAATGCGAATAGCATTGAGCAGCGAGCGGTTGGTAGCTTAGTTGTGATGTCCTCCGATTTCAATAAAACAAGTTGGAGGTTCCAGAACAAAAACTTAATTGTTTTCTGAAGCGATATATCTTCGCATTACCCACATCACATTCGCATTACCTTTACTATGTATAATCGATGAATAAAAAAAATGTGAGGAAACCGGCCTGCACAAGAAGCAAAATTTTTGTGGTTTATTCATGGGATACTTTAACTTTAGGTATCTATCCTAAGTGAATTGCAATGCACATTTAACACATTCAATGTTTTGGAATACAAAAAGCGAAATCGATTCGTCATACATTTAGTCGTAAATACGATGACCTTTACATGAATGCAAAACAATACCTACAATATGCCACACCAAGATCTAAGCCCCATAAGCAGTGGCGTGCATTCCATAAAGACATAAAGACACTGCCTACCCTACCATTTACCAAACTCTGATCAATATTTAATATCCACAAATGAAATTCACAGTGTCATTATATTTTATTAATTACGCCATGTAGTATGAAATAAAATATTTCAAATATATTTCAGATCCATCTATCGGTATTTTGGTGGCATTATTATCTAATTTCTATATACACATGCGCTGCACTAGCGCCACCACAGGACTCAGTACGTCACGGGACGGCAAAGACACAAACTATCCGTGTCTAAGTTTTTATATGTGTGCTCTGCGTGTCTACGCATATTTTATATGTGTGCGTGCCTATAAACACGGCACACTGATGTTTAAAAACAACGCACACAAACATACAAGGTAGGCAGTGTTTTTTTACGAAGATAAACGAATTAGGTACGAACCGAATTCGGATTTCGGAACCACATCGAAAGTCGAAACTGAAGTTGACTATGCGACCAATTTAAGAAGTGTGATAATTTATACACTTTTGTAGTGGTAAAGACCATCCGCAAATAGTATCATTATTCGTTTGTTTTGTTTTGGAATTAATAACAAACGTTATTTAATATTTTACTTTGAGGTTAAATTTGTTTTTTGAGAAAATTAATAATGTTAACTACGACAATTTGCAAGTGAAGTGTGAACTAAATAGATTATGTATATCATGAGTGTATTTTGTAAGATAATAAGGTATAATTTAACGAAAAATTCTTATTTTTGTTTTATGAATAAACTTTTATCAAACAGACTTAGTGATAGGAAAAAGGCCGATCTATACCGGAATTTGTAATACACAAAGGTAAAGTTAATCATTAATTTCATAATATAGAACACTAGTTAGGTACCTATCTTACTTTGAAAATTATTTTATAGATAATATGACCTATGATCGTTATATTTTTTCTATTATTTTGGGGAATACTATGTATCTCCAATCAAATATCAGTACTGCAATATGAAATAAATTATGACTTAATATCATTACAATATTTCTGCCTACCCTGTCGAAAAACTCTGTGCACGCCCCTGCCCATAAGGTATATTGTTGGCATTTTATGTACATCACTTGAGGTATATAATCCAAATAAGCACGCAAGCATCTACGTGGATAGCATATATGCAGATTTATTAAAATTCATTCGACGCATTGCTCCTCGTACTATATTTGCATGAAAATTTAAGTACCAGTGATTTTTTCAGAATATTCGTCTTAGTTTCGTTTTTGGACAATTTTGTTTTAATTATAATTTGTGATTGTTTAACCTTACTAGTCGTTACAGATCGAAAAGTTGTAATATGTCAAATGATTTTGCACTACTAACATGTAATTTTTGTCACTAACGCTTTCAGGCCATTATAATGAAACGCTTCTCTTGGTTTTCTTGACTATTTTTTAATGGTGCCTAGTTTCTTAAATTGTTGATTTTTATTTTTATATGATTGCATCGAAATAAGCGCCATCTTGTAGTTTATGTCAGTGTCAGATTATCTAAACACCACTGCCATCTATTGAAGATTGCGTAAACTATTTAGCTATCGTAATATGGCTTTTACTATGAACTATACTGTTTCATACAGTTTACCCATAGAGGGCAGTAGTGATGTCGTAATCGAAAGGTACCTACTTAAATTCATAGATATCCTTTTATGGTATTGTTGGCGTTTTTCATAGACAGGAATTTCCTATTCTAAATTTATTTTTTTAAATTTTGCATAAATAGTTGAAATCCATTATTATTAAGTATCTACTTATTTTCCAACTTGGCCATTACATAAATAAACAAAACTCATGTCACTAAGTCGTATTGCATTGCAAACTGCGCAAATATCACCGTTCGACTTTTTAACTGTGAAAAAAAAAACAAAAACATTTGAAAAATATTCAACGAATGCGGTGCTAGATAAAGTTTAACATGTAAGTTGGTCGCCATTTTGTTACGTCAGAAGTAACGCGAGGCACCGGAGGGCGCCGGCATTGGTGCAGGAATTTCATTGATAACTCGGAGCGAGCGGGATGAAACTAGTTGCACTATGGACCCACCGTTAACTGGATTCCAATTAGTAGTTTGTGCGTCGTAGGGTCACATTCGTTCCTTTGAAGAAGTTTTTGTTGTGCGCTCCGACACGTTCGTTAGTTCGTTAGTAAACTATTTTAGTTTCGAATTTTGTTTTTGGGATTACATGTTGCTATCGAATAAACGTATTTTAAGCGTTTTGAGTGGTTTGCGTATACATTATCTAAATATGAAGGGCCTTCTGTTATGACGTCTTTCTATAAGGATTTAATTTCCTATAAATTTTCGCCTTACGCAGCACAATACTCAGAAAAGTTCAAATAGTCCCGTTAACCAAATCATGGATATCAAAAGTATCGAGTAAAACAAAAGCTCCAAATGAAACGTTAGCAAAGCATCAGGAAACGTCGTCAGTCGGATATCTAATGGTATTTCTGATAATGGTTTGTTTGGCAGGAGCCGTCGCACGGCCACTTAGTTCGGGGTGATCCGACTGGCTAGAGTTAATTTCGAAACGTTTAACGCGCTGTGTCAGTGCTAATTAAAGCTGACACACGCTACTGGCTGAAATTCTTTTCGAATGTTTCCGTTTGATATGTGAACATTATTTGGGTGGGATTGTTTTTGTAGTCATCGCAGAGATGGTGTGGGTAGGCTGTTATCCAGAGTTCGTTTAGAAAGATAAAGGAAAGTGAAGGAAGTAGAGATAAAACTTTTTCAAGAATAAAGTACCCAGTAATAAACATCTGAATAACAAACAATTTTATAATAGCGTATCCAAAAACTTAAATAGATTACCTATTAGATAAAATTATACAATATGAAAATCTAAAAATCGCCCCGCCATTGACATCGATATCGATAAGAATGTACCTACACAAGAATAATTTTAAAAGTTTTTCCCACATTACCTTAAAAGGTATTAACATTGCAATCGTTTATTAATTCTAAACTAAGTATCACATCAATGAAATCACTATGAAGGAATGTCGTCGTCATTGATTATTATGGTCTCTACCATGGAATTTCATACAAGGTGAATCGGTCAGTTAGTCGATATGACGTTTACGTTGAATCACTGTTATAATCATGGTAATTAGCTGAAATATTTATAGCGTTCCAATCTCACGAAGGCGGATTGTTTGTTTTTGGTTTTGACTTCATATTTTGAATTATATTTGTTTACGTGTTAGTCATTCGCCTTGGAATAAACAGTTAACAGTGGGAATAAGACACGCTTTCAAATTTGGTAATGAACGTTTTTACGTTATCAATCTTGCAGAAATATGTCGATAAGTTGTAGCCTGTTCGAATATAGATAGAATGAATTCCAAATAATCGTAGCTACAATGAGAAGTTTCAGTCAGTTTTTGTCTTAGAATTATGAGTAGTACCTATAGCTGAAGTGACGTAGCTTCTGTAACTAATTATAATAATACTATACTAGATATAACTTTTCTAAATATAGAAGTCGCCCTCCCACATATATCATTTCGTACGTAACTTTTCAGTCATCTCAGATTAACGTTAGGAACTCTTTGCCGTTGGTGTTTAGTGTATGGAGCTATTTTTACATCATTTAGGGTCAATAGATATTGTTAGCAAAAGGGGTAATCTGAGAAAATTTTAACATTGATACTTGATACCATCTTTAGATGAAACAGGAACTTAAAGACTTTCCGAAAAGTCGGAATCGGAATCTATGTGGTTTTTCAGATGAAAAGGAAAATAATCGTACTTCAATGGATCATTGGCATGATTTCGTCATGGAACAGTGCTGGAAGAGGCAAGGAATGTTGGTGTTAGCGGACAAATGTCGTGTCGGGGGCAACGAACCGCCACCACCATCCGTCCGTCACCATCCGTCTGCCGACACAGCCATCCGATGAAACTATTTCACTGAAAAATCCGGCGCGCCGTATTATTGAAGTCAACCTTGACGATTTGTCGCGTCGTCTGCGTAGCCGCGTGGGTGCAAGGCCTCGTCCTAGTTCGCTGAATGATCGTACGTGTCGTTACGATTTTTTGTCTCTAGGACAAAGAACTCGCTGAAATCTATACTGTAGTCTGGATGGGATCTGGTTATCATAAGGGATGAGACGCAAATTTTCTTAAATGTGCAATATTATTTGTAATGATATCGACCAAACCTGCCAAGGGAACCCTTGCGCTGGATAAGTTCACATTAAAAACGTCCCGCAATAGCTTGAACTCTTAGGAGATATAAGTGTTTAGGAGGGTCCAGAGCCTCCAGAGGTGATTCGAGTCATGACAACAGAATCATGACAACAGACAAACGTGGTTATTAGCTAGAAATTTGAGCTTTGGGCGATAAATATCGCATATTTGCAATTTATTTCTATATTTACTGTACCGTCGATGAAGACTTGATGTTAATTCGACTGTTAGTCCCAATATTTCAGACTTTATTGTTAATTATATACGAAAACAACTATACATGTGTTCACACTTCTGTAACACGTGTAATTTGTATGTTCGCGAGTGCCTTAACGCATAGAAATTGTCAACGTAGAAATATGCGCAAAATTGAATTATATCTTACACATAAATGTATCGTTATAAATCAGTAAATAAATTATTAAAAGTGGCGATTATTATTAATTAAGAATACCTATGTTTTTTTTTCAAATTGCGCCAGTTAACAGTCATTTTATTTAAATTGAAAATATACCTTGAATGTAGGTAGAAGTAATTTATGCTTAATTTATTTATTAATGGAGAATTAAAAATGTCGATTTCCGTTTTCAGAGCTTTTTTTTCGAATTGCGTATTTATATATCAATATAAAGTCAATTAAATATTAACTTACGAGCCTATAAAAAGATTAAATTGTAACTGATGTTGTAGATAAAGATAAAAAATTGGTTGTTTGTAAAGTAGGTTTACAATCGAGATGTTTACGTGATAACATAATGCAGTGGCAGCGCTCGAGATGAGACGGGAGATCGGTCCGTCTCTCTCTCGTTATACCTGCGATCGCGCTCGTGAGGTTTTGGTGTGACACAAGTTTCTGAACATGTCACCCGACTAAAACGATTTTAAAAACGTTATCACGTTAAAAGAGTAATTCTAATTTATATTATTTATGTCTTTTGTTATTTTATTGAGTGAGCAAAAAGCTTTGTCACTTTCACAATTAGCAGTAGACGAATTCACAGACAAATAGATCACTCAAAATAAATATTTACGCTGTAAGCAATGAGAGCCGTTCGATCTATTGTTTCCATGAAATTTGCCAACCTGAGAAGTGTTTGCCATTCTCGAAATGATATATTGTTATTGGTACATACTTACTTATTAAAAATCCGTAATTATGCTACGTAACTTTAAAATCTATAAATGATTTTAAATAAACTATTAATTATTATAAGAAGTCAATATTCAAATTCGTCAGCACGTCCCAAATATAAATAAAATATTGGTCTGTATGAACGAATGAAGCAAATCTTAATGGAAGGATGCTCTCATACTACGGCCACACTACCGTGATATGCCAATAATTATTGCCACAACTTTAACAACACCTAGGTGTAACCACGACTTATGGCCATAATTCTACAATGCCAATCAATATGACAAATGGCGGTAGGCAATAGCTCCGGCGGCGGTATTCTTTCGCACATCAAAGAAGATTACCGCGGTAATTATTGCGTATGCGGCCACACTACCGTTTGTCCGGGGTGCAATATGAGCTCACCGGCGACGCACGTATCGACCGACATGGAGTGGTCAAATGAAAAAGCGCTCGATGGCGCTAATTTTTGGAATTCTTGGAATTCTTCTCTTTGGGATACCCGACAGAAGAACTATAAAAATCGCAGTATACACAATGATGCGTGGCGTCGGATCAAACAAAATTTATCATTTCCAAGTACAATAGATGATTTGAAAAAGAAAAAATCCTTTTGAAAAAGAAAGAATCCTTGATGAATTATTACAGAAACCATTATATATTAATTATTAACTAATATTTTTTTTGCTGCGGTAAATGCCAATAATTACCGACATATCTAGGTAAACTCTAGTGTAACCACACCAGTTCATGCAGTAATTTAGACGGTAATATAATGCCATAATTATTGCGGTAACAGCCCGGTAGACGGTAAGGTAGTGTGGCCGTAGCATCACAGACGTTTGTTAATGCGATAAGGGAATTGACAGATGCCTGTTGTAGTTAGTCGGCCGTTCCACGTAATCGTACAGGTAAAGTGACCGCGTTGCATGCCTCGAGGTGGCCGGCGAAGGGGGGTGGCGCCCGAGCCCCGAATATAATGGGAGTCGGCAACCGCTTTGTACCCACCGCTGTTATTATGCAGATTAACACCGGCGGGAATTTGTTCAAATATCGTAACAAGCTCCCTCCCGGCGCCGGCGCCGATCGCGATCTTGTAATTTACGATTCAGAAATAATCTGCCTTCACTCGAACGATTTTTAAGCCATTTCGCTGATTTTGTATTATACCCCGTTGAGAGGAGCAATTTGTGCCCGCTCTCAATGGATTTTTTACGTTGATAGCGGTCAAATTGCATGGGTACTTGCATTGTATGAAGCGCATTTAAAAGCGATACGCAATTTGGTATGCCACACTATATTTTATTTACCGTATGAAAAAAAGAATTGGGCTCTACATATGTGGTAGAAATTGCAAACTGTCTTTTATTGTTTTCAATTAAATCAAAATTAAAAGATACAATTTTAATACAACTAAATACACATGCAATATGTAGGATATTAAGCTATTTAATCAATAAATGAACCTATAAAATGAAGACATTAACACGGGTAAAATTTGCAACAGCAATCCGATTGAAGGGTACATTCGAGTTGATAAGTGTCGAGTTAAGAATAAATGCTGGGAACGGAGCGGGAGGGACGCGAGGTTGTGTCCGGTCGCATTCCTCCTTAGCCTCCGAGCCCCCCCCCCCTCCTGGCCCCTCTCCCACCTCGCCCGCCTCTCGACTGCATGCCGAACTTTCTGCCGCTTTCCCAACGGGATGGAATGCCGCCTAATTCCTATAACACGTCTACTAAAGTATGCTATTTTATATCGCCGTCCTCTTTTCTATCGTCAGATGTTTGATGAATCTTGTTATATTATGTTGGTATTTGAGTTGTGATTGAAATGATATTGAATGTGGAAAAATTTGTAGTAATTCAACTGAGAATCTAAGCAGTTCATGTATTGAGTTTTTGGTATTCTCCTAATAGACCGGACTCTCAGTGGAGTTTCGTTTGCAAAAATAGCGGACCTAAATCTGACTTCTGATATATATTGTACTAGATTTCCGCCCGCGGCCTCGCCCGCGTTTTCAAAGGAAAACCCGCATAGTTCCCGTTCCCGTGGGATTTCCGGGATTAAACCTACCCTATGTGTTAATCCAAGTTACTTTCTATATGTGTGCTAAATTTCATTGTAATCCATTCAGTAGTTTTAACGTGAAAGAGTAACAAACATCCATACATCCATACTTACAAACTTTCGCCTTTATAATAGTAGTAGGATAGATCCCAGACATCCTATAGACAGATGTTGCCAACCAGTTTTGTGGTCCCCCTCTCCCCACCCCGGTAATTAAATATGGCATACAAAGAAAAAAATAAAAATTTCCAAAACATGCCGTGTGGGGTATCAAATGAAAGAGCTTATTGAGTAGATCACGAATATATAGCATACTATAACATTTCTTACACTTTCTCTAAGATTTTTTAGAAAATTTACGAAAATGCTCCATTTTTGAGTTAACTTTAAACCACTATAGATTGAAAACTCATGAATATATTTTTTAAATTATTATTTTAAATAATTAACAATAGTCCATTGTTTACGATTCAATAGTTCGTACAGTGAAATAGTTGCATGGGGGAGTGGGGGGAGCATTCAAAGATGGCGAGTATATTTTCAAGTTTATGCCAGAAATAAAGGCCTAATACAAAAATATCGGTGTCAGGGCTTAGAATAATTATCTCTGCACTGTCGTTGTGTTTGACAGAATGAAAAAAATGGGAGAACATTCTTGAATCAGCCTCTGTGTGATTAGATTTCAAATCGGTAACTTCAGTGAAAGTTGCGCCTTGCAATTTAAAACATTTTGTGGGGTCATCAAATCCACCACATACATATAGCTCACTTATATTATATTACGAACTATTGAATCGTAAACAATGGACTATTGTTAATTATTTAAAATAATAATTTAAAAAATATATTCATGAGTTTTCAATCTATAGTGGTTTAAAGTTAACTCAAAAATGGAGCATTTTCGTAAATTTTCTAAAAAATCTTAGAAAAAGTGTAAGAAATGTTATAGTATGCTATATATTCGTGATCTACTCAATAAGCTCTTTCATTTGATACCCCACACGGCATGTTATGGAAATTTTTATTTTTTTCTTTGTATGCCATATTTAATTACCGGGGTGGGGGGAGGGGGACCACAAAACTGGTTGGCAACATCTGTCTATAGGATGTCTGGGATCTATACAATATATATCAGAAGTCAGATTTAGGTCCGCTATTTTTGCAAACGAACATATCCTTGGAGCCTGCTCTATAAATTTCGATTTTATGAAATTTCATTGTAAAAGAAAATATGATGCAAAACCAAATAGCGCAAATTCCTTTATTTCAACATACTACCTGTTTCAGTCTTTGAATTGTATTTTGTCCTGAAATATGTGTTTCGAAATCATGTCCGAAAATATTTACCGCGCGATGCTCGATTTTCATTGCATTAATTTCTCAGTACATTCTCATCGATTCAGATAGTATTTGATGTAACTACTAATTTGTATATAAACGGGTAAAAGTGTGACATAAAATTCAGTCGATGCACGTGTTTTTACACACGCGCGCCCTGGTGCATGACCCCGGTGGAATGTACCACGTGCACTAGCCAATGGAATGCGCAACTGTTTACATTTTGTTTGTTTTTTCTTTGAAAACAATAGCTTTTCAAATTGTTCAATATTCCTTTCTGTGGAAGCCCTGAATGTCGAGTCGCGTAGCTCTTGTTTAACCTACAAAATCACCATAGATTCACATTCCTTTTTCTTTGTACTTACTGAATTCTTCTTAGTCGAATTGATTGGACAATTCGATAACCAGAAACGAATCAAATCAAACGGACGCATTCCGCGATTCGAGTTCCGCTCTCGAAATAGAGGAGTTTACTAAACGGAGTGGTCATAAAGCGAAGGATATTAGGAAGCAAGGCACGGCATGCCGGAAAGCGCGTTTCCGGAAGATGTGCGCTGCCGATGCTCTAGATGCGCTTTTACGATTTCCTGCGCGCCCGCGCCGGACGCCGCCTCCTTACCGAACGGCGCTAATGACTCATCTACCATGATTGGAGCCAATTCATACTACAGACCCATAATCGGCGCGATAGTGACACTATTGCAAAAGGCATAGCCCCGCATTAAACTGACCCGACGTTTCGCAACGTGCCAATTTTTATACCTCGCCTATTCGTTAATCGAGAATTAACCTTTAACTTTAATCGTCATCGTGTTCGATACATTATCAGATAAAGTTTTACAGCACACTCGGCGCGGTGACATTTATTATCCATTCCCGAGTTGCAAACTTGCAAATGTGCAATAAATAACGCCGGTAACAGAACGTTATTGATAAAGCGTATAGCACGCTTGCGTAAACGGCTTCAATTAAATGTGCATTTCCTTTTTCATAGCTAGAATTGCATACGTCAAGTGCATTTCAAGAGAATCGAGAGGTTGATTGCATAAACTCGTCGTTCGTCACGGCAGGCGCCGGCCGCGTCAGCCGTGCATATTCGTACGTCATCGCGGTGCCAATAAATGCGCCAATTATTTCTACCAATTGCACGGTATTGCTTATTCCGAAATCGCAATGGCTTCATATTTAATGGTTTGTGATGATATTCTTGATGATAAAATGTTTACTATGCTTGAGTCTCGAGTACAAAATATAACGTAATGAAGAGTATTGTACTGACTCTCTTAAAAGTTGTTTTATTTATAGAATTAAAACTTTCACCAGAAAAATTTACACTCCAATGTAGTCGCAGATTGCTAGTTACATAACATCAATAACTCCAAGATAAAAATAAATGATTCTTAAGGCTCGTTACGTTGAGTATCAAATTATTCCAAGATATTATGATATCGATGCATTGAAAAGGTTAATTTATGAATCAATTAAGTTTGCCGCAATTTGGACACAAGCCTGTTTCATTCATGAGTTCAAAGTAAGAATGATACAACAGGCTATTTCAAATTGTTACAGAAAATACAATATTCATTAATGAGAAATACTTGAGTCATGATTGTTTGTACTGGTTCTTGTTTTATGCATCGTTTTAACCAGTAAGTCTGTGAATACACTCTACTTTTGATTCATTTTTATTGTACTTAATTTTGTTAAAGAATTTTTTTTAACTGCAAACAAAGCATTTATCATTTATTCTCCTCAACAAAACATTATTCATCATCTATTCCTTAAGTATTTGTTTCTTTTCATGGAGATGCAAATATTAAAAAACATCCTAGAAGTACAAAGGTAAGGTCTTCCTTAAACATTGTTTTCATGCAAATGCAAACATGTAGTACGAGTGCGGTAACAAACAACTCAATAAAGTTTAAGGTTCCATGGTGTAGGTTGGTACTTACAATTATTTAAAAAAATGGAATTAATTTGGAAGTACTAACACAATTTTATTGTGTGTATATTTGTCCAGATGGACATTTAGTTGCCAAAAATTAAAAATACATATCTTAAATATCTGATTGAGATGTACTGTGTAGTCAATAATTATCTGGGTGGCTTTTTAAATGGTTGGTTACGTTTGTAAGCGTGCACCTAAAATATTGCCTCTGCTATTGCTAATCCTAATAACTAAAAATAATAAACATGTATGTAGATCTGAAGAAAACGCTGAACATCATCGCATATGGCTTGGGTAATAAAGCACTTAAAAATTAAACGGTATATCATATTCAGAGTCACTTTCACATAGAAAAAGTACACATAGAACTGATGAAAAAATTTTTTTTCCACAGGGAAATTTCATACAGGCTTTTTGGGTGATATTCACATCATAGGAACCCCGTTCAATATCTGTCGTTAATTTTTATCCTAGTTTATCCAATTTCGAATCATGTGTTCCAAGCCTAAGCGGCCAGTAATGGTAATAAGTAAATCACGATGGAAGGTCCCGACTCCGCCCTTGACGCACTTGATGAATGGATGAGTAATGGCCACGGCATTTTTGCACGTGTCTGTTTACGACCTAAACGTGGAATTTTATTGGCATCGGCATGGCGCTATTTTGATGTATCAAATTTATGATTAAATTATGCTGATACTTATTGCGGTAAAGTGACAGTTAAAAGTAGGCAACTCTCATTTGTATCTGAATTAACATTTTGAGTAGGTATCCCTGAAGATTTATGAAGCGGAGTCTTTGAATGTGGGATGTAGGAATTTCTTGAATTTCAATATGTTTTACAATTGATAATGCCCGTTGATCTTAGTTAAGTGGTTAAATATAGAACTGCCAAACTTATGATCGTAAATTTTTCGTCTAAGTTAGCAAACTATGCATACCATCATTTTTTTATGTAGTGTTTATGCTTACCTTACATGATAAATTTAAATTTGCATTTCAATTTCAAGCAAATAACAGCAATTGCAAACATAATATATTCGTATAACGAGGACTTAATAAACGATGCTTGTTAGTCCTCGAAGCACAGGTACACTAGATCGTGATTAATGCTATCGAGTCATCATTGAAGCTTGCTAGGAATGTTGCAGGAGCGAAGGAAATCCGCATTGGCGCCTAGAATGCGTTGTCATACTTACCGTACTTAGGTGTACTTTGCTCTGTGATATCATACTCATTTGCATACAGGTGATTTTATCGATGATTACACTGTGACATTATTCTTGCGTTCTTCAGTTCCTGATTGGATCTCGTGACTCAGATATGAAGAGATTAAAGTTCATGATAAATATTTTGTTGATCGGAATTTTGTAAACGTCTATCGGTTTAAGATTTCTTAATTAGGAAAATCTATTTTTCTTTGTTAAAAAGGCTCTTGTATGAATTGGAATAGTTTTTATAACGACAAATGGAACAACTACTTAGTCATTAGTTAATTTTTAATTTCTCGTGCCAAAATATTTAAGTCTGAACATTAGACGCAAAGTCGTAGAAAGAAAATATAAAAATGTATAATCGAGACAAAAGAAGTTCAAAATATTTGAAAACGATATCTAAATCTTGCTCAAATTTACTAACAATAAAATTCTTAGCCAACACAATATTTTAGAACGAGACGAGCAAAATAATTTCAACGTGAAGTGTTCATGTCTATTTAAAAGTGCGATCACCGTTACATTTCCAAAAATACATATCATAGACTGTTTAATGAGTCATTTTTGGCGAGATTTCTCGCGTGCAGACAAGACGACCTTCCTCCGATTCATCCTTATTTTTAATCAGAATGCGGCTGTGTTTACATCTTTCTCTGTATTGTGACATTTTTGGCTAGCCTCCAGTTTGTGACATTGAACAAATTGCCCATCACGTAATCAGCTATGAGACTGATAGCATAAGCAACGGGGTACTTACGAGAGCCCTTGAATCTATTTCGTGTCCCTATAAATTTCCCTCTGTTTTTTTTATACCTCTATAATTCATCTGCTTGTATTCGTTTCAAAATTATCTAGTTATTGAACGAACTAAAATCGAAGATATAAATTCATATAGCAAAGTACCTACTTTATATCAAAGTTCAACTAAACTGGATTTGTTATCATACGCCAGCCACTTAATACTATGCTATTTACCTTAAATACATTAATGGTTATATTTAAGCTTACCATCAATAATAGTTTTGACACAACAATTGTTTAGAAAAGTGCTTAAGATAGTTAAGTTCTTCGACTCTTATTTGGCATACTTTTAAGCGGATATGAATCAGCAGAACGCCGCTCTATATTGCCGCTTTCAAATAACTGCTTGGTGAAACTCAAGCTGTAAACGTTAAGGATAAAATGTTATCACTAGCATATGCCTGAACATAAGGTTGAGTAATATTAACCTGTTTCAAGCTCGCCGGCGTCATGTCCAACCACATTCCACTTACTAGGTAATATAACTTTGTACTTGCTAACGTAGCTGCTTTGTTATACAAATCCCTTATAGCGGTGGATTCGAGCTAAGTTTGCATGTTATGAATACGTTTCCTCTTCGTGTCGGGTCCGAACCGTTTTTATCTTGAAGGAGAGCATAGTTGAGCGATTGCAAGCGGTCACAACAAAAAAGGTAACGGTAATGCACCGAGCCACCTGACTCGATAAACAACCTGTGTTTCTCACAGGAAATTGGCGATCGATCAAATCACACCGGCCGTATGCAAACAAACGCATGGGCACTGGGTAGATATGCCGAAGGAATGTTGGCGGAGGGAGCCGAGCCGCGGCCGTCGGATGGAACGCAGCGAGGCCGGCGTCGAATCCGTGCGCGTGCTTACGAATTGCATTCCCATACAGGGTAACGGCGCTCGATTTCCTTTCTCGTTCCGACCAAAGCTCTCGTGCAGTCTCTCACTCGCGCCCCATGAATGGAGGCGCCATGGAATGCGGTCGCGTGACGTGCCCGGCGCCGACGCTGATCTTGCTGCACTTCAACATAGAACTAGTTTTATTTCATGGGCTTTGTACTTTGATATTTCAATCGATATCTTAATGTATATCTGATGGATCTCTTTCATTCGGCCGATGGGGCCGCTCGTAAAAAATTTACTGTATAGAATTAAGGAATGGAATTCTTTATTCCTCTTCTGTGCTTGAACAAATGTGGTTGGAGCTTATCTTACCAAAAGTGGGACGCATTGCAGTGGGTACAGCATACAGGCCAGAGACGGTAAGTTTGGGGATGGCTATTGATGCGCTCAGCGAGTCCATAAGTACGTTTGGGCACTGTAGGCATATTTTTCTACTTACCGATTTCAATGTTGATCTGTTGAAGCCGGATAACGGCAAGGCCACGGAGCTGCTTGCAGTGCTCGCACAGCAGAGCCTACATCAACTGGTGAAGGAAACTACGCGAGTTACGAGTACATCAGAGACGCTTCTCGATCTAGTGATAACTGATGCCCCGGAGT
Organism: Colias behrii; assembly: GCA_029959065.1. NCBI lineage: Eukaryota > Metazoa > Arthropoda > Insecta > Lepidoptera > Pieridae > Colias > Colias behrii. Next base: position 5,160,241 of record JARWMC010000011.1, on the reverse strand, counting down.
TATGTAGAAGTTTAAATGTCATTCACAACCCTTCGCTAAGTGATCATGCATTGGTTATAACTGAGTTTTCAATAAAAAAATTAAAACCTCAACCCCAGTACAGATATGCAAGGCTGTTGAACAGAATTAACCAGGAAGAGTTTGACAAAGACTTAAGAACTCTTCCGTGGAACACCGTCCAATACGCAACAAATGTCGACGAAATGGTGAACAACTTCAAGAGTCTCATTGTTACGCTATTTAATAAGCACGCACCTCTTAAGAAAATAATAGCTAACGTATCGCCTAGACCCTGGATTACAGAGACAGTTAAAGCCGTGATAAATCTCCGTAATGAGGCTCTGGCAAAAGCGCGTCGCACTAAATTAGGAATACACTACAGATACTACAAAGATTTGAGAAATACGGTAAATACTGCGATAGATCGAGAAAAGTCAGCATTTTTTTCTCAATGCATCAACGGAAATTATAAAAAACCGAAATTTTTGTGGAAATATCTAAAACAGATTGCGGTGAAAGGCGATTCAAATTCTTACCTGCTGCCGAATCATGTGAGCGACCCAGATAAAATTGTAGACTTCTTTACGCGGATCCCAAGTCAAAACGGAAAAGACTTTGACTATATCAATAATTTTAAACACTCTCGACATAGTGATGCCACCTTTAGAATTCAGCCTTGCACAGCGGAACAAGTGAATAAAATTATTTTAGATATTGATACAAATGCTGCAGGACATGACGCAATAACATCTGCTATGATTAAAATGACACTACCGGTAACATTACCTATAATCGCTTCAATTGTAAACGCCTCACTCGTAGAACAGAAGTTTCCAGACACCTGGAAACTAGCAAAAATTAAACCACTGCCTAAAAAGCCTACGGTAAGTGACTACAGCGATCTTCGAGCTATCAGTATACTCCCCGTTCTGTCGAAGGTATTAGAAAGGGTAGTCTGTAGGCAACTTACCAAGTTTATGGAGGATGAATGTATTCTTCCCGAGGTTCAATCTGGCTTTCGGCGAGGGCATGGGACTGCAACGGCCTTGGCTCATGTTACCGACGACATACTGTCAAATAGTGATAAGGGAAGGGGCAGCTTCTTAATATTACTCGACTTCACTCGTGCCTTTGACTGTATAGATGTCGACCTGTTGATTGCGAAACTTATGCACTATGGTGTAAACGAAGAAGCGTGCAACTGGTTTACTTCTTATCTATCTAACCGAAAACAATACGTCAGTATTGATTCGCAGGGCCAAATAAAACAGTCGGAAATAAAGGAGGTAAACCGCGGATGTCCGCAGGGTTCGATACTAAGTCCTCTCTTATTTATTATTTACACAATAGATCTTGTTGAAGAAGTTAAATATGGCAGGGTGCACCTCTACGCTGACGATACACAAATATATTACGATGTGGATCCTAAAAATGTTCAACCAACTATAGATCAGGTAAATCAAGATCTGCAACTTATTTCCTCCTGGGCGAAGAAGAATTCCTTAGTCTTAAATCCCGCTAAATCAAAATACATGGTACTCGGAACTAAGCAACAATGCCAACAAATACTAATGAATAATATCCATATCGTCCTTGACAATAATGCAGTGGGTAGGGCAGATGTATCGAGGAATTTAGGTATTTTATTAGATTCCCAACTAAGGTATCAGGAACATGTTGATGGATTGATTAGAAATGCTTTTTATAGGCTTAAGGTTCTGTATGGCTTCAGGGAGCATCTGTCAGAAGAAGTGCGAATTTTACTTACCGAGTCCTTAATTCTTTCACTCTTCAATAACTGTGACGTTGTGTACGGTCCACGCCTTTACGGGAAAACAGAACGAGCCATTCAACGAGTACAAAATGCATGCGCTCGTTTCTGTTTCAAAATACCCCGGCGAGCACACATCACACCGTATCTAAACGACAAAAAAATTGTTAAGATGAAAGAAAGAAGGACACTGCATCTAGCGGCACTCGCGTTTCGACTGATAAAAGCAAGACGACCAGCATACCTCTACGATAAACTTACGTGGATAGACGACTATCACGCTCTCAATACGCGTAGTAAGAATTCCAGTCAGTTGGTGATACCGAAGCATAACACCTCAGGCTTTAAAGGTAGCTTTAAGTACGCCGCGTCCAAAATCTGGAATGACTTACCGCCACCTCTAAAATTGAAACAGGATATATCCTTCTTGACATTCAAAAGAAAATTAAAAGACATTCTGTTACAAAAGCAAATCGAAGACTGGCGCGCCGTAACCCAATAGCTTCCTTTCTATTGATCTTGGGGTGATGATATACCTATGGCCTATGAGAACGGTATTCAATGTACTGTTTTGACTTTCCTGCGATGTATATGTATTATTGTATATGTATATATGTATATATATATTTATGACATATAATATATTCTGCCCTAACATAAATTATATATGCATATATATTTATTATATTTATTTATTATTAATATTAATATACTTCATTATGTATTTATTTTAAGTAGATACGCTTAATTTATTTTTTTTTAATATTAAGACGGACCTCAACCGCCGGTGCAGCCTGAAAATCAGCGCTGTTTTTGTGCAGCATTTTGCTGAGGCTGTATCCGTTTGCTAATCTTAAGTTAAATTTTGTTATGTTGTTGGCTGTGTTTTTTGCAATAAATTTATTTTCTTTCTTTCTTTCTTTCTTTCTTATTCGGTGAAAATAAGAATAGATTTTGCGATGTAGATGTATGTTAATGTCAATGAGTACGTACATTTATCCATTGTGATTCGAGCAACTGGTTCAAAATTGATAGTAGTATTACACTTAATTTACTCAATGCTCACACACAAGACCCCCCAAGAGGTATAATAAAAACGTTTTCACACTTAACTATAGCACAATCGCTAATTGATTGGCGGAACTTGAGTCTCTCACATATGATATACATCCTTTTAATGCAATGTTGCATAACGAAAGTGAGTTAATGTGATGGAAAAATACAGATTTCTTTATTTGAAAAGGATATTTTTCATTTACCTATATGAATAATACAACTATACCAGAAAATTCCTATTTTATTTCCGATGTACATATTCCATGTCTGCTTTTCCCAGGCTCAGCTTAAAGCCACCATCGTATAAGCTTTTATTGATAGTTAGTTAAAGGATTTCTTGCAATATACTACTTAACTATAAGTCGACATACCACACTTAGTTAATGTTAATTTTGTTTAGTTTATAATTAATATATCTATCTTTGGAAAATTGCAAAACTTATAATGGTTTATAATCTGTGCTTGTAAAAGTTAACACTGATTACTAGGTAATCATTTTCAACATATTTGTAATTGTTATGTTGCAGTACAATATAACTAACTTTATTACAAAAGCTATAGTTATAGTTCAGCAGGGTGAGACGAATGTCAGAGAATAGAATAACGCTAAGGAATAGAAACTGCTATCGCCAAATTATTGACATAAGCTCATGACATTTTAGTAATGGTTCGGTCACACCACCAAAGGCGACGACGACCACGACCAAAATTCCCATCCAGACAAAATTTGTTAAAATAAAACATTAAAATTTCCCCTCATACCGGTACTCGGAAAGAAAAAAAATTCGAGGTCAATTAATAAAAAAACAGGTTTTTTACGATTTTCGCCGAGACGGTAAGTTAATTATATAATCACCTCGAACCAAAATTGTAGATCATAAAATTGTCTATAAAAAACTTCAAATACATTTTTTTCTAGGAGCGACCGTTTCTGAGAAAAATCTATTTTTTCATTCATTGATCTCAAAAAAAAAAAATTCCAATCACCAGAACGACAGGAAATTTTAATATTTTATTTTTAATTATGTATTGTACAATTTTGTTAAATTGCGACTGGATGAAAACTTTGTTCGTGGTCGCCGTCGTCGTTGGCAGGGTGAACAAATCCTTAGCAAAATATCATACGCTTATGACAATTAGTATCGATAGCGGATTCTATTCCTTTGCGTTTTGACGTTTGTCTAAGCGCTCTGGTATGTCATTTACCTTAAGTAAAAAAAAAAAAAAACAAAGATAGTTAATACTAAGTACCTACTTAGACGAAAATTCAACATAATGTGATCGATGATATATCATTTTCTAATGAAAATCTAACTTAGCTTTCTTGAACTTAAATAATTAAGGTCTCATTTACTAATGCTAAACATTTATCGTCGTTTAGAAACAAAATATGCAAAATAAACAAGACACCGTTTCGATGTTCGCACGATTAGGTAACCTTATCGCAACGCAAAAACATCTTTCACCGAATAAAATATGCAATGTTAATCAAAGTGGAGCAGCCGGCGATCTCTAGATCTCTAGCAATGCAAGAGGCTGTTGTTGGTCTCCCAGCGGAGCCCCGCTGTCTGGCAGCGCGCTCCCCCCGCGCCCCTGCAGGCTGCCTGCACTCCGCTAGATACCTACACTCCGCCACCTCGCAATACCAGTTACCAATAATTAATCTATCATAATATTCTATACGCCAAATGCACACGACATTTATGTACGCTCGCCGAGGTTAAGCGTGCTTTTTAGCTATCGAACTTTCTTTGTGTCGTTTGCTAACTAAATAGTTTCTTGTAATTGTGTAACTGTACTCGTATAACGTATTAAGCATTATACGAGGCTTATGTACATAGATACTGGAACTTTACGATACCTTGTTTTATTACGTATGTATAAAGTACTAGCTTTCCGCCTGCGGCTTCGCCCGCGTTTTCTAAGAAAAACCGGCATAGTTCCCGTTCCCGTGGGATTTCCGGGATAAAACCTATGTTACTCGTGGATAATGTAGCTTTCGAATGGTGAAAGAATTTTTAAAATCGGTCCAGTAGTTTATGAGCCTATTCATTACAATCAAACAAACAAACAAACAAACAAACAAACAAAGTTTTCCTCTTTATAATATTAGTGTAGATAACGACTAATTAATTAAAGAACGAATAGGGAATTATTTCGTACACTTTAGCTTAGCGCGATCTTAGGAGATTTGTATTGAATGAATATATGTATTTGCAATGTCGCAGCCGTAGCCTCAGCTTAACCCGTAATGCTGGGGTTCGATTGCGGCAACCGCTTACCGCAGACGCGATGTCGCGAGCTGGCGATGGTAATTCGGGTATCGCAGGAGCCCGGGAGGTCCTGCGGCCGCAGCGGCGGCGCGAAGCCGCGGCATGAATGGAGCCGTGGTATGTAGGTCACGGTGTCGTCAATGGGCCGTCGCGTCGCAGGGCCCCGCGCCTCGCCGCCTTCCGCGCCCCCATCCCAGCCGTGAAAGTTGCCACTACTTTCGCGACCGCCGCCGCTAGGCCGCACGATAATTTACACTCTGCCGCTCGAAAACTAAGTCACTTTTCGAGTGAATGTATCTCGAACATTCACATCCGCTTCACCATTTCGTGGTCGCTTCTGACACTTTTTGCGGGTAGCCGCGTCGTGAACTCTACCGCTCTCGTTATAGAGTTTCGAATCGAGCCGACCGACGGAATATCGGCCGCGCTGTATGCTCGCGCTCAGGAATTCACTTCCGGGTAGGTCGGAAAGTGAAATGGTCTCGTCTGTGATGTAATTGGAATTCGGATGTATCCGGAGTCAGCGTTACACCGTTCACTTACAAAATTTCTATAGATTGTTGACATAATAGGTTACGCGCCGCTGTCTATTTCGTTACATGCTAAATCATAGCATGGTTAGCAAACTGTTAATAATTAAACATAAGTAATTGAATTCTTATAAGCTACTCTCTGATGTTTTGTTAAAATGAGGTGAAGCGATAAGATGTACTGCTAAATTGGTTAAGAATGTTAACGTGTTTATTGAAAGTAAACATATTGATCTATGTTATGAAGTACTTAAAGTTATAACTCGTTTGTTTGTTTGTTTGTATAACAAAAAACTAAATTTGACACATAATATTTCTAAGATTTTAATTTAATACGTATTCCAATAATTTTGCATACTTTATAATAACTTACGATTTCATTACCTAATAGACTACAAGCCCGCATAGGAAAAAAATATGGGTCAAATGAACCACCAGGGGACATATCTAGAACGATAGAAGAGCATAAAATAATAAGATTCATCACTATGCCGTCACTTGTAAGCTGTCCAACTGAGTGCAGATGAGAATTGAAAAGTACAGGTAGACTCGGTAAATTTTGGTCATATATTTTTGTACGGCATTCTTAACCATCGATAGATCCATTAAAAATAATAAGAAACCGCTCAGTGCAGTACAAAAATGGTGGTCCACAAAGTCGGAATTTTTATTTAATTTCCGAGAGTTACCGGGGGTAAATTTGGTCATTTGACCATGTACGGCATCTGTGTCATACTATGCCTATACTGCTTTTAATCCATTATTCCGCAACGCCGTACAAAAATCATGGGGACAAGGGGAAAAAATCGAGAGTTGCAATCCCCTCTCTTTCCCCACTCCAGGGGGTCATTTGACTAAGTACGGCTTCGGTTCCAAAACATTATCTAGCACTCAAAAGTACTATTAAAAGCAATGCCGTCAAAAAATAATTGTTCTTTTAAATGTATACCAATAATCATCTTAATTTCATCGAATTCTTGATATAAAGAGCTGTAAGGTCATTTGACCCTGTACGGGAACTTTTTTTTTAACATGATATTGTAAAATTCAATTGTTGTATAGTATTGCCGTTCAAAAGAAACCGTTCTAAAAAAAGTTATAGAGAAATGCAAAAACTGAAATTTTGTAAAAGTTTAAACATCGTAGATTTATGAAATATAATAGTTTTCTACACTTTATTCGTTGTTTTAAATAGTATTAACATAGATAAATTAGGAAAAAACGATGCCGTACATTTTTGTGCAGACCACATCTTTTAGGCTGATGAAAGCGACGAAAGATACAATTTTAAGGGTGCTTTATGGCCATTTGATACAGTACGGCATTAACATATTTTTACCCAACTACGGCAAAGCAAAAGGAGGGTTATGATTTTGACAGGTCATGTATGTATGTTCATCTATTCCCTCGTAACTTCTAAACTACTTATCAGAATTCGACAAATGACATATCATTAGAAGCGTCTGAATTGTTCACTGGATAACCAGCGACCAGCTAGCTAAAGGCTATATGGGGTTTCACAAAATCTAATGTGGCGCCCTCTAGCGGACAAAACATACAGAGTAAAAAAATAAAGTTAAGATAAATATGCCGTGTTTGGTATCATTTGAAAGCGCTTTACTTGTACATTTTGAATATGTATATATTACTAGCATTTGCTTGTGACTTTACCTGTATTCATGGGCTGATTGCATATAATTCACATCTTTTCGTTCATAGCTTCTTTATTAGTTCATCAATTTAACGGAGTCCATTCCACCTGACTCCGACTTTCCAAGGTGATAATTAACCACCTCGAGCTTCTTAATATTAATGTATATTTATATTTTATTATCAAAATATAAAGCAAACATTTCGTTATATGGATTTTTTTCTTTTTCAGATTTTTCCCCTTTGAACCAACGAAAATGTACGGCACATGAAAAAATATTATCTATGCATAAAATACTTTAAAAATAAATTTATTTCGTGTTGTGTCAAATGACCCCCTGGAGTGGGGAAAGAGAGGGGATTACAACTCTCGATTTTTTCCCCTTGTCCCCATGATTTTTGTACGGCGTTGCGGAATAATGGATTAAAAGCAGTATAGGCATAGTATGACACAGATGCCGTACATGGTCAAATGACCAAATTTACCCCCGGTAACTCTCGGAAATTAAATAAAAATTCCGACTTTGGGGACCACCATTTTTGTACGGCACTGAGCGGTTTCTTATTATTTTTAATGGATCTATCGATGGTTAAGAATGCCGTACAAAAATATATGACCAAAATTTACCGAGTCTACCTGTACTTTTCAATTCTCATCTGCACTCAGTTGGACAGCTTACAAGTGACGGCATAGTGATGAATCTTATTATTTTATGCTCTTCTATCGTTCTAGATATGTCCCCTGGTGGTTCATTTGACCCATATTTTTTTCCTATGCGGGCTTGTAGTCTATAATCTATTATTAAATTGATGGCTATGGTGAACTAAAATCTTTGATAAAGTTAAATTACCTGTCGGCATTTGGGACTACTCAAATTTATAACAGAATGTTCAATGTACTGGTATTTAAAAAAAAAGACGGGTTGCACTCCGGGAGTGCCGGCAGAAGTGAAAACTTGATTATTAACGTTCAGCATGTTTGATATTTTGGAATGGTATCCGTCGTACACATGGAATATAAGGGCTAAAAAAAAAAAAAACATCCGTCTTACGCTTTTTCGATCAGGCCACGTGTCCTGACGCGAGTTTAAGATTTTATACCCAACGCCGCTAAAGAAGTTTTCACTTCAAAAAATTGGCAAATTAATTGCATGAAAAAGTAACATAATATGATATCATATGGATTGTACTATTCAAATTTTCAAACATGTTCCAGTAATAGATTTTTTTTGAAGTGAAAACTTCTTTAGCGGCGTTGGGTATAAAATCTTAAACTCGCGTCAGGACACGTGGCCTGATCGAAAAAGCATAAGACGGATGTTTTTTTTTTTTTTTTTTAGCCCTTATATTCCATGCGTAAGACGGATACCATTCCAAAATATCAAACATGCTGAACGTTAATAATCAAGTTTTCACTTCTGCCGGCACTCCCGGAGTGCAACCCGTCTTTTTTTTTTAATTTTAAACACATAATTGTATACATGAGACTGGTCTGTTTGATGACTGAATATAATTTTTCATTAAGTTAAAAGCTTTAACTTAGCTTATTCAAATCACACCTTATCTTAACTTTTATATTATCAGTCAATTCAGTATATTTCTTCGCATTTTAGTTCAAAATAATACTTTTCTCCGCATGAATAAATAATATCACAAGCAATTTTTTTTAAACTAAACGGCATAATTTCAATTCAGTCGAGTTGATATTTATTCAAAATAACAAGGTAAAATGTGTACTAAGGAGCCCCTGAACAGTTGATCAGTAGCGGCTGCGCGTGCGCCGCTCGTAGCGGACAGCTTTCACCGAACTCAAAGGCTTCCCGCGCATGTTTATTAAGTTAACCTTTTTAACAGGTATTTCCAAGTTTTCCGTTTACGTCGCTATTAGTGCCCACAAATATTTTCGGTTGTCGACTCTTTTGAAACCCTAGATAACTTATATGTAGGTACAGTTGTTTCTCATTAACGCTTACTAGAAAGTTGGATTGTGCTTCGTATGTGGTGGACTTCATGAAACTCATGTATATTGCGACGGTTTACATTTCCAAGCCCTACATAAATAGAGCCATTACAATCACATCAATGTTAAGCAGTCTTTAATATACATGTGCAGTATGAATATATAGCCTTTTACAAGGCATACCTAATATTAAACGATACCAATCTTTTTAACTTATCAAACCAAAATGTAGTTGCATTGCATAGCATTAAAAATAACAAACTAAGAAATAATATTCAAAAGAGCTAGCAAGGGTTGGCTGAGAACCGACGTAACCTTTATCGTCGCACATAGTTTATTTATACCAGACGCAGCGAGACCTCCCTGATAAAATTGCAAACTATGATATAATCTTACGTAACATGTACTAGTAATGACCTTTAAAAGGAATAGTTAAGTTTAACGGTGACGGAGGCTATACAGTTAGCATTCCTAGAGTCGGAGCAGGTGCAAGCGAGAAAGCTAGGGAGGAACGCCCTCTTGTGGAATGTTATTGCATTCCTTCTGCATCTAAAACGGTACCGGTAAAAAGAAGAATTTCGTAATCGACCGAACTATTGTTGGATCCTGAAGGGGTCAGCTATTTGGGTTATTTCGTGGACGGACCGAAACTATTATATTGTTGTGCATAACTTGAATTTGTGCAAAAATATGTGTTGGCATGAGGACTTAGGGTGTAAGTTGATTCTTGTAAGGAACATATTTGTTTTACAAGAATGGTATAATAGACAGATGTTCAAGCTGTGTTTGGGCTTCTAAGTGGTTATGGATAATAATACAATAGTAAACAGATATGTTTTCATTTCTGCGTGACAAATATATTATTATTTTTATTGAAAGAGTTAAAGATCCAAGATGACTTAGATGAAATAAGGGCAGTAAAAGACTTAACTTTTCGTATAAAAAAAGTTATTTACCTAATTCTCTTCCCAGAGCTATTCAATCAGACATTATGTCTTTGTTTATTCTTAGCTCAATTCAATATCATGTGTACATTTACACATTTATTTTAAGAGCGTGAGTTTTGCACAAGAAGAACAAGTGATTAAGAAAATTATTTTGTTGCAGAAACTTGGCGATCGGAATTGGCATCCAAAACTTCCCAGAAGGTTTGGCGGTGAGTCTGCCGCTGCACTCCGCTGGCTTCTCCGTATGGAGAGCTTTCTGGTAAGTTCTATTGTATATGCGGTATACCTGAAATGTTTTCTTTCATAAATTTCGTTTGTGAAGTAAGTACATAAGATAGATTATTCGAATAAACCCCTACATACGGAATGACATGGCTACAGCTGCTCAATAACCGCTGAAAAGCATTTGCTGTTGCAACGTCTATGTGTTATAAGATAATTTTCGAAGTCAATTTCAACAATCTCTTCAGCCTTGTTACTGAAGATTTTGTTTTGTGAAACAGCACATCATAGATAAATGTTCCAAATCAGGAAAAACATATTATCCACATTCACATGTTGGAAATCACGGGCACATTTATACCTAATTACTAAAGAATATAGTGTTTTCTAAATGAAAGATTTTAAAACATTAAAGTGACAAATACGAATAAACGAGTGCGCAATAGGCGGCTAGTAGGAGCTGAGAATGCGCGTCGTCGTTAGGACGGATGCCAACGCAGCCAGACTGGCCGACCCCATTCCTCTTCAGGCTAATTCATTTAGCGACCACGCTACATTACCCCATCAGTGTTTTAAAATCGCTGATGGTTATCTTTATATTTCACTGCTGATATACTACTACATTTGACGTCTTTATTGAACTGTTGTGTGCTTGCAAATGGAGTATGATGTACCGGACGATTAGGTAGCATCCCAACTGTAAAGTCTCCATGATATATTACATATTAAGGATAGTTCTGAGGCATAAAAATTAACTTGTATGAACAATTTCAATGTTAAAATAAATTGACTGGTGTGAAAAGAGCAACTACTCTCCTCTGTAAGGTCGCCTCTGTAGAAACTGCTTGCCGAAACGGCGGTTGATATTAATCTATATATTCGACTTTTGAAAAGCCCAGCTGATAGAAGTTATTCTATTACTGTCTAACTTTTTGGATCTGCAATTACTGTGCAGGAGAATACGTACAAAATTGCAGATTCATATGTTTCTTGCTACCTATTCGTATAAATAACGTAGGCGCATAGCGGACATATCCAATAACATATTATCCAATAGCATTAATAAAACAATATTAATACATTAAAAAGAACAAACCAATATAAGCCCCATTATCTTTCAAATTAAATAAACTGTTACTGGCATACGCATTTATAACAATAGCACGAGCGGCCCCTAATTAAAATAGTATTCCACAAACAATATTTCTAAGGCAGATGGCACATGCATCTAAGTCACAATTTACATTCCTAGCCGGGTTCAACGATGGAATGTTCAAATTGTCAGAGCAAAAGGTTACACGTACTGACGTATGTGGTACGTGCAAGTATTGTAAATGTTACCAAATAGGTAAAAGTTGTAAATTGTCGCATTCCGTGGTGTTCTCGGAAACGGTGGCGCAGGCCCGATGTGGCCAGGGCTGGCGTGATGCACTTTTCTATTGGATTGATATTATTATATTCAATGTATATGAGAATTGTAATGTATTACTTAAAATGTATGTAAAATTGTTAACAAATATTCTACATACCTACATAGTTTTTTTGTTTCGGTAAAAAAAAATTGGCGTAAAAAATGGCCGTGTTAAGTCACCTACTTAATTAACTACTTAGACAGGAAGTTCTAATAAAACTCATGTTGAATCTATAAATATATTTTTTTTTTAATTTGTAATTGCTGTATAGACATGTGTATGAAAATACAAAGGTATCTACATATCTTTTAAATGTTTATGCTTTTAAGAGATGCAGTGTGTAGGTATTAAATTAACGATAAATGAGGGTCTTTATAGATTTATATCGTCGTTTTGAAATTGTACAAATAAACGGGTAGCCCTACAGGCCGTAGTTGCGAAACGTCCCTTCACAATGGTGGATATGGCATATTGATTGTGTTATCTAATTTCCAACGGTACACGTGCTTGCTTCGCTGTGTGCATGTGCGTGCGAGTGTGTGTGTGCGTTGCTACTATAAACACAAGGAAAACGTGAAATAAATTCTTACAGCCTTACCACAAAAACTTAGACATATCTCAGACAGATATTTGACTCATGTTTAGTTAACTGATCAAAATTGAAACGCAGGTGAAGGGTAAAATAAATATTGTTTAAGATTATATGAATCAGATGCAGATATATTTTTATGATTTTAATACGACGGTAGGTCGTAGGTGCTTAGATATATATATTTTTTTCATAAGGTGTAAAGCTCAATTATTCTCATTTCTCATCTTTCATCGCTGTCCGTTAATAATAGACTGTTGTGTGATCTCTTTTTCGTCTAAGGATCAAGAAAATACTTCGTGAAAATTTTAAAATACCCTAAACATAATCAACTGCTATGTTAAGACGATGCGCGCAGCGCGATACAATATGATGTTATGAACTGTAGTAGGTAGGTACCTAAGTAGATTTCACTCTATACGTACTTAGAAAGATCTTAATTTAAACAATATATTTATTCATTTATCTATGTAGGTATACGTATTAATGTAAGTAGATGTTCATGCAACCTGCATTCTACTCTAATTTTTTTTTTTTACTTTACCCTTATCATCTACATGTAACCCTTAAGTACGCATGTTTAAATGATATTCTTTAAAATAAAATACTTAAGTCAAATACGCGAATTTTGTATTTCAATAGGAACTGCTTTAATAAGTTCACTCGAACATAACGTCGATAAGTATCAAGTATTTACAAATGGTCATTTATTCGCAACGGCAACGGCACAGATTCACAGAAGTCGTAGTAACAGTTCAGTAACACCGCTGGTCCGCGCGGAACGTTGAATTCCTTGTGCGGTATGTGGTCTGTCTTCCGTTACGGCCGGCCTAGTTAGCTTTCATAATATTGTCCTCGCTGTCAACTTTTTTAATGTCTCGGATTCTTTTTGCCGTGTTCCGTTGTTTGGCTACTTTTATAAACGCGGTCTAGATGTTGGTACCCGTAGTTGAAACGGTCAGGATTACTTGGTCGTAAAATTAGTATTGGATGGTTTTTTGTTTCCTATGGTTTATGATTTAGTTGATAACATAAAATGTACATAATTTCGACCAAAATTTGTAGTCATCTCGATGAAGGAAGGTTCAATTGAATTAATTATTTCCAGAAGTTGACATAACTCATAATCATAAGTTATACAGATATTTTAAACTTTCCAAAGCTCGCTAACAGCTACACTTGAGCAACAATGCAAGGTTCCGAGCGATGTATAAAATCTTATACACGAAAGAAGTGCAATTTTAAAAACGTTGTACATAACAATTGTTAGAAAGCGCTAATGGGTTGAACATTTCGTACAGTGGAGCGGCTACTCTTTCGGTAGGAGCGGCGGGAATGCGCGGGTGGGAATGATGTCCGATCCAGCCGGGGGAATGCGAACGACGACCCCGGCTCCCTAGTACCCTAACACTAAGGCTCCAGAAAGTGTTGGATCGCCGCGTGTTCGCATTTCGATTACATTGCCTCGTTTATTTTAACACGTTTTGGCATAATGGATACTTACCGCGCTTTCTATGGTAAATGCGACACTTCGGAAGTTGTGGCTATCCGCAATTCTAATAGAAGTCTAATATTTATGGTGGGAAATTTTCGTAGTATGAAAATGATTACTTATCGCTTATCGAATCAGAAAAAAATGTTTGCATCTTTATTTTATTTTCATCAGAATAAGGGAATGTTATTGAATAATAATTAATAAATAGAAGTTATTTTGAAGTTGAATATTGAATTTGGCTTTTTAACAGGGACAGATTTCCTACCGCAAGCTTTCCTAGAATTTTCTAAAGGAAATGCTATCTGAATGAAAAAAATGCTATATTATGATAGTTTGAGATGGAGATAATTATACTACAATAATAATTGATAGATTACTCTTGAGGTTGTCAAAGTAATGTCAGTACCTATGGTGTGCTCACGAGTGAACTAAACCCTAGATAAATTCAAATTTAACGTTATTATGAAGATTTATGTTTTCAGCAGTGATAGAAGTTCAACAGAAACCAAATTTAACTACACAAGTCTTAAATCTCGTTTGATTAAACGAACAGTTCACATAAAATTTCCCAGCTAAACAGAAATGCCGTAACGTGTGTTAGTGGTATAGCAGACGGCGTAAGAGGAGTAAGTAGGTAGGTCCGAGGAATGCAAGAGGCAGGAATGCGGGCCAAGCAAGAAATGCCGCCGTTTGCCGCGTGCTCTCCGCGTGGGATTCGTTCGCAATCGACCCATCGCAAATGCCCTGTGGCTTCCATTTAATAGAGCTACGAAATGTACGGAGATTGCTTGCTGGCTTGCGGAGTGGCAAAGCTTGGAACAATTGGCTAGTCGGACTTGTAGGATCTACAAGGCAAGATGTTATGGGTTTTGTTCGGTTTTGTAACAGGAGCTTTTATGATCGCGCGGTATGGATAATGAAGTGGTATTTCAGATAATATTTAAGTTATCTTTAAGCTTTTTTAATGAAAACTTTTTCAATGTTCTGACGGTGAATACTGCAGTTTGTCAAGTATTTTACTTTTTTTACGAATATTATATCGCAAAAAGCGAAGCAGGAGATAATTGTGAAACGAAGGATACGTCTATGTTATTCAAGTTTTCAAATCTTACTCAAATCTTTATTAAATTATTTTGCAATCTGAACATAAACAATAGGTACTATTTACTAACAACTAAGAAACAGAAACCGCTCGAGGTGTGTGACTTGAACCAAGCGTGAGCTGTATCTACAATTCTGCTTGTATTTCAATAAGAAATGATAAATAATAATTATGTGAATAAAGGACAGATAAGTATTTAAGCAATCGGTTATTCGGTACGGTAAGCGTATAATAATGATTTATGCATAATGGTAATTAACCATTTGCCTCCAAAAAATATCAACACGTAATTATGTATATTGTATACCCCTGCATTGCCTATGGATAACACAAGACAGCAGTTAAGTAATAAGGTCCATATAAATTATTTTTTTCATACAAAAAAAAACATACGTATAAACATACGTATGTCGGGTCATAAGGAATCGTTTCCTTTTCACATTACGCGCGGTACCTACACGGTATCAAATGTTGTCAAAGATTGTATTAGTTTATTGTAGGTATTTGTCGTAAATTTTTTTTTCTAGTCTGGGATATGGTGATTTAGATAATGTGTAGAGAGAGATATTGAAAATCACTATTGCAATTTTTTGTATCCTATTTCAGTCTTGTACTTTCGTGCTTTCGTCATTTCTCAGCTTTTTTAAATTGTTTTTGCAAAATCTTCAAAGTTCTAAGTTAAAACAAAGTTTAAAGTTAAGATTAAATTTCATTGATTTTTAATATCCTTTTTACATCGACACTTTACATTTGAAGGCACCTACTGATAATATTGACAGTTTTGAGAATCTAATGGTACGGGAGCTAGTAACGTTTTAAAAAAAGTCATTTTAGTATAGTTGGGTTTTTGATATACTGTTTCTCTTGCTATTTCGGTTAGAGTCCGGGCTGTCTGGCTGGCGGTAGTGGTTGAAAAAAAATAAAAAAATAAAAAAAAAATTAAAAAAATTAAAAGTTAAAATTTTGATACATATTTAGTATTTACAAACAAATTAACGAAATTTTAAATAAGACCATTAAATTAAAAATATTATGATTATCATTCGCTAATATTAAATATTATTGCAAAAACCTCTTTAACATTTTTGAATATTGCATATAATTGACAAAAAAGCCTTCTAACATGACTGGCAAACAGGGTGGAGTGCGAGTGCGGCTAAGTAGACATAAATGTACCGGAACGTGTCGTAGTGTGGCTAATGTGAATATTGATTTATAATTTATAAGGTTTTTGTTTGATTATGACATAATCAAATTAAGCGGTACATTGATCCATTGTGTAGACAATGCGTCTACAGAACATTTCTCCCCGCATGCGATGCGATGACAAACATCACGACACAGACCATATAGGATCGGTTCATCATCCTACCGACGTAGCCATTCCAATTGTGTACGGGCGCAGCTGTCTCAGAATTCTGCGAATCTAATAAAGTAAGCAAGCAGAGGCCTTTTTCGCTTTGCGCGTCTCGGGCTCGCGATCGGCCAGTTGACATAGCTCGAGGTGTCGTGGGCGATCCGAGGCGATGCGGCGGCGCACTCAAAGTTACAAGTTCGCTTTCGTCATAAATGAGCATTTCGTCAGCTGCTAACTGGAGTCGAGAAAGTTGTCTATTTCGAAATGTGTATTGCGTGAGGCGATGTGTCGCTGCGGTGCCATGGAGTCTGGCGCAGCGGAGCGGCGTGCGGCGGCGCGCTGTCTGCGTGCTCTTCCGGAGCGCACCCGTCCGACCAGTCGCAGCAGCGCCTCGGGCGATCGGCCTTCAGAGTTAAATAATTAAATCGAGAGAGCGATGCCGCGATCGGCCCAGAGGCCGCAGAAGACGGCGGAAGGCGCTGCCAGCCTTGGTGGCGCTGTTGTGCGCAATCGCGGCCGGTTTGCGGTGCGCACATCGCCTGCCACGCCTAATCTTCTCGAATGCCTTCCTAGACTATTCGAACGTATTACTTTTTGATCGATGACGTCCAATTACCTATACTCATGCGTGGGAAAAAATTTGCGGCAAGGATTAATTTACATACGTAATATGCTTTGTCTGATAAGTTACATATTTCATCTGACACTTGGTAACATAACTATAAAGTATTATATTAATAGAACATAGTTAAACACTTAATCTAACTTTCTCCGAAATCACTTCATCTCAAATCCCAACTAAATTCACCAAAATCTCTAAATTGTAGAGGTCTATTACACGAAGTACGTGTTACTTGTACATTGTAAAACTATAAAGAAAAGTGTGAAATTATGTGGACTCTTTTAATATGTTGAAAGACAAGGATCAAAAATGTTGAACACAACGTTTGGGTTCACGACACATTTTATTTAAATTCATGTTAGTTATTGAGTGACGGGCTTCCTGTTTTATGTGTTGTCGGCGGTTCAACAGTGAGACGATTCTGCGAATCAGTGGATATTGTCGCAAATTGCCGCTTTCGCCGCCCGCTGAATAATGCATGCGATAACATAACATCACGTCGTTCGCCGATCCGCCTTGCCGTTCACCAACATTATGTCTTCGTCACACACACTGCGGAACAAAGACTACCAGAACTTGTTACATAGCCACTCACTTTAGACTACGTACTTAAAACGCGTGTACGCTACCATTTGATAAAGATTATCATTGCCTTACATGGAATTTGATTCTCCCCTTATGTTACATACATTCGAGACCAGACATTCCATCCAGGTACAAACGCAATTCGATTTCTAGATAAAGAAAAATAATCATACTATCCCTGTGCGTCATGATTTGAAAGTTTAATCTGCCACATTACAAACGTAGTAACGTAGTCCATCTGAAGAATCGTATTATAAGTTTTTCATGTGGTGATGGGCGATCGTTTAGCATTGGGGTACGGTTATGGGTTGGCTCGCCATCGACGGCGGCATTTCCCACAGCGGCGGCTCCTCGACCAGTTCGTCGGAATGTGGTCGCGGCACCGGCCTGCACTTTCACCAAAACAATTCGTTAGCGGCCTCTTTCGCCACCGCACCGCGTACCGCATACCGCCACCCCGCACGATCCCATCGCGTTGCTCCTACATTCGAAAATCAAAAACGCAAACCGTAAACTCCGCTTAACGCGACTCTATCTAACAATTTATAAATGAGACGCTATTGTCAAATTCAGTTCGGCGGTAAAATGACGCGGCTCCTAAAATTCCAATGCATAATCTGACGACATTCTGTTTCTTTCGAGACTCGTTGAACATGATTTGGGCCTGCGAATTCGAAATTTTCCATTAGCTTTGGTCACGTCTTATTCGTAAGCAGTCTGTGTGCTATTAATGGTCCGAAGTTGCTTCATTTAAGGAGAAACTGACGTAGATAATAATTGATGTTCTTGGAAACCTAAGTCTAAGTTATGCTCTAGTATACTTAAGTTGAATTGGTAGAAGTGTCTATTTATTTCACAGCTTTTCGCCTGTGTGATGCATGAATTATAGGACTATTTACAGCAGGTAATTGTTTGTCTATAGGTATGGGCAGCTCTCCGGCATGGTGGAGCCAGTGTTCGGGGTGCTGGGCGCGGTGGCGGTGGCGGCGGCGCAGCCCGCGCTGCCGTATGCGTTGGCCTTCGCGGCGGGTGCTATGATCTACGTCGTTGCGGATGACATCATCCCTGAGGCCAATGCTTCGTGAGTATTGCGGACATGTAAACTGTTGTATATTTAGAACCCACAGGGATTACTTCTGGAAACTATGAATAAATGTCATGTAGCTATTTTAAGTATTTATGCGTTATAAATGTTCCAGTCGCCTGTGTATTATAGTTGGGCGTACATTGCTATTTAAACCACTTATAACGCTTACATGCTTTGATAAATAGCTTGCATTTACAAATATGGCCAACATGTCGCACATTCGTAACCGCCGAATGTCGCACTCGACATTTGCGCACATTCTTTGAGCACTACAGGATGTAGTCCTTAACATATATTACTTTAGGAATGAACAATTAACTTGTCCTTGAGAATGACCCAAAAATACGAGATCGAGCAGCTCTTTGTTCTGACCCTTGCGAGATGCGGCCCTCGGCCTGGTTTTCAATGTCAGTACAGACGAGATAACGTCCTTTATTGCGTCTACGAGTAATTCGAGCGACATTCATTTCAAATGCTCTCATAATGAACGTATAATAATGTTTTCATAGATACATATCGAAAGTCTCTTCTTCAATAATCTACGACGCAAAATCTCCCCGCGCGTCATACGAGACCTTGTCATAATTGGAGTGACAAGGGTTGTTGCTACATTGTCCGGTACTTCGACAGATTGAGATTTGAAGAGCGCTTGTTAGCGACGCAATCTTTGAATCCCGTTAGGGTTTGCGAAGTAATCATTGTACTTCACAGACACTTCCCCTTGGTAACAATTTGCGTATTGTAATTTAAGGATTATCAAAACGAGTCCTTCCCTTCGAATATCGATGGTCGCTGGAAGATACCGCGGCGTTTTATTTACAAACTTTTTTTAGCTATAATGCTAATAAATTTAACGCTATTACTCTCTCAGTGATTAATTCCGCTCATAATTTTCCAATTTATTGATCTTATTGGCATTTCTTGCATATTTTCTCACGGTTTCGCTAGAAGCGGTCGGTTACGTGACGCCGAAAGTCGGTGTAAAAATTCGTCCGATGTACTGACAATATTATGAATTTTATTAGGTAACGGATTCGCACATACAATCGTAAATTTATTGTAATCGAGTTGCATGGATCGTATCGATTATTACCGTATCAAAACTCATTCACACGAAGAGAGCCGTCACGTGACAAATCCGATTTACTGATACATAAAATTTATATGGGTTTTAAAAAAGATTTATCTTCATACAATCTTGAATTACATACATTCTTTCCCGCCTTCCAAACTTCAAAACTGCTAACGATTTCTTTATTTATAAATCAACAATGACTAAATCCATATCTAAGACTTGTCAGAATTTTTTTAAGTAAAATCGAAATTGACTAATTTTCTCAGACCGCAAGCCCGGATTATACGTACTCTATTGCTTTTATGTGAGGTTGTGGTATTGTATTATGGTAACGTTTACAAAAACCGGTGAGTTTGAGAATACAGATGTCATTGTGAGCGTGTCAAAAAGTTTAGTTGTCGGCGAAGTTTCGCACAGTGCATCTAGCACAATAATTATGGGCACGTTGCGACGCAAATAATGTCGTCCAGAAATAGCGACCCGCCGTCTGACACCCTGGTAGCAATGCGGCGCGGCGCCTTATACCGCACACATTATATATCACCAATGTCTCTACATAATAATATATGCTTGCTCGTATTGTTGTTGATGGGGGAAGTTTAAACCTTTATAATCGCATTTTTGGTAGACAATGTGTAGCGTGTTCGGTGTTGGAATCCTGGAACCATTATCAGTGTTGCGTACAGAAGTAAGATTATTATATTAGAATTCTAATTGTTTTTAGACGAATTTTATTTCGTACGTATTTCAGATATTATATACTTACATAGAACGATACTTATGATTAGGTACTCTTTGTACTGTGATTTGGGAAGTTGCAACTTTTATAATCTTGAATTCCTGGTGACATATCAGTCTTACTGTTTGTATGTTTAGAATTGTAGAAGACATATCCAAGTAGATGTGCTAACTACATTCTACGAATTGCAACTACCACGAAGTCAATTATTCTATGAAATACGAATTGATTGAATATTGAAGCGATTGGATGACGAGCAGACAAAACTGGCACTGTAGCTATTGAACTTTACTCTTGTATTATTATCGTGTGACTGCGTATGTTAACTTTTTTATATTAGTTTAAAGTTTAATTTTGTTACAAAATTTTTTTGTACTATATTATAGTAGTAAGTCAGTGTAACATAGTGGTCGTTCGTAAATTAGAAATGTGATTTTTTGTGATGACGTTAGTTTTGATTAAGACTGGCCGATTAACCTCAATTATAGTAAATACAACATTATTGTACTGTTTATTCTCTAAAAATCAAAATAAATAAAATAAACCATTTTTTAACTATTCATAATAATATTGTGGGTATGTGATATGTAATTGATATATGAGTAAGTATATTTTAGGATAAAATATTTGTTAAGAATTGTTTAGGAATTTCTCTATTTCCATCACAGCATAATATATTAAGAAAATAAAAGTTTATATCGCTTTTATTGCCACACTTTTCATTTTTATTCCGCGCTATAACTGACTAATAAGTGTTTGGTTAAAAGTGATATGGGCGACACAACATAAATTGACGGAGATTTGGCACCGGTGATGCAGCTGTCCTCACACCGTAAATAACGCTATTATATTCATATTTCCCTGGCTTATAGTTAAG
Source organism: Colias behrii (assembly GCA_029959065.1). Lineage (NCBI taxonomy): Eukaryota > Metazoa > Arthropoda > Insecta > Lepidoptera > Pieridae > Colias > Colias behrii. The sequence continues at coordinate 5,138,892 of JARWMC010000011.1, read as the reverse complement.
CGTATCTATATAATTACGAATGTCGTACACGGGTCGGCGGAGTTGTTAAACTCGCCGGGCTTTGTAGATGAAAGAATAAATTTATATGTGATGATTTAAAACCGCGTTATGATATTTGTTTTGTTTGATGTCGGTGCGTAGGCAATGCACGTGTAATGTTTAACAGATAGCCGCGTACATGCGCCGTCGGATCCGGCGGCGACAAGTCTATTTGCAGCGGTCGCCGTTCCCGCAGTATGAAGTAAATTCGGTGCATGCGTGGGTTTGCCACCGTCTCGCCACTGTCAATAATAATAAATATATAAAATAACGTATTTGTTGCCGGGATAAGGCCGGTGACATCGTTCTAGTTTGTCTAAACGCTGACGTCACTGTCTGGGAATCCGGTGCGCCGGCTCCCTGACCTACCTCCAGACATCGCAAGGCGAATCCTGGAAGGATTTTTGGCATGCTTCAAGTGTCAACTCGAACAGTTGTTTGAGCAAGATACGCTGGGACTTATTTGTCTTCATTGTTTTGCAGATTTCCTTGATTTCAGCTGAATTCATCTTCGAATGTTACCTACTCTTTTCTTCGATGTTTTCTGCTGCACTTTTATCATAGTGCCCTCTAATGCCTAGTGATTTTTAAACACTGTGTTTTTGTTTTACGTTTCTAAAAACATAGAAGAATAGAATTACGAAACATTAAACTGTAATGTGTATCCACGTAGTGATTACTTTAACTAAAATTATGTCATAATATCTTTAATCCCCAATCGACGAAAATATTATTCTTTCATTATCCTTGTCGCACAATTTCACTCAGTTCTATCTCGTAAGACGTAGGTACTAGTTTTAGCAACTCTCATTTCATATTTAAGCTACCCGCTTAAAGTAAAAAAAAATTGGAATTTGCATCGCTACATTTGGTGTTTTTGCAAAGTTGCCTAAACTTGGTCAAATGTAACTGTGATGTCCGCAATCTGTTGGTATGTAGGTGCGTTGCTCACCTGGTGTTTCCCACTCCATACGTGATCTGCATACAGTTGCCAAAAAGTTATGTTGCTAGAAGAAGACATGCATATAAAAAGACTTGAGCAAGAGTCTGGACAGTTTTTAGGTGATTATCTATGGCGAATGGCTTGTGATTGGAGTATTACCGCATAGCTCTTATTTGTTCAGTCCTATCATACATGTCAGTTATTTTCAAATTCATACTCTACCCCGTCTAAAGTGTTCCACCTTCTGTCTGCTCGGCCAATTTTCTTTAAAGAATATAAATCTTAAACTTTTGATAAATTTTGAGGGTATCTCTATCGATACATAATATAGGCTAAATGGCACTAGGTTAGTCATATCTGATGCTATTGATAGTATTTTCAGTGCCTCACACTTAAACTGACTAGAATACTGATGTTATGCAAATTGCAATGATGCACTACATTGCGCACCACATAAGAATGACAGAATGCGAGCCCTAACATTAGCAACAGTGTCAAACGCACATGCAAATTGGTACAATCAATAAGCAGTGTGAGTGCCGGATGCCTCTGTTATTTTAAAGAGGTTTTTCCTTATGTTGCAACTAAATTGCATCGTGCCGGTTACGTAAGCGATCTTTTGAATGACGATACGTATATTGAGTAGTTTATGGCGTTAAAATTGTATGAATACTTTTAGCAATAGTTATATTTTTGATATTTATAATTATATCGGAGCTTGATTTTTAAGCCTTTGGAATTTACATGATATCAATAATAACCACGTGGTTTTTTTTATATAGACAAAGCTTTCTTATGCCAGAATAATGTATCAAATAACCAAATGTAAAAACCTTACCTTTGTATTTGTTAATAAACCACCGTACACCACAATTCTTGCTATTAGACGCGCGATCGGATTAACAATATTGTCCGGCTCAGACGCCATGCAAGCGTGTACGGGGAATCGTTTTATTGTAATGGCTCATAATTCCAGCTAGGGTACCGGCGTGCCGTCAATGACTATTGTTTCTATAAATCCGAGTGCGTGAGACGCAAGCGCCATCGCCGGCCTTTCCGATATCATTCCGCTCCTTGGTATTCTAATGCCGTCGTTTCTCAATGGCTCGTATGACGACTACGTTAATAACGGGCCGGGCGTATGATGTGTGGCACTATTGTGAGCCCCACCGTGGCAGTTTGACCACGGAAGCATTAAATTCGCCCGAGCCGCGCTTGCAAATGAAGTTCATAAATATTTTACGTGTCTGAATTTAATTTATAATGGGGATCGTAATTGCTTGTGTTGAATGCATGGTATCGTTATGTTTCAACGGACAAGCGGAGTTGGCAAGGTTTTATGAGAAAAGATATGGATTTTTTTAATAAATAGGGTTTTTCACGTTCAAGTTTTTATTAATAACTCAGGCCCCGGAACCACAGACACAATAGAAAATCTATTGTGTCGTGGACCGATCGGGCCGCTTGGGGCTCAATGGGTTAATATTGTTGAAGCGTATTTCTTTGGTACTATGAAGTATGAACTTTACTATAGATATCTTCTATGAACAGATACAATATGTTGTTGGTTCAGATTTTTTTTATCAGTGATCAATTCGAGTCCTATTGGAATCGATGTCAACAATGTTTACTTACTTTAGATTCTACTTTCTATTCCTATAATTAATCCTTCATTATTGCCTGCAAATCTACAGAAAATTGTCTGAAAACCTCACTCGAAATTAATTACCACGCGACGCGGAATGAACGTTGCATTTATAGTAGTTAGGTACATATTTTTAAGAATAGATTTTTAGAAATGTTTAACTTACAAATAAAGCTTTTTGCAATTTTGACATTGATATCAACCGCGAGTGCGTGCGCGTTGATCGAATAAGTGAAATAATTGTTATCTCTTTATCCACTGAATAATAAGTGTTTAATTTGTGTTAAAACTTTGTTGAATGTGAATGAGACTAAAAGTGAATAATATCTTATCGCAATTATCAATATTATAACGAATAATTAATAAACTAAAGAAAGTTGTGTGGATTTTTACATTTCTATCGAGGTCCAATTGTGTGTTTTGTAAAAACGCGTAAGAGACGTGATTTGCACGGCGCTTACGACCTTCTTCTCACAGCTGTGAAGTGATCTAACGTTGAACAAATACGAAGATTACAAATACGATTACTGGATTACCTGCATAGTTTTATTATAATTAGAGGATTTGTTAACGGCAATTTTGAACTATAAAATGAATTGTTACGAATGCAACGATAAAATTGGTGATTTAAATGAGTTACTGGGATGTAAAACTTGTCAGAGAAAATACCATTTTCGTTGTTTAAATATGACCTCGGCTTATTTAAGAGGTCACGAATTTGACCCTGAGCGTTCTTGGATGTGTCCGGGATGCAAGGGAAATCAACTTAATACTCAGAATAACACGCCGATACGTACATTAATTGAAGAATTTGAACAAAACTCGGTTGAAAGTTTGAATAAAACTGAACGCAGTCATTCTGTCGGTAACATAACATTTCGACAACATCGCCGGGAAGAAATATTAAGCCCTTTATCTCCTTCAACTTCTGAGATAAGACAAATAATTAGAGAAGTAATGTCACATGAGATGCGAAATGCTATACGTGAGTTAACTGATAGTTTGACGCGTTTATGGAGTAATTCATTTCACATTCTTAGTGACCGGTTAACTGCTCTAGAGGAAAGAATATTTGCGGAAAAGGAACCGATTTCAAACCCACAAAGTAACTCAACCGTAAGTGCAAAACCTTTACCTAGTATATCAGATCCAGAGCCGGCACCAAAGCCTGCTATTACGAAAAAATTGTCTAAGAGACTTAAACGTAAACAAGTACAAGCTTCAGTTTGCCAGCCGGCGCCTGAGACTGTAAAGGTGCCAGATCTTCAATGTGACAATAAAGAGATATCATATAAGAATCAATCCCTGGTGACGACCGACAATAATTCGAGAACAGAGTCACGCTGGACTGTAGTGAAACATAAGAGTGTCCGTCGTTATAAATCAGCTGATATTATTAGAGGAACGGCTAAACCGGGAATTTCAATTTTGGAGGCATCTGAGAAAGTAAAATTCTTCCATCTGTTTTATGTTAAGTATGGTACAACAGAAGATCAGGTACGGATGCACTTGGCTAATATCTGTGCTACCAATAATTGTTCAGTGGAAGCTTTAAAGTCACGTGGTAACTATGCTTCGTTCAAGATTGGAGTCCCTGATAAATTGAGCAGTAAGGTTCTGATCGAAGATAACTGGGCTGCTGAAATATGCATTAAACCTTGGAAGTCTCTTTTTCGTGGTAAATTCGAAAAGAAAGAATCCTAATAAATTACAACGTAGAGACGGCAAAAAGATAACTTTTAATGCATACTATCAGAATGTAAGAGGGCTCAAAACTAAGTTATATGACTGGAGGACGAATTTGGTTACTACTATGAACATTAATCTGATTGCTATAACGGAAACTAATCTCGATAAATCTGTAGAAGACTCAGAAATCATTGCTGGTGACTGGTCTGTTGCTCGAAGGGATCGTGGGCGTGCTGGTGGTGGCGTGATGTTGTTGGCTAAGGCACCTTTAACGCTTTTACGATTACCCGAATATGAAAGTCAAGAGATAGAGGACTTATGGGCGCGATTTCAGTTACATGGACATTTTATTTATGTTTGTGTTGCGTATATTCCACCTTCTGCCTCAGATAATATGTATTTGAATTGGTTCAATAATGTGTCTAGTATATATAAGAAACTTAACAGTGAACGATTGTTAATTATGGGCGATCTTAATTTTTATAGTTGTAGTGAAAATGTTATGTTGAGTTTTAATAGCTTTTTAGTTGAATGTAATTTGAGTCAATGCAATAACATTGTGAATAAGAATGGAAGAGTGTTGGATGCAGTTCTTACTGATGCAGAATTGAGTGTGCATAACGTTTGTGTATCAGCCGTGAATCCAGGTGAGGAATTATCTAGGATTGATGGCCATCATCCTCCATTAAACGTGAGTATAATTTATAAAATTTTCTCTCGGAGCTCAACGTTAGAGCCGATTGTTACAGAAACCACTAGAAACTGGGATTTTAGTAAAGGGAATTACTTATCGTTACATTACAATGTTAAAAATTTTGATTGGAAAGAGATTTATAATATTCCTGAGGTAGATGATTCACTTGAATACTTTAACTGTACTATTTATGAATTTTTTGATCAATGTATTCCGAATAAAAAACCTAGGACGAATCGTCGTATTTATCCAGTATATTATAATAATGAAATCATACACAATTTAAAAATCAAAGCTCAATTACACTGGCAGTGGAAATTTCTTAATAACCGTGGAGCTTATGATGAATTTAAATTTTTAAGGTCAAAAATTAAAAATGATATTAATAAAGCACACAAGGATTTCTTAGATAAAATATCTACAAATTTAGTTGATACACCAACACAATTTTGGCAATATGTTAACTCACTGCGCAAAGGAAATAATACAGAAACAATGGTAACCTTTAATGATACTGAGTACCGGGGTAAGGACATGGCAGAAGCGTTTGCTAAGCATTTCAAATCAGTGTTTTTAACTAATTCACCAAAACTAGACTTTGACTTTGCTAATTCTAAGGCTAGGTCCAGTTCACGTTTCTTCGATATAAAGGTTTTAAATAAGGATATAATCAGTCGATGTATAAAAAAATTAAAATCTAACGCTTCTCCTGGACCTGACATGATACCTGCTTATATCATTAAGGGTCTTGTGGAATACCTAATTGAACCTATAATGCACATATTCAATCTTATTCTGATGAAAGGTGTATACCCTACACTATGGAAGAAATCGCGAGTTATTCCGATTCCTAAATCTGGTAGTAGAACCAAAGTTGAAAATTATAGACCAGTGGCGATTTTATGTTCACTAGCCAAGATATTTGAGATGTGTTTGCATTCTCAAATGCTACATGAATGCAAGCCATACATCTCTCCTCTTCAGCATGCTTTTTTACCACGCAGGTCGGTCGCTACAAATCTCATTTCACTTGTTGAGACATTATCACGTGAAATGGATAAGCAGAATCAAGTCGATGTTGTTTATCTCGATTTCCGCAAAGCTTTTGACCGTGTTGATAATGATGTACTGTTGTTGAAGTTAGCAGATCATGGATGTGGCCCGACTTTGCTCAAGCTGTTTTCTAGTTATCTTAGGGATCGGAAACAATTTGTAAAATATGGCCCGTATATTTCAGATTCTTATTCTACTCGATCTGGTATAAGTCAAGGATCAAATCTTGGTCCTTTGCTGTTTTTATTACTGATAAACGATTTACCGGATGTAATTGAAAAGTCGGATATCTTACTCTTTGCCGATGATGTTAAAATATTTAAGGTCATTAAATCGGATGAAGATTACTGCGGCTTGCAAACAGACGTAGATGCAGTTTATATGTGGAGTGTGGTGAACAAACTACACTTTAATATTGACAAGTGTGAATTTATGACATTTAGTCGTTCAGCCTATATACGGAACTATGTTTATAGTTTAGGACAGGATCGAATATCGCGTGTGAATAAAGTACGCGACTTAGGTATCACATTCGTGCCTCATCTTTCGTTTCATGAGCATATTCACAATGTTTCTAACGCTGCATACAAACGTTTAGGATTCTTACTGCGCAACTCTGTCGGACTTTCAGATAGCGCTATTAGAGTTCTCTACTCGGCACTTGTTAGGAGTATTCTAGAGACTAATTCCATTGTCTGGAGTCCCTACGAGAAAAAATATATCCTTATGTTGGAGCAGGTCCAAAAGAAGTTCTTAAGGTACTTGTATGCGAGAAGTTTTAATTATTACCCATATCTGTATCCCACAAAATTCTTGCTGGGTAGTTTGGGTTATAACTCGCTGGAACTTCGTAGAAGTCTATCAACTGTTAAATTTGCTCTTAACGTTTTATACAATAAAATAGATTCTAATGATTTATTAGAAATGCTCTTACGGCTAAATGTGCCTGACAATTATACACGGGCTCGTAGCCACCAACTGTTAGCTGCTTGGCGCACACGCACGGTTCAACGCCAGCAGTCTCCGGTGCCTCGCATGCTTTCACTGCTGAACTCAATCCTCAATTCTGCACCAGTATACGATTTGTTTGTGTCAGGGATGGGAATGATAGGTGAAGAATGTAAGAGGTACCTAGAACTAAGGACATAGTGATAAGTTTAGAATTAAGTTTAATATATGTATGGTTTGGCGTATGCCGTAAATAAATAAATAAATAAATAAATAAATAAATAAATAAAGCTGATATTCAGTTAAAGCAAGCAAGCAATCTGCAAGTTCAGTTCCTACACTAATTATTATCAGTAGTACAAACCCTTCAACTTATTCCCTATAGATTCAACTATATATTCTAAGTAAGTTGGTATAATCCATAGATTATAATTATATATATTATAATTTTATATTTTGTTACAGCGGCAACGGTAAGCTGGCTACATGGGGCTGCATCATCGGCTTCTTAGTCATGATGTGTCTAGACGTAGGTCTTGGGTAAACACCGACACGCACACACTCACACCGTGCCTTCCTTCTATGTGTTTGGGCGACTTATTCGTTAATTTTGGAATTATTTATATGAAACATATAACGTGTATTCATTTGATTTTATTTTTACATAAAAACTTCAGTTGTTGGATGATTTTAACTCAATCGATTTTTGAACGACGAAATCTTAACTCAGTTTCTCACTCAAAGTTTCAGATGAATTATTTCTATTACAAGTTGTGATAAGTGACAAGTTTACTTAACTTGTCGGTAAAGTTTGTTTTTATATGTGAATTGTAAGAATTTATATTGTATTTACTTAATGTATTGCTTTTATATTGTGACTAATTTTGACGAAGCCTTGTACGTGTATTCGTAAAGGACCTAAGTATTTTAATGTTAGATATTATTGTATTAATGAATAAGTTGCCCCAATCCAGCCGTGTCAATGGTTAAACGATATTTGCCAAATTCTGTACATGATTATGTATATAGTTAAAGAATAGAATAGAAACTTAGTATATAAGTATTAATATTATGTAGCACTCGCACAATACGGTCGATTCCAATTACTTAATTAAGAATGAAGTGAAATTATTATTGTTTTTATTTTACCAGTTTTACATTGAAAGTATTATAATTTATTTGATGTGTAATGAGCAAATTATTTATTTTATTTACAACTAGCGGTCCGCCCCGGCTTCGCCCGTGGTACATGTTTACGTTTTCTCTACATAAGAACCATCCTCGTACTTCAAGGAATATAATAAAAAAAGAATTATCGAAATCGGTTCAGCCGTTCTCGAGTTATGCGCTTACCAACACATTTTGCGATTCATTTTTATATATAAGAAGATTTGACGAGCTCTAGAATGTTCGATCAACGTTCTTCAGTGATGCTGTAAATAGGAAATTTTATTTATTTGACATTTTTAAATTATCCTTTGATATGATGTATTTGATAGAGATGTTTTATTATATTTGTATGTTCGAACTGCTCATAGAATGAAACCCCTGGACTGTACAAAATATGTATGTACTTACGGAACTGTGTTAGGTTTTTTTTGAATAATCGCGTTATTGTGAGATATGTAAAAGACAGAATAATTTAACGAATTTGTTATTTTATTATTTTAATAAATTAAGTATAAAGCATTTTATTGTATTTTTATTTTACTTTACTTTGAATTGATATTCATAATACCCAATATACCCAAATATAATATAACAAAATGTATAGGTACTTACTCGGAAAACAGTTGGTAAATAATACCTAGTTAGGTATTATTTACCAACTGTGTGTGTGGTAAATAATACCTAACTAGGTATTATTTACCAACTGTGTAGCTACACAGTTTATAAATAATACTTCTAAAATTATTGTGCTTTAACCTTTATAATTAATATCTTAACTGGTCAGTAGAATTGATTGTTTAGGCTTTAGGACCAGATATAAAATAACTAAATAATAACAAGGAGGGTAGTCAAGTAATTTCATTCTAAACATTCATATTTTGAGCTTAATTTTTTTTAATATTTCTCTATCCATACTAACATTATAAATGCGAAAGTAACTCTGTCTGTCTGTCTGTCACTCAACACGCCTAAACTACTGAACCAATTTTCATGAAATTTGGTATGGAGATAATTTGATACCCGAGAAAGGACATAGGTTACTTTGTATCCCGGGAAAATGACGCAATCCCGGAAATTCCACGGGAATGGGATGGGATGCGGGTTTTTCTTTGACTGCGCGGGCGGAAACCTAGTTTAATATAAACACATAACTTTTTAAATATTACAATACATTTAATTTCATCCGACATATTTGAATCCATAAACCAATAACAGGAATTATTGAAAAAAATGTAGTTCTTTAACAATTTAGTAACTACACGAGTTCTGTTTATACCATTGAAATCTATGTAATTAACAAAAAATGCACTTAAACATTACAAGTTGCTCACTCATTGTGCCCATACCCGTAGATAAAAAAAAACTACAGTAATTTGAATTTCTAATATAATATTATGAATATATTTATTAGTACTTAACTCATCCAAGATAATACGTGACAAACAACAGGAATTGCACTAGAAAAGAGCAAGGGAGCCGCGGTCGTTGACCCCGGCTCCCGAACTCCCGAATACTTGCAGCTGCATCGATAACACTGCGCGCCCACTGTCTGTTCCAATAACCCTTGTTTACAATATAACTAGTTGTGTTAGGTTTTGTTAAAATACTACTTTAAGTGCCTTCCAAAAGAAGACTCTTAATTTGAAGTAAACAGTTGTGATATTTTCCAATCAGTATTTTTATAGATAGCTAATGTGCACGATAGAAAATACATAGATATACTATACTAAATAAGCTTATACTAGAGATCAGTTACAATAAGAAACTTAATGCTCTTAATTAGGAAAAATAATTGCAAGGAATCGATTAGTGACTCTACATTGTAATAAACGAGCTAGGTAAAATACGAAAACAAAAGATACGTATGAAGTAGAGAAGAACTTTTCTATGAGGTAGAACTCAAATCGTTAGTTTCACTTAGTACGAGTAAATACACAATAAATGCGCATACGCAGCTGTGTCGATAACACTAAATGCACTTTTCAAAACTGTTTAATGTTTCCTTATATCCTTTTATCCTTATTTATATTCAACACATGTTAAATATATTATGGTAACCAAGGATGAAGTATTAAAATTAAACTAAATAAGGTTTTATCGATCAATTAAATTATATGATTGTTAGTGTTTTTGTCGTAGTTTCTGCATCGAGAGGACTAAATGAGTCCCCATAAACTCGCTATACTATTCTATGTTTTAACCATTTAACATTTATCTATAGGTATACTTACGACTTGTTACAAATAACATGATATAAGAAGAAACCATTTTTCTACTATCGACTACATATTTGAGAAAATGATGAAACAAACAATTGAGATATTGGAATCATACATCTATAAGCCCTGAAAGCTTTCGTCTTTAAGGGAATCGTGTAAAAAATACGTGATCAATAGAGCCAAAGCTTGCAATTTTTTGTAATTTGTTGAGCAGGTTGTAGATATTTACCCTTCCTATTCTGCAAATGCATCCAGAAAATACCCTATTTTAGGTTGATGACACGATCAAGTCTTGTTTTTGTCAGTCATAATGAATCCAATCTCATCAAAGCTACACAAAATGTGAACAAAAGTACTTGTAACCATGCCTTATACAAATTCCTTTTTGGCTTTTATTTATATTTTGTAAGATTTCCTGTTGCTTAAGGATAAAGAATAATAAAATTTCTGCAATTTGAAATAACTTTTCAAAAAGTCGAACAAGCTGGGAGCGACTTTCAGGTAGGTATGGATCGTTGCATTTACTAAAAGAAGAACTTACACAAAAGCACTTGAAAGTTTTCTTTATCACATAGGGATAATAACAACGACTGACACCAAATGTTAATTGAATACACACTAAACATTTATTGTACTTTACCCCATCTCATTGCCTCATAATATATTAGCTATAAACTACCCGTACATTGACCTCGCTCATTTATCAAAATTATCCAATAAAATAATATTATGTATAAGGAGCCAGAAGGAAAATTCATTCAGTTAGTTAGGAATATTAAGATTTACGAGCATCGGTGGGTCGAAATTTTGTGAGTACGTTTGATATGTTTGATTGTAGAGTCGTTAAGGAAATTATTGCCTTGTTCTTGAATTGAAAGTTTGAAAGGAAAATATTATAGGGATTTATGTGATCTTGGGCAAAAAAATTGGATGATATCCAAAGTGTTCAGCTACCGTCATAGGGATTGTAACATTTTTTCATAACATTTGTTGGTGTTTAAATAGGATGAAATATTTATAGCTGCATTTATTGATTTCAATGTACTTACGTTATGTTAAGGAAAGACAATAATTAATTTGATATTAATTATTTTAATGTTTTTTTTTTGTAAAAAGTGCATACTAAGTATTATTTTTAAATCATGCTCTATGTAGAGCCCAAGTATTATGAAATTTATTTACTTAAAACGATATGATATCGATATTTGTCATAAACATTATCAAATAAATCAGGGTAAATATTAAACTGTGTACAATAACAATAACAAAAAGTGCCTTGTAAGTGTTTCCGTTCAAAAAGTTGTGTCATCGTCAAGTGTAGAGTGTACCGAATGGCGAGATATATGGGGCAGTACATTCGATCGTGTAATGTGAAGCACCTTCGGGCTCATTTCCATTCATTCGGTATTTGTTGACAATGTGTCGGAGCGCGGGCGGCGCGGGGCGGGGCGCGCGCTGCAGTCGCAACTGCGCGCCTGCGCCCCGCGCACGTTGCACTGCGCCGCCGCACGTGCGAGCCGCACCGCTGCCGCACCACCGCACCGCGCCCGCACATCCCCATCGCCCGCGCCGACGACCCTTACCTACTTTACGTCACCTAACAGTAAGTCATGCATGCGGTGCATTTCACGATACGACGCATGCCCGTCCGCCGTTTCAGATTCGCCGGCCCCGGTGTCGATCGTGGCGATTACTTTCATCGCGAAATATGAATCGTTTTTGTGGTAGATTCACGTGAATTTATCGATTTTGGCAAAATGTATTTTATTTATTGCCAACAAAGCTCACTTTTGCCCGACCGACGGGGAGTGATTTGCAATTTGCGGCGTAGAGCCGCGGTCGGAAGTGGGAACGCAGCGTACACCTGCCCGTCACGCTGCCTTTCCGACTCCGCTTGCCTTATTTTCGTTCAGCCTTTAATTTATTGTCTATATCTTTTACTGTCTCGTGTGCGTAAACAACTGCAGCGGCCGATCTTATTTATGCGTCTTGAATGCACGTAATTAGCTATTTATTTGTAAACAAGAGACAATAACAAATGTGTGTACTAATGTATACTAACTAATTAATTATTTATTGAACGCGAGGTCATAATTGCATTCAAACTGAAAATGTTGTTTTTAATGAAGTTCCTAAATGTTAATGTCAGTATACAACTTCGCGTGTTATTGCGAATGATGGGATAATTCTAACATTCAATGTTCCACCTGAGTGGGATTCTGTTTTGATTACTTCTATTTGTATTTAGATACCATTATGAGGTTATTGAATGCCTTATATAATACAAAAATTTCATGTAATGAATTTCATCATCATTCATATAATGAAAAATTTTCATGTTTCCGATAACTTTGTTGCTGAACTGGCAAAGCGTGACGAGCTTTCGCATTTTTAAATTTTTAATAAGTCGAAACCATGTCGAAACCCTTCGATTCTTTGAAAACTCTACATGATTAATTTTAAAGTGCCACTTAAAGGAATGACATTAGTTTCATGTTCATGCCAATATGAACTCTATCATACACTGAAAGAAGTTCGAAATTTAATATTAACAGTATTTCAAAATACGGGCGTATCAATAACCGTGGTCAAAGTTATACTTAGTAACTAGTAATTTTGATTAGTACACTGTTAAATAATAATAGGAAAGCATTACATAATTTTTCTTTAATTATTTTATTACAACCTTATCGTCAATGTAAAATATAAGAAGGTACCTACCTAAACTTAATTCATGTCAAATTCATGTAAAAAGCTTATTCGCAAGTTTATTTAACAATAAACTGTAAACTTTTATTATTATGTCATGGAATAAATTATCAGATACCAACTTATTTTCCTAATCTTCTTCTTAAAAATAGGTAGGTAAATCTAATACTTGTGTATTTTAAATATAATCTTGGAAAGTGTTTTGATGTGTTGAAGTTTCACAATATGATTCATTTTTAACATCGTTTATCTATCGATGTTTCATATTTAATTTCATAAATATTGTGAAACATTATAATATGTTTTAACTCATCTTAAAAATGTCCCTTATATTATAGTCATTTCTCATATCACCATTTTAGTTCAGTCTGTCTGCAAAAATTGCACTTTATTTTGTCACACATCATTTTATACGATAACTTCAAGAAAGTGTATAAGTGCTTACAGGAACAGAAACACAAAGCGCAAGAAAAACATATTAACGACACGTTTACATACGTTTCATATTGAATAATATAATTGTATAAAAAGGATCACTTCCCATGCAAACATACACGTGGAAGAAAACGTCGCATTGCAACTTCGCTTCATATCATTGAGAATGCAGACTAGTGCATTTATTGCAGCTTTATATAATTGGACACAATTTAATGATTATTATGAAGAATTATTCCATCTCTATTGAATAGGAAGGCTTTATAGAAGTGATGAAATATATATTAGTAGAGCGATTGCTTGTTTCAAGATTCGCAACAACTGAAAATTTACTACTTTTAAAAAAGTTTATCTTCTTCTTCTTCTCTTGTTCTATAAAGGATATAATACACATTTATTTAAGATGAAATATATGTGTTCCTTTCTACTACGACGACCGAATTATAAAGTAGAAGTACATATTTTGATATCTACCGTACTGGTTCGACCATACCAAATGTAGAGTCAAATATTGCGATTTGTCTCTAAGAGGACTCTATCGAATCTATAGTTTCCTTATTGCTTGCTACAATTACATATTGAAAATAAATTTCTCAGCAACGTATAAAACATAAATATTCAACACACATATTATATCTCCTAAAACTCTCTATGGATCATTACTTATTCTATGTTTTTAAGTTACTCTATGTATAAATTAATACGGAGAGTTTCATATAAATTGTAACTAATTTATATTATCGCCGTCTATAACATAAAGTGCGAAAACATAGTCGTATTTTGCAGTTGCCTTATAGTAAGCATTAGCATTCATAAAGGTACGTAATTACCGTATTGTCTAGACTGGAACCGCGATCTATGAATTATTGAGACATACATTGGTTCTTACAACGCGAGGCCTTTCTAATGGGATGCGGGCTTCGAATTAAAATCGTCCTATTAATAAATAGTTTGTGAGAATGTTTTTGTAAGATTGTTTGTTAGTTGTTACTCAATTACAGAAAATGAAATGGTTATTCAATCTGGGGAGGATATTAAATTTGGCTTTTAATAGGTATGCACTATGCATATCGTATTTTGGAGGGAAATTAAATAATCTATTAATTAATTATTAATTAACGTGCCCAAAATATGTTTTCATTCTTGATTTGTTACTTTGACTTTGGGGTCATTGGTTTTTTTGCGGTAGGTACTAATATGAATTTGTAAGGTAGATACATTTACAATATTAGACTAAATTGTTTGTTTATCCTTTTTACTGCAATTATAAGAGATATCTTATATGTATATCTAAGCTTTTAAATATGATAGACAGTAGTAGAAGCGCGTTGGTAGAGTTGTCTAAGTAGCGCTGGTATTGTTATGGTGATGAATGTCTTCTTTACCATTGTTGGTAATGTCTATTACCATACATTGCAACTGTAGTTATAATACAAGTATTAGCTGTTCATATTATATTATAATATTATATTGATAAGAGATAAACAAAACATATAGGTAGGAATACTTTATTTTCCTTAAGGATAAATTTTGACGATATAACGTCACAGTATTTTATATCCGATACTAAATTAAAGTAAAAATCAAAGAAATAAAAATATTGAGAAACACGGGAACATCAATCACGCTTTATGTGTGACGCGGTTAATGACGCACTGCGCGTAACCGTACTTCGCGTAAAGTACTAGCATAGTAAGTCTCTTTATACTATGGTACTAGTGGAGCGGCCTTTCTAGCCGTACACCCTTCATAGCACCTACGTAATTAAGCTTGGGCAGGCTTGCGTAAAGTCCACTTTGTGACGAATGCCCTCCACCTCTATAGCGATACAGCTTTTTATGGATCACACCATGAAATGTTTCACCTACGTTATGAAGCTGGACGTAAATGCTTGTTTAAAATATTGTACATCTAGTGATGTGTACACACACCTATTACCTAGAGATACAGCTTTTAATTGACAATATCACGAGAAGATGTTACATGGATTATTTATAGACCGGGAGATATTGACACAAAATTTCGAGTCATTTGTAACAGGATGGCGGTTCTACAGGGGTCTTAGTACGCAATGACAAAAAGAAAAATGATGGTGTGAACGCTGGTACCGGCGGCTTAGTCGCGCGGGCGTTAGTCGTACTCGTCGGAAAAATTGCGAAAGTCAAACGATTTGTAACACAAAAATTTTAAAATTTACCGATAGCCCATCAAAAAGAAGTAGGCGGTAGTGTCATGCCATACTTTTCCGGTGTGACTTACAGCCCGCCATACCTACGCGAATGTGTTGATTTAAAAAAAAAACAATTCAACCATTTGTACCAGGCTAACTTTTGCACAGGTAACCATCGTCGTGCAGCCATTTACGAAAATCGCCATGCCATACTTTTCCGACGATTCCAAATGGTCGCCATACCGCCGAAAATCTGCAAATATTTATGGCATGACACTACCGCCTACATCTTGTTTATGGGCTATCGGTAAATTTTAAAATTTTTGTGTTACAAATCGTTTGACTTTCGCTATTATTCCGACGAGTTCGACTAACGCCCGCGCGACTAAGCCGCCGGTACCAGCGTTCACACCATCATTTTTCTTTTTGTCATTGCGTACTAAGACCCCTGTAGAACCGCCATTCTGTTACAAATGACTCGAAATTTTGTGTCAATATCTCCCGGTCTATTACCTACGTTGGGAATTAGAATAGAGATTACCAATACTGATCTGATTTTCTATCGATTGGTAGCTTAGTACATTACATAGGATAGATAGACAAACATTTATTTCCTCATTAATAAATAATTAATTACTGTAATACTGTAATGTTTTAACTCTTAACATCTTTGTTTCACATTGTTGTCTAGTAGTGGTGATTAAGGATTTTTTGTACAGAACCATTTGATTAATCTTCACTAATAGGTACATTTCCACTGATTATCAAATAAAGCTCGCGATAACAAAAAATATTGAAAAGCAATAAAAAAGTATGTACAGAAGTACTTTGCCGTGAATGTGCGTCAAATTATTGCGTCCGTTATTTCTAACGGCGCAATGGACTGTATCGCTTCTAGTGTCCAATGTTAAACCACAGTATTACAATATTATTTCCTACAGTAAGGAATCGCCTTTGATGTCGCGCGATGCCGCCGCCAGCGTAGGTACTTACGCTGCCACACGAAAATACGCTAGGGTTGCAACAAATGGGAAATAAAACAATTGTGATTATTAATATTATGATGAAATCATTTATTCGTACATTCAAAATAATTGCGATTATTAAATCTGATGTAATTATTTGTTCATAAATACATACTTTTAGATATTGCACTGCTAAATATTTACGTGGACACTTTATTTTTGGATGTTCTTAATTGTATATTATAATTTATAACATTTAACTAAGTAATGCATTCGCATTGGGATGTACAATCTGATTAGAAAATAATGAGGACAACATATACATAGCTTTGATTTTAATTCAACAGATACAATTAGGTAATACAATCTTTCTGAAATATTGTTTCCTTCTGGGATTTCAATGTAGATTTACATCCGTAAACGGAACAGATTGTGCGCGCCATAATAGAATATGTAAGTACCTATGTATAATAAAATTATTACACAAAAAATACGACTGCGTCGTCCTTTCGCGCTAGGTAAGGCAAACTAAGCGTGTTTGCCTTACGCGGCCCGCGTCGCCCGACCCCCGCCAGTTCCCCTCCGTTTCTCTGCACGAGTACATTCGTCGAACTACTGTAGGAAATATGGTAATACTGTGGTTAAACAGCTTAGATATCGAATAACAAAAGAATAATCAAATGTTTAATATTGCTTTTCTTTTTTTATAACTATCGTTGGGAAATGTATTTGGAGAAAAGTTCTTCACTAATGCCGTAATGTGGTCAATCTATTAGGGTTGTAAACGCTCTACAATTTTTTAACAATTTTTCATAGATAGAGCCCCTAGCTGGGTAGCTCGATAGTATTTATTGTAACAAATAGTTTCATGTTATATTGTAGGTACTTTAAGCTATGAGTAGTTATAAAACTATTAAATAAAAGTGATAGACAAATACATATTATACTAACAAAATGCTTTACATTGTAGATATAATTGAGAGGAAAATTCGTAATAGGAGTTATAAGTCAAATGTAGAGACAGCTTTTATTTATATCATTATAAAATTATTTGGCAGACATTAATATACTTATGACATTGCATCTTCGTTGTATAGACAAAATAAAATTAAAAGTAAGTTTGTCGCGATAAGGAATGTATCCGATGTATTTTTAGTCGCAATAAAGCGAACCGCAAATGCCAATCGAGATCTATTAAAAGTCGATCGATATTTAAAGTAACATTGTCGGCGAAAATATCGCAAGATCACGTCGCGTTCAGTATCGCGTGTCGCGGGCGACGCTCGCCACTTGTGACTAGCGGCCGTACACCGTTGACCGTACAGTGAGCACCACACACCGCACACCGCTCGACTCACGGCTCGCGGCTCGCGGCTCGGAGCGACATCGGCGACGGCGCGTACATAGTTTTTGTAAGTGAGCCATATGTATTGTAGCGCATTGCGTTCTAGCCGAGAGGCGATAATGAGGAGTGCAATGGTGACGTCACGAGGCGCGCGGGTGGCGCGGGACGGCGCGGCGCGGGCGGGGTACAGCGAGCCGCGCGCCCGTTCATTGTAGTTTTTCGATTATTGTTTAATTAGGGCGAAGCGGCGGCGGAGCGGCGGCCAGGGGTCGCCAACTAGCGGCCCGCTTTTCCGATTAGTGCTCCTTTTTCAAAATGCACACCTTGAGTTTGGTTGGCTGCACGTTTTGCTATGTAGACAACGTCGTGCATGTTTAACTTAAACTATAAATCACCATTTATGTCACAGTAATTGTAAATTATGTAATTATTACAGTATGCGGTCATAAATCAAAGATCATTTATAGTAAATAATTGTAATAAATCATGTACGTACATAACATGAACATCAATATGAATAATTCAATGCTTTAATTAAACGTGTAATTTATATGAAAAGTTTCCCTTTATATATGTACTTAATCACTAACGTATTATGATATTCATTATTCATGTAGAATATCTTAAAATATTCATAATAATCATCCATAATAATACTACGTGCACCTACAAATAAACATCCAAGAGCAATACAACAAAAACAATAGTCCAACAACTGAAAAACGCAAACATTTATAGTGCGAAAATAATCTTCAGACGGTACGCGAGTTGAGCGCATCTGGGCCGCTATCTACGGGCGGCGACCGGGGGCCCGCGGGGTGGAGCGCGGGAAACGGCCGGCGCGTCAACGAGCGGGCCCGAACGAGGTCGACGAACGGGGCCCCGAAAACTACGCAACCCCTGCATTTTCATTTCGATTCCAATTTAAAATTTACGAATGTGTTTTTTTTTATTTTTCTTTTTTTATTCATAACGTCGATCCGATTTTGAACGTTTGGAAATTTGTTTGAAGTTATGACATTCGTTAGAATGATAGTGTAGATATTGCTAAATTTTAACTGGATATTTTACAATTTTATATAGGTATTTATACGCCCATGTAATTGTTTTCACGTGTATTTAAGATGTAATGCAAATAATTAATAACAATTCAATAGTATTACGATATGCGATGAAAATTTATATTGCTTGCAGATTTAATTTCGGATTTGGCTGAACTCTATTTTTGTATTATTTGTGGCAAAATATAATAATGGTTATAATAGGTATTTATTTAATATACTTACCTAGCAAAATTATTTTTTACGTGATAATTTTCAAACCTTTTTATCCACTTATATTCCTCGAGAGGTTCTGAAAATGTATAAATACATAATATGTGAAATGAATACATTTTTTTCCTTCTTATTGCAAATTTTATTTAAGCACTTATTAAATACCTACATTTTCTACCAAGAGGGCTGAAACTACATTTTATACTTACATGACCAAAATTAAGTTAAAAAAATTAAAAGATAATTTATGTATGTTAATGTAATTATGTACTTACAAGTTATATACTTATATATGTAAAAATTAAATTACAATTATAATCAAGTTCATGAATTTATTAATTATGTTTCTCATGTTTTAAATAATATTTAATAATTTTCGTAAACTCTGAAATACTTATAGGTAATAATATGATGTGATTAACGTTAATTTATTTCTGATACATAATTAAATAATATCATGTTTTAAATTGCTACATATAAGTAGGTACTTTAATTTTATTTTATGCCGCTTCATATTTAGGTAAATACAATTTATAATTTTTCTAATATTCTTATAAACTGAAGGAAATGGTATTTTTAATTAGAGCGGATAAGTATTTTTACAGCATTTAAAATACATTATTCACATAAATCAGTCAATTAGAAAATTAAGAATTAAAAAAGCAAAAAATATATTTTTATTTTATTTATTTATTATTTTAACACTTTATTGTAATACAATCACTAAATAATAGGAAACAATAGAAAGAAAATATGGTACAAGAAAGATTTAATACAATCGTCGGCCTTATCACTAAGCAGTGATCTCTGCCAGGCAACCAAGCGGTAAAAACGCGAAATATTTAGTAAATAAAATTTTGGAAATAAAATTAGAATTTAAATAACATGAAAATAAAAAAGTATGATACTTACACATAAAGTACATTATATTATGCACATAAATAACTATACATACATGTATAATAACTATACTATAAATAACATTACATAATATATATACAATATATTATAATAGAAAAATAAATAAATAATTAATGATAATACATACATAAAACTACATAAAGAATATAAAATATATTCTTTAATACTAATAAATGTAAATACATATAATAAATATACTATTCCGAATTAAAGGCTGATAAGAAGAAATGTTTCCGAACATTTATATTTTTTTATATAGTTTTTTTAAATGAGGGTAAAGAGGGAGCAAGTCTTATCTTTAGTGGTAAGGAGTTCCATAGTTTAACAGCAGTGGCAGTAAAAGAATCACCAAAGAAGTTTGTGTGTCGAGATGGGGTACACAAAATAAGTCTGTCAACGGATCGTAGAGAGTAGTTTTCACAGTGTAATATACCTAGGTATGGTAAAATATGGTCCCTATTACTACTGAAATTTGAAAATTGAAATTCAGAATTACAATTTGTTCATTTATACCACCGAAATAACACCGATTCCATGTACCGAGTTATTCCTGTTCATTTCCCTCATACATTTCCATGAACTGTTACCGCAAAAATAAAATCGCCTAGTTATTGACGAAAGAAAACATTTAACGACACGCCCACAGCGCGCTCCGACGACGCTCCGGCAATAATAGGACCATTAATGTCGATTCACAGTTTTTGACGTCGAGCTTTGTTCACGGGCTCACGTGATTAACAAACAAATATTTCTTTTTTATTGTACACACGCGAAAGGCGACCTATCATATTATAAACACGTTGTCCGCGCATCTAGATATTGTAGGTACATCAAAAAAATCCTCACAAACTTATAAGAATTTCTAATCACCAGTCTACTGAAGGAACAAAAAGTTTCGGTATCCCGCAAATATACTCGGCGGTCATAAAAAATCTATAACCATGCTTTTTTTGTTCGACCATTTAAATTTTATTAACTGTAAATAAATTGCTCGGACGTCATAATTAAATACCAAAAATAGCAATTTGTCTATTTCAACATTTTACATTCGAAACAAAAAGGTGTAAAATGCGAATCTCTGATAAAGGATGTCTTGGAAACATTCCAGCCGATGAGTAATGTATTATTATGAGTTGTCGTCGTATGTAGCGAATGGACGCGCGCGCTCATCGATAGTATCCGGGCCAATGCCAGCCGTACCTAAACTAGAAAAGTATTGTCCTCGAATGTTCTGAGCGATAACCGCAAACCGCGGAAACGCGAATTGCGACTCTACCCGTGTGACGATAGAGTGGCTTTTGGCGGGATGTGTGTCGCAGAGGTTGCGCGTGAGATATGTGAGTGAAGTCGCGGCATGCGGGTCGCGCGGCGTTCTCACGCTTTGAATATTCCTGCTCCCGGCTCGCACCCCGCCCCCGCGGCCCGCTCGCCCCGGCCCTCGCCCCGCGCCGCCCGCGGGCCCGGTCCCCTTCGCGGCCCTTCAATGACGACCTGACTCCCACTCCGAGTCCTGACACTAATTGAATGAACCTCACTAAGACTGTTTATATCCGCACCGCTCTCCTTCGCCCTCATAATCACGACGGTCATGCTTAATACATAATTCGAATTTCAGCTGTCATCGCGCTAATAAATCATGTCTAATTGAATACGTTTATTAAAACCAATGTTTACCATAACGTTAAGTCGGTTACAGTATAATAATATATGAACGCTCTATCGGTCTCGAGTCTGCTGTAGTTTAGGTATAGAGCGTTACAAAAAATAAATTAAAATGCTAAGTCGCGCATAAATATACGATTTGCCATTCTTAAAGAAAACGATGAATGGAAATACATTTATTGAGCAAATTTTATCGCGCTTAAAATGTATTTGAAATGTGGTTTGACAAGCGACCTAGTATTTCAGCCTAATAGGAACGCATGAATTAAATAAAAACGATACCTAGAAAAAGCTCACCGGCGCGCTCTGTAGTTTTTGTGATATGACTGAGCAAAGAAATTTCATACCTACTCATCGTTAACACTTCAAAATAGTATTTATCTCCAAAACTTAAAAATCTCACTAGCATCAGTTTCACAGAACAGCCCATATTAGACCGCACTTATTTCCCAGACCTGACCTACATACTGACCTGACTCATAGCATCGTGAAGCTCATTTCCGCAAACAGCCATTATAACCGAGTATGGGATCCAGTAGATCCGTAACGTTTTCAGGGCTAGTTCAGGCTCACGTGCGCACAGGCCGAGAATACTCCCACGGTCCAAAGACATCGCAAGTCGGAACATCCTTGACTTACATTTACTATGTCGTACCTTTTGTGCGGGCATCGGTTTCCGTGAGAACTGAATAGTTTCTATTTCATGTGGCCATTCCAAATAGATTGGTGATTTGGGACATAAGGAAACGTTGTGAAAGAGGAAAATTTTTAAGTGTTTATAAGTTGGACGACAGTTTCCTGGGAAGTTTAAAAAGGACCTTCTGACTTTCTGAGGTGGTGCACGTAGCATTTGTTTCAAAGATTGATATTTAGTTTTATGCCCAAAAATTTCTTAACATTTTTATCGCTTTGAAATATCATTTAACTAATTGTCGGTAGGACCGTAAAATGCATTTACAAAGTTCAATACAATAATTATCTACTAGATAAAAGACTAGAGTTGTTTATGCACATAATACCTATTATATACTTCGTATTTTATGAAAAAAATTAATTCAATGTTTTGATTCAACTCGTCACATAAATTTACTTTTCGACGTCATTGGCATAGATGTATAATTGAATATTAACAAACCAAATGTATCGGCATCTGGAATACTATTGACATTGTCCACTATTCTCATAAGATTCCCTGCTCTGATTGTCGAGTGATAATCGCGGTTATGTTGAAAGTGATAAGGTCGTTATTGGTATCTCGTGGTGGTCGTATTGTAATGCCTATGGTCGGCTGTTTGACTAATCGAGTATGAAATATAAATCGGACGTTGGGAAGGCGACACCGCGTTTTCCGCGAAATGACGCAAGCATCTCCTGGCTGATACATGACACTGCAAACAGCCTCAGGGGCCTCTAATGCATTCATGCCTTTGCAATTTGTCTACTTCGCTGTTTCTATTTAGGTCACCGTTATGTAACTGTGTTTAGGGAAGTTGAACTTGAGCATTTTCTATATTAACTTAGAACAGTCTTTGAGTTGTTTGATTTCATATAAATAAGATGCCTGCAACATATTTGTACATGTAATTAGGTGATGGTTATTTCTGGCGATTGAGTTAGCTACCTACTGCTAGCTGTGGCCAAATTTTACAGGACCAGTGATTTTTTTCTTTACTATTCCTATAAATTAGTTTATAGGAAAGTGCTAGGAAACCTGATCTAATAATAGACGGATTGTCTATTACATCTTTACATTTAAATACAATACAATTCATCTAACTATATGTCAATTCATCCCCTATTTCTATTGTCTTGCCAACCGTTCTGCACTCTACAAGTGTTTGATAAGAAATTCTATATTTTTCTCTTGAATTGACAGTTACAATTATCCTATTATTACTCATATACCTTTTCTATAACATCACGTTGCGTAATCGTTAAAAATTGCTATTACAGTCACGAAGTTTTAGTAGATACACTAGGTAAGTCCCAAGCAATATGAACTATCTATTACCACCTATGAAGGTAGGTACATCATTAAAGAGCTCAACAAAAATAAATTTATTATTTCCGTAGAAACGGCCGACATCAATTCATCGGAGGCCTTAAAGGCATTCGTAATAAATGAGTGAAGTTTGAAAGACGTATAGGGTGTTTTGTTATGCAGCCTTATTGCGGTCGATTGCGCTACCATAAACGTGGCGGAGTATGACCACCCGGATACCTTTGGCGCCAGACTGCCTTTCTAAGCTATTCTGTGCACATCTCCTCGATAGACGTGACAGCGTGAGATTTATACAACCTCATCATTCTGAGCTAATAAATTTTCAGTTTCTAAACAATTGTCTGTGATGGGAGTTTCAAAATGTCCTGTAGCTTACAATTATTACCAAACTACAAAAAACATTTCCTTAAATTAAGAGAGGGTAGAGAGGAATTAGGTACCTATTTAAAAATTGTTCAATGAATATAGAGGTGAATTTAAAAGTACCAATACAAGCTATCAAGGTTCTTCTCAGAAGATCTTATACAAACAGAACCTGGGTCAACATATTTCATGTAAAATATTTGCGTTTTTTTGCTTCTAGGCTGTTCTCTGTCCCCGTGGTTCGACTACGTATACCGTTAATTGGTTACACCTAATTGGTTAATTAATGGCGGTACACACCTCTAATAGTATTATTATTACTTGTAGAACAAATACATCGTGTATTTACAAAGATAAAATTACAGTCCAGCACGTGTTAAATCTTTTTCTTCTGCAGTTTACCGTATTATATGTCAAAGCATGTAGAGATCGTCAATTCCTTTGTGTTACGAGATTTAAGAGGTATAATTTTTAATGAAACTAAAGGCAGCTGAACTGAAACATGTATTGGATTTGTAGAGTTAAGACTAAAAGTTACTTCAAACTTCTGTTCTACAAGGAAGTGACACTGAATCTACTAATAGTTACAAAATGAAGTAAGTAGTTCACATTACATGTTTTGAACCATCAAGTGTGCAAAAACTATACTTAATCAAATAAACAAAGCATAAGATTTCCTTAACAACTACAATCAAGCTTCGCGCCCATTAAAAGTTCGCAGCTAATTGCGGTATCCTTTACAGTAAGCTCGTTATCATTTCCTCCTAGCGTGGTATCTGGCCAACACAAGCTCGGAGCAGTGTCGCAGTTTTCCTGTAGCATGCAAGGGAGGCTGATCGTTGCTAGGGCGATAGCACGGTATATTTTTAACCGTGGGGCCGCCGCACGTAGCTCACCTTTCGATCTATTTCTAGCCGTCTAAATATAAACTTTTGTCTAGATTACTTTCCTTCCGTCTGCTTATTAGTGGATGATTGAGATGCGTCGCAGGGGGCGCTTAGATATATCGTTTTCATATTTCCGGTGTGGCTCCGTGTCTCCGTCGCATCTTGGGAACATATGTCGCTTTGTCATTTAATTTTGTTGCTTATCTAAGAATAGATAAACTTATTTTCGTCCTTTGCCAGTAAAGATGAAACACTTTTATTTAGAATGAAATATTTGTTGAGTGTTCTAAAATTGTTAGTAACGCTCGCTTTTAAATAGTACGACATAAAGGGTCTTGCCCTCTATTTAACTCACCTAAAATAAATACGCTGTGTTAATTTTGGAGGATAATCCAAAAATATTACCAAACTCTAACTAAACCGGCACAAATATTGTAAATATTTGTTTCAAATAAGTACTTTTTTACACGTGAATTCAGATTTCCCTAGATAAGAATGAGTTTAGTTCTATGAGTAGTTTTTTTTCTATTCTTTATAAATTTATAAGAATGAGTTTATATTAAAAATTATTGTTAGGAAACCTAGTTACAATGAAACAATTCGGGAAAACTGCAGTAATTAATTTGATAATATCTACACTTGAATTTAATTTCTTGAAATAAAGAACACCCTTCTATACATACACACTTTAATTCTCTACATTCTCTAATTGGAAAGTATATTATTTTTTAATTCCTCCTTCAGTCAGACTCAATTTACTAAAGCTACAAAGCAAACAATGATTTATATTTTATATCCTCACTTCTAATATACAGGGTGACTGGTAATTCGACGTGATCCTTCAAAGGGATTATACTAGAGGTCATTTGCAACAAATTAAGTCCAGTTAACCAGGGGTCAAAAATGGATGGTTATTGAGCTATGACGAATTTTGATATGAAAATTTTCTGCCTTTTTACCAAAAACAATTAATTATGAAAAAACTACTACACTGTTAACATTCAATTGATATTTTTTTGAAAGCCGAAGAATGAGCGATCAGTTTAAAAAAAAAAAAACTTGCCCAAAACTTGCATCACCTCAAAAAGAAAAGGGTCATAGCTCAATAACTATCCATTTTTGACCCCTGGTTAGCTGGACTTAATTTGTTGCAAATGACTTCTAGTATAACCCCTTTGAAGGATCACGTCGAATTACCAGTCACCCTGTATATTACTATTTCAATTTAGTTCATAGTAAATGTTATAAGTATATAGAGCAGGAAATGTATAATTTGCCTTTGATACGATTGGACTATATAACCACGTTCTATTTCTAATATAAAATTTATCATATTCACCCAATTTGAACATAGATTTTCCAGTTGATTCATTCTTGATCTCATTCATGAATAATTTGTATATTTTTATACGAATTTACTTTTGATAGAGTGTTATAATTTCCATCCGGTAGGTATTTGCAGTACCAAGTATATGAGTATTTAATAACGTATATTATAATAATTTATCTGAATAATACTATTTATTAACTAAAAAAAATATACAAAATAATGAATGGTGTAGGGAACTTTTAATTGTTTCTCTACTATGGTTATCTGTTTGTACCTACTAAACTAATAATTTTATGTGGGTACATAATAAAAATTTTTCCTGTTCAAATAATAAAGAAGGGATTTTATTTTTAAATGGAAAGTACACATTATTATTTTTATTCTGATAAACAGCTACTTAGGTTTAAGAATAAGATAATTTACCTCATGACAAATGACTTGTAAACAAATTAAGTCGTTGCATCATCAGTCGCAAAGTATAGAAAAAATTCTCTGGAGCAAATTAAATTGAAATAAAAACTTATTATTACAATGGCTCTTTCAATTCATGCAATACTTTTTGAATTTTCGTATTTTTTCCATTCAAATTGCTGAACTTATTTATAGTTATCCCACATTATTATTTTAAGGTATTTCTTCTAAAAACTGTTTTCTTACATTTCAAACTAATGTTGTTAGATCATTCGCCATAGCATTAGTACAAAGTTAATTTTATCATACATATACTACTATCTCCACCTTTGTTTACTACGCGCGGGGTCGCAGGGGAGCCACAAGGAAAAGATAACATGCACTCCAGATGCATAATATCATAATGCTTTAAGTTATTTATTTTTAGCCGCGCGAGGGTGAGGGTGGTGTCGGCTCGAGTCTCGATCTGTCACCGGCGATACGGGAAGAGGCCAACAATGCACTCACTCGAATTAGAATCGCTTTAGGGCGCTACATTTCTATATTTTAGGAGGCTCGCAGCTGTTCGGCGACGAGCAACATTCCGTTCCCGCGTATTCGTATTCGACGTATGACATCCAATTTGTTATCGCATTGCAGGAACGTTTCCAATA
The DNA here is from genome assembly GCA_029959065.1 of Colias behrii. Classification (NCBI taxonomy): domain Eukaryota; kingdom Metazoa; phylum Arthropoda; class Insecta; order Lepidoptera; family Pieridae; genus Colias; species Colias behrii. Next base: position 5,111,365 of record JARWMC010000011.1, on the reverse strand, counting down.
TGGCGCGGCCAAAAAGTCGCGTGTAGCATTCGTAGAATCCATATCGGAGGCATCATAAAGCGATGAATTTTAGGTGAAGAAGGTCCGGGTGGTGCTGATAGAATGCGGGATCGTTCGACTGGTTTCTAACTCAATGTCGCTTGGAATGCGGCGGGCTGCGGCGCGGGGCGGGTGGTTAGGGCTGCCTGCCGGGCTGAAATCATGCAGCTCATTCTTGCCAGATTCTAATTTAAAATTTCACCTTAAACTTCAGCGTATATCGAGAATATTTTGTCACACAGATAAGAAGATTATAGAAGGCGTGATAACTTAGTGGATTAATTTCAAGAACCAAATCATAGCTTAAATTTATAGCAAAACTATGTTCAGAATCGATATAGACCAACTGTAAAGCATCAGATCATATTATCTATACTGCTACCTCCTTCAGTTGCTAAACCTCCTTGCTGCAAGAGCGTCTTGGCAGCCCTAGGCGGTGCATCGCACGTTGTCGCAAGTGGCCGACGCACTTGTCGGCGCGTTTGACTGCCGGAGATATTCGACACGGTAACGGGCCGCGGCCTTCCTGGAATCGGTTACCTGTTGCATTCCTGCGCCGGCCGTCGCCGCCGACCGCTGCAGCGATGCTAAAAAATGCGCCACCGATGCGCTTTCATAATGCAAACTGCGCTTTGCTTTATGCTTCTGAAAATTACCGCGACGTCATTTTTGTAGGCTCGATTATGGATTTTTAAAGCGGCCCAATGAAGTTAATGGAATTAAACGGCGATCGGTTTTTGCGTTTTGCATTTTGGGAATTTTGTGGTTGCGTCGGATTTCAAGACGGAGCGCGTTGCGATAATTAACTTATTATTTATGACGGTTTTCATTGAAACCGAATGCGTGATTTATATGAACTCATTATATTTGAACTTATCTTAATATGTATCTAATAAAGTCTGTTATTGTCACCTAAACTGTTCTAGAATATTACCTACTTAATTGAAAACCAAAATCTTATGATCAAGTAGATACTAATCCAAAGAAGTTTGTCTTTTCGCCTCTATCTATTTAGTTTGAACAGCGTAGAAGAATTCATAATACCTATATCGATATATCTATGAAGACTATTGATCGATACCTTTCCTTCTTTAAGAATGCAAAATACATTTACTTGTTTGTTTTAACTTTATACCTACCTAATATTATTATATGTAAATATTGTATTTCAATAAATTTTCCTTGACCGGTTGTAGATAATTTTCATTTTTATCCATATCTGGTGAATCTATAGGTAGATTCAAGCAAATTCAGTCCAACATTCAAGAAGCGTAGGTAGGTAGAGCATCTTATTGTGAGGGTTCATATATAATTTATTTAAATTTATTACTATAACAAATAATTTTATTTTATATTTAGATTTGTAGATACTCGTAATATAAATAAGAAAGAGTGTAGGTATTGAACTCAAGAACTTTGTTTTTGCTAGGCAGTTCGTAGTAGGTCGTACTTATTAAGTCTACAGTTTCAGAATAAACCTTTTTTTGTAATGGTAAAATCTTATAATACAGGCTCAGAATCGATTTAATCGAATATTTAATTAATTATTTTGATACTTTTTTTTGGTAATGAAATGAAGAAATTTGTTTTCTGTTTGAGCTCTACCAGCTCTACCAAAATTCTAAAAATTCTACCAAGACTGGTAATTGCGATGGTTTTGTAGAGGAACAGAATTAATACGTAATGACATATACATATTATAGAATTACACTAGAGTCAATCATTTTTAAAGAATACGACTTTATATGCCATACATTTACTCTAAACTAAAATTATTTCCCAAAACTATGTTATCAAAGATATGTCAGACCTACTAAATTATGTTAAAACATAACTCTATTTTAAAATGGCTAATTAATGTGAACAAACTCCCGGTCGATTACTGCGAACTCGTGTAATTGCGAACTTATCGCGAAATATATTTATTCAAAACCACAGACTATGCAAAGTGCCGTTAGAAAGCAATAATCTGTACATTCATGAGCTAGGCGAGCGCACGATTTTTTAACAGTAATAATAGGCGACGACTAAAGATTGATAACCTCGTTGGTGGCCACTCACACATGCAAACGCGCCCTTATCAGCACACAGTTCCACGCGACGTACACTATATGAGTCTATATGCCTCGTCACGTTTTAGAGACATTGGAAGAGCAACTGCAGGGTGTAAAAAGTTAAAGATATAATTAGGATATGAGAGTAGAGGCGTGGTCAGGCACCCTGGCGGCCCCATAGTAGGCACGCGCGCATCGCGAAACGGTTTTTAGATACCGCTCGCAAATATATTTAATTGGCGAACTGTATGCGAATTTGGTTACTTCAATGAATATTCTGTGTTTGGCTTGCGTTTGAAAATCTATTTCATATTAATGTATTGGTTTGTTGAAAGTTAACCAATATGCAACACTGAAATCGTCTTTAAAATGGGAAAAATGTCATTTTTCCTATTTATAGATATTATTGTCGTATGTATATATTCATACATACTTCAATTACATATTCCATTATATACTTTTTCTATCTAATACATTTTTATCACACAGTCACACAAGGATGGTTCTAAGCCGTATAGATTTCGGCTCCCGTTTGCTCATATCTATCGATAACCGAACTGAACCAATTTTTATCACATCACTAAGCCTGTCTTACCCCGTTATCGATCTGATAAAACAAAACACATACGTATACGAAAACAATTTACCTACCTACATGAACTTTCTCCGCCTACTTATCTTGGATTTATCTCGATTTTGTTGAGATACTTACTTAAATTATACTATGAACCCTATTTATATACCTACATATTCTAGATTTGAAAGTTGAAAGATAACGGACGGATTGATTTGTGTAAGTAGGTACTTATTCGAAAATTAGATTCATATAATATGTAATGAAGTTACATGTTGTTCTTTTTATCCAAACGATAGATTTAAATTATGGTTTGAAATAGGACAATGATATTTATGAACGCTTTAATTCGTACCAAAAGTACATGTAAGTACCTACTCGTTAATTATCATTAAATACCTCTTTCAGTAATTATTCGCTAGTTTTACCTTATTGCAAAAACGAGATTAATAATGGGTATAATTTACCTACCTAAAGAGCAGCTTTTATTGTTAAGAACAATTAAAAAAAAGTTAAATGAATGTTTTGTACAAAAATGTAGGTATTCACTTTATATAAAACAAAAAAACCTATCTTTCTATTCAAAAGTTGTTAAGCTTTTGCACAATTTTGTAGCAAACTTCAGCTTTAAAGTACCTAACAAAAAACTAAAAAAATTAAATAAATTTACAATTACCTACTTTACTTATTTTAATACTTCTCAACAAATATAACACACACATACATTCACACAGTACAAAATTGAGGGAAATTCAATACATCACCTCTAAAATAGACACACAAGGAAAACAGTAGCACAAATAGTGTCGTACAAGCAATTTGTATGTTGATAATAATTGATGTGCACGTCCCGATGACGTCAGCACTTACTCATGATTATGGCATGTGCACATACCTTAGTACCTTTGCGAATAGATATTTGTTGTATAACCTTTTGGTATACGTGGGTGTTATGAATGCGAAGTAATGTAAAGTGCGAAAGCTGCTAAAGTAGATGATATTTATATCTAAATATTTCGTTAATATGATAATATACCTATAGAATCATAGATAATCCAACAAGACCTAAAAATACAAATTTTCTATGTTGATTAGGATCTTCAAAAGGTAAAGGTATCTTTACAACACCCACAAAGTTGTCCTCATTCTATCTATAGGTAAAGTTAGCATAACAGCAGTAGGTATGATCCTAAATTCAGTTCTCACATAAACAATTTCAACTAAATACTACAACGCCTCAGCTATAACATCATTCTGAAACCGTGAATATGGTAACTACCCGCAGAGTTCTCTAAAATTTAAATATAAGAGCCTTTTCGATAGCGTCCATGTGTGCCTGTAAGACTACCAAACTACAGGTATTTGGAAGTGTTTATATTAAGTAATTATAGTTAATATTCAGAAAATTGCATGCTCGTTTACATGCTTATATATATATATATATATATATATATATATATATATATATATATATATATATATATATATATTATATATATATTATATTATTATATATTATATATATATATATATATATATATATATATTATATATATAATATATATATATATATATATATATATATAAAAGAAAGTCGTGTATGTTCCAACACTTATAACTCGAGTTCTGCTGAACCAATTTTCATGGTTTTAGATTCGTTGGACTTGTCTCCGTCCATAATAGCAGAATAAATCATAAAAACAACAAAAACTAGACGAATAAATATTTTCCCAAAATTTTGATTTTGTACATGTCAATCATTAGTTGTCAATCCTGTCAAATACGGAAAATAATGTTTGACATTCATGCGTTCAAAAATGTATTATGTGTGCATTGTACATGTAATTAAAAAGTAAAAAGGTTGAATAAATATTGTTTGTATTTTTTTTTGGGAAAAAAAGTCCACAAAATTGCAAAAAAATGTTTGTCCCATAGTTTTCCAACGTATAATGGCATTTGTATATATGGATTGATGCTAGTCGGTAAAATTGGGTACCATCTAAAAAGCGAGAATATGTTCAAAGAATTTTAACGCAATATTTTTGTTTGCAAACCTAAATAATCTCTCCTTGAGTCAAATGCTACGCCAACAATCAGCATGAATGTAATTACTTATGGGTAGTATTTAAACGAGTGACTGTAAATTAAAGTTTTAGTTATCAAAAATAATTAATTGGGGTAACAGAATTACTAAGTGAGCGACTGACTGCGAGCGATGAAAAATTAATAGATCAGCAACTAACAAACATTAATTTGCGTTACATAAAATACAAAATGAGCAGCTTCATAATATTTGAGCGACCTAATATTAATTGTTTGAATGACAAAATTACGTCTTGTATTATATTCATTATTTGGCATATGATTTATTTATACTGAGTGGCATTTTATCTTAATCGAGGTATTTCGAATAGAAAAATCACTTTGAAAAAAACTATAATGGACAGAGTAGGTACTATCAGTTCAATTTGTTTTTGAAAGTTTTATCAAATAACTATTTGAACAATTTATTCTAGTGTTTTTAGTCGCTCTAGATGAGCGTAATTTAGTCGCTCACTTAGTAATCTATTCGATTAACTAGTAATTTAGTCGCTCATATAGTAATGTAATCACACAGTTAAAATTCTAATATATCAAATGGATTAATCACAATCCTCCTTTAGTACGCTCAATCTGTATTTTATTATCAACTAATATTCGTTGCTTGTTTAGTTTATTTGTCGATTACTCAAATTCATACCGCTCAAGTTATTAAATCAGTATCTCATAATCAGTCGCTCACTTTATTTTCAGTCGCTCGTTTTATTATTCCCCATTACTTATCTACATTTTAAGAAGTTGATTTTAAATCACAATCAAATTCCATTGTTAGATTTCCCTATAACCCTAAGATAGATTATTTTCATATGCGTTTATTAAACTTTGTTACATATTAAATTGCTTTTTACATTAACTCTCTAGTAAAATAAAAGTAAAATATAAATCTAAGAATTTATATTTTTTAGTTTGAATCTGTGCAGTCAGTATCGGCAACACAAAATGATGATCCAAATTCCAATACCATCAACGAGCTATAGAGGAGTTAAAAGGAATAGACAGAAATCAAATGATTAAAATGTGACCCCAGGTGCTAAAACTCGAAAACTGGTTTGTACTAAAAAAATACATCTTTATTTAATAAAAATAACAAGTTATTTGGTAATACAAAGTTAATAATGGATAAAAATTTATAACCGGAGTAAATTAAGCATTAATTCCATTTTATTTGCCATTAATTGTTAGCATTTCTCTTTAAAAATGTTTTTATTTCTAAAAGCAGAGTTGTTTTGATGCCATAGTTTCAAATTTAATATATTGAAGTATTTTTATTTCTAATTATTTGCTATATATGTATATTAATGTTATACTTTGATACCAATACATTGGTATTAAAATAATTAATATAATGGCCTTGACACAAAAAATATTTTATATTCTAAAATTTATTTTTTCAGTTGCAGAAGCAAAAACAGATATCAGCTAATCGTCTTAAGAAATTGCTTGTTAAATGCTTATAAATATGGAAGAAACAGAAGTTCTCCGCAGCATCGAAAACGGAAATAAAGATTTTCTAAAACTCAAGGAAACGATATTCAAGCCAATTACGCAACTTTTCCTTATGTCTAAATTTCATAAGCCCAAAAGCGTACATTTACGTACGAAAAACATTCGACATCGGGCTACGTAGATTTTGTACCTACTTGATTTTTATGTTCCAATATTTGTAATCGGCCCTTAGCACAGAAATTTATACATGTGTAAAATAACCTATGATAATAAAACACATTGAAACTGTATCTGAATTTAATATTCCTTTATTTGTGGTCTTCCCTTCTCGAATGTATATTATGTATATAAAAACTACAAAGGTAAATTTTCATTAAAAATACGTCCTCAAATTCACCTAACATTATTTATTTATTACACTGAATTGTAATAAATAATTAATGTAAGAGTGAATTTGAGGACGTATTTTTAATGAAAATTTTCCCTAAAATGCAGGAAAGTTTATAAAATGGCAACACTCGAAGATAGAGCGAAATGCACTGAGGTGGCCACGCATGTTCTGAATCTAGTGGTACTAGATCTGTGGCTTCAACAATATTGCGTTGACATAATATTATTATTAACGTTAAAATTGAAACGGAGCCCCTGACTCATTGGTTCGAACCAAGCTAAATTGCGTTTTGAAGATTACATCCATTTACGCGATGCAATTAGCACAGAGAAGAAGATGCAGAAAATGTTGGTCTGTTTACTATTTTACCGGCGACATACACAGGTCATGAATATGCGCAAGATGTAATGACATACATAATATTTTCGTCATTATGGTCGGCCAGATTCATTACATTTTACATGTAATCCGAAATGGATGGAAATTATTCAACTGCTGCTTCCCGGACAGATATCAAGTGATCGGCACGATCATGAGTTACAAAAGCAACACATCTTTGGGATTATTCAATGATGGATGTATTCAATCGAATGACAAAAATAAGGCTTGCAGCATGCATATATTTTAATTTGGTTAGTCGAAAGAATTCGGGCAGATAAAAATTGTATGTGCGGGGATTGCTAATCCTGTAACCAATCCAGACCGACATGACAATATGATGTTCTAATCACGAATATGATTCATGGACCGTGTGGCACCATCAACCGCCAATCACCATGCATGGTTGACAGCGAGTGTTCCAAAAGGAATCCACGAAAATTGACGACAAAGACAGGCAACGATGGTTACCCACTGTATCATCGTCGGTCGCCCGATGATAGTGGTAGAACTATCATAATTAAAGTGAAAGGAAACGATTTGTGGTCGACACCAGTTAAAGGACGAAAAGAGTTAATTCGAGTGCATCCTAGGCTGCAAAACGTAGTTTAATTCAATAATTTTTCTCTGACACGTGTAGGTATGAAGTATTTACCTAAGTAATAATTTTTTTATTCTAATTCTATATGTGTTATTCATCGAAATAAAAAGCCATTATACCTATATCTACATTTATTTTGTATCATTGTATTCCGTTCATCAAAGCCTAAATTAGTTCCAAGCCCAAAGGTAACACGACATTCATTGACTGGGCGGTACCTACAAAGTTCGCCGGGCCAGCTAGTCACATATAATAAAACAAGTGAATCAAATGTCAAAAGAAGTGAATTTTAAACAAATCAAAGCACTTATTCCAAACTACTTACCTATAACCACAGAATACATAATAGTAGCTAAACCCTACAGAACGGACACTCTCCGCCTCCCGCCAAAATTAAACTTACCTCACCCCGCGCGATCGTGATTAAAATGGGCCACATTTTTCTGCAAGGACGATACGCAACGAAGATTGACAACATTAATCAAATTGACTTAAAGTAATTTTATTATTTTGGATTTGTGATTATCGTTTTTCGTAGAAAATGGTTAGATATTGTGCTGTTTACGGATGTATTTCATCAGAAAAACGCGAATTTTTTTTTTCGCTAGTCACAAATGTGCCAACCATAAAGCGTTAACACACACATTTGCAGTCTCTACACTGTGTCTGTCAAAACGATAATTTTGTATGGAGTGTCCGGGGTGTGCTATAACTAAACTTATGTTTAGAAATGCTGCATAGTGCAAAGTCAGCAAGTTATATTATGTTCTGCATTCAAAATCTAATAATGTAAAGATTTATGACATAGCTTTAAGATTTAAAGTAGATATTACCTACTGAAGTACCTATAGTTTTATAGGTTTAAGAGCTTAAATTTGACATGGATAATTTAGATAGAGCACAATTTTAAAGAATATTTTTACTATCAATATGATAATACTTATAGATTGCATAAAATTTAAGATTTTTTTTATTGGTTGGATATCTACTAAATCGATACTAAAGTATTTCGAGCTTTACATTTTGTAATAGATTTTTATGAAGATAATGCACCCTAAATAATACTTCAATATTACAACCTACTTACACTATTCTATTAAGGACCGATTTTTCAATGCTTGGATAAAACTTATCCGTCCAATAAAGTATTACACGATAATATTAAAATGTCACGTAAACTGTCAAATACGGGCAATTAGAATACGTTTTTAAAATGGTAGCTTTATACATTATTCGACGAATAAGTTTTATCCAAGCATTGAAAAATCGGCCCTAAAAGCAACGTAAACGGCCAGTAAACACAAAATTCGTCGTAACGTTAGTACGTTATCATGCGTCACGTGTGCCGACATCCGCCCTCCAGCGCCCCCAAGACATTCGCTTAATTACACTATGTATTTATAATTAAAAGCTCTATTTTTAACGTCCATTTTAAATCGATTTATTATAGGTACTTTTGTGTAGAGCTTTAGTCGAAAGTAAATTATGTGTTGATATTTACAAATTGCTTTGTATTGTTACAGTGAAAATATGTATATAATATATATATATATATATATATATATATATATATATATATATATATATATATATATATATATATATATATATATAAAATTTATATATATATATATATATATATAAGTATATATTATTATTATGTTTATATATATATATATATAGGTACTCTGACTCTTAGGTTCTATCCATTTTCTTCATTTTCCAAATTTATCAAAAATCGTTATAGGTATGTTTTTGCATGATTGAGCAACAGAGTTACCTAGTGAAAATTTACTAATAAGAAATTATTTGATAAACATATACAGGACCTTTTGTAAGTTTCATAGTGGTCTGGAATGTACAAAATAAGTTGGTATCTACCTACTTACCTATTTTAATTTTTGATACTTATGAAAAAAATCAATTAGGTATAAGTAGATACAAATATAATGTTTACTATTATTTTATCGGAAAAAAGCTTGATGGTTCATGGAAATCATAAAATTATTGATAGAATCTACCTGTTGTAGTTATTTTAATGTACCTAAATAAAATATGTTTTGTGGTAGTCTATTGTAGGTAACTATCTACGATATACGAGTACCTAGGTACCTACATATGTCTAGTTTATATTGATATATTCTATACATTTAGATTTTTCATACTTGTCTCTCTTTAATAAAATATTAAAAATCAAACTGTTCTTTCGAAGATACCTAGATGATTTTTTATTCGTTTAAAATTCTTATAGGTAATAGATATTATGTATGATAACTATGACTAAAATGTTTTAATTACAAAGAGTGTTTAATACATATAATAATACTAAATTGATTACTTACTCCTTTAGGTAACGCCTTGAATTTATTTTTTACGCTGTGAAAGTTACTCTACCGTTTTATACCTACAAGGTACCTACACTACCTTACATGGTAACTTTATTACTTTATTTTATACAATTATTGGTTATTTGACTAATATGCTAATTTTATCTACAAGTCTTCTTCATGTAAATTTTGAAAATGTTTATTAATAAATATAAAATCTACCACTTTATATTAATTTTTAAAAACCATTAAAATCGCAAAAGGTACCTACCTATCTATTTCTAAATTATTGAAGTAAAAAGTAAAATACTTAATATTTTTTTTACGACCGATTATCGATTTAAGTATCTATAACTAGCGACCCGCCCCGGCTTCGCACGGGTGCAATGCTGATACTAAATACACTACAGAATAACTGTGAACGTTGTATATAAAAACATAGCGGCCCGCTCCGGCTTCGCACGGGTATAAAATATATAGCCGGGCGGCCGGCCGGTACCGCCGCAAACGCTACGTCCCGCAATTTTTAAATCTGTAATATCTTCAAAAATATTCACTTAAATCATACGGTGTAAAGGGCCATATAGATCTATATTAAATAAACAATGTATTCAAGGTATTTAATTGGTTAAGGATTAATGCTGTATTGGTTAAAATCGCTTCGAAAATAAGCCATTATTTGTCGTAAAAAGTAAATGACAAAAAAAAGTTATTGTGCGTTATCCATAAGAGATAGACATATACCACCGCAGACTTTTCTGTAGACCTTTTCAATGTGTATAATACTTAGTACTTACATTATTTTGATAAAACTCGTAGGGTTCAGCCTGCGTTTGCAATGTAAGCGGAAAAAATGTAATTTTTTACGACATCACATTAGAAACCTCAAAAATAACAGTACTTCTCCACTATTTGATGGATGTTATTATACATATATAAACCTTCCTCTTGAATCACTCTATCTATTAAAAAAAACCGCATCAAAATCCGTTGCGTAGTTTTAAAGATTTAAGCATACATAGGGACATAGGGGCATAGGGACATAGGGACAGAGAAAGCGACTTTGTTTTATACTATGTAGTGATTTATTTTAATTCATTCACCACTTAAATGGCTTCTTATTCATGGTTATCTTTACAAATACAAGACACTAATATTCTATTCAGTTTCCACCCGATCTTTAAAAAGTAATTGTAAATATTGAAATGAGGCAAAAACCTCAGAGACATTAGAAACAAACCAAATGAGAGTGCAGTGGAGTGGCATAAAGGCGGCGACTAATCGATAATTACTTTTTCTGTGTATTGGAAATGTGTCGGCGCCGCGTGCGCACGGCTAACATTCCTCCTTATGAATGAGATATTTTTTCTTGTCGCCACTAACTCAAGAAGTGTTTTGTCACGGATTTTAACATTCTCACAATAAAAACACCCTTCTCGGAAACGTCTACCTAACGCGGCGCGGCGAACCCTCGCTCTCGATGCATCCCGTTAATATTATCCCGCTTTTTGTGTGACACAAACGTACGAAGCGATCCTCTCGAAGGAATCGCAACCAGCCCCTGCACTCTGCCTGCGCTCCGAGCGAGCTGTTGACGTCACAGATGAAGCGCGATCGGAAAATTTTGCACAATTTTCCTCGACGCACGTTTGGGTATTTCGACTCGGTTGTGCCACCATCCTGCTGTACGGGCTTGCGCCTATCTGATGAGGGTAAAACGTGATGGTTCGCGAAAATTTTTTTTGAGTTAGCACGCCGCGGCGAGGGCGCGTCGAAGCCACGGCTCCCGCGCCCGCCGCACACTGCCTGGGCGGGCCCCGCCGACTGCGACTTAAGAGTATTTTTTAATTATTATAATGATTTTTTATTTCATAAACGCATTTATTGCAGTCAAATATTGTAATAAAAATTAAATAAAAAAATTTTTGCTTAAAATTTTTGGTTAGGGTCGCGCGGGTGAAACTGCCAAATTAAAATAAAATTTTCACTTTTATTTCAACATAAATAATTTATTCGCGCTTTATTCGATGAAAATAAATTAAACAATAAAAAAACATTCATGAAAGTTGTGAAAATTTTCCCGCAACGAAGGGTACCTACGGCGGTGCAGCGGGTCGCGTGCTTTTATAATTTTTTCAGCGCGAAGCGTGACGCGAATCGGTTCGAATCCTTAAGGAATAGAGAGAGAAGGCATGCGCGAGGGTGCTCGCACCCTAAAGGTGTGCAAAAAGAAAAATTTTTGGTAAGAAAATTCCGTTTTAGGCGCGCGTCGTCCGCGGCCCGCCGCGCGCTCATTGGTCGCGCCGCCCCCTCCCGCCGTACACCTACCGCCCGCGATATCCGCTTTATATCATACCATTTATATATTATTTTATTTTATTAATTACTTATTTTTATTTTAAAATATCACAATTAATACACCCAGAAACAAATATAACACGCTCAGTGATAAACGTGGATTTTAATTATTTGCGCCTCAGAATAAAGTAAATTTAAACAAGTAAATTTATTAATTTAAAGAATAAAGTATATTTTATGTATTTATATAAAAATTTAAAAATGAAATAATTAAGATAAGTACTTAGATAATTATTGTTCATTCTACCTACTTGGTCCATTCTTAAGAGTTATGTAGGTACCCACCTACTTATACCTACAGTAACAAAATCATACCTAGTAGAATTGTTTATACCCATAAAAATAATATTATGACATAAGTACCTACCTACCTACAATAGGTAGAAGTTCATACTAAATTTCATACTTTGGGTAGATAATTATCTACCTAATAAACAATACCTTTATAAATTGGAATATGTGCCTTATTAATTTAAGAATTATATCTAAATAATACTATAATATTTAATTAAATAGAATATTAAACTACAATTTATTATCACAAAGTGAACGTTCAAACGGAAGCTCTGAAATATTATTTTGGTTACTTATTAAAGGCTCCACTTTTGCCTACCTAGGTATAATAAATATTTTATGGTAAATCACATTTATTTACGTTTTAAAATAGAATTTATAAAACAATAAAAATTAACAACTTTTCCTATTTAGTGCAATAAAGACACAACAATAATTCTTTTTAGTTTTAAGGCATTCGCGTTTCCTCACAGGTACCTAAGTAATTATATGGTAGTTTTTAAATCATAAACCTAAATAGTAAATATTTAAATAATTTATAAAAAAAGATTTCAATAGTTAAAGTACACGCAGGTACATACCTACCTACCTACCTACCTCGTTCAATAATATTTTTTTATTAGGTTTACCTACGTACCAAACATATCACTCAAACCTTTTACTGTATTTATTTTATAGATTTTAAGTAGGTACCTATCCATATAAAGCGTTTTGTACCTACTATCCTAGTTTTATAAAATATATCCTCTGCTTGATAAATTCAAACTGGGCATTTAGAATTTAGATCAAACGAACATAGAGGTAGAGCAATAGCAAGAGCATTCTATCATGATCTTTTAGTGTAAACGAAAACTCGTATTGTGTTGTTCAGTATTTTAATACTGCACAACACTGAAGTTTTTCATTGCACAGAGTCATTTAGAACGCACTAACAAGTAGGTAACAACAATGTAAGATTGCTCTACACCTGTTTACACTAAAATAATTTGACATAGTGGGTTTAGAATGAGCATTCGCTCGTTTGATGTAAATGCACCGTAATAATTATAATAGAACAAGAATTTAAAAAATATATATATTTTCATAACCACTATAAACCGATCACCCTTTTGAACTTAATTGACACATTATCTTACCATTCACGACTCTTAAATAATCATTACCTAATTTATAAACTAAAACGTATTCACAAAAACCACAAAATAACACACCCTTTTGTTGTAACAAGTGAAAAAGAACTAACGCTAAATAAATGGTTAATTAACTAAAAAATAACCCTATATAGCCATTCGGAGGCATTCAAGCGTCAGGCAGGTGGGCCTCCCTTACCCACTATACCTGTTCCAAGATCCTACGATACAACCAACCTCTTTTCTGGGAATCGCTCTATTTGCCAAAGCACCGTTTAACGGTTAAAAGGAATTTTAAAGTTTTTGGCGTGTGAAATGTCTACAATATTAATGTGAAGGAAGTTCGTTTTATCTTAGAACACGTATGAAATATTGCCTTTTTATAATAGGGTAGAATTATATTCATATGTTTCTGAATGATAATGATGCTTGTGGTTATGTTCATTAAGTTTCTATGTATTCTAATCTATGATTTCAGATCATTTATAAACTGTTCTAAATGTTCATTGTTTCTAATTAGTAGATATTTATTTCTATAGACAGTTGGACACTCCAACTTCTGCAAGAAATATGTCTGGGAGTTTACCTATAGAACTTATGAATACTGATTAACTGCTTCATAAAATCTCAGATTTAAACCTTTTTGTGACATTTAAATTATTTAATTCATTATACCCGGCGCGGCGAATGATGATTCCTATGACACTGACAGTTATTCTCAAGAGACAAACTTGTAATGGCGTCACCATTAAATTAGAAACGTATTGGAGGCATCTAAAAATGGCATTTATTAATTTTTACGTAGCTTTATGCCATAACAATGATATTCCGTTGGAATTATAACAATTCTTAACATTTACGAGAAATTATATCAATCTGACTTTACGTTTACGTCCTTCAAAACTTACATCGTTGGCATTTATCGACTAGTGCGGAAAGTATCGATAAACAAATTTCGATAATGGAAACGAGTTCACATTTTTTCCATGCTTAAGCTTTAGTTCATTCACTATTGAATGGAATAGAAGATCGCAGCATAATTAATTAATTAATTAATTACCGTTCTCGTTAATTTACTTACCTATGATAACATATTTTTTAGACAAATTAAATGGGGGATTCCATTTTCATGATAAAATAATATACACTGTGTTAAACGGGTTAAAAATTACGTGAAAACGATAAGGCACATTTTTATGTTTTGGAAAACTTTCGTTTTACTTATCTACTTAATCTATGCTAAAAAACTTAAATTAATACAACAACAACATAATAGACGTTAAAAATTTTAGTTAAAAATTCATTTTATAATATTTGTAAAAACATGTTTACCGACGTGGCTGAATGCAAACCACGCCTTTGCCTATAAAATAGTAAAGTATCGACACGACCCATCATACGAGCAATCACTAAGACGAACTGTCATAGGGATCATCATTCGCCGCGCCGGGTATAAGTAAAGTAATCACAATTCACAACATTATCTAAAATGTGCTAAAACTTGACGTTGTCATAATATTTATACACTGAAGTGATTACAATGATCTAGTCCAATAATCTTCTTTTGTCTAATTATCAAGTTCATTACATTTATTTATTTAATAAAATTGTAGCTAACTATCTAGTACTTTTTCTACTTAATAATAGTTTAAAAAAACTAAAAAACACGCTTTTTATAGAAAACCGAACTTAAAAATAGAAAATTTTATCAAATTAGTGTATTGTCATCGGTCCTCAATAAATCTACAAAGTTTGAACGAAATCTGGCCGTTTAAAGTGGGTCAAAATCGCGCCCAAAGAAGTCGGTTACAAACAAACAAACATACAGGTGAAGCTAATATAAGCGTGTAAAAAAGGTGCTACAAAAGGTAATCTTTTGGCATCTTTTTATTGTATTTTGAAATGGACTTTAATAGAAACACATTTCACATCGAAATAGACCCGAAAACGTATGAAACACGATTCTTATAAGAGGCAGTTAGTAACAATAAAGTTAGCAATAGTATTGTGACGTCACATTGGTGTTCCTTTGATTTCGCCAAACACACCTGCGCACATACACTACAGCTGCCCCTACGTCACACTACGAAACTCGCTTATTATGTAAAATTACAATATATGACCACCTTCTATAATGATGTACGCAGCTAATGGTATTTATAAGGCTTCTTTTTGATTAATGCATTCGTAATACACCCTACGTAGTATTTCATTGTGTTTACAAGTTTACTCTGAATCAATTAATGCCATTTACAGAAACAACTGGATGGTAACAAAATTCATCCTAAATTGCACAAATTAAGTTTTTTTTTCTTCCCAAAAATTAGATGTAGTTTAGCTAAAACCACTAAATAGATAGATAGTTGTTTAAGCCACGCAAATCTCGAGTACTTATTTTCCTATGAAAAAGTATAATGTCCTGAAATCAGTTTCTTATTTTCCAATTGAATACCTGACGTAATGCAGTAGGTAAGGTAGACGTAAACATTTGTGCCATAAGTTAATGATAATAACAATAACACACAGTTGATACAAATCTAAACAATTGTAAAATAGGAGAAAGCTTTTCAATTTGACACGTAGCAATAGCTACAGTTAAACCAACCCTTACAATTGAAAACAACATTTTTCTGGTCTAATGAGCACATATTCCATGAATTTTGTACTATTATAAATTGCAACATGATCTCTGCAGTATACAGTAAACATTTTTTTTATTAAGTAAACTCAATATTATATGTATTCAAAACTGAGATAGAACTACACCAGTTTTTGTCACTTGGAAAAATAAAAGAGGCAAAAGATGTGCCCAGGAAGGACTACTGATCAGACGCTATACCTAAGTTCTTATAGATGTTTCTTAGAATTGTGATCCTAGAGTCAATGTCTAAACTATGTAAAGAACAATTCAAAGCTTTTCTCTGGCTTCTGAAAAATCTGCAATGGGAGCTTCAGTAGCACTGTAAAGAGAAGCTCTAGCAATTTGTAAAATAACTGTAGAGTTTACCCAATTTGGGTGCAATAGCAAAAAAATACAGTTTGAGTTTTTATTGTAAATATTTTATAATATTACACTCTTTATAATTTGAGAGCTGTCTCAAAGACAGCTCTTCCTAAATTGTAAGACATAATTAATTAATTAATTTCTACAAATTAATCCACCTTAGAACTTGGACGTCATCAACATGATCGTTTGGGATGGCCTGAAATGGATATGCATCAGGACTCCAATAAATATAGGTATCTCTGAAGTGGTATACTTAGGTACTTACTAGTAATTAGTGAATTGAAGTAATATAATTGATATTCTGTGATATTCTTTGTTACAATCAGTTACAATCCGGATTCTAAGTTAATTTTCACAACTAAAGATTATAAGGAGGAGTACCAAATTAATGTCCATATTATATTTTACGAATATAATAACTTAGTTTCAGCCGTACATAATAACTACCACATCATAAATGTTACTCTTTCTCCTGTACCCTAGATCACATTTCTATATAGGTAGAATATCATGATAAAGTCTTCACACTAATGTCAATGTTTTTAAAGGCTAGGAAATTGATTTGAATACAACGGTCAGGCGCGAAAACGTTATCAACAGGCAGATAGATTTATTTACGTATTTATTTTATACAAAATATTACAATCAGGCGAAATCTTTCGTAAATGACCTTAGCTTTGTTAGCAAAGAAGAAAGAATAAGCCCCCTCATACTTTAGTTGATTTCTAAATTCATACAACGTATGTTAAGTTCAGAGTAACTTTCTATCATACAACGTTCGTCTAACAAGGATGTAAACATTAGACCCAAATTGCAAAATTCGGGACGGCGGTTACGAAAGCCCGCATAAAGAGGCAGCATTTGGTAATATTTTGAAAGTTCTTTCAACATTAGACACAAGACGCTCAATGTTTGTAAATCTAGAACGGCCATCCTTGACCGGGTACCGGTTCGATTCGCGACATTTTGTTTATACACAACTACTTACAAAATAAATTTGATAATGTCCTTATTTTAATGGTCAGGCAAGCGAAATTGGAACTTATATCATTGGTTTTAGGTTGAGATTTGATATAGCAACTCATTGATACAATAGATTTGAAGAACACGATAGAAATTAATTTGGAAAGCGATATGAGATTTGGTGTGGTAGCGTGTAGAAATAAGGGATATATGTTATTAATATATTATAATAAGTTGAAGAAAGAGCTTTTATTTTTATAATGTTTTTACAGTTTGCCTTTTGTTTCAGATCGTGTGGTAGCGACGAAACTTCTTTCCATCAACTATAATTCATTGGACAGGTAATATGTGTTTTATATTATTTTCTCACAAAATAAGCAAATATGGAAATACAAATCTTAGCATATATTTTGTCATTAGAATTACCCAGTTTTGCTAATATAGATTCGATCTTTAAAAATTACAAGTTTTAGATCCTTATGGCCAAAACGCAATTTACATAAACACTTTTTTGTATACATAATATTTAATTTATCACATAATTCTATTATATGTAAGATTGATTTACCAAATATGTAGTTCTCTTATTTTCCCTTCTTGAAACATACAAAGCTGAAAGTGTAAAATACTATCACTTTAAAAACTTCTTCCTATAAAAGATCTTAATTCTAAGTTTTAATCGATCTTGTAGTTTTTGTAACGAAAGTACCAACTAAAGCGGAATACAACAAGGAAAATGATATGCATTGGCTTATAGGTATGGCGCGCCAACAGAGGTTTTCGGTAGCAAAATATTGGAAGATTTTGTATCTTCAGTCAACCCTCCTCCCTTAAATACAGTTTTTTATATGACCAAAAGTGACCACATGACTCTACACAGTACACACTACTTATGCAGTCTGAATAAATCATATTTTCTGTGTTTGCCTTTGAAAGGCAATGCGAAATAAGACAATCCTAGGTGATGAAAATAAAATATTAGGATGAGATTTCATTAAGGAGGCTTCAATTCTATGAAGATTTTTAGCTTCTGGAAGATGGACTCAACTCCCACCTGAGTTGGGTGGGAGTTGAGTTATCTACCTTACTCAGACATTGGAAGCTAAGGTCGACTAGGTCGGCATTAAATATTAAAATAAACAAACTTTCGTCACTACCGTCTATAATATAAATAATAGACAAAGACAAGGTAGAATTACTACAGATTCAACGAACCCAGTACATTAAAGAGACATGCAGTAAGTTGACCAAACGGATATTCAGAACTAAATTTTGCGTGTAATCTGCGCGAATAAAGAATAGATTCAAAATAACGCAATTACCTACACTCGGTCATTACCTCATGCAATGAGATAATTAAAATGTTCATATCATTAGTCTGATAATAGACTTATCAGTAAGGTGCACGATATACAAATCAAATTCATCAAAAAAATTATCAATCTTGCTTGTTGTGTAATGTATATGTTGCAATGTTTTGTGTATTGTATATATTGCAATGTTTTGTGTAATGTATAGATATTATTGCATCACTAAAATTACAAAAATCTTAAACGCACCACAGTCTTATTTTTATAACTTATTTGTCATAGCTTCTAAAACGAAGACTATATGCGGATGTCAAAAACTACTCATATTTTCTTTTATAGCACGGCGTATACTGTAATAAAAGAGCGATAACAGCATCAACCTTTGTCCTCCTGACTTTAATTGACACAAATTGATTTTTTCTGTAACAGAGCCAATCATTGAGTTATCTTATAACGTCAAGAGATAAACGCGGATGAAATTTTAACGGCTCCCAAATTCCACGGGTCGGTTCCACACAACACAGCCTTGTGTATGATGATTTCATTTCTATACATTTTTCAGTTATGTCTAATGTGTTTGTCATACGGCTATGGCCATATTATATAAATGATTATGAATTGAAGAATGTACGAAACAGGAACACTAGGAATTAAGGAAATGACTCAAACTATGATGTTACTAGTTCCTAAAATAACATCTAAAGAACTTAAATGAATAATAAATAGGTGATACTAAGAATATCTACTCCCATTCGTCAATACTTTGTAGTACAAGTGCAGGGTGCAGTTTCGACGAATTCACTTTTTTAAATAAAACATATTATAGTAGGTATTTAATGTTTATCTCCCAAAAAACAACTTTCATTGCTATGACATTTCTTTACGTATCATCAATCAGTTTTCGTATTTATCGCAACCAAGCTAACTACATAGTACAACGTAAGAACAATCAACAATTAACTACACATCTCTATGAAGCATGCATGAATATATCTGCGAAATAAGGAAATACCATTATTTAATTATTAGAACACGAGTTCCATAATTAATGAGAACAAAGGTTTATGGAATATTGTTATGACGTCAAGGTAAGGGACCAATAATAGGTATTTCCCAGACGAAGTATCATTGGCCGATAATTACTGATAATAGCGCTGTTTTCCTTCTATATTATAATATTCTGGAACAAAAATACCGTAATATTTGTATTTAAAATTGTATGCTTTTGATATATTAGCAGAAACATTGAGGTAGAGACAGTGCGTTTCAAGATTAATTAAAATAGGTCAATCTAAAACTTTCTTTAGAAAAAGTCGGAGCTTGATCTATAGAAAAATCTGCTAATAGATAGGTTGGTAGTTTAGGGGATGCAATATTGTGAGTTAAATCCCATAGGAAAATAAAAAAAAGTTTATGTTTAACAAATATTACATGGTCCCTTGCTTTTACCAAATGGGTCAGAGCAACAAACGTGAAATTAAAATGCACTTAGAATAAACTATATCAAAATGTTGTTATGTGAATATAATTCAAACAAAGTAACGAAGTAAGTACTACAATTACGTTTCAATTTGATTATAATTTATAGCCATTTAATGATCTTGTAGGATTTTAGTTAATCCTAAATAATTATATTATGCATGAAATGAAAGATATGAACAAAAGATTAACCCATTTCATTTATAGATGATATCACTTAATTTGAACCGATTAAAAATCTAAAAAAATACAATCAAGACACTTTAGTATTTTGATTGATTGCAGTTAATTACAATTTAAATTAAAAAAAAGTGCCTAACAACTATCATTTTTATCAAAATAGCTAAGCTTTTAGAAATCCATCCATTGTTTTAATAATAGAAAACTTAACTAGATGTTTGTAAAACATTAATTTAATAATAAATTCAGATAATAACTTATTGTAATTAAATAACTCTATGGTACAGTGGATAGAGCGCGAGTGTTACAACTACAAATTCTTGAGTTCGATCCTGGTAAAGTAAAAACTTATCCAGTAAAGTAGAAACGTTTTATCCAGTCGCATTACAAACAGATATGCAAATTTTGGTTTTAAAAAATTGGTACTGATGCATCTAACAAAATTATGCTCTACATTCGCAATCAAGTATACCTACATAGGTTACTTAGGGTACCAATAGTATAGGTACTTTGTATACCAATGGGTATACTTTGCATACAAGCAGATATACTGACTGAACACAAAGGGCTGGATCAAAACAGGGGCGATGTACGCACATAATACACAAGGAAACGGCCGCTCCACATCAAAGCTATCGGTTTCCGGAGCGAGGTTATCGGGCGGCCACCGAAACGCCGCCAATTAGCCCTCCACACTTCCTTTGAACACCTTCAGACGGTTGAGCAAACATTCCACGCTTTTGCGTCTTATCTATCGCCCTATAATGGCAGATACCTGGTTCTGCTCGTATGATTTATCAAGGTACTTAATTGAATAACTACAGGAAATCAGACCAATTCAGAAATAGTCATTTAGGTACGTTAAAAACTCTTTTCTGGAAACGTAAGTAAATTTTTTGAACTTGAATAATTCCAATGTTTTATTGAAATAGTTTAAAGTAGAAGAGTGAAAAATAATTAGAACTAATTAGTTTCATAGTTTGCATGGATAAAGAAAATCTACACAAATTCAATCGACAAGACAAAGGACTCCATACTATATACAAATGTATGAATCGATAACCATTCACTACACTAAACTAAACATGCGCAGTTATCGAATATCCGGGAGCATAAATCCCTAAATCCAGAACAGTATCCTTAGCCAAGTGGATCTGTACACGTGATCGCTCAATGAACGTTATACTCGTACCCTTCAAGGCATTATCAATAGAGTAGGTACACTAAATAAATACGCAGACCATGAATGAACGGTTGCTTGCTCGACGCGTACTTCCGTTCAAGAATTAAGGACATTGATAAGACGCCTGCATACGACGCCATCGACCAAACTGTATCATAATTGTGGGTTATTTTCATTTCGTATTGGGTTTCATAACAGCTATGGTACGTTTAAACTTAACGCGTAAACTCCGGTAGATAAACTATAAAGAATGTAGCAGGTAACCATCACATTATAATTTTTAATTCCAACTAGATAATGAGCAATTAAGGTACCCACTTTTTAAACGAAACTTACAGGTAAATTAGCTTGGAGAAATTTTTGCATATGTAGTGGTGTGTATATTACTCAGATCTTAGAGCGCGTTTCCACTATATCGTTCTGGCCTATACAAAAATGTTTCGATATCCTAACATTACTATTTAATTTTATACTTATTCCTAGCAACACTTTTGTTTTCAATAAAAACAAGTTTTTATTTGAAAGAAAATGGTTTTGACTTTATAAAAAAAAATATATCATTCAATTTCACGTACTTGAGCAAACGACAAGGCGACTACCGTGAAACAATAAAATATCGTGTCCATAATAATTTGTTTCATAATTAATATTTGACCATAATAATTACGAAACAAAACAAATAAATAAATCGTCACTTGATAGTGGAAAGTGGAAACACGCACAAAACCAGAATAAACCAGTTTACGCTGTCCGCAGGTGCCACGTGCAGTCGTTTGGTACCGTTAGAACATAAAGCACACATTTAATTCAAAAATTATAATTATTACGTAGTTTAATTGTTAAATTTTGTATTTGTTGATTGTTGTTATTATTTGTTATTATTGTTATAATATTTGTTGAAGGGTTTAATTTGTGTGTAAGTGTTGTAACTTTATATTGTTTATGGGAGACATGCATAGAGTATATATATATTATCATATTGTGTACAAGCCGGCGCATTCTTTTTCTTAATCAGAGCGCATTCTAAATTTCAATTTCAAAATTAGAATTCTGATTGGTTTTGTTTTTGGTCGATTTGGTCTAAATTTAAAACTTATATAAAAAATTAGTTCAGAGAGCCTATTACAGTATTAAGGAATATATGGACGATAAAAACCCATGGAGGGTTGTCGCGTAAAAACCACAGGACAGTTCTTTGGCATATTACTATAATATAATATGATGTTACATATATGTTTTGTAAAATTAAAACTGACATGATTAAAAAGAGCAACTATGGAGTTTCTTGCCGGTTCTTCTCCGTAGATACTGCTTTCCGAATCGGTGGTAAATGTTAAAAATATGTACCTAATGACGTTTCAAAAGTGCTTCTAGAAGAAGTCTAATTGAATAAATAAATGTTTGATTTTTGAGTTTTGAATTAAAATTAAAAAGAGAATCTTGGAACTGTTTAAATTGTGTACTAAAGTTAGTAAATTAAACTTTAAATGTCGTTTCTTTTTCAGGTTAGTAAATTTTTCATTTTAGTAACATTGTTAATGTAAAAGTTATACGTATGTTAAATGTGCAAATATTAAAATAAAGTCTCATCTTTTTCAGAGGAGAAACACATATAGTTTAATTTAAAATCCCAAATATATATATATATATATATATATATATATATATATATATATATATATATATAATAAAAACTAAAAATAAAATGTTGTTTTTTTTTATTTGCTGACCATACACTACTACAAACGCAAAAATTTCTCCAAGATAATTTACCTGTAATGACAATTATATGAATTGTCGTAAAAAAGCAATTTATTGTAAACAATGATAAATACGTTATTTAAAAACAAAATGACGTAGGTAATGCCGAACGAACTCGGACCTTGTAAACACGTAAAACCTTTCAAAAGTAGGCCGCCCCATTTAAACCTGACCACAAATTAAAAAATAGACAATGTCGGAAATAAATTAACGACTATCTGACAGTAGTTTATCAAGTCTAAATTAGGGCAGCGTTTTCAAAATGACACTATCTTCGAGCGCAGTTGGCCTCATGTTACGTTACCATTTCGAAACGGGAGAGTGAAAAGAGGTCATTGGATAAGATTACGGTTAACTGTGTAAACACACCGTTTACATTGATAACTTGTTAGCATTTCTGCGTTGGCGCCTATGACGCTTTATAACCGACAAATAGTGCCATTCAACATTTAATACTCTAGATATCACCACGCTGGATATATTTACTGAACTCGGACGCTTTAACTGTTACACTTTTATTACTACTCAAATTTATATTGCACTGCTTTTATAGGGCGAACCAGTGGTACCAACAATTATTACAACTCCTTCGTAATCTTATTCTTAATAGGTAGAAATAGTCACAGTATACAAGTTAAAATTTTTAATGATTAATTACATTTCGATATTAATTTTATACAATTTATTTGGAACACCTACAAAAATTGTTTTCCTGAAATTCTTAGGCTGATAATGCTAGATCTCTTCGTGTTCCAATATTGTATTACTATTATTAATCTAAATATATTTTCATGAACATCACATGCAAAATCGTGAATTCCGATTGTCCTTACTATTTGATTAGATAAAAGAATTACGCATATACATGAGAGTTACTGCGCAGCGGCAGGTCAAAACAATTTATAATATAGGACTATACGTTCTCATTAAACGCAGCATATATCTGTTAAACCAATACATAGCTTATACTCTCAATATTAGGTTTCAATTTCCTTTAAACATCATACTGCAAGATGACAGTGGGAAGATTTAAGCATCAGTTTTGGAAATCCGTATCAATACTTCTATTGATAAGGTCTGAATGCAATTGTGCAATGTATGAATCACGAGCAATAAATAAATTATGACAAAGATAATTTATGTGAATGGAGATTAAGTACGAGTCATCCCCTAACTTCGCGGGTCCCGGGTTAGCATACTTGACCCGGAAGCAAGCATGTGAGTCACGATTTCACAATATTCATGATTCAGTTTAAACAGTAACGTATTATCAATCTTTAGATGACTAATGATATACCTATAATACATCTGTTTATGAGTATTTACATAAATCTAATAGTATCACTTAGTGTCGACCAAACTTGAGTCTATTGAGTTTCACAACAGCAACGACTGACAAAATGGTAAAAATTTGGAAAATTACTCAGTTAAAAATTTGTAATCCCTAAAATTTATATGAAAAGGCAATTAGCATTGTGGCATTTTAATTATATAAATTTTTACTGGGTCGTAAAATTGTAAAAACTTAGAACGATGATATAATATAAGTGGTCGCTTTCAACACGTAGTAACCCCTTATCGTGTGTACCTACTAGCACGCAATAAGTGAATGGGCCGAGGGTTCCCACCGCTAACGACTTCAAACGATAATGAGTAGGCTAAGAAATCTTGATGGAAATATCGATTTTTAGTCACACTTTAGAATACTTTTCTATGGAACATGCTATTCCAATCAATGAAGCTGAACGTTATTTATTACGCTATTATGATCGTAAGATAGCTATGATGTCGAGTTTCTCATAACAAGCAGGTACGGGAGCAAACTGCAAAATATATGCATTTATTTTTTTGTGGTTTAGAGGTAAAATAAAAGTGTTTATCCTATTGTACTAGTGGGCAGCGTTCGTCAGCGTCGTTTATCGGGCGCTTGCAATCCGCGCTGACCCCGCGATATCCTCGATCTATATTACCCCCGCCCCTCGCCCCCGGCGGCCGCCCGATGGAATCTGAACCGTTTTTCTTAAGTGCTAGAGATTAGATTGGCGCGGGGGAGCCGATGGGAACGGGAGCATGAATGGAGCGGCTTGTGAATGAGCGGACTATGTCCCGCGGACGATAAGCGCTATCGTGAGGCCAGCTGACGGTCCATGTTGACAAACCCTGTTCCACTTTCGTTCCGTGCCTTAACCTTATCAATTGACTTGACTCGCGTTCCTCTCTAACGCACACTTTGTAATTCACTAAATAATAATTATTTATTGTATTAAAACTTGGAACCGTATGAAACTTAACCGTTCACCAATTGTATCTATCGGTTACACTCATAAGTTTATCGAACTGCGTCATTAGTTGTGCATCGATGAAGTTCTTGATTGTTGTTTAAGAAATAATTCAATATAGTTTTGCAGTTTACGGGCCTTACACTAACTGAAACATGTAAACAAGGTACAGCAAGCTAGTTACTTATCTTAAAGTAATTGGTAATGTGAAAGAACTGATGAAATTGAAAATTAATTTTATCACCAGATCTAACCGTACCTACTACCTACCTACTACGACGAGTTATGAATAAATTAATTTTGAGAATTTTGTAAAATAAAATAATTTAGGGCGACATCATTCTCACCGTTCAAATGTTTTGATTGAATTAAAATGATTAGCTAAATAAAAACAGGATACAAGACGTTCTCAGTAGATATTAAATTACTTTACAAGCCCATCATAAATATAATTTAAATATATTGTTATTCAAGATATGCACGGTTGTTTATAAACATGCAATAAGCGCGTCAAAGCCGAAAAGTCACAACAAACACAAAATAAATTGCACGCCACTGCATTTACTTTCTGAATAAAGTAAACACATTTATATGCTGTAGGTACATTTGCATTTCAAAGGCCGGAATAATTGAATGTGTCGTGTGATTTATAAAACTGCTTCACTCTGCACTATCTCCTCTAAACATCTTGCACTTAAACGAAAACATTGAGTAAACATCTTTGTTCAGTCCTTTTAACGTTAAAATATCCTTCACAGTTAGGTACTTAGGTATAAGGTATATACAGTAACTTGATTGGAAATAGATTTCAACGGATACTTTTCAACGGAAATAGAGATTCACCAAAGTCACTTATCCTGCAATTTCTATTGATAATAGAGAACAAACTATGAACAAACTTTCTATTGAATAAATGCCACCCTACCTACACATACAAATCCCTATAACTTACCCAATGTATTTACTACCTAGCTACTAATGCTGATCAAAGACAAATTTGCTTTCATATTTCAGCATTTCATCATCAAATCGTTGGTAGTAGTAGTAGTATAAAAATATGAACTGGAGATCCCTTCAAGATTCATTTTATTCACACACTTTCACACAAAATCCATAACACCTAGAAAACTCTATAAAAGCTTTTACCTCATAATATGAAACTTTTGAGACATGGAAAAGTTTTATAGTAATTACTGGATTTCTGTGTTGCACAACACTGAGTATTCCACCTGTCTATAAGTTATTGAGGTACCAACATTTAAACATATGCTTGCAGCTTGATTTAAATGGTGTAGGAAATGTTTAAAATTGTTTAAGTTAGCTGCTGTGGCCTGTGATACTGATTCATCTTTTCTTACAAGTTACTAAAATTCTCAACATCTCATACCTACCCATATTTAATCATTTTCCATATTGTTAGACTTTGTTATGTTATTTATTCGTTCTGTAAAAGTATAACAGTATTCTTTTTGTAGATGCAGGTGATTAGCCAAATCATAATCATTCTTAACTGAATTGAGCTAGAACATTCCGCTGAAGGGAATAGCCGAAGAAAATAATCAATTTATTAGTTATCGATATTTGCGATTTGTTTTTTTACCCTATAAAAATAGATTAAGGATATGCATAAGCTACTAATGATTTTAAACCAGGGCAACAGAACAATAAAAAAATACTAATTCATGTTAAGAAAACGTCGCGATTTTTAATTTGAACCTGTGGAAATATATTGAAAGCTCGATTTACATCCAATCACAGAGTACCTATGTTTGAGATTTGCCGAGCGAGTTTTTTTGGGAATAGGATAATTCTAGAAATTTCTAACACAGGAAAGTATCGGACCTATATCCATTTTTGTATTCGGTTGAATACAAAAATGGATATAGGTCTTTTCTTTGTATATTCTAATGAAAGAAGGTAAGCTTTGAAAGCTCCTTTTAATAATTTAAGATAAGCTGCTTATTTAGAAAAATATTATTATTTATGGGTGCATAGACTGTAATGTTTCTTGGAATCTTTTTTTAGTTTTTGCTGTATCGAGTATTATGAAATAAGCTCAAAATAATAATTTTTTTAATTAAATCCGCATTTACACGATAACGCAACACATGTTGCTTTCCACGAAAATAAATTTACACGAATCCGAATAATATATTCAATATTCATATCATAAAACAAAAGTAGAGCATCAAACCGTGGATTCCGCCCGCACCTGTCAATTCAAATTAATGCCTCCAAAATCAGTAATGATTAAAAAACGGAATGAAATTAACGTAATCGCACGATCGGACGGGAGCAATTACAGCGTGTATTCACAGCAAAGAACCCTAAGTAAGTAGTAATTTTAACAGGCATTCGGGGTCTAACGAGGTTGCCGGCTGCGCGGGCGCACCTGCTGTAGCACGCGCCGCCGCCGCACACACACACAGCGCACCGCTTGCAGTACACTGCTGCCTTCTCCGCGCCGCAACACCGACCCCCGGAACCTAACAGACAATGTACTGCGTCAGACCCCAAGCACGATACACCTGAGCCCTGTTAGATGAAGTAACTATTGACACCGCAACCGGTGCTACGGAATGCGCTCTTGTAAAACAATAATGAATATTTACGTACCTACTTGTTTGTGAGAGCTTATAAGGAAATATATTTACATAACTACGATACATTATTATGTAAATTAAGGGTGGTGTATAACCTTCCTTGTTCCTTTGATTGCCCGCTGAGCGTAGATCATAAAAATAACTGAAAAATTATTTTCTGCGAGGAGCTTTTATACTCTGAAGTTCAGAAATTCACTATATTAAAGCAAATTGATAAATAGATGATAGGTAATGAATATTATATTTGCTGAGAATATTAGATAGGTAATTAATGTCTTATAGATGTCCTGTGTAGGCGAAAGGGATTCTGAAACACGTTAAAATTTGCAGTTAGCTCAAGAAAAGAAAACAGGTACGCAGGATTAAGCCCAGTATTATAAAGTGTATCTACTTTTCCTTTCTGTCACAAAAGAATACCATTTGACACATTTTCACCCTTTTCACAAAACAATTCGAGAACATTCGATCTCTAAGCATCCGCATTCCACGCAAGTGCGTTCTTAATATCTAACACCGAGTTAACATCTCCATGACTCATTTACAACATTGCACCGCCATCGTTACCATTCCATTGACCGCCGTACTATACATCGTATAACTGGCTTCGAGATTTAACGGATAGCTCTGAGCTTTTTAAACTAGCCCTATTATTGTTAATGGCTTTTAGTGATGCTAAAATGTTTCTATCAGTGAACTATGTATGAAAGGACGGTTAAGGGTATGGTTCTATTCTCATGAGGAAGCTTTTTAGCGAAAAGCTTTGTTTTGTTAGTAAATGGTTAAGTCTGTGTGATCAGTAACACAGATTTGAGAAGTCCACAAACAACTTGGTCTATAATGGTTTTGGTATCAATCATGGCACTCTACGACATGGGCGACATTCTGCGTCATCTTATACCCACACAGGACGTTATGAATAATCTCTTGTAGATCTCTAATCTTTTGGTCTATCAAATACCCGGAAGTCACTTTGAATACCTGTCTTTACTACTGTCTTTCGTTAAGTGTCTATCTAAACTGGTTACCAAGGATTTTATTTATTCCTGAAAAAAGAAATGAAGATTTGACCAATTAGGTAAATATGGACAAGACTAAAAATATCGGATTTTCAATTGTCGGCAATTGTCCCCTATTTTTGAAGAAGCAATGGTTAGGGAGCCAGGTGCAAATTTGGTTAACTATTTCCTCTCAAGAGATAATTCGTCAGACGCATGAGAGTATAGTATTATAAAGCCTCGTGAACGTCAGCTGGCGCTCGGTTGGGGGGGTGAGCGGTTGTAGCCTCCCACGCACATAGGAAAAAAAATACATTCATTCATTCATTTCCTCTCAGCTAAAAATTTGTCAAATTGTAGCTAACCCAATATCTCAACGAAAAAAATAGTCAGCTGGTTACAACATGGTGTATTATACGTCAGCTGGTGCCTCGAACATGAAAGTTAAATTTAAAGAAAAATTTATTTTCCGTTATTTCCTCTCAAACAGAAATTTACCTGATGATAGCTTATATGTAACTGTGGATAAATATATATGTCAGCTGGCTGTATCTTGGTGGAAAAACCGTCAGCTGATACGGGAGGCTACAACCGCTCTTCCCCCCAACCGAGCTCCAGCTGACGTTCACGAGGCTTCATAATACTATACTTTGATGCCATTTACTAATTACCGCTTGAGAGGAACTTGGTCATAAAATCTGCTGCTGGCTCCCGGACCAAAATGATATAAAGTAATTGCTTTCATTCAAAAAAATGCTGTCCCTATTCTTCAACTTTGTTCCATCGAGCTTAAAAACTGCTATTCATCCACTTTATATCACCGCGGACATAAACAAAAAACGTCTTGAAACGAATGGTATCAAAGTAAAGTTTCAAAAGAAGTCATTCCAACTTATGAATAGGCTCCTGTTTAATATGCCACGTAACTGTACTGAAAATTGTGATGAGGTAGACACCTGTTAGAATTAGTTGTAGTGATTGTTACGGCGGTGTTAGCACGCGCAGGCATGCGACCCCTCTCCCCGCGCGTCTCCTGCGAACCCCTCGCCGGCCCTCGGCCACCATTCATCGGAATGCGGTACGGTACTCTAGTACTGCTAGCGAGGTATTTACTCTTTTTGGGTCGTTTCAACCTAACATGTGTAAGCGGCTGTCGCTGGCTCTGCTAGATTCTTGAACCGAAAACTGCGCACCAGTGAATGAAACGCATGATAATAATAGACACTCATTCATACAAAAAATTAAAAGCGTGATCGTGTCACGTGATAATGATCGACGAACCTTTCCAAATGCATGGCAATATAGTGTAATTAATAGTGGCACAGCATCGAAACCTTTGCAAAAACACTACAGCTATTCTAAATTAATTGGTAGGTAATTATATTGTTGACCATAAATTCCGTTGTAATAATTATTAAAGTACATAATATAGATATAAAAATAGAAATGCCGTTAAGTAATTATTTTGTTTATACTTATATTAGTTCTTTAGTAGTGTCGCTTACAACATTGGAATTTACTCAGAAACTCCATAATATCATTCGAGTGTAGAAATAGCTTACATATTTTGTAAATGGTTTAGTGAATTATAATATCGTACATTCTTGGAATTCTCTCATTTTTATAATTAATAAGTTGATTGTATTTTTCCTTGATCGTTAACATTTTTTCATTAATGTGTGTGTTGATATTAAAGGGAGCTTAAATAAACGTGTCTTGTGTAGGTTTTTGTATCAAGTTTTTTGTTTTTTTTTTTCTATACAAAAGTGATTGAATGAATGAATAAATTGAATGAATGAATATCGCAGTTTAGAAATATTTTTAATTATTTAAGGCCATACCTACTATACCTAGAAGTTCTCCTCCGCTCCGCTCCTGTTGGTCTTAGCGTTATGATATTATATAGCCTTCCTCGATGAATGGGCTATCTAACACTGAAATAATTTTTCAAATCGGACCAGTAGTTCCTGAGATTAGCGCGTTCAAACAAACAAAGAAACTCTTCAGCTTTATAATATTTGTATAGATGTAGCTTTGGTATATCAAGCGTATGACATATCTATACAGGGGTGGTACAAACAAACCAAGGTTTTAAAATTAACGAAGCACTAATCATTTGCAAGAACGAAGTTATTATAATTTCTGGATACCCTATTGATTTAGGATCAAATGACATAATAATTGTGTGTATATTCAACTTATAAATAAAATATTTAAATTAAAATGTAGCCCTTTCTAGATCTTTTTATTAGATTTCATTTTCCGAATTCCAGTTAAGACCACCCATTGCCAATCTTTTGGAAGCTTTTGAGTTTTGACACATTCTTTAGCATTTCTTCCTATCACCCTTGATATCTGAGTAGGATAAAATAGGATTTTGCTGTTGCAATTGCATATCTTCCGTATTTAATAATAAATAAAGATCTTTTATTAGGTACCTAAAAATAACGAAAATACAATAGTTATGTACTCGGTAGGTAGTATTTCTTGATATTTTGCACCACATAATTAAAAATTTTAAGGTATAATAAAGACTTTTGATTGTTGGTGATATTATTAAAGCATAGCTGAATACAAAATATATTTTATATCCTCAATTATATCAGAATTAAGTTAAGCTTAATTATTGAGGTCGGTCCATTTTATTATTACCTAATCAATTTATATACCTACAAACAGGAAGGTACCGCTGTTTATCCCAAAGTTTTGACGGCTTATCATAATGGGACTTTTTACTCGTCGTAGTTAAAATACCTACAGATTATCCCTTTTTTCCTCAACAAAAGATGTTAATTATCATAAGTATATCTTTTCTGGGCAAGAAATACTAGGTATAGTAGTTAAGAATAATGAAACAATTGCTAAACTAACAAAGGTGAACGTCCAATAACAACGTTTAAGTTACCTGCGCTCTATATCGTATAGAATTACTAGCCTTTCCGTATTAGGGCTAAGGAATTTGACAAGATCTTCTCTACAATATCGTACTTTTGACAGTTACAGTGGCATTGCCTTTAATAGAACTCGAGAGCCACGTCGAACGCTTGCTGCACCGTGCATTAGACGGTGGAATGCAGTGGCGAGGGTTACACTGCTGCGTTCGTTATACAGCACGCGGTGGGCCCTCGGGGCTCGGTGGTAATGTAAGCCGGGCGATCACGCGCGGTAGGGTCGGTAGAGCGGCCTGGTGGCGCACAGGGCACGAGACACGATCGGAATGTGCGGCCCTCGGCGCCGGTTTACAAATAGAAGGGCCGCTAGCACGGCCTGCACGTGTGATACATTGCTGCGATCGATCCGTGAGCGCCGATGTCTATGCGCGGAGCGGCTCCACATTAATTTTACTAATTGAGATGCCCGATGTGAAAATCGGGCGAGCGGCGGTCTGTGCGTTTACGCGTTTCGATGGGACATGTGAATGACATCTGGAAGGGTCGTTCGTCGGGCACAAGAAAGCGATCGGTCCTGCGTTCAGTGACCCTGGCCGGACGTCACGCTCGGGCGAGGACGGGCGCAGCGGCACGGATCCCTCCTAATGTGCCTATTCCCGTTAATTACATGAGAAACCCAAATGACAAGACGCTAGATTCCGCGACCACGTGCACGCCCCGCGCACATGTGAGCCGGAAATGAACGAGAAGGTACTCATGATTTATTATCTCCTAAAATGTGTCTATTGCCCCTTTCGAATAACATTATGTTAACGACTTCGCATTATCAGTTATGGGGAAGTGTTTGTTTTGTGTCGATCGGAAGTGAGCAACGGTTTCGAAATATTCAGAAAAAAGGAAGAGTTCAATAATAAGTAAAGATTTCGTTGTAGTCGTATTCATAGTTGAGGTTATTAATTACTGCGAGGTCTAAGAGAATTCTCAGCGCGAAAATTCAAACACAACGGCTTATTTGACAGTTGGGTACTGTGTTGCCAGATCTTTGTAAGATATTTCTTAATGGTAGTTTTATTTACTTTGTTTTATAATATTAAAATTTTTGATATCTAGTTACGTAAAAAAATTCAAGAAAGTCAACAACATATTTTTATAACAATGCTGTAGGTACTAACTTCTTCGTTCAAAAGCTACATGAAACGCTTTTACTAAAGACTGGGGTTAGGTTAGGTTAGGTTTTTGAATTGTTTATATTTTTTTTAATATTTAAATTCTATTATTAACAAATTTTATTTCTTTAATTTTATAATCTCTCATGAAATATAGAGTAGATTACCTTTATAAGCGAATAAAAAAATATTTAAATCAAAAACTTTAAATATTTTCTTAAAAATCTACTAGAGTACCTATCTACCTACCTACTTATTACCTATATATAGTACTATAATGCTACTTCGATAATTTATACTGAACTAATAAATTAAAAAAAATTTAACATTCCACAAAAAAAAACCTTTGAATGCCAAAAACATGTAAAAATTGTATTGAAAACTTTAAAAACTACATAAATACCTACTTATCCAATCAGTTCTGGAAGTATTATTGATATTTTAGAGCAAATCTTGGGAGAAAATGTGTATGTGCCGTGAAAAAAAATGTTTTAATATTATTTGACAATTTACATGAATTGTATATCGAAAGAAGTGAGTTATCTATGACTTAAAGTGGGAGACCAAGATTAGATAGGCACTGCCCTATTTGCTGATAACAATACCGGATTCCAACGCAATATACCTACACGCCCCAAATTTTTTTTTATTATTTTTTTTATTTATATTTATAAATTTGTCGCGTCATTTCCTTTGGAACTAGTTGATTTATGACTTTCTACTCTAATTCGTTTAATAAATTAATATTTTTTATTTGAACATTGATGTTGCCATATACAACACGTAAAAATATAGAAATATTAATTAATTAAAGACTAATATGAATTATTTTAAAATTGTTTAATGTTGCTTTTATAAAAATAAATTAAAATTCGTGTTTAAAGGAAATATTTAAATGTGTATAGTGATTGTGGGTCGCTGGTCGGCGAGTTTGCCGAAACGCACGCAAACCGCTGCGTGTGGCAACACTGGCGCACACTTTTCGCGCACTTTTTAAACAGAAACCCCCTCTACAACTCAGCGCCTATCAGATTTAATAAAAAAACTTAACATTATATTATATTATCAATAAAAAATACACATTTTTCACACACCATGCTTACATTACATGAAAACTCAAATAAATTGTTCAAAGTACCCTCTTTTTTGCGTTTAAAATTATTTTTTATTACTTATTTCTTTCAATTAAATAATTACACTATATTTATTAACAATTACAATTGAAAAATAAAGGATATTTATGAGATTTTTGAGAAAAATAGAGTAAAAATGGTTGTCAATTGTTTCTTAGGAAATTTATGTAACAATACAAAGCTGTGAATTTTATTATAATTATTTTGAATGTGTTATGAGCTATTTTAATCAATAATATTGTTATTAATATAAATAATATTAATTTTATTTAATAATTTAATTAATTAATATCCTTTAGGAAACTTCATCCACCTTTAGATATGGTTTTGCGGTAATTATTTAAGAAATGATTTAAAATAAACATTTTATATTATCACAATAACTTTTACTTAATTATAAAAGTATTTTCACTTTATAACAAATTACTAAAATAAAATAAATTAACTAAATAACTAGATTTAAAATTAAATACTTATTGTTAGTAAAGTGATGCCAAACAATAAGACACAGTACTTATTTTATTAATTAAATTTACTATTGATTCATTATTATATTGGTTATTTTAAGGTATTAAAATAGCAATAACTTAAACTTTATTTTCAGTGTTGCTAGAATATAAGAAATTAAATACCTATATAATTTTTTGGTTCAACTTTTACTTATTGGACTTATTAAAGTGTATTTATAACATTGCTTTAAATTGAAATATTATGAAAAATAGTACCTATTCAAAAGGTTTCATTAGAAATTATATTTAAATATCACAAATTTTGGTATAATTTATAGCAATATCTGCTTATTAAGTACTATATTATTGGATCCTATATTTGTCAATGCACAAAAAGTAGATAATTATATTTTTTGAAACTCTATTTAAGCTTTTATTCATTGAGTAAACTTTACACTAAGTACATAAAAATTATGAAAAAAATACAGGAAGGTAGGTAGATACACATTTTTGTAAATGCTTAACAACATCATTGAAACAGCTCAAGTTGTACCTACCTACCTTAATATAATTATATAGAAATAGTTATTTATTATAAAATATGAAACAATTAATAATATTATAAATCCTAAGTACCTAACAATTATTAAAGTGTATTTTTATTAACTCAATGTTATTTTGAAATAAAAATTAACTGCTAGTCACTTGATCTGGCTGAAACGACATATGAATTTGTGTTTTATTGCAATGTATTAAGATTCCTTTTAGTTAGACAAAATTAACATGAATTCTGTACTTTGCTTTTAAAATTGGATTTATAATTTTATAGTTTTAATAATTTGCAATTGAATATTTAAAGAAAGCATAGGTAACCAAAAAGCAGTTTATTGTCTCGCAGAGATTGATATTGATATTTAATTTGGAATAATGACAAACAGAACAATAGTGTATTGAACCACTACAAATAAAATTAATACACATTAATTGTGATAAGTTTAATTTGAATGTACGTTCAAAAACCTTTAAAAATTTGTTCAATTTATTTAAACAAAGTTTATGGTTGTTTTAATCAGTTGTATTTATTTGTTAGTAGATACTCAGCAAACGAAGATTTGCAATTCATTGTAATTTTAGCATTCTTTCACCAATTGGATGATTAATCGTGTTCTGTGTGTGGCTGATTGCGAGGCCTGAGGTATGCGCAAGTGCAAGCCCCAGCCCGTCGGGCGGCCGCGCTGGCCCCGGGGGCGTGGGGACGGTTTGTTCACGAGTGGAATGCATGTCAATTTTCTGGAAAAGTTGTCAAGTGTAGCACAACAGCGCAGTCTGAGCGCTGCGGCGACGACGAGCGAGCAATTTGCGAGGCTAAGCGCGCGTGTGTGCGCGTGCGTCGCGATCCGAACGCGCATGTGTGCGTGCACGTAAAGTGAAGGTCGAATATTTTGTCCCTACTCCTCGGTTTATTGGTGTTCACGAGTCGGCACTGTGATAATGAGGCTCCGCCGTCTCGCTCGCTCCGGCCCGCGCGGCCGCGGGTCGAGCGGGACGGCCAGCGGAGTGCGCGTGCGGCTGAGCCTCCGCTGGCGCCGGCGCGGCCTGCCCTCTTCAGTCTCCCCGCGACGGGGAAGCAGTTCGCGCGTGTCGCTTCGCGTCGGTTCTCCCTGTGACTTCCGACCGCTCGCAGTCGCACACGAATATTTTTAGATAACAGTGCGAACGATTTATTCGCAAGTTAGTGATCGCGCGCACTTTTGTGGATACGGGTACCGGCGCATGCGGGCGCGGTGCGATCGCGAAGTGGCGGGCCGGGCAGGCGGTCGGTAGCGCTGGAGCTACCGCGGCGGAGACGTCCCGATAGGTAAGCTGCGCAATTCCTGCGCGCGCGCCGCCATGTTCCGCGGGAACGTCACTTCCGCCAGCGTTGGAGCGCGCGGGCCCGAGCCCTGGACGCAGCCCGGCTACGCGCGCTCCCCGCTCGCTGGTCTATCGCTCAGGTCAATGAGTGACGGCTCTCGATTCATAAAATGTCGGTCGTTCCATTCACGCCGCGGCGCGATGCTACACGGACCGTTCACTCGTGACCCTCGCGTCTTCGAATATTCATGTCTCCATCGATAACATCGTAACCTCTGACTTCTTTTTGAATTATCGCGCTGTTTAGTGAACGTCGCTAGTTCAGGCCGGACTTCGTGCTAAGTGCTAGAACAAGTGTCATTGACGTACAGTTCAGTTCTGCCATATCCGTTCCAATGTGAATATTGTGTGCAAAGTGAATTACATAGTGAATTTATTTCCCATATTCGAGGAATATTACAGGAAATAATGTAAGATTAGAAATACTATTTATCGCTTTTGTTGGAAACTGTCGACGGTTAAATGTGAAATTCCAATTCCGAATGCTCGACGACCATTCAGAGTTTGAGAATTCGCATCTACCTTCAATTTTTGAATCGATAGTAGAAGCGGCAAAAACATGTCATATTTAGTGATCAAAAGATATTGTAGTATGGAAACGATAAGAATCGTTTCTCATGCGTAGGCAATAAATTGAAACAATGAGATGTGTAGTTATGGTGGCGCGTTATCGACAGGACGTACGTCACAGACCGTGACGTCGTGCGTCCTTCTCGCACTCTCAACGCTCTAGTTTTGCTGTACTCTAACATCACCCCTGCCTGTTCGTTGCCCTCGTCTACGCTAACCCTCATTCCTATTTAAAAATAACCTCAATCAATTAACAATGTCATAATTCAATAGACTTTTAAAGCTTTTGAAATATGTTGCCATTCTTGAAATATAGTTTATAAATTCCTCAACTTTGTGGTTAGCAATTATTGAATTTCACTTTTCTCGGTCACTTTCATAATATTGACTTATTGCATTAGATTTTAATTCTTAATTTTAATCAATTCTTAAGAACAGTCTTATTAAATAAAACATATTATACAAAATAACTAAGTCATGTGACAATCAGCGAAACTCTTGTACCTAGATTATCTATAGGTTGTTAGGAGAAACATTAAATATATTTTTGCACAGATGTGAACATACCATGAGTCAGGTATCGTCGACGTCAGAAGCATGCGTTAGAAGTTAGATCATTGACTCATGGCTAATAATGACGTCGGCTGTCACCCACAGCGCACCCCAGGCCCGGTCCTACTCCGTATATTTGCTCATTCTATTACGTTTAATTTAAGCCCACATCACATGAATATGGGACGTTTCGGTTGTGACGCCTACAACCGCCAAACTATGAGCGGAGCGCCTCCGCTTCCGCTGCAGCCGTCGGCGTGGGCGCACGTTTCATAAGCATTTCCTTCGCCACTTCCTCTCACCGAGGGATATGTCCTGCTCGACGCACGATTCCAAAATTAACCATTACAAGACATTCCAACGATCTATATGCGAGTGTCGCATACTCTCCCAGTACACAAACGGCCCGGCGCAAACCGCATTGTAAAACGTTATCCGTTAAAGAAAGTACACGTAGGTGGGTGAGACAGCGAGACGAGGCTGTTTCGCACGTCTCACTACGCCAGTTCTCAGCCCCACGATAAGCCATTAAGGGTCGCTTTACAAAAAGCGATCATTATAAAGGTTGTAAAGACTGCACCGGCGCCGAGCCTTCCCAGAACCGGGGTCATTCTTATTTCGCGCTCCCGCCTTATTCACGGGCATTTTTTGTTCGGTTTTGGTCATTTTTTTGACGGGAGCGGTACTGTTGTGAGCGGTTCAAGGAAACGGCTTATTGGGTTTCGTATAGGAGCGGAGCTTATCTCGGGCCGGCGATCGGCACGGCTGAGCCTGGGAACGTCAAGAGGTATCGCAGCGGACCGTTACTCGGCTAGCACGCCGCGCCGCATTCCTCTCGTAGGTACCTACTGCGCCGCTGCCTACATCGCCTGTCTTCGCTTGTGACATCACACGCTCGTAGATAACGCCTTCACAACCTTCACTAGCAAAATGTATGTTCCACGTCTAATGTTTATGATTGTGTGCTTGCCAATTTGACTTTTTATTTATTATGAACACTATTGTTTTATTGTTTTAGATTTCAGTAGATATGTTTGATTTTCGATTTTTTTAAGGAATGATTGTATTGATAATCAATTATAGCCATAGCACATAATCTCGTGTTTCTTTAAGTTGATCTTTAATGTAGTATTTATTTTTTCGTATAAATTAAATATATCGAAAATTGTTTAATTAATAGAAAGATTTATTTTATGTATATAACAAATAACCCATTTGAAATTAAATGTATGAAATGTTATAAATATAAAAAATGTACATAATTGACATGTATAAAATATCGAGATCACATAATCAAATAGTTTTATATAATAAACAAAAGCTATGGTAATATTCCACAGCTAAATTGTTGTTCTCACCGCGATACCGATGCGATGTCGTGACACTTCTCACTGATTGTCTCAACTCTTGGGAAAACATCACTTTATTTATTCCCAATGTAATAATGTTCATTAATTAGCATTTTTATCGACATCATTTATAGCGACAATTATTTACTTTTCTTTTGGTAATTTTTCAGCTCTGGCAAGTGGCAACTGGCAACACTACAACATTGCGCGCTAGGCGAGCGAATTTGGGACAATGATCAGCTAAATTTTTCATCCGACGTCACCGTAACAGAGGTATGTAAAAAGCTTGTACTTTCTTTTGTTAAATCTATTTTAGATGCAATACTGCGAATAGAAATATAAAGTTTTATTTTACAAAATCTTATCTTATCTTATCTTAATCTTAATACTATTATAAAGGCGAAAGTTTGTATGGATGTATGGATGTTTGTTACTCTTTCACGTAAAAACTACTGAACCGATTACAATGAAATTTAGCACACATATAGAGGGTAACTTGGATTAACACATAGGATAGGTTTTATCCCGGAAATCCCACGGGAACAGGAACTATGCGGATTTTCCTTTGAAAACGCGGGCGAAGCCGCGGGTGGAAATCTAGTATTCTATATTTATCAATTTAAATACATTGCTATGTTTAATTTGCTATAAAATTACTAAAGGCGCTTTCTTTTCTGTGTTCAAATCAGATTCAGACCTATTTAAAACCAACTAGAACATCCAAACAGGAATGATTTATTTGCCATCGGTTCTAAATTGGTGGTGAAATAAACAAATGGAACGGTTATTTGTATTGTTTAGGAGTAGGTGGCAGGTCACGGGCCCTTATTGAGGGCAAGGGGAAGTTATAAATCCGTCGGCGAACAATGGTGCGATAAGGTGCACCTTACGTCCCCGCGATAGGCTCCCCCTTGCGCCAAAACTACAACGTATCAACAATGTTAAACCGCCAATTCAAATCTTTATTTGGGTGCACACGTAATTAGCGGGGGATTTGTATATGGCCTTTTCGCTTTCTGCAGACATGTTTTGTAATAGAATGATTCTTAAATTTTACGAATGACACAAATAATATATTTATATTAGAAAACTTTTAATGTCGCCAGTACATTTACCTTTAAACTATAAACGAGGGTACCTACAGCAATTAGACTACTTCTGACGAAGTTCGTAGCTAAATCGACGTTCTGCTATTTGCAGATCGAGGCATTTGGCAACATGTTTTGTTAATAGGTCGCTTGGCGATAGTGCGGTGAGGAGAAAAAGAGGTCGACGTAACGCAAACCTTATCGGTCATTGACCTTCACACCTAAACTGAGCCTCCCATCTCGCTGTGTGCGCTCGTTTTCATGTACTTATACAAAATTTCAGGGCCCGAAACGTCGAATCTATTTCGAGCTGTCGAATCTTAGTCATGTTAAAATATAAAAATACGTAATACCACCATCCACAGTCTAGACATACAAATTGATTTGTATACAGATTATACAATAGCGTCTGCGCGGTATAAAAGTTTATATCAACACAAGTAGGTGGGCATAATGTATGATCACTTAGCTTTTAAACATTATTAATTACATTTTTCGCGCGGAATATCGATAAATCCCGGCAATCGGCGCGCCGTCCTAGTTAGAAAAGTCTGGACGTCAGGTAGGCGCCAGTGGAACCTTGACCCCTTCACCGCGGAGGTGCCGCGCGCACTATGGACGCGACACCCGGGCCGCCGCCCCCCGCCCCCCCTACCCTCCTCTCTCACACACCCTCACCCCCTCGCCACCCCGTCGCACCTGAACCTGCGATTAGCATCCGAAACCCATTCATTATACCAATTATATCCTCCGAGTGGCGATATTCGTTTCTGTGTCGGCCGTCGCCTATTTCCACTTGTTGACTTTACCGATAATCGAAATAATCGTGACACAGTAAAGTCGGCCATGTTACTAAGTAATTAGAGTCGGCGGTGCGCGGGACGAGACAAGGCTAACAGAATTTGGGGGGCGGCGCGGGTCGTGGCCCGCGTTGAATAAAACATGTCGCTGCCGCGCCTTGGCGCCACACATTGTCGTTACTAAAACAATACGGAATGTAGCGCCTAGACACACTTTCCGTCCTGAAAACTGAAACTGTGTCACGTTTTACATCTGTTGTGTGCGCACCGCTTTGCGAGTTGCGAGTTGCGACCTACTCACTGCTCTGTAGTCTGTAGGTACATCGGACTAACGTATAACTACATTGTACGCACATTTATGTGATGCTAGTTTTAAATCGTATGCGATGCCTCTAATTTTTAATAAAACAGATTTATGGTTGAACTACATTGTTCGCAACATTTAGATATAATTTAAATATTTACCTTTCCTAAATCAATTTTGTTACGGGTTGTAAAATATACCTATCTACAATTTAAAGTTCACTATAAATTGATGGCACTGAATATTTTACTTTCCTAGAATATAAACATAGTGGCGTTTAGAAATAATCTAAATATTTTTCTGATTGAAAATGATACACCGCTGTTATTTGATATAAAGCTGCATGTTTTTCTAAGTAATTAGTAAAATCACTAAGTACTAACACGGTAATTGGAACGCAATTGACAAGAATGTGTAATGAATGCAAAA
Organism: Colias behrii; assembly: GCA_029959065.1. NCBI lineage: Eukaryota > Metazoa > Arthropoda > Insecta > Lepidoptera > Pieridae > Colias > Colias behrii. The sequence goes on along the minus strand of JARWMC010000011.1, from coordinate 5,069,268 downwards.
TTATTCAGTCCGAGTTGTGCATTTATTTAAAAAAATATTTGCACTTAAAATATCGAGATTTTAATGTTATCATGACAACACGTTGTTTTGATTATATTAAACATTTGCGAAATAATTGTTATTAAAAGAAAATAATGTCTTAAATAAATAAAACCTTTCTCTATTTTATCATAATGACTTCGTAGCACTTTCGTAGCATTATCGTAGCAGCCTTCGAAAGGCTTTAATACAGCAACTTTCACTCAAATTAAATTCTCTTCTATCTTAAACTTTTTTTTATAAACGTTTCTGTACAATATTGACAACTCTTAATATTATAATTGTATCAAGGAAAGTCCAATAAAAATTGTAAATTAATTTAAAATCAAATTAATAATTTATGATATTAATGGTACCAACATTATATGTCTCAGTTAATTTTCTTGCGATCTACTAATGAAGGCATTCTCTCTACTTCTATTAACACATAATTTGCCTTTCCAACAATTTGAATAATTAATAAAAATATGTCTTTAAAACCAAAGTCATTCAAATAGTCCTCTATTTTCTCATTAGGTACTATCCCTACTAAAAGTACTAGTCATATAATTCCCCAATAAATCTTAGCACCTTACACCTCTTGATTCTTCAGGTATCAGTTATCACCATAACATTTAGAAATTGTACCTTAATTTGTTCCATTTATGTTAATTTGTTAATTAATTTGTTCCATGAATTAACAAAGATTGTCCGCAACAATTTTTGTTTCAAAGATTTCCAGCACGGTGGAATGTGCGTTGAGTCCAAACCTTTAATTCTTTTCATAAATTTTTCAGTACTTTGTTTTGAAGCGTACATTTTATTAAATAATAAAAATCTTGCGGTATTTACACTTTGACACTTTGAGAGTCCATACATAAGGCACGTAAACTCTTGGACTGCATCAATTTTGGTTTCGTCAAAGATGTCAGTAGGATTCGTCAGTGACGCAAAAACTTGTTGAATTTGTGGGTGCTTCATAAATAGATTTAAGGGCCGAAGTTTTCCTTTGTTGAAAAATGCAGCCGTGTAGTCGCAACCCGTGTGGGCGTGAAAAGCGGGAAGAGCGTCGGTGTACTAAAGGCGTAAATATTTATAATTTTTAAAAGCCAGCAACCCTTATTTGCGAGTAGATTTAATTAGGCAACCATATATGATAATAAATAGAAAAAAATTAGCTTTAATTTGATATATGATTCATAAATGTGCGTTATGAACGTAAAAATTAATCGAAATCATACCTGTTTGCACCAGGCTGCCAAGATATTGCGGCCAGGTGAAAAGCGGCAACCGTGATTTTTTAGAATTTTTATATCATTTGACGTGATGTAGACTACATTTTATTCAAAAAACAAGTGAACGAATTTTTTTCCCAAAAATCGATTAGAAAAATTTTAATTAAACATGCTTGCGGCCAAATTTTGACTGGCAACCTAGTCGATATATATTCTCCTAATTATAAATATACATAAAAATTCGGTTTTCAGCAAAAAACCGATGAACGCACTAATCCTGCAGCCGGATCTCGTACTACAACCATTACTCTGTGTCCACCGCCTAATACCTACATATTAAACTTCGATATCGTGACAATTACGAAAATGACGGACTGTAACGTGGCTTAATTGAATCTTAATGTAGTTATGGGCTCTTTGTAACTAAAACATGCACGGCAAATTACGGGTAAACGTCGCTTACTATAAACGGTTGTGTTCGGTTTATACATTTTAGGCATTATTCATAAACAATTCATATAATTTAGATATATATAATGTAGTGGTAAAATAGGGGAAATAAAAAAAAAATCTATTATTTCTAGCTAAGTTAACCCAGTTGTTACTATCGTTCTTTTAAAAGGACGCACCATAAATAAAATTATTATTAACAATGAGGGCATTTTTGAAAAAAATATTTATATTCATTTGGCACCTCACGGTTGTAGGAATTGGAAAATTAAAGTGTTGTATCGTTTTAAAACAGTGGTATATTTTTAAATTATTTTAGAATTTCTGCTATTTTCCATTGATAAATCAAGTTAAATGTATTATCAATAAATTACAACAAATTACTTGATTTATTTTAAATACACGTAATTTGAAACGTGTTTTATCAGAAATATATATTAACTACTATTAAATAACATTTTATTTGTGATATTTATGCAGTTTTAATTGCCGTTCTTTTAAAAGGCCAGTAGTAATATGTACTACTACAGAGTACTTTTTTGCGCATGCACTCTTTGAAGAGCATCACAGCATCAACGAAGCCATGGTTCCCTCCTATGGCGGCCATCCATGCAAGCAATTCATAAGAGGGAAACCGATAAGATGGGGGTATGAATTTTGGGTCGGAGCGACACGGTTAGGTTGCATAGTTTGGTGTGATCCATACCAAGGACAATCGAATGATGTTGGTAATCAAAACAAATACCAAAAGCCTCTGAGATTGGGTGCAAGCGTTGTATTACAGTATGCATTCCATTTAGTTTTTGACAGCTTTTTTACGTCCATTCATCTCATTGATGAACTTCGAGTACGAGGAATAAAGGCTACTGGCACAGTACGTGAAAACCGCGTCGCGAAATGCCCTTTGCCTGCTTGAAAACGAGGTACATTCAAGCATCAATCGACCAGATCAGAACAAATTTATTTTGCAAATGGAACGATAACAGTGTTGTGACTGTTGCATCAAACTTTGATACGATTCAGCCTGTATCTACGGTAAAGAGATTTTCTCAACCACAGAAGAAACATATTATACTTGTCGTAAAAAAGTACAACGAGAAAATGGGAGGGGTGGACAGATCCGACCAGACCATCGATTTGTACAAGACATCTATCAGAGGCAAGAAGCGGTATTTTTCTTTGACTTGTCATGGACTAGATATGGCAATACATAATTCTTGGCAAATATACAAGTAAAAGGGGGCCATTATGATTATCTCCACATTCCTAGAAGTGTTGGAACTGCTCTGCTCGAAACATATAAGAATGTGGAACGTAATTGTACTAGAGTTTCCTTGAAACCTCTGGATTTGATGGGAAAGATCACATCATTAGGTACAGAGACAAGCAACTTTGGTGTATAGAATGTCACAAGAAAGCCAATTTCTATTGTCCTAAATGTAATGGAAGCTTACATCCTAAATTATGTTTTGAAAACTTTCATATTGCTTCATAAATATATGTGAAATGTATGTTGTCATTTTAATATCATAGTCTAGATACTTAGTAGTACATATTACTACCGTCCTTTTAAAAGCACACCATTTTCCGAGATTTCCACAACAGATAAAATTTTTATACTATTTTTCCAGTTAAACTTTTTGCAATATGTACACAATATGTAAATTTCACCTTAATATGATAACAAAAATTGTTTCAGTAACATCTGGGTTAATAAACTATCTATTATTACTTACTTATAAAATTACAACAAAAATCTTGGAGTTATCACTATGATCAATATAAAAAAAAAAGATTTGAATAAAAAAAAGTTCTTAATTGGTTAAAGTGTTACTCGTACAACAAACAAGCGAACAATACAAGAACAACGTCGAAATCATTTCACATGCGTAAACAGCGAACGTCAAACAGTATAATAATCATATTAGTGTCCACTATAAATTATAAATGGAATTCTATTTAGATATCTCCACATCTAATTGGTGGTCATTAAGAATCAGGAAATATAATTGAATATGAAATAGTTCTGCGATGTGCACATACATGTATTTCGGTAACAGATAGTATCGTATAATAATTAAGTGCGGGTCCTCCTTATGGGGATCCAACGGATGCGCTCCGTCCGGAACGAGGCAAGGGGATACAACGATCTCGTAGCTGATAATAAACTGTGTAATAAACATACTCGTTTAGCTAGTACCAGTGTGCCACTCGGACTATTTCAATTGTTCTTATTAGAATTCTGTTCTGTTGTTGAGAATTGCGTTACGCTGTATGAAAGCTATAAGGCGAGCGACGTTATGACGTATTAAATTATTAATCAACTCATTGGTATTGCGGTCACTTGTATCTGGTATTTCACTAAATAGCAAGCTATTTCCCATCGCTTCTATTATGATAGATATCCGCGTTGGGAACATATTTTTTTCCGATTACCGCTTTGCAACAAAGCGATTGAGTTATTACGAAGCTACTCGTTATGGCGACGGTAGCATCACTACAATTATAAACAGATTGATCGTTCAGTTTTTCAGGCATCTTGTTAAAAGATATCGTTAGCTATTTTGTGGATCAACCTGCTTATTACGTTTTTATTGATATCCGTTTATACGGTAATTATTTCTAATTAGACATTGATGTATGGCCATTATTTTATGATCATAGGTTTGCGAGCTCAGACGCTTTAGATTCCATAATGAGGTATCCTAATATTATCATTTGATATATAGGTATTATTATTATATCCTGTCATATATCGAACATTTTTAATATCTATTAGGGACACTTGCAACACTATAATAAAGTATGCTACAGAGTAAAAGAAAAATAAGGTTGGAATGTAATTGTTATTGCGAGTAAAACATGAATATAATGAAGCCAGTCACAACAGCGAAGAATGCGCATACGCATCCAACTCGTCCTTTCCGCCGCTACACGTGTAGAGATTACTCGTTACATCAGTCCTGCGATTATAAATAGCGAATCCCTTAAGGCGCGGGCGCAAGTTTCCGCCTGGAAGTGTGCTTCCGCCGCGAGCGGTCGTTGACGCGTGCATTGTCGCTCACATTCCCCGCCGGCGTCGACGTTTTTAAATAGAGACGATTACGAGCGTCTGCGGCGCCGGGCATATGACCGCGCGAAAGTGCAGCGCCCGCCGCGTCACGGGCTATTTGCGACGCCGCCTCCGCTGCCCGGACGAGCTCCTAGTTCGCCAAAATCGGACACTCGAAGCTGTGTAGTCCCTTCAAGTTGCGCCACACGCCACACGCTACGCCCGACGATCTTCACGCAATTTCGCTCCAACTTGTAAACCTCTTAAATTACTTAACACTAAATCTTTCAAGATTATTGCCTGAGAATCAAATTACAGGTGCAGAAATGTAAATTTTATGAGAATATTATAATAGAAAAATAGGCCCAGTAACGGCCAGTAAATTACATCCATACGAGTGTGGAAAATATTCATCGTATGTTTATACTTAGTTGGCATACTAATATGTATAAACTTTTTATTTATATGTTCAAGCAATAAATTAACGTCTTCACCACTCCATGCTAATTATGTAAAAATTTGGAGGGTGTCCATTTATACGCCGTTCTCAATTCGGTACATAGCGATGATAGGTAAGTAGTTAAAGTATGAAAAAAAAAAGACGGGTTGCACTCCGGGAGTGCCGGCAGAAGTGAAAACTTATTATTAACGTTCAGCATGTTTGATATTTTGGAATGGTATCCGTCTTACGCATGGAATATAAGGGCGAAAAAAAAAAAAAAAACATCCGTCTTACGCTTTTTCGATCAGGCCACGTGTCCTGACGCGAGTTTAAGATTTTATACCCAACGCCGCTAAAGAAGTTTTCACTTCAACAAAGATACAAAAACACAGAATCACGTGTTATCAAATTGCGAAATCTATTGTAAAGGGTGGTCGGATTCGTCGGACGGTCAGCTCGGGTCGCGGCTGAATAAATTCGGAGGGAGGCGCAATGGAATGCAGGAGGTGCGGTACGGGCGGGGGGCGCCGTGCGACTGGCGCGCGCGCCTCTGTCCCACGGTCGCGAGTACCCCTCCCCCCGTCCCGCACTCCAGACACTTTCTTTCGCGCCATAAAGGTCGTTTCAAATATTTCGGAATGCTGTTTGGTGACATTTCACCCACGGTAGAGGGGAATGCTGCACTCACCGCGCTGCACCGTGCCTCGATGCTGCACTGATTCTAATGTTGACATCGGGAGCTTGGCAGATTTAATCATGATTGATTTCGTGATTTTACTGTAATAGAATTTACAAATTGTTTAGCCTCATTACTAATATTACTGCTGGTGATTTGGGAAGTATCAAATTCGGCAACATAAGTTAACTCACAATAACATGATAGATATATTCCCACACGCCTGTCCGAACGCGAGATTCAAGCCTATCAGATATCGGGAAATCCCCGTGTGAAAGTCGCACGCTGTCAACATAATACTTCGGTATTGTTGCCGTGAATGCGACGACACAACTTTATCGATCGATCATTTATCTGTCCCGTTTGTGTGTCAAATATTGAAAAGTTATCAAAAGACTTTTCCGATGAAATCTTCAAACTTAGCCGAGCTTATTCAGTCTACTTTCCACGTTCATGTGTGAACCGAGTTTCTCCAATTAATAGATTCGTTCCAATAGCAAACAGCGAGGCAGAGAAAGCCGTGGCGAGCGGGTCAACGGCCGGCGGAATTCACGGCAACCGAACGCGCGCCGTGAACTTTACAAAGAAATGTGGCGTAACGCTCTAAAATTTCAAAAACTGCGCTCATTTAACCATTCTGGGAAGGCATGCTCAAACTCAGTTCAAATAGTAGGAGGCTCGCGGTGCGGTTATTGAGTCGCGCGCCGCTATGAATGGAATGTGGCGGAGGTTGCGCAAGCGGCCTGTGCGGCGGAATGCGGCGGCGCGCGCGGGGCGGGGGCGCTGCCGGCGGGCGCGGGCGGCGGGCGGCGGGGAGCGGGGAGCGGGGGGGCGCTGCAGCCTGCGCTGCATCTCGCGGCCATTCACGTCGCCGACCGCCGTGATCGGCGAAATAACACACCGTTAGAACCGCGGAATGCTCGCCCTATCTCTATACCTGCGCATACCATAACACCGACCGAGATAAACGTTGATAAGTGATAACATCTCGCCGCGACCACTTTCTTCTTTATTTGTTTACTGAATACCGATCTTAAACCTCTTATACCTACAGCCTTATAAATTCTCGTTTTAAAGCTAGATAATTATTTATACTTAAATGTATATGTATTTACATCTGACCCACTGCCATGCCACTATGAATGGAGACATAAAATAGAATGGCATTATATCGTTCAATTTAATATCTAATATTTTATAGTGTTGGGCGTAAAGTTTGCTTCGTAAACTCGGTGATATGATTCATCTCACAAATCAAATGTGGTGTTGTCAAAATTATTGGAAGTTGGAATTTTATTATCTATGTATGATTTTAGGAAGTAAAATGTATATATATACAATATTTTCATGTTTATACTTAAACCACTATTCACTATTGTTTATATCTTATGAGAAAGTAAGTGACTTCAAATATCCATAAAACATTTATCTCGTTAAGCAAATGCATTCAGTACACAATTGTAATACGCAATGCAATTTTACAAAGCGAATTTCACGGTTCATATATTATGCTAAATGCTATTAGCATGCAGACGCTCGCAAACTTAGAATAGAATTGTCAGAATCATGTCTATAGCGGTCGCCCGCACTAATAGACGTCGTTGTCATTCGCCAGTCGCCCTACATACTTGTCGCGATGTCGCTTCTCGTTTCGTCATTTCACCGGCTACATACCATTGTCCCGTACCATGGGTTTTATTTTACGCTAGATTTTAGTCGAACGCTTCCGGTTACGAAGCATGCGAAGACGGCGTTTATCGCGAGGTAACATGGGCCGCGATACGCGACACATTTGCGCTATTTCCCATAGTTGTCAGCAATTAGAGCAGTATTGGTGGGTGCGGGGAGGGGGCCGGTGACACGTGTGGCCCACATAGCGCGTCCATTGAGCGTGCGGACGTGACGTCACGCGGCAGCCTTGTGCGCACCTGCATTGCCTCCCTGCATCGCATCACCTTTGTTTTAAACAGCGATATTCATTTTTTAATTTTTTGAGATTACTATTTCCTGCCCGTCAAGAAATTCACCAAATTTTATACATCGTATACCGTTTAACAAACAATTTTACAGATTTTAATTCCTAACAAACACAAGCTGTTTTCAGGTCATCGGTATTGTAGCACACAAACCTACAATCTAAGTACATATTTGTCGACATAATGCAGGCCTTCCGCCCATTACTACAGTGCCAGTTAATAGTCATCATTTATACAATTTTGCAACACTCAATAGTTATTTAGATTTCTAAACGCGCTCCCACAATTTTCTTTAATATAAACTGTCAATCGTGCGAGGGTTTTAGTCGAGAAACGCTACAATGGTTGTAAAACAATGGCGATGTCATTGATATATTTTTGCAAATACTCTTCTTTCTTAGGGTTCGATTGTAAGTTTTAACAAAGGCTTAGCTGTAGATATGGGCTGACAATAAATTAGTGAAATAATTGTAGCGGCGCCGCGACTCCCGCGCAACCGCCCCAACAAGGCCGGAGGCGCTTTTTCGCACCATTTGTGGCCAACAGCGCCGGCGTACTCTGTTTTGCCTAATTAGTGTCGACTCGTGGTGTGGGTGAACCCGCATAACTTTAACATGCTCCGTACGCCCTGCCGCCTTCGTTTATTTCTATATTAGTCGACGGCTCTACTGAGCGCAATAATAGGGTCCTTGTGAACGCGACCACTCAAATCGAATCGTTAATAATTGTTTATAATGCTTTAATAACGTGGAGTTTGTTTCATTACAGATCGGGCACTAGATCGGCGCGATGCTTGGTGGCGAATTCCGGGCTGAGTCAGCATGATGTCATGGCGGCTTAATGGGAGCGTCCCTACACGTCATATTCCATTCCTGCCGCATACTTCGTCCAATCGAGCGACGACAAATTCATTCATATTCCTCTATTGTGCCTCGCTGTTGTGTTTATTACGATTCTTACATGTTGATTGTCAGTTCATTTTTTAAAGTCATAAACCATTTACTATTTTCTAAGCGTAGCTGTCGATATAATAAGGTATTTTAAGATATGAAGAAAGTTCGAAGATCACAAGAAGCCGAAGCGGATGAAGCAATGAGGAATTACGAAACTGGTTTTCATAATGATTTGACAGATTGTTTTAAATTCTGAGATCATTGTGAAAGCTGATTTTGTTCCCATGTTGATAAAGAAGACGACATTGACATCTGCATCGTGACAACATCTTATTGAAGAGAAAAGAAGACTGAATTTGAAGACATACAATATGTTTGTATTTATAGTCGAGCCAATTTAAAAGCATATACAGACGCTCCGATTTGGTTGGTGCCAACCATCCGACCACGACCAAATTGGAAAGTGAAGAGAGCGGTCGGTCCGACATAATTATTATTAATATTGGTTTGACGTGGTCGGATGCGCCGGCGATCCCGACCAAACCAACTTCCTATCCGATCCAACCAAATTGGAACGTTTGGAAGCTTTGTTCCGACCAAATCGGCTCATTCCATAGAGTAATATATGTAATTGGCTCATTCGCATTCGCAACGCCGCCGGTGTAGGACGTCAACATGAACGCCGAGGGAGTTACGGTCACCGAACGTGACATAATAATAAAATTACTGGAACTATATAAAGACTTTCCCTGTTTGTGGGACTTAAGTAACAAAGATTACGCAAATAGAGATGCCAGAAATCAAGCGTATTTTATTATGTTAGAAGTATTAAAAAAAATTGACAGTGCGGCTACATTAAAAACTTAATATTTAATATTTCATCGAATGATTCTGGAGTCATTCGAAGACATGTTCGGAAATCTTCATCATCCAATTCCATAAGGAGCCGCATATGACTGTAATTTTCTCTATTTCTATAGTAGAATTTAGCCCATTCTCTTCGTACTATGGTCAACTGACATATTACTCTATGGTCAACTGACAGCTGGAAGGCCAACCGTCGGACAATCTGTAGCAATGTTGGAATGGTTGCCATGTCGGTTCCAATATGGTTGGCACCAACCAAATCGGAGCGTCTGTATATGCTTTTATAGGCAACATTTGACATCTATCAATTTTATCTCCGAAGAGAGGTAACCTGCTTAAAAACATCGATTAAAGTGAATTAATCGATACGGATTTGAAACATTTGTCAATCGAATTTATTAATGTATGATGATTTTTATTCACAAGTAATCAATGCATTCGATTCTAGATGTCAGATTTCGATTTTTAGAGTAACGTCTCTGGTATTTAAAAAGAAAAAAGGTTTATTGACACAAAATTGTAGCGACGTCAGTTCTTCAATTCAGAAATTGTTTATTATGTTTAGTATGGTTTATCAGTAAAATGAAATCTTAAAATTACTTGTATCGGTCATTATTTTTATAAATATGTAATCGTAATTGAAAAAAGTTAAGCAAATGTGCAGTTCTAACAAAACGAAATTTCATGTTATTCTATGTCGTCGTTACTAGGTTACGTTGTTGAATTTTGTTGAACTGTTAAATTTTGCCAGTTGCCTATTAAAATGGCTCTACTGTAATTTTATATGCTTTGTTTGTATATTTAAGTTTCATTTTCATCGACACTATAGATAACTGTTGTTTAAAGAACCAGCTGTTTGACATGGCAGTTAAAAAATGCACGCACGTGTTGACAGGTTTTTACTTTAAACATCAATTATTTGAGAAACTTTTAAAGAATAAAAAAATTCGATCACCAGCCGGGATTTCAAACCAGACTTTCGCCTTGCCGGGGCAGAATCCCGCCTCGTGATCGATTGTTTTCTATTCTTTTAATTTTTTAATTCATAAAAAGCATTTGCATGCTATAAAACTAAATATCATAGTGATCTAGTATTTTCTTCTGGAAATCGTAGGTATTTCAATTAATAAAATCTAAAGCTACATAAATTATTAGGTATGCCAAGTATGTAGATTATTATGTAGATAGTTGAATTTTTGTATGGTTATTATAACACAAAATTATAAGGTACTTACTAGCGGTCCGCCCCGGCTTCGCCCGTGGTACATATTTCGCAATAAAAGGTAGCCTATGTTCTTTCTCAGGGTCTAAAGATTATCTGTGCCAAATTTCATCAAAATCGGTCCAGTAGTTTATGCGTGAAAACCATACATACATACATACATACATACAAACCTTTCCTCTTTATAATATTAGTATTGATTTAGATATTTATGTAATGTCACAGTATTACAATATTATTTCCTACAGTAAGGAAACGCCTTTGATGTCGCGCGATGCCGCCGCCAGCGTAGGTACTTACGCTACCACACGAAAATACGCTAGGGTTGCAACAAATGGGAAATAAAACAATTGTGATTATTAATATTATGATGAAATCATTTATTCATATGTACATTCAAAATAATTGCGATTATTAAATCTGATGTAATTATTTGTTCATAAATATATAATTACAAATATTGCACTGCTAAATATTATTTACGTGGACACTTTATTTTTGGATGTTCTTAATTGTATATTATAACATTTAACTAAGTAATGCATTCGCATTGGGATGTACAATCTGATTAGAAAATAATGAGGACAACATATACATAGCTTTGATTTTAATTCAACAGATACAATTAATACAATCTTTCTGAAATATTGTTTCCTTCTGGGATTTCAATGTAGATTTACATCCGTAAACGGAACAGTTTGTGCACGCCATAATAGAATATGTAAGTACCTATGTATAATAAAATTATTACACAAAAAATACGACTGCGTCGTCCTTTCGCGCTAGGTAATGCAAACTAAGCGTGTTTGCATTACGCGGCCCGCGTCGCCCGACCCCCCGCCAGTTCCCCTCCGTTTCTCTGCACAAGTACATTCGTTTCCGTACTGTACAGATATTGTAATACTGTGGTAATGTTTTATTGAGAGATGAAAAATGTTTTCTATTTATAAGAATATGGATCTTTAAAAAATAATTAAAAAGGGTCTACATTCTTTAAAATTATTTTTGCTCATAAATGCATACTGCATACTATACTTACTTACTTAATATCCTAAGGACCCTAGGTGGGGCAAAGGGCGTCGACAGTACATCGCCGTGTATCTCGATTTTTGGCAGCATGTTTTATTTCGTTCCAGCATTTTCCTATAGACTTGGCCTCTGCGATGACAGTCCGACGCCAAGTTAACTTTGGACGGCCACATTTTCGTTTCCCCTGGGGGTTCCAATCCAAAGCCTGCTTTGGTATGTGTTCCGGGTAAATGCATGCATATCGATTAATGAAAAACCAAACATTATACAAAAATCTTATTTGTTTTCCGGGAGTTTAAAAATCAACTTCAATTTGACATCAAAACCCATGTTTTCGTAAGCAAATTATTGTTAAATAATTACGTGTGTACTAATGCTAGGTATATTAAAATGTAACAAACTGAGTCAATTAAATAACGACAATGATTAATCTGTTTTGAAACTGATATCAATGTGTTTGGAAGGAAGTAGGTTTAAAGAGTAGAAAAGTAATAATAGTACCTACCTATTTACCTACACATTAATTAGGTGGGTACTGAGCAGTACATATAATAATTATAATAATCAAAGTGAAATAGAACCTGAAAAAAAATATTATTATTATTTGTGTCTTATTTTAATAACTCAGGCCCCGGAATCACAGACACAATAGAAAATCTATTGTGTCGTGGACCGATCGGGCCGTTCGGGGCTCAATGGGTTAATGGAAATTATGTTTTACCAGAGGTCTCTCTAGCCACCGAAATCTCTCCACACTCAAAATTATATCATAGAATCGCTCCGTTTCGACTTGAAAGAAAAAAGAAACAGCCCCACTTTTGTATTTATAATATTAGTACCTAAGGATAAATTTGTAAACCTACTACCCTAGAATTATATTACTAAATTATTAATAAGAATCACTAACGTAGGTATGTATATTGTAGATATTAAATGTGACTGTTGTGAAGAGTATGCTGTATGTACAATATGTACATGTACAATTTGTAGTTATATTACAATAATTGTAGTACATATTATATTATCCGTGGTAATATTAACATATCTATTATTATAATCTTCACATGTTATCTCTTTCAGCTTACCAAAAAATCTCGTTTTCTATAGATCATCTACCACTGAAAATAATGTAGATATCGATTCAGCAATTTGGAAGATAAATAGATAAATAGCAGAAGATCAAAAATTTTGATAATAATAATTATTTTTTTATATATCTACATTTAAGGCTGGCTGTCATGTGGCGAGGACAGGCATAAGTGGAGAAAGATGGAGGAGCCTTCACCCAATAAGGGATCCATAACGACTAATAATACCTATTATAATATTATACGATAACACTAACACGACTAACAGTAATTTGAGTTTCACTTTTTGTGAAAGTATTAACTTACTAATAAAAAACTAACAAAAATTGTTGTATTCCAACTTGTAGTTAGATTAAAAGTTTTTTTTTTTAACTCTGTTCCCAGGATGCATAGATGAAGATACATATCTGTATAATAAGCTAAAAACTGCAGGATCGATTATCATTACTCAGTACTCTTGCTGTTAGAAACATTCACACAACACAATCATGTGATTGCTGTGAATCTTCATTTATTAAGTGCAGCAGTTCCTTGGAAAAAGCTTAATAAAATAGTTGCATAGATACACCGAATTTATTTATCCATATCCTATAAATAAAAATCAATTCACACTCTAATGGTGATGCATTTGGTTTTCATCTATTAAACTGATTGATTTCTTGATCTTTCTTTAAGGACATGTAGGTTAAGTTTAATCGCTTTCTGAGCTAGAATATACATACTATAACTTCTGAGTCCTATCAGACCAAGACTTTTTTTGTCAATTCTCACCGGAATCGAACCCAGAAGTGCAGGACCTCTAGGAGATCTTTCGGACTTTCTATTTGGTATCTAATATCTTACTTTACTACAAATTACTATCCTTTTTCCCTACCCTTCTTTTCTTGGTGAAAAATTATTGTTGAAAAAAATCTGAAATTTTGTCTAAATTATCACATACACATGAGTTTAATTACTTACGATCCGTTTTTTACAACTTCATAAAAAAAATTAAAATCGGAACCGATTTTTATTAACTATGCCGCACTAAAGTTAAAGGAGTAAAAAGAAGATGTATGGGTATTCTACCTGGGCTTAAGTTTAGTTTTAGAATTCTTTTAGATTTACTGAACCAATTTTATGCAATTTATCAATATACCATCTGAATCTTAGCAAAAAAGTTTTACTTCTGACACGTGTGCTCGGCACACACGCTCATTTTTTATTTACAAACATTACCGTTTAACAAAAATATGTCTTATATAAGCTTTCGATACAGTTGTATCGCTAATAAATGCTTCTTTGTTTTGAGTTCAGCGTAATCGCATGGTATTAATTTCAATGAAACATGGATTTCCCCATCATAGAATATACCATAAACACACCATAAATAATGTTTTCTTTTAATAATAATCGTCAATTCCTTTTAGTTTAATGGCAACAGTTACCGTGCCAATGTTAGTTGATATTTGACATACGTCAACTGTCAAGTGTCAAGACATTTATGTCATAACCATGTGGGAAACTGGGAATGTGTTGAATGTTGATATGTATCAATGCATTTACTCATAATTTTTTAAGTTTCACACACAATAGTCAATTTTCTTTCAAATTATAAACGGTATCTTTACGGACATGGATTCCAAAGAGTTTGATGCCACTTTAGGTGGCACGGAGCACTTACCGCATACAGCTAACAGTTTTAAATTTGCTGCGTCGAGGAGCGTTGAAATTGCAGCGATGACTGAAAGTATACTTCGGCCCGTTAAATCTAAATTAATATTTCAAGCTTTACCTGTTCATATGCGACGACGAGTTATGAGCCACAATTGCAAGAGATTGCCAAGAAGGTTACGAGAGGGACATTTAGAGCAATTAAAAAAGAATGGCTTGCCCCCTAAACAAAAAAGACCATCAAGGAAGTATAGACGGCGACCAGCCAACCTGCTGGAAGAATACACTAGGAGACAACGAAGAATTGTGTGGTTAGAAACACACATTTGGCATGCCAAAAGGTTTCATATGGTTGAGAGATGGGGCTACCGATTAGCACATAGACCGTGTGACAAAGCATTTAGAGCATGCTACAGAGCATCTTCAGCACACTGTCTCTTGCAGGATATTTCATACTACATCCCTGTACAAGTTAAAGGACCTGTTGCAGACATTCAAAAATTATTTTGTTGTATTACAAATCAATCTTGTGGATTAAGTATATCTGCTAAAGCTTACATATCTGGGCACAGATCAGGCTGTATAAATATTTACAATCCAAATTCATATCCATATGATTTTATTGGAAAAGTTGAATTTGTATGGGTGCAAACTGAGTCACAGCCTTTTCTTATATTATTTGTTCATCCATCTCAAATAAAAGAAGTAGAGTCTACTTTAACTGACATTATCACAGGCTCAACAGCATCTGTTGCTAAAAACAATGATAATAAACGGGTAAAATTAACAAATGAACTGTTAAATGTGAAAATAAAGCTAATGTATGGAAACTATAATAGATTTCGTCTTACTGGACCTAAAAGCCATGCTGTTTTAACACATTCACTAAAATGTGTTACAGATATAAAAAATATTGACTCTAATGAATGGGTGGCTGTAGCTAAAAAGAGTAATATTAACTTAGATCTACAAAACAAGTCTAATTACTGGTCTAGTATAAATAATTTATTCTCTCCGGCTCAAGTGCCTCCGAGGATAGTTATTGGGTTGATTGTTAAGGATCCTAGGTGGAGACGCCCAAGAAAACGTACGAAAGCGCAAACAAAACAGCCTAGCACAAACCAAGAAAATTTAACCAGTATACCATCATGTGCCTCCTCATCTCCTTTATGGGATGAAAATATTTGTAATATAGTTAAGAAAAATGCTGTATCAAATACTAAATTTATTGACCATGTAACAATGACGGAAATTGTTCCTGGGGAGGTGAATGAAGATGACCCAGCTTTACAGAGCATTCCTGTTGTACTAATTCAACAGTCAGGTTCACAAAATTCAGAATCTAAGAAAGTTGGTAAGCATCAGTACATAAAATATACCTATACAAAATATATGAGTAGATTTCATAATCTAATTGAAACATCTCAAATGATTATTACTTGTTTACATAAATTATATTTACTTTTTAGGCTATGGAAGTGGATGGGATATAATAGTACCTTCAGGCTATGGCATTCCATTCTGGCTAACATTTGTTATGTTTGGTGCAAGAACAGGAGGACTCAGGGAAACAGAAAATTTAGCACATGAAATGGGCCAATGTTATTTCTCACCAGATTCTAATTCTGGCAGAATAGAAGAGAAGAGGATTGAAAGCCAGTTAAAAGAACATTATTTTAGACGTCCACCTAGTAAAAGAGTTAATTATATCAAACTAGGCATATCAAACCCATTCATATGTCCCTGGAACATTTTATTGAATGATTGGAGCAACACTGATGTCGATAAGTTTTTCGTTTTAAGAGATAAAGTTATTTTAAATGAACTACAGGTAAATCTTACATACTTTTACAATCATAAAAGTTTAAGCTTCAAGAGTTATATGATTTATTTTATTTATAAATTTTCAGGAATCAATTGTAAAGAAAAAGCAGATACTTAATGCACATCCTATAAATACTGGTTCTTGCTTGATTGCTGTTTATTTGAAAATTGAAGGGAAAGGAGTTATGAGAGATCATGCATTAATATGTTTGCCAAATGTAGAAGATATAACTTCAACAAAATTACTCTGTGAACCTCAGCATGAAGACACAAATGCTAAACTAAGGAAAGAAAAACGAAAAGAGAATAAGAAATTATTAAAACAGTTACGAAGAAAGCGCATAAAACTTAGAAAAACAATTAAAGATGTAAGTTTGCTATTTTATAAATGTATTTAAGATATTTACGACATGTGTAATTTATGAAATTATTGAATATTTTTAATGATAATGATTTTTTTTCAGGTTCCAGATAAGAAACAAAAAATGCAACACAATGAACCATCAGTATTTGTAAAAAGTATGCAAGAACTATGGGTTCCATCAAATGTAATAAGTGTTAGAAATTCATGTATACGACAAACTATGGGCTATGTAACTAAAGGCGCATTTAGTTTCACTGAAGCGAGGAGCTGTGGTGTTGGCTATATTACATATAATGCACTAGTGAAACTATTAGAATTGAAAATAAATAAAGTTCTTATAAGAAATCCAACGTCGAGGAAATATAGATTGGCGAGTTTACGGATAATACCTAATCCATAAAATATTATTAACTATACACTGAATGTAACTTTTATCTGTACAGAAATAAAATTTATATTATATACTATGTTGTTTTATTCATAATATGTTCCTTATAACCAAGAAAAATTCGATAGTTTAAACTGTATTTCATATTTCGTTTTAAATTTTAAAACTTTACAATTAAATGGCTATAAATTTAATCTTAAACGTTAAGGCGATTATTCCTCATTTATTACAGACTAGCTGCGCTCCGCAGTTTCACCCACGTGGCACCCCTCCTTGTGCCGCTCCTGTTGATCTTAGCATGATGATAATATTATATAGCCTATACTCTATAGCCTTCCTCGATGAATCGGCTATCTTACAACGAAATAATTTTTCAAATCGGACCAGTAGTTCCTGAGATTAGCGCGTTCAAACAAACAAACAAAATCTTCAGCTTTATAATATAGTATAGACATAAAAAAAATTAAACTGTTTCAAAAGCATTTTTTTTACCTAATGAGTAAAATGACAATATTTTTTTAAATACATATAACGAGAAATATCCAAAAAATTTTCATTACACACTCCCATACAATTAGTACGAGATACGAATACCTATCCAATACAATTATTGTAATTTAAACCGTTAGCAAAGTACAAGTAAGTATAGTACAAATATACCAATATATTTTGTGAGCAGAAATATGGAATTTGATAGTTGGACAGCAACTTGTGTTCAGCAAATATTTATAAATCTGTCTGCAATATGTATAAGTAATAATACTTATAGTTATATCATTCTGAACAGTAATAATTTGTTTTTTTTTACAGCTGAGCTGAGTATATATCAAAGCTGCAATAAGTGACTTATAAGTTATACCTAATTAAATTTTGGTAAGCACTCGGAGAATAAGCAAATCAGTTTAGTGCCGCTAAAATTAGTCTAGCAAATAATAAATAAATATCTAATAAAAAGCACTAATTGGGCGCATCACTTGCTAATGATTCATTTATTTATTCTCTCTCAGTAGTTAGGTTACTTTTATTTATAGCAGGGATATTGTTAAGGAATACTATGTATAGAAGCCGTTTTAGTTTTATAATTATTACTTATCTATAATTTTTATGTAACAGTTACAATTTTTTTTTTTTTTTTTTTTATTAAAAATTATTATAATCGAACAATCAAGAGTTTATTTTTAACATTAAGTATACTTATTGTAATTAAGATTGTAATATAATTAATGCTCGTTTTGCCTATGAAGGCCGGCCACGTTTCCTCTTTTCCCCCTATGGGAAACAAAAAAAAAAAACTTAACGACTTTTATAATTTTAGATTGGGAAGCGCTTACACCTGCAGGTATAGCAAATATCGATTATCATCAATAGATGGCGTGGTGTTTCCCTTTTTGACACAAAACACATAAAGAAAGCGTACAATTTGTATACGTAGTATATTATTATTAGTCTGTGGTACAATCAATTCCATTGCTCTGGCGCGACCACGAGACCGCAAAGACCGAGAGGTCAGACGTCGCCCCGGCTAAACAAGACGCAGGTTCGAATCCCGCCTTGAAATTTTTTTTTCTATTTTCTCAATTTTAACTGTGGTTTAGAAGTTAGAACTGTTGGGACTCTTGGAATTTTTTAAATAAAACAACAAACTACAAAACTAATGCATTTATTCTTTACATGAACTCGTCCAGTCACTACAATCACAAACCTCACTCAGTTGCATATTATTCACTTCGTGATAACATTGAATATCTTATTACACTTGCATTTAAATTGATACAAACATATGCGTATACAGGTGTAATACACTTAACATCTACGGCCTTACCACAAAACCTTTATGAGAAATTATTCTTATTGAAATTGCCCATTTTGGCTTTATTTAACCAGAACCTCAAGATATAGGTTATGCAGTAAAGCCACAATTACACCAAACTTAATTATTAAATACTTATTATGTACTGATTGAGTACAGTCCTGTAACGTTGCAAATTTTCGCGTAACAAGCAGGTCAAAATGTGTCTATGTAAATCTTACATCATGAAAATATGGTTTTGATATACGAAAATTAGCTCGAATCATTTTGTTGGAAATTGTACCAATATTTTATAGTCTCTTCATAAATTGATCTTGAAATAATTAAAGTATTTCTTTAGAAATTCATCTCATAAGTAACTATAGAGGCTCATAAAAAAAAATATCTTGCCTTTCTTCTGTATGTATGAGAGGCAAATGAAATTAAGTTTTAATATCCATGGAATGTATGTGTTTTAACACATAAACCTTAAATATCTTCTTCCTTACTTGAATTTGATATTCTCTTGCTTATGATTGTATGCAATTATATGCATTTGAAAATTACATGTTTATCTGTACTGTAGATGTAAAATATTAAAAATGTCTCAATACATAATCAATAAATCAATCATGTTTAAAACTACTTTCTAATCCACTTTTTTACCATGTTCTTTCGCTATAATTAAAATCATAATACTAAAATCCCAAAAAAATCTCAAACAATAAAATGTGTAAGATTGTAGGCTTGCAAACGCCTGGTTAAACATTTTACACTCCAAAAAACCGACACAGATAACGATAAACCGTATACAAAATCGATAAACCGTAAAGCACAAAACCGATTCACATAGAGCACATCACTAGTGCGATTACAGCACATGTCACAAATCACAACACTAGTTATATCTTGGAGCGTTTTCTTGCTATTGCGTCTTCTACTGCCTTCAACTGCTTGAGTAATTCTTCGCGTCTAGAAACCGATTTTTTCGCTGGTGCAGCGCCATCTACCGGGGATGTGGCTGAACGTTTCTTACCGCCCATTTCTGAAAGTTTTGAGAAATTAGTTTCTGATTAGGAAATAAATTGTTAAATATTAAGATTTGAGATACACAATGAGGGCATGAATTACGACTGTGTGTATATGGCATAACTAGTTTACAATTAAAAAAATATCTATATATGGTAAGTTTAGAATTGTTATAGACGTATATTATTTATTTATTTATTTATTCTTTAATAGCGGTCCGCCCCGGCTTCGCCCGTGGTACATATTTCGCAATAAAAAGTAGCCTATGTCCTTTCTCGGGTATCAAAATATCTCCATACCAAATTTCATGCAAATTGGTTCAGTAGTTTAGGCGTGATTGAGTAACAGACAGACAGACAGAGTTACTTTCGCATTTATAATATTAGTATGGATTGTACATAATATACCAAACATAAATAAGCTATACTATAATTAGGTACAATGAAAACACACGGCACATACGTACTAAAAGGCGGCCTTATTGCTCAAAAGCAATCTCTTCCAGGCAACCCTGATTGGTAAGGAATGTATGCTAGAACGCGACTTGGCGCAAATTCAATAAATAAATTAAACATTACAATATAAATAATAAAAATAATATATACAATAATAATACATTACGTACGTTACGTATATTAATACAATTTTTTTTTCAATTTTATTTTAAATAGTTAACTTCCAAAATCCACAAAAAAGTAAGAAATAAATAATTTACCTCTCTCGCTTGACGCCTCCTTCTTACTGTTAACTGCAACGGCAGCTGCTAATCCTGCCGTAGACTTTGCGTTCATCCTAAAATATAGTTTACGATAATAATATAGTAAGTGTAATTTAAGAAAAACTATTCAATTGCTTTATATGTCAAAAAAAGCAAATAATAGTTTATCAGTTTGATTTTTTTATGCATATCCATTCCTTATTTCAAAATACCCAGATTTATAAATGATAAATAAAGTGTCTTATTACAATAGACCCAATACTGTGTGAAACACATTTCATGAAAGCGCTTCACCAATCACCCTTCACTTATTAGATTTATAAATTTACTTTTTTGAATTATTACATGCAGTAAATATTATCGACCACTATCTATATAATATATAAAACTCAAAGGTGACTGATATAGTGATCTATCAACGCACAGCCCAAACCACTGGACGTATCGGGCTGAAATTTGGCATGCAGGTAGATGTTAGGACGTAGGCATCCGCTAAGAAAGGATTTCCCGAAATTCTTGCGGGAACGGGGAAAAACGGGGATGCACGTACAAAGTCGTTGGCGGAAGCTAGTTAAATAATAAAGTTAAACACAAATACAATGTACCTAGGTCTAGCAGCAGCGTTAAGCAGACGCGCATGCCTCGCGCGTCGTGCCCCCGAACTGCCCGATGTTGATGATGAGCGAGATTCACTCTCCGACTCGCTTGATGATGATGATGATTCTGTTTGGAATTATCATTGTTTAATCATAGGTCGTCATATTAAAAAAATGTGTACATAATATTTTATAGATGGACAGGTTACGAAAACTTTAGTAAGTAATAAGATATTTTTGGTAATCAAATTTAAAAAAAAAAAATTTTTATAAAAGCGAAAGTTTATATGTTTACTAGATTTCCGCCCGCGGCTTCGCCCGCGTTTTCAAAGGAAAACCCGCATAGTTCCCGTTCCCGTGGGATTTCCGGGATAAAACCTATCCTATGTGTTAATCCAAGTTACCCTCTATATGTGTGCTAAATTTCATTGTAATCGGTTCAGTAGTTTTTACGTGAAAGAGTAACAAACATCCATACAAACTTTCGCCTTTATAATAGTATTAAGATTGACCAATTACGTAACTATGAAAGAATTGCCAAAATTACTGTTTAAGGACTGTTTCAGGCTTTATTACAGCCTGTAACTTAAAATAAGCTAAATAAGGGAGCTTTTAATACGCAAGGAAACTGTTTTGACGTACTTAAGTTTTAAAGATAGTAGATTTTTAATTTCGTACCTGATCCCGAAGATGAAGAACGAGAATACTTTTTCCTATTCCTACTTCGGCTTGACGCTTTGCTACGTCCGTATGGATCAATTTCATCCTACAAAAAATAAATGTTCATAAATATACGACATATATATATTGTATTGTATAAAATTCGAATTTAAACACATAGTTTATGTATGTACATATACTATGTGTTTGCACACACGCATCATCTGATTCACACACATCCCACCGGTGTCACTCACACACACACACACTAATTCACCTTATGTCTATGCGACGCGGGTGCAGGGGGATTGGCCGCTAGTTGTCTCACAGCCGCGGGCGATGGCGCACGTCGTCTTGGCGCGGGGTAGTTCATTGCGGTCGCGGGCGCTTTTTTGTCATTCATCCACATCAATCACACACATACAAACACACCCACCAACTCATTGATCTGTCAATCACACTCACACTAACTAACTGACGACGCGGTTGGCGCAGTGGTAAAGTAACTGCCTACTGAGCAGACGGTCCCGGGTTCGATCCCCGGTCAGGGCAAATATTTGTGTGATGAACTCAATTATTTGTTCTTGGGTCTGGGTGTTATTACCTATATATATATTTATTAAATATTATATTTATCGTCGCCTAGTACCCACAACACAAGCCTTAATTGAGCTTACTGTGGGACTAGGTCGATTTGTGTAATAATGTCCTATAATATTTATATTTATATATATTTATATATATTTATATAACTAACCTTATGTCTATGCGACGCGGGTGCAGGCGGATTGGCCGCTAGTTGTCGTACCGCAGCGGGCGATGGCGCACGTCGTCTTGGCGCGGGCGGGTTCATGGCCGTCGCACGAGCGCTGGCCAACCGCCGCTCGCGGACTATCACCGATGGGGACAACCTGAACATAGTAATTACTAATTAGGATATTTATTTTGTATAACTTTGCGTAATTTGTTATGTTTGTAAAATAGAAATAAATGTGTTAGGTATGTTATAATTTAAGGAGTATTTGGAATAATTAACATACTTTTTTCCGTATGTTCCAGGGCCACGACGAATTTTGATTGATTGAAACATTTTACATAAAAGGTACACAATTGACAAATATTTAATATTAAATTTAAGTATGTATATGTAAGTACATATAATTTATTGATAACTAATATTAAAATAATATCGCAACGCAATCAAAATCCTAGGACGCTTGGCACTTCAATGTTTCTTTTTTATAGGTAGCCCTCTGTAGTAAATGTAAATCGAATTTATTTGATATTTTTTTTTCATAAATAAAATATGTGTGATACAACATCAAAGGTTAGTTGCATTGAGAATATTAAAATTAATACTTCTTCGTCAAGATTTAAAACACCAAAGAATTCAAATTAATCATACAACTTAATACACATTTGCTGAAGTATGTTAAGCACAGTAATATTAATCAACTGAAAAACACAATTAAAAGTATAGCCTTTTCAAGAAGGAGTTATTTGAAAAGAACAGTAAGTTATTGAAGAACAGTTTTGTAATAGTATCATGCAAACAAAATTTGAGAAACTAGATTTCATTTTGATCGTAAAGTATTAGAAATAAAATTCGCAAGAGTCAGTAAAAGAAATACCATGCAAATTACGTCTAAATTATACTCGGATTTTTAATTAGACAAAGTAAACTGACGTTTTCTGTGTTGTCAGTTTTTGATGAAATATAAATAGCGTTGTCACAAAGTGAATGATTGAAAATCGGGAATGAATGAAATTGAATCGATCGTCTAGTGAATATTTAGTGTGTAACAATATAACACCAAATAAATACAACAATGACAACAAACACAACGTAATAAGTTACAATTAACGAAAAAATTACAAAAACAGTAACGCAAACATCGTAAAAATAAAAATAAATAAAATGATTATAATTACATTCTACTAGTAACTTATATCTTATATAGCTTTATATATTATAAATAGAAATAATGTTATTTTATAGTTTGAAATGATGAACTATTCACACTTATTGTTCATTCATCTGATTGAATGAGAACTGAATTCCTCACTATTACTTTAAATATGGCAACATTATTTTACAAAATGACATTAGCTGCTGTCAGTTTACTTTGTCTAATTAAAAATCCGACTTTAGTGTACCATGCTCTATACTAACAGATATCTATACTACTATAACAAGCCCTCACCTTTGTCTCGAAGACGACGAGGCCCTCCTCTTGCGCCTCGTGCCCGGCGTTCCCGAACTGCGCGAACTGGAATTAGAAGAGCTGTAGGCCCGAGGGAAGGCCGAGGGGCGAGGGGGGGAGCGGCACACACGCGCAAAACACACACACACACACGTACACGTACACACGTGCGTACACGTCACTCGTGCACGCATGTACACGCACACACACGCAGAGTAGCAGCGGAACCCAATGAGTGATAAGAGGCATATATAATATAGAGATTCGAGTGTCGTCAGTGTGATCGATTCACCAAAACACCGCGATTTTGTTATGAAAGCGTCACCCGGCAGGGAGAGGGGGGGACGGAGAAAATTGATAAATTAATAACGTTTGTTGAATTGAAACAAATGAACGTCTTCACGAAGATTTCGTTACAAACTGTCACTTTAAAATTAACTAATTTTAAAATTACTGAGACAATAACAAACGACAATTCTTTGTGCAGTGATTTGGGACGCATTCTAGCAAAAAAAAAAATTATGTGCAAAAAAAAATGTTTACTTAAAAATATGCTTCGTGCACAAAGTATTGCATAACCACTCGTCTAATAAGTTATGTAACCAATCTATTCAATATACAATATACATACTGTAAAAATAATTTAAAATATAAATATAGTGCACGTAAATAATCAAATATATAGGACAAAAAACAAACAAAAACTAACCAAATCCTATACAAAATCTGCACCTCACCGTAACACTACACCGTTCGCCGTACAGCGATAACTTATTAGACGCGACCTACATCTACGCACGTACACGCTACGACTACACCGGTACACTACTGCGCGCACCTGGAGGAGGAGTACGAGTCGTCGCTGGAGGGCGCCCGGCGGCGGCGCGCGGCGGGCTCGGCCCTCATCCAGGGGTCCGCCCACTCGTCGCCGCGGCCCTCCCGGCCCTCGCGGCCCTCGCGCCGCACGTCCCTCACGTCGCGCACCTCGCGGCCCTCGCGGACCTCGCGACCCTCGCGGCGTTCGACCTCCGCGCGCTGCACTATCACCTCGCGGGATGGACGCACGCGACGCTAGACAAATAGTGTTAATTATAGCAACTGTGCTTGGTTCAGCATGTAATGTATAAAGGTAGAATTTAAAATTGTTGATATTCACTTTACTGTAAGGAACACTAACTAATAAACAATTGCAGATTTTGTTTAAAATAACATGTCATACTACATTATTAATTAAGAATACACATTTAGACACACCCCATAGCAAGTGAATTTTCGAAAATGTTTGAATGCAGTTATATTTCTTTTTAAAAATAAAAGAATGTTTGTTTTCAGCAAAATTTGCTATCTTCAGTATTTCAAGTACTTTCCTCCAGGGCCCATCGAAAATTTCCACACTGTATATTATCTGTGGTAATACCTTATGATGCGCCGCGTCTTCAGGCGGCACCCCATACTCTTCATAGTACGGCGGGCGCTCGTAAACCCGCTCCCGCTCATAGCCACGCTCCCGCTCGTAGTACCGCTCGCGCTCGTCGCCGGGCGCACGCGGGAAGCGGCCGCGGTACGGCATGCCGTATGCCCTGAATAATATTATATACATGGAATTAACAAGTACTGCTGCTGACTATAAACTGTTAAAAGCACTTTTAAGTGAACATTTTACAATTATTGAATACCACACGGTCAGAGATATAATTTAGAAACAGTATTTTTTTATCAATATTACTAATTATTATTATCAATATATCACAAAAATGAGCTATATGTTCTTTTCTTAAGAAAAAAAAAAATGCTTAAATATAAAATTAATACTACAAGGCAAACTGGAATGAAATTTTCTTGTATCATCTTATTGTATTTTTGCGAAACAAATTTTTCTAAGTTAGCTACCAAACAGGCACAAATACATACCTGTACACTTCCGCATCCCTAGCCGGCGGGACTTCATGCGGCGGCGGGGGCGAAGCGCCCACAGCTGCGGCCGCGTACGCTAGCTCCGCGTCGGGATCGTGGACCGCACCGCCCACGGAGAGATGCAGTTTCTTCTCTTCGAAGTCCATGTCTTGTTCTTTGCGTTTGTTCGCTATCCGGAGCATCTAAATTATAAGCATCATAATACATATAATATAAATATGCATTTAGTCAATAATTTATAAATTAGACATTAGTCTTATAACACATTAGAGAGACCTTGTTGAGACAGATACATTAAATCATTAAAAAAAACTTTGCAAAAGAATATAATCTACTTAATAAAAAACTTAATTTATCAATGAATTATTACTATCACTTTATTATTAGTTTCAAACACATACACCCTAATTATAATGGCCGTGATGAAGTCACTATCGTCATCTTGCATATTTTAAATCGAATCGCGTTTTACTTCAGCCCAACCTTAAAAAATTATAGTGTATTGTAAAAAGTAAAAGTAAAAGTAAAAAATATTTATTCAAAAATCAAGCATACAAACTCGTTGAACTTATTACAATAAAGCTGTTAACACAGTAAATATGTAGTATACTCTATACATCATTTGAACCAAGATGCCCATACTAGACTCGTGGCCTGTATTGTGAGCATTAATACAAAATATAATTAAATAATGATTAATTAAATTAATATAATTGTACCTCTTTAGCGGTCCTTAGCCCCCTTTCCCAAGCGGATTCAGGAGGCGCAGTATCACGCGGCGCGGCTGCGGGGAATCCAGCGGGTGGCACGCCACGCACAACATCAAACATGTTGTAATTGCCCTTGTCTGTTACACCCGGGTGGAGAAACCTGAAATAATAAATCGTATACCTGTTACAGAGATTATAGCTAGAAGCTATCTCTTTGCACAGTAACACACACAAGAAGCCACTGACTCCAGTTTATGAAATTAGAAATATGCCATTGACAAAGTTAAACAATAGTCATAAAACATATTAATATGTAAACAAAACAAAGAAAAAAATATATTTACACATAACACAGCACTTTTATGAATGCAAAACATATTGACTGACAAATTTTTGAAAGTTCACACATTGACAATATTTTTATGCATAGAGTAAATAATTATAATTAGTAATAACAAATCAGTCTGACTACCATTTCCTATAAGTGTGGTAAATACAAGAAAGAAAATTCAAATATTCTTTAATTTTTTTTTTTCAGAGATAATTAATAATGTTTATAAAACTGTATCTTACCGACAACTAATGCCCCAAGTGCAAGCGCCTCTTGAGAAGAACCTGCACACAGGTTTCGGTTCACTCTCTTCTGGTCTTCTTTCCGCTTCATCTGATACCTCGCCTTCTTCTAAGGATGACCCGCGTGAACGTTTTCCAGGCTTTATGTCTTCTTCTGAACATTAATAAAGTATATGTTTTTTATTTTGCAAAAATATATTTTATTTAATTTTCGATTTATATAAAAATACCTACTTTACTCTTATCAAAATAGTAATCATCATAATTAATTATGTTATTTTCATAGCAATTTTTTAAATTTCATCACTAAATGATGCAAATATTAAATATCTTGCTAAGACCAGAAAATATTTAGAAAACTTTCAACTTAACATTATTGAAATAGTAATTGCTTGATAAATATCAAAATGTTTACCTTTCTCAACAGATTGTGTGTCAATTTCTCCGTTAGACTGGTCCTTTGGTTTGGAAGGTTCAACACATTCACCCTCCTCTGCCTCAAAATCTAACTGCTCTTCAGCATCTTCTGTATTACTTGTCTTTTCTTGTACAACCTAAAAATATACATAAAATATATAGGAACCTCTAGAATCATAGGGGCCGTTCAAGTATTACGTAAGCACCAAGGGGGGGTGGGGGGGTCTCTGTTTTGCTTATTTTGGATGACATGGGGGGTGGGGGGGTCTAGATGATGATTACGTCATCGTTAGTTATTTAAGTTTTTTCGGGGATTCCCGCAAATACATAATACATATGCGCTTAGCATATGCGTAGGCAGTGGGCACTCGCTTTGAGAACTGATTAGGGGAATTACCGCGCATGGGAAATTACCGTGCGCTATTCACTTGTCTAATAATTCACTCTCGTGCCGGCCGGCTGCAATTGCGCATCTATCAGTATTGTTTTGTTTGGATTCTAAACGTATTGTAAGCATTGAAAGTTATCATTTGTGTTTATGTTGATGCAATTAGCCAAAGTTTAACGTTTTAATTATTTAAATTTAAATATCTTATTAGAATGTCATATCATATAGACAAATCCAAGTTATACCAAAAACTGTTCCGAAAATATTCTTTATGTTAGTTATGTTCTTTATATTTTCTGATTATATTTTTTTGTCATTTACTCTATGTGTATCAGATAAACCTAATATTTTCATGAATTTTCCTATTTTAAAAATAACAATATAAAAAAGACATTTATGACTAAAAATGTTTAAGAAAGAAAAAGAAAGAAAGAAACATTTATTTGTCTCCACAATATACAATTTAAATTAATAATGAAAACACAGATAACAAACAATTTCAAACAAATAAATTGTTAAAATAACGATAAACAAGTAAACAATTAAAATAACGATAGGTAACAATCATGGACGTATAAAAAAAGACGGACGCCGTTTTACGAACAAACAACGTGAAGCCACCGTAGTAAGCTAGCGATCGTGTAAAGACAATGAACACGCACACACTCTCACCATAGTAAGCTAGTCGGCCGCCATTACGTCGTGAACTACCGACTGATTAACTGCGTCACTGTTTCACAAAAAATATTTAAAATGCCGTCTTGCGTGGTTAAATGGTGTCGCAACAGTACAATTTTAAATAACAAAACACAAGGGATTACATTCCACAGGGAAGCAAGTTATTTCTTTTATGTTTTAATGACAAAATTATTACGGCAAAATTTATAGAAAAAAATCGTAGACAGAGAAACCAATAGACAAACTGATATCTTATGTCGCATTCACACAAGAAAAAGAGCAACTTATGCCGGTGTTGTGTAAAGAAATGAGAGAGAACGATAAAATTTTTTGTTTCACGCAGCGTGCCACTTTTTTCAAGAATAGCAACCTACTTTGATAAACAAAGTTTGACAGCTAGCTATCGTCTTCCATAAAAATATAGTTTTTACATGCTCTAAGTTACGTAATTCATAGTATGTTTGGTTTTGAATGATTTAGACTTACTGTTAATACCTTATAAAATAATACCATGGTGCGGTGTAGCGTTAAAGGGTGTAAAAGTGATAGTGGAACGAAAATGCCTGGATTGTCTTTTCACTCGTAAGTATACAACTCTTTATCAGTTTATAGGCCTTCATGATATTTTAATATATTGTGTATCACGTGCTGTTGACTTGAATACATTGTTTAAAAACCACAAAAATAACAATTATAAATTTTAACCTAAAAAATTTTTTGTTGCCAACTTTTCTACAAATTGTTACCCACTATTATGGGAAATAATAATATATATATTCTGCAGTGTGTATTTAATTAAATATCTGAAATATTCAATGGCTTGTTCCAGTTTTCCTGAACCGGATAATTTACGACAAATTTGGATTGTAGCTACAGGACGAACAGATTGGAAACCAAAACCGAAGGTTAGAAAGTATTACGGCAATCACCACCACCGCGACGCTGCCCCGCCGAAGACAATGGACACTCTTGGTTCCAACATTGAACCGGAGGGACGTAGTTAATTAAGTTAGAGATAATTTAAATGTAATTTTTTTATTACAATAAATTATTATTGAGTAAATTTCGTTTTTTTTTTGCGCCTTCGCGGGTCGGCCAATATAATTAACGTGTGTATCTGTTAATACTTACGAAAATAAACATTATTTTATTTATTTTTTATTTTATTTTATAAAAAATAATAAACAATCGAGTTTTCATCTACATTATCATTACATACACATTTTCATATGATAATGATAATGATATATACATATTATATAATATATAGGTATGTGTATATACATAATATGTATTACCCTTCTAAAAGTAATATGTTTATTATATACTAGCTGCGCTCCGCGGTTTCACCCACGTGGCTCCACTCCTGTTGGTCTAAGTGTTATAGTACAATACAGCCTACTATAGCCTTCCTCGATCAATGGGCTATCTAACACTGAAATAATTTTTCAAACCTCCTCACCTTCACCCCGTCCCGCACTACGCCTCCTCATTGTATTAAACAGTATACCTACTATTTTCTGTAAATTGACACTAATTTTAAAAATTCGTTATATCTTTTGAATGGAATATCGCGGACTTTCTTGTAGATATTGCTCCATTCTATAATACCGTAGAACATTTTTTTGTTCAATAGATTCCGCAGCGCACGCGATGACAGAATTTTTATTAAGGATACATTATTGCATTTTTGGTAAGGATCTCTATTTTTTTTTGAAAATGCAATATAGCCTATGTTGCTCAGTGAAGATGCAGTTTTCTAATGGTGAAAGAATTTTTGAAATCTGTCCAGTAGTTTATGCGTGAAAACCATACATACATACATGATTACAAACCTTTCCTCTTTATAATATTAGTATAGACATGTAAGTATGTACCTACATAATGTGGATATCTCATTATTATCCACTTATGTTATGTGAATAATGATATTGAGAGATTTGTATCTTACAAATTGTGGGGTAAATTTTCCCTCACACGGTAACCCTAAATATTGTGACGTATTCTTTTTTATCTCTTTCTGCGACACGCATTGCCGATGTCTATTGGATTCTCTGTCTACGAAAAAAATACAGCCGCCATTGTCATCAGGACAGCTGTTGCCATGGCAACATGGCACACACACATGGATGTGTCACCGCCATTACTAGGCTTCACTCAATGTTTAGGCGATACTCCGTCCGTCTTTTTTTATACGTTCATGGTAACAATCTTATTAATACAGTAAAATAAAAAAATAAAATAAATGTGAGAAAAAGTAAGTGGAGCCAAACCAGGTAGCCACTCAGTATATGTTGTGACACAGTTGCAACACTGATTTTCAGTGGCCCCTCTCTGTAGTGATTGGAGCGGCAGTACGTTCGCAAATATATATTTTAATTAGAACATGTAAATAAAAACACACGATATACATACACATAAATAAAATTCACATTTTTCAACAATAACAATACATAATAAAGTAATATCCAGATAAAATGATAATATACCTACATAATATAAAATATGTTAAGACCTAATGAGAAATACGCAACTAAGGTTGGATTTTGAACTCCTGTAACAGGTATTTTTTATATTTAATTTTAAAAGAGTTTAATGTGTTGGAGTTTAATATAGGTGGTGGAAGATTGTTCCAACACTTAGTTGCGGAGTATTTGAAACTTCCCCTGAAGGCAATTGTGAAACTCCGGTTTACGTAAGCATAGGGGGAGGGGGTAAGTGCTTTGCTTACTTTTGATGACAAGGGGGGCGGGGGGGTAAAAAATGGTAAGAAATCTGCTCACGTAATACTTGAACGGCCCCATATTATATAGTCATTGATATACAATGTTATAACTATACTAAGATAAATAATTATTATTTTTAAAAAGCCTCATTACTTGAATTAGGAACAAACAAAATTGGACGATGGTGATGATGTTATCAACTTTAATTATAAAAACAATAATGTTGAATTATTATCAAAATAATAATTATAAAATTTAAGTAATACAAATAATAAACAATACCTTTTCCATCTTAGGTGATTCTCTATGCTTTTCAGATTTTGGTGATGATTGACTACTTGTTCCATTCACTGCTTCTTGTTTCTTTGAATGTGATCTTGCCTAAATTAATAAATTTCATAATTTTTATATTACTATATAGATATAATTATAATAATATTATAGTAATACAGAAGAAAATACAAAAAATATAATTATATAATTAATTAATTATTTTAAATATTTTTACAAAATGCATTTTGAGGATTTCACTTACACTAAGCCATATATAACTTTTCAGACAAAAAAAAATTATTACAAGCTCAGTCAAACAAATGCATAAATTGACTTTTTTTTAAATTGATTTTTAATGTCTCTTGTAAGTAGTTTGCAAATAGAAAACTGACCTTTGATGACTTCTCGTCACCCCCATCTGAATCTAAGTCTGATACATCAGACAAATCATCATGGCTTAAATTATTGTCCTTATTTTCTGCTTTGTCACTTGTCCTTGATTTGCTTCTTGACTTCCTGTCTTCTTGATCAGATTCCATTTCACCTAAATAAAGTTTCTAATTTGTAATTTAACACAAATATTTATACAACAGGAAATATTAAGAAGACAAACTGTAGAAAGTGAAGGTTTGAAGGGAAAATAATTACCATCTGAAATTTCTTCAGTAGCTGGATCTTTGGCATTTGTCCTCTTATTGTAGGAAGAACTTCTGCTGGACTGGCTAGATTCTGATTGGCTGCGTCCCCTGGGAGCAGCAACCATTTTTTGTTCAGCCTTTGTATGTCTTCTCCAATTGTCTTTATTTTCCCATTCATTATTACTAACTACTGCTCTTTGAGGTGACGTCCGAGGTGAAGCCCTGTCTGGTGACGGTGAAGATGATCGGGATCTAGGTTCGGGATTTCTAGAAGCAGGTGATGTTATTTGAGAGGCAGAATCGGGTGAGACTGGTTGTGACCGGGTTACAGGTGATTTGGCAGAACTATTAGGGCTCTGTGGTGTTTTGGGACCGGCAGAATATTGTTCTGGCCTTTCCGGAGAATCAATATTCGAACCCACATCACTTGGGGATTTAGGTGCTTCAGGAGACTTGGGTCTGCCAGGTGAAGCTGGCATTGAATTTTCTGGAGAGTTAATATCTGAATGTGCACCGCTCAAGTTATCTGGTGTTTGTGGTCTGTTATTTGGTGACTTTTGTGGTGATTGGGACCTACTATCTGGAGATGGAGATCTCGGGCCATTAGATCTAGGTGGTGTAGGGGAATGGGGAGGAGATTTTGGATCCCTTTTGGAACTCTCGGATGAAGAACTCCTTCTGCTTCTAGAACTGGAACTACTACTGCTTGATGTTGACTGTGTGTCCCCAGCATCACAGGAATCTTCTGAATCCATTCCTGTAAATGTTTTTTTAATGATCCATGTAGATAATTTCTATACATTTAATGTCACCCTTCCCAAACAAGCACAGTATAATTAATGCAATTGAAAATTGAAACAAAAGGTTGTTAATAATAATAAAAAAGCAAACAAAATATAAATAAAATCAATAAACTTAAAATTTGACAAGTTCCTCTTCACTTTCATACATACAATATATAATATACCAAGTCTATTACAATATAGTTTGTCAGTAAATGTTCGAAGATCTTAGAATATTAATCAATTAAGGAAGAGCTCCATACACAAATCAGCCTTGGAAATTGTTATATTTCTTTTACTTTGATAAAGTTCTATATTCACTTTACTGGTAGTTTACTACTTTCTGATGTATGTAGAGACACATCCAGCCTTACCTTATTATGAACGCCTTGACGCCAGTATCGATGGCACTTTACATCACTTTTCATTTTTAAGACTTTCAACTTTTTTAATCACAACACAAAACGAAACTTAGGTCTGTCACATATACTTGTGATAACTTTGACTTTCTAGGTAAACGATAAACTGACGAAAACTTATTAAAATCAACACTACTTCAACATGGCTGTGATACAGGAGGAAATATATAAGAACATAATAAATAATCACTTTTCTTAGCTTCCGTAAGGTTAACTTACGCCCTTACCTTAACTTAGGAAGAATAGACGGAAAATTCTTGAAGTAATATTAAAATTATAATTAAAAAATCTTCAATTTGCGCCGAAAGCCTTTCTCATCGCATCGCAGCAATCGACTACGTAGATTAAAAATAATAAACGTCATCGACAACTGACAACAGATAATATTTCGATTATTGTCTGTAGTTTGTAAATACAAAATTTAGTCTATGGTCTATTAATAAAATTTAAAATAATAATATTAATTTGTAAATTTTTCATATTTATATTTTACAGTAATATATAATACACAAATTCAAAATACGTACAATTTACAAACCATATTAATATAACAAATACTTGTATCCAGTGACAGATTACAATCAATAAATTAAAAAAGATCTTTAGGCGGGAAACTTAAACTTGATAGTTTGAAATTTCGTTTACTTTGAAAAATCTAATTCTTTGCAAATCTTCATTTTTGCACTTATACGTTGATTCTAGCAATTATAAATATGATTGATCAAGCTCTTGATGACAACATTTCTGAAAATGATGAAGAGGAAAGTTTCTTCCAAGACGTAGACATTTTACAAAAACATGGGATAAATGTAGCCGATATAAAAAAATTAAAGGTTGCAGGTATTTGCACGATAAAAGGTATTCAAATGTCTACAAAGAAGAAATTGTGTAATATAAAAGGTTTTTCCGAAACAAAGGTTGAAAAAATAAAGGAAGCATGTTTAAAAGTCGTAACTCTTGGATTTATGACAGCCTTGGAAGTTAGTGACCGACGAAAACAAGTTTTTAAAATCAGCACTGGTAGCAGTGAATTAGAGTAAGCAATAATTTAATATAAATATGTTTTTCTTCAGAAAACCACTTTTTGCGACAATAATTAAATAAAAATAATACACGTTTTTGTATGTTAAAGCAAACTACTGGCGGGAGGAATTGAATCTATGGCAATTACTGAAGTTTTTGGAGAATTTCGCACTGGAAAAACACAACTGTCCCATACTCTATGCGTTACAACACAAATACCGAACTCTTCTGGTTATCATGGCGGAAAAGTAATGTTTTTGGACACGGAACATACATTGTATCCTTTCTTAAATATAAAAATATATTCGCAATTTTCTACCAAATTTACTATTTAAATTTTGAAGTCGTACCAATTTTGTGGTTCTTTTTATTTTCTTAACGCACTCAAAAGTCGCCCAGATCGGTTAAGACCTATCGCAGATAGGTTTAACTTAGATCAAAATGGAGTTTTGGATAACGTTTTGTACGCAAGAGCATATACTTCGGAGCATCAGGTTAGAGTACCAAAAACAAATTAAAAATTTAAGTTACTTATAATAATAATGTATAAATAGAATATCCTTTCCAAAATATAACAATATTTTTTACGCTCAACAGAACCTATAATGGCAATCAATTTTTTATGTATGAATGAAATTACAGTGTTTGCTAATTGCTATTAGCTAAGTTTGTACTATAATAAGTACACAATATATTTAAAACGTCAATGATTCCTTATTATGGAAATTGAGTACACATCTCATGGTGCAGGTTTACTATAACAGAACTAATGAGGTCACTATAGCATCAATACTGAAGCTAGTTTTAACATCTTAAGATAAACAAGATCTAAATATGGCGTTCCTTGCCCCACTTTTTAATCCATAACATCAATCTATGTTCATGTTGGATTTGATTTATTAATGGTATCATAAAATAATACATATTCATAATTTTTTAAATATTTACCTAGCTCTAATTTAAAAACTATACCTACAACTGTGGTTAAATCTACAGGGCCATATTCTAAACCTAAAAATCATTTTTATATTATTATTTCAAATTTAAATTTTCACAAGGACTCTTTTTTTGCATTTACAAAGGCGGAGTTATTAGATTTCGTAGCTGCTAAATTTCATGAAGAGGCCGGGGTTTTCAAACTTCTCATAATAGACTCTATTATGGCATTATTTCGAGTTGATTTCTGTGGTCGCGGTGAACTAGCAGACAGACAACAAAAATTAGCTCAAGTGCTTTCAAGGTTACAAAAGGTTCGTGGTTATATCGATACTAATATTATAAAGAGGAAAGGTTTGTAGTTATGTATGTATGTATGGTTTTCACGCATAAACTACTGGACCGATTTTGATGAAATTTGGCACAGATAATCTTTAGACCCTGAGAAAGAACATAGGCTACCTTTTATGGGAAATATGTACCACGGGCGAAGCCGGGGCGGACCGCTAGTCAATTATAATTTGCCTCTTGCCTTTGTATGCTGTCTTTTCTTCTGTGTTTCATGTAAATCTTGTGTGTGTGCAATAAAGTATTATCTATCTATCAAGATATTTCACACATGTGTCCGTAAATATGATCAATCATAATTTTGTTTAATGATTTCATTTAAAACTGCCCATCAAGTAAACGCGTGTTAAGAATGCATAGATAAAAGCATCCGGGTGGACTATAAGTTGAAATGACTCCAATTCGGGACTTCAGATAAGATAAATGTTATATATTGGATTTCAGAAGAGAATATTTTTATCTCCAAATAGCGACATAGGTCAATGTTAGATTCAAGTATTATTTCATTACAATTGTCTAAAAGTTCGTCCCTATTTATGGAAAAAATAATTATTAATGGTCATTCATAATATAATAAAATATCATAAATACATTTTTTTTATTTTTTAGATATCGGAAGAATACAATGTAGCAGTTTTTATAACAAATCAAATGACTGCTGATCCAGGTGCCACTTTATCCTTTCAAGTAGATCCCAAAAAACCTATCGGTGGAAACATTTTAGCCCATGCCTCTACAACAAGAATATCCCTCAGAAAAGGGCGCGGTGAAAATCGAATCGCGAAAATTTATGATTCCCCGGATTTACCGGAGAGTGAAGCTACGTTTGCAATAACGAACGGTGGCGTTGCTGATGCCAAAGATTAATTTAAAAAATAATAAATAAATTTAATATTAAATAATTAATGTGTTTTACTGAATTTACTATTTTACACATAAGTTGCGTGTAAGTATCTAAGTATCGTTAGAAATAAGTAAGGCGCTGACTCCACGAGCGAGAGAATCGCGGCGATATTATCGTCGTGCCACGTATTTCTATACACTCTCTATGGAACCGTCTCCACACGGCGATATTATCGCCGCGATGCGACGAGTGGCAATGAGCGTGCGAAACGTCATTACATCGTCGCTAGCCCGCCGCGACTAGCAACGGGCCCGCCGCGCGCTCGCGACGATCGCGCAGCGGGCGCGCTGTCAAACGCAGCGTCATTTCAGCGTTGCCTCTGGTCTTCTCGTAGTTCTCTTCAAGGAAACGTGGCGATACCGTAACAAGTCGCCGCGGAAACGCTGCGATTCCGTTACGACTCGCGACGATACGCGGCGGAATTATCGCTCGTTCGTGGAGATTGTCCGACGATATAAGGGCGGACTCGTCGCGATTCTCTCGCTCGTGGAGTCAGCGCCTAAGTAGTGACCAAATAGTTGCAGACAGTTCACTGCGTATTAACAATTATTATCTAAAGTGATTGGCCTGTATAATGATTCAACGTCGATAACATATTGAACCGATGGCAACTGGCAAGGAATTCCAAAGCGACGCGACGCACAGTGCACACCACAGCGCACACGTGCGCCAAAGTCCATTCAAACAGGATCGCCTTAACATCGTCATAGTGGCGTGACTCGATTGAGCCAATTGAGTTGACGCTCTAGAATAAAACAAGATTAGATAAACTATGCGACAAATGATGTGCGTATTGTTCTACAACACAATATTGTTTGTCACACGTTTATACATTCAGAAATAACTATTTTAAAAATACCATTTCTAATCGCCTGAATAATGTGCAAAAACCTACTAATGTGCAAAAATATAATTTCTACTATTAAAAGAAAAAAGAGACAGGTCCGGTATTTGGAATTAAGAACTCTTCTTTGATATTTATAAATATAGAAAAAGTAATAACTGGTCTATTTCATGTCTATTTGACATTTTATATGACAAATTAATGAGTTGTTTTTGTCTTTTAAACTAAATTCTTGTTTTTATTCTTTCTAAGTGTTATATAAAGCTCGAAAATACTTTCAACTAAAAGATAGCAAACGTAAAAATAATTTTCATAAACTTAGGTTTATTTTTATTCCTTAAAAATTTAAAACACAAGTTGACCGGCGCATGCGTGCAATTTGTCAAAGTCATTTGAGAATAGTGAATTATTGAACAGTGTTGCCAACGTAGGCGATTTTTCGCCATTTAGGCTACTCAGAATGAGAATCGGCGACGAAAAAACCTAAAAGGCGACTGGTCGCCGATTAGGCTACTCTAGGAATTTTTTTCTTAATCTGAGCTATACTTTTCTTGTAACAAACGTTTTTATCGGGACAGGTCACGCTACACGCGTATTTTTTTGCACACCTATCCTCTGCGATCCCGGACATATAAGCGCAAACAGCCCCGTGGCACTCTAGTGCCCATGCTCGTTCTTGTGGGTAGTCATTATCTTTCTTATATATAAAAATGAATCGCAAAATGTGTTGGTAAGCGCATAACTCGAGAACGGCTGAACCGATTTCGATAATTCTTTTTTTATTATATTCCTTGAAGTACGAGGATGGTTCTTATGTAGAGAAAACGTAAATATTATGTACCACGGGCGAAGCCGGGGCGGACCGCTAGTTCACAATAAAATACAGTATGATGTAACTCTATTGCATTCTAAATTTGGTTACATAATACTATGGACAAAGTGATAGCTTCCATCGCATTCACATAAGTAAGCCATCAATTTATGAAAAAATAATATATACTTCGAACTTACAATTTAATATGTATAATAAAAAAAATAATAATACATAATTGTACTTTTTTTGACCGATTTTCGTTTTTTTTCATAAGAACCATCCTCGGACTTCAAGGAATAGATTCCGCAGCGCACGCGATGACAGAATTTTTATAAAGGAATTTTTTACATCTTGGGTTACATTATTGCATTTTTGGTAAGGATCATTATTTTTTTTGAAAATGCAATATAGCCTATGTTGCTCAGTGACGATGCAGCTTTCTAATGGTGAAAGAAATTTTGAAA
The DNA here is from genome assembly GCA_029959065.1 of Colias behrii. NCBI lineage: Eukaryota > Metazoa > Arthropoda > Insecta > Lepidoptera > Pieridae > Colias > Colias behrii. The sequence continues at coordinate 5,030,244 of JARWMC010000011.1, read as the reverse complement.
TCGGTCCAGTAGTTTATGCGTGAAAAACATACATACAAACCTTTCCTCTTTATAATATTAGTATAGAAGTATAGATATAGATTGCTCTAAATACAGCTTTTTTTTTATTGGGAATAGGGAAGCGCTTGACCACAATCTTGCCTGATGTTCAGCTGAGTTGTGGTCTGAGATGGAACGCGCTTCCCTAGAAGGTGAAAAAAAAAATGAAATGAAAAAATGAAAATGCTCTTTGGCATGTCTGTGGCCGCGGCCGGTACGCGTTGAACGGGAGTAACGCTCATAGCGTGTTTTAAAGATGGCTTATGTCTATTTATCACACTGGAACATATTATAAATTAGCTGCCCTCCGCGGTTTCACCCCCGTGGCTCCGCTCCTGTTGGTCTTAGGCCTTAGCGTGATGATATATAGCTTATAGCCTTCCTCGATGAATGGGCTATCCAACACCGAAAGAATTTTTCAAATAGGACCAGTAGTTTCTGAGATAAGCGCGTTCAAACAAACAAACTCTTCAGCTTTATAATATTAGTAAGTATAGATAAATTGATGAAAACTACATTTTATTTTATTCATATTGATATTTTGGTGTTTGGGCTACTTTAGGCTACTACAACTGAAATTCGGCGATATTAGGCTACTTCATGCATGAAAAACGGCGACATTAGGGCCAGTTCTGTTGGCAACACTGTTATTGAATTGTCATTTGTCAGTTGAATTCAGAATTAGCTAGTGTGTAGAAGTCGATACGGTAAATTTCTATAAGATTTCGTATTTATGTGAAATATAGAAATTAAAATAAATTATTTTATTTTATTAAACAAGATACATTTTAGTGAATCTCCTTAGTGTTTAATTTGTGTTATTATGAGTGATTCTAATGAAAAAAAGCAAATACGTGTTTGGTGTGATGGGTGGTAAGTCAAGATTTTTTTTATATTTTTTCAGCCGCCTATTATGATTTACAATAGATTTTATTGCCTTTGTATTGCATTATGAATACGCTAATTCACAGAAGCAAAGGTTATCAGAGTGCATTAATATTAACACCTATATAAATGCATTGTTAGAAGGTTTCGGCGTAATTAGCGCCTGCCGCTTAATTTTATTTTTTCTCATGTTAACTCAGAAATAGTCTTTACTTAAATGATGACACATACATGCATTGTTTAATTTTAAAAAGGATGAAAATTTAGAATTACTTGTTTTAGTATTAATAATATTAATATTTAACAAATATAATTTATTAAGAATTCTATTCTATAAGTTTAATTTATCTGCATATATAAAATACATTTTACATGATTTAATTTAATTCAAATTAATTTATTATAAGCACACAGTCAATGTAAAATTAATATCTTAACAAAAACTGAAATTTTCAGCTATGACATGGTCCACTTTGGACATGCAAATTCATTGAGACAGGCGAAAGCATTAGGTGATGTGTTGATAGTGGGTGTTCACACAGATGAAGAGATTTCAAAACATAAAGGGCCACCAGTGTTCACTCAAGAGGAGCGATACAAAATGGTGCGAGCCATAAAATGGGTGGATCAGGTGGTAGAAGGTGCACCTTATGTTACAACTCTTGAAACATTGGATAAATATCAGTGTGACTTCTGTGTACACGGAGGTATTTAAGAATTTGTATTTGATTGTTTTCAAAAAAAAAAAAAACATGGAAGTTTTACAAATAATAAAATAATGCATTTTAATAATTGCTATGGACTAAAATTAATGTCATATGAATTAGCTTTAAGAACGGATGTACATACATCGTAATTCTAATCAGAATTATTTTTTATATGTATAAAAACAACCTGATGGTACAAGATATTATAAAACAAACTTGAACTCCATCATCTACATCTACAAGATAAATACATATATCCATTGTCAGGCATCAAAATGTTTCATTGTATTCAAATCAAAATATTTATGCCTAATTTATAAATAATAATTACTCGTTTTTCAGATGACATCACAGTAACAGCAGAAGGAATTGATACATATCATTTAGTCAAAACTGCTGGTAAATATAGGTAAATATTGAAAGAAAATAAAATTAAACTAAATGGAAGTAACATTTTTTCACATAAATATAATACAATAAATATTTTGTTCTTCTGGCTTGAGAGTTGAGGCTTCTTTTTTCAAAATCCATTCTGCAGCCTAAAAACACAGAATTTCATTTCAAATAAGAACCCTGTATGCAGAAGCATAATAATTTTCTTCTTTCTTTGGTTTACACTGTTTTTATTAATCAGTCAAACAATTTGCTAATTATAACAAAAACTACTATACACATATACTATATATATTAGGCAATTTATACAAGTTCTACAAAAACATAACAAATTTGAATATATTAATATGTCATGTTTTGTTCTTATAGGAATAGCTCTGACCTTGGTTAAATATTTATTTAGCAAAGGTACATATTGTATAGTTCATGAACACTTGTTTCAATTTATAATGTGACGAACACATTATAAATTGAAACAAGTGTACATTTCTGTAGAAATGTACACTTTGTCAATAAAAATTTGTTAAAGAATTTAGTTATTTTTTTGTCTTGTTTCTGAATATATTATGTTCATATGTAAACCTTTGTTTCAATTGATTTGGAGATTATTTAACTTAGAGTTAATATATGTTTTCAATAAGTGGGTAAAATATAGTTACATAATTTTATTTTTTCCAGAGAAGTGTCTAGAACAGCTGGAGTATCTACAACAGATCTTGTTGGAAGAATGCTATTACTTACCAGGGAACATTTCAAGTAAACCTTTTTTCTTTTTTAACCTTTGATTTTTATTGTATCAGATATAGTTAGTTACATTTCTAATGTTATAAAAAAATCGTGTTTTGAATGAATGAAAATGCTTTTAAAATAAATACAAGACCTAACAGAAGTCAGAAACAGCAAAGGGCGGCCTTATCGCTAGGTAGCGATTTCTGCCAGGCAACCCTAACATTGAATGGAAATAAAACTATGTGTTTTATTTAAATATTAAATAGCACCCAATGACCGATAAGTAATAGTATCGCTTACCTTCTAGGAGAGGTGACAAAGAGTACACTGTGGCTCTGGACCATTCGTCAAACCTCGGGACAGATTCTACCGCGCGATCACCGTATACAGGCTGTTCACAATTCTTGCCGACCACACAGAAGATTATACAGTTTAGCAGTGGATTGTCGCCGAAGCCGACAGACAGGGTTTGTGTGTTTGTTTTTATAAAGTTATTCTATAGGATTACAAAAAATCATAAAAAAAATAGTTGAGAAGTAAAAAAAAATGTTGAGTAATTTTTTGTTACACGGTTTTAAGGGATTTTACAATATCAATAATGTTAATGCATAATTACTCTATTGTTTGTTTCCGATAGGAAATGAGTAATATATATATTATTATCTCATCTCCAATAAAACGTAGTACAATTTTAATTATTTCATTATACTTAGTATACAAATCACGCAAAAATAAATAAATGAAAACAAATTTTAAACACGTACTAATTTATTTAGCTATTTACGATGCTGACTGTACCTAAAAATGCGCAGCTCATGCTTATCTTAATCAGGAAATCAATCAAGTTTTGACGAAGTACTTACTAACAATGAACAACTGAAATTGTAATAATGTTAGGACTTAGCATTGTTAAAACACAGCGGTTTCTTCAAAATTGTATCATTTTTTTTAATATCTGGGTCTGTTTTTACAAATGCATATTGGTGGAATATTTTGATACTCAAATTATATTAAAATATGTAATCCCTTATTTTCACGAAGGCATAGTCACAGTTTCAAAAACTTGCGACGTTAAAGAAAATAACATTCACATTTACGTAACTAAGAGATTGCTGGTATTAGCTAATACCTTTTCACTCGTTAAAAGAGAAATATTCTTGAAATTCTTTTGCGTGCCCCAAATTTTGGGGTATTCATGAAATATGCAATTATAACGAATTGAATTTATTTATGAAACTAAATTATTGAATGCTTCATCTTAAATACTAACAAGACACACTCAATGCTCTTCGCCTTGACCTTTAATCTAATCGAGTTTGTTATTATCTAGTTATTTTAAAAATACTAATAATAGCAGAATGTAGTTGGTAATCCATACTATATCCATACTATATAATCCATACTAATATTATAAATGCGAAAGTAACTCTGTCTGTCTGTCTGTTACTCAATCACGCCTAAACTACTGAACCAAGTTTCATGAAATTTGGTATGGAGATATTTTGATACCCGAGAAAGGACATAGGCTACTTTTTATCCCGGGAAAATGATGCAATCCCGGAAATCCCACGGGAACGGGAACTATGCGGGTTTTTCTTTGACTGCGCGGGCAAAGCCGCGGGCGGAAACCTAGTAATATTATAAATGCGAAAGTAACTCTGTCTGTCTGTCTGTTACTCAATCACGCCTAAACTACTGAACCAATTTGCATGAAATTTGGTATGGAGATATTTTGATACCCGAGAAAGGACATAGGCTACCTTTTATTGCGAAATATGTACCACGGGCGAAGCCGGGGCGGACCTCTAGTAATTAATAAAGCTGTACGGTTGTCGAATAAATACGACTATTTTACTTGTCTGAGCCAGAAGGAGGATTATGCTTTTCAGACTCACTCAGACTCACTTCGTCATGTCGTTACAGTTTAGAATTGTGTTATGTTTGAGACTGATAGTTACTAGTGTATTAAAATAATGATAATAAACATATTCAAATCTTTAATGAATCGTATTTAAGGATTGCAAGATAATTTTAAATTTTTTGAATCCATCTGAACTATTATTTTCTAGATGCTTGTTTTATTTATTGACGCATGCATTTGTAAACCGTAAACGAATGTTTTTAAATGTCATCAAACTTGTTTCGATAGTTTTGTCCTCAGCAAATGTCCTTTTTTTGTTTTAAATGTTCCGTGAAATTTAAACATGTTAACCGAGCGCCGGGAAATCACAATTACATGGTCGGGCTTGACAATACTTAGGTATATAATTTTGGTCATGCTGGAAAAAACTGAGTTAAGAAATTACTCTTCATAAATATTTACGTAAAATTTGGCATTGCCTTGTTTCAATTTGTTAGATTACGCGTGACGAACGTAACTTATTTATTATTTAAAAAAATAATAGTTTTAAACATCCATGGGCATCGAAAGAAACATATGATCACGATCTTAAAAAAATCAAATATCAATGCTTAGAACGTTTATAAATTTGTATGAACAATTTATTAAACCTTGAACTTAGATCGTCGGTAAAATCGTTACGTTAACTTGAAACGTGAACACAATACTTGAAGGTCGATATGGAGAAACGATTTTACTTCATAACATAAGTATGTAGTTATCATATGGCAGTAATAAAAATATGCACAGAAAATGAAATCACTTAAGTGATTAATGTTGTCTATCGTAATGCATATTTTAACCTAATTTTCCAATATCGTATGCACTCTCTGATGACTATCAGCGCTTTATCGTGTTATCGTGAGTTTGATATGAGAACACGGCCATTCATATTTTTCTGAATCATTTCCATACTAGAAAAAATTTGTAAAATTCCCATTATTGATATGCGTAATCCGGAATTACCTGTATGGCTGAATCATAATTAAATATAATTCAATACATACTTACAACGCAGAACTTTTGAATTAAAAAATATATAGGTACCTAATTTTAGAAATTTTAAATCTGCTGGGTTTGAATCCTGATCGTGTTTTACGGGCTACGATAAATAGCTAGTGTTTATCGTAGCCCGTAAAACACGATCATTTCAAATCCAGCCTCATGGACCATGGTCCATTTTTTTTCTATCCTACTACTTTGTTTACTTTCATATATTATTGCTTTTTTTTCAGGTGGTATACGTAGCGGGTGCATTCGATCTATTCCACGTCGGCCATCTTGACTTTTTAGAAGCCGCACACTCACAAGGCGACTTTTTGATAGTCGGTCTTCATACGGACCTAGAAGTGAATAGATACAAAGGGTCCAATTACCCCATAATGAATCTACATGAACGCGTGCTATCTGTACTGGCGTGCAAGGTAATTGCACATTATAATTAGCGTAATTAATAATTTGTATACATGTTTGTATTATCTGTGCAATGTATATTATAGCGTGTTTAAAAATAACGGTAATTATTTTTAGTGTCAGAATTATTTATACATTGATAGACAGTGTAGGACATGTTTAATTTTGGGCCTTTGAGTTTGAACATTTTTTGATCAATGGTACTGATGAGTCACGGTTTATGTAGGAGTCCTAATATAGTATTTTTTATATCACTTTCAATACAGTTCTATTAATAAAAAGATAAAAAAATAGTAGGTACTTACATATTATGTACTTGAGAATAATATTGATTAATCGATAAGGTTATGAAATTATAATCGTGTGCTAAACTGAATCATACAATTATCTTTGTTTCCGTAGGTAGTGGACAATTTTATAGATTTCCGGTATCAAACAAATCTTAACATATTATATTTTTATCTTTAAATGTGTGCATAGTCACTTATCTATTCACATACATATAATCAAATTACTACATGTTTTTACTCGAGTTCTACATATGTTATGATAACTTCGACAACAATGTGTAGCGTTTGTGTAAGATAATTATAGTGATATTGGTATTAATATTATAATGCAAGTCTATCGGTCCATTACTTTTTAAAGGACACACCGATTATTTTTTTGAGCGCTCGAGAAACGGCTGGGGGCAATTCATTCAGAATTTTGTTGTTTTCTGCATGTATGTATGTATTTATACCGATAAATACATGAATAAACACAGTATAGAGAAGAAGTAAAAACCCCTTGAAATAAAAAAAAGTTGTTCTTTTTTATCTGGTTATTTGATTTAATATTAATGAATATATTGTTTGAATCGGGCAAATTTAGCTTGCAGAAAAATGCAAACTAATGCCCAATAATTCATTTACTAAATCTACATTCATTATTTATTAAATATTTTTTACCATACAATTAAATGAAAATCCTTTGCTTCTGACTTATACTTTATTTATTTGTTAGTCATTTTTTTTTTTTCATTTTAATTTGGCATATTACACTTAAAATTTTACATCGAAATTAAGAATATAAGTACATTAGACTTAAAATTTTAAATCTGTACATTTATAACAATACTGATATGGGGACCGGATGATACAATAATAGTAGATTGTTACTTCCTATCTGTCGATTCGTCCTTTTCCTATTGTACTATAAATAAATTCATATTTTGCATTGCTTCACCCATACTTCCATTCCACATCAGTTCAAAATGTAGATTGAAATGGATATTTGCATTAACAGGTTATATGCACTATCTGTCATCTGAGTAACGATAAACATTTGCTGCTGAGTTTTTAATGTATTAAAAATAGATGAGTGTGTGTTTCATAGTGCGGTTTTTAAAAACGTGTTAAAGTGAACTGTGAAAACTTAGTTAAGTAAAAGAATAAACTTAATGAACTATAATTTTGGCGTAAAAAGGCACATTTTGTTTTCTGTTTACAACATTTTTTTACAAACTGAAGGTAAACAGAGATAAAATAAATAATTGAAGTTTCTGTCAGATGAAGTTATTGACATTTCCGCCTTCCAAAGACAACAGATCGCTGTCGTACTGACGTGCTTCAGTGTTGCCATCACCAAGAAATTACCCAACTATAGGCCAAATTTTACTTTATTTTTATATTAAAAATAATAAACTAAATATGGGTCTATTATGTGAGGCATGTAAAAATAGCATAAGTGTCACGCAGAGACGCATAAAATGTACTACATGCGCGCTTGTTTTTCACTCCGAATGCATTGATTTTGGGAATAATTCTACTTCCATGCGTACCCAATGGAAATGCCCTAGTTGCACGGCTGCCTTACGCAAAGGAGGCGACAACAGTAATACACCAGTTCGCGGCGGTATGAAGAATACAGTTCATCAACAGCAGAGCCAACCATCTTCGGATGTCAGCGGACAAAGTTCGAGAGCTACACCGGAGTTCAATCCCCCATCTACCACCAATGCAGCCCTAACGACACCCGAATTATTAAGCTACTTTGAACAATTGCTGGATGAAAAACTGAAAAAGATAAAAGAAGATTTTCTGGATGAAATAAAAAATTGTTTATTAAAAAAAATCAAGAATGAACTTACGGAAATGTCTACGGAAGTTAAAACAATTAAGGAATCCTACGATATACTTCAATCTGAACATTTAGATCTCCAACAAAATTTTGAAAAGTTAGAAGCTGTAGTTCTAGACAAAAATAATCAAATGGATGAGTTACGTAATCTCATGAACAAACAGCAACAGTGGTCGCGGCAATGGAATTTGGAAATAATTGGTCTACCCGAAAAAACAAACGAAGATCCTAAACAAATAATTACTGAAATTGCGAAATATGCGGGTATAATATTATGCAGCGATCAAATTGAATTTGCTCACAGAGTCCAACCATTTAAAAATATACCTGGGCGTCCCAAGCCGTTAGTCGTAAAACTGAAGGACCGCCTATACAAAGATAAAATTCTTTCTGGTATACGTAAGAAAAAGGGTATAAATACTAACAATGTTGGTGTGGAAGGTCCTACTACTAAGTTTTTCGTCTTTGAACACCTGACTCCTGAGAACAAGGCCCTCTTGAAACAAACTAAGGATCTGGCTGTTCAGAACTCTTATAAATTTGTATGGGTTAGAAATTGTAACATTTTTTTAAGAAAATCAGAAGAATCTCCAGCTTTATGTATAAATTCAAAGCGGGATCTACAAAAAATTGTATAATTAAGCCGAATATATTAATTAATTTATCAACTATTATTCTTGCTGCTGATAAAATGTTCACTTTTAAGTTTATAATTATACCCGTAGAATATGTTAATATCTCCCATACATCTTCATACACACACACTTTTTTCAATACAAATAACACACATAAATTAACAAAACCACTAATAGCCGAATTAAATAACATGTTTTTAGTGTCGGATATTAATTATTTTAGTTCCTATTTAAATTATAGTAATGGCTAATAACATTAATTTCTTCTATCAGAACGTAAGAGGACTTAAAACTAAAACACATGAATTTTATAATAATATTCTTTTGAACAATTTTGATGTCATTTTAATCACGGAAACATGGTTAGCGGAAGGTATTTTTGATAGGGAGTTGTGTGATGACCGCTACGATATAATTAGAAATGACCGAGACTGTACTACCTCAACAAAAAAACGAGGTGGAGGTGTAATGATTTGCTGTAACAAGATCCTTCAAGCTCAAGTTATGACTGATTGGAGACCTAAGGCCGTCGAATGTCTGTGGGTGAGTATACCTTCAACAACTGTCCTATCACACAATAATCGAGGTCTCCATATCTGTGTAGCTTATATACTTCCAGATGAAAATCAGGCCCGAACCCTTCAAATGTTTACTGCATCAGTATCTAAATTACTCATTGATTTTCCTAGCGATAATTTCTTAATCTTTGGTGACTTTAATTTGCCAAATGTCAAGTGGTCCCCAATTAATGTTATGCAGTTAAAAAAAGGCTCTATTGAAATGCAGACTGCTGCTTCTGACTTCTTGGACATGTGTAGTATTTCCGGTCTAGATCAGTACAACTTTATAACAAACGACAAGAATAACATACTCGATTTAATTTTTTCTAATTTCCGAATAGATGTCAGTAAAGCGTCGGGACCTTTGGTACCTGAAGATATATATCACCCTGCTTTGGAAATAGATATTTCTGAACTAAGTATCAAATACATAAAGAAATCAAAGATAGTCCGTTACAATTTTTACCGTGCTAACTATTCAGACGTTAATGATTTTCTCTCAAAAATTAACTGGCCATCCATTTTAATAGGTGATCATATCGATGATATAGTTGATGTGTTTTACAGGATACTAAATGAGTGTTTTGTGACACACGTTCCAAAAACATATAAATCTGTGAAAAACTTTCCCCGGTGGTACAACAAAGCATTAATACATATAATAAAAGATAAATTAAAACTTCACAAAAGATTGAAAAAATACAAAAATCCCCTTGACTACGATGAATTTAGTCTACTTCGTTCGAGGCAAAAGATTCTACAGGAAAAATGTTTTTCACTCTACCTTGATCGAATGCAATCGTATATTCAGAAAGATCCGACTTGTTTTTGGTCGTACATAAAATCTATAAAGACGGGCTCAAAAGGATATCCTAAAAGTATGATTTATAAAAATAAAATTTTTTGTACCGAAACAGACATATGCACTGAATTCAACAAACACTTTCATAGCATTTTTGATGAACCTGCTAAGTCATATGAAGAATTCAACCTTCCAGTTTCGTGTCCGAATAATGAACTTATCTCTAATATTTCTTTCAAAATTTCTGAGGTTAAACGTGTTTTAAAGTCACTTAAAGGGAAAAAGGGCGCAGGTAGCGATGAAATACCACCAATTTTTTTAAAACAGTGCTCTGAAACTTTAGCGTTACCCTTGTCCATTATATTTTCGTTGTCAGTAAACCATTTTGGTGAGTTTCCTTCGAAATGGAAGGAAGCTCTTATTGTCCCTATATACAAATCGGGTCCTAAAAACCATATTATCAATTATAGGCCGATTTCTATATTAAACTCACTCAGTAAAGTTTTTGAAAAACTTATACATCTTCGAATAAGTCCTTTAATATATAAATTCATTCCACCAGAACAGCACGGCTTTATAAAGGGACGCTCTACCGTAACAAACTTATCTATACTTACAAACTATACATTGCAACAACTGGATGGGGGTAATCAAGTGGATGTGATCTACACGGATTTCGAAAAAGCATTCGATCGTGTAGATCACATCATACTTCTTAAAAAACTATATGCTATCGGTATACGAGGTGATCTATATCGATGGATCTGTTCTTATATCAGTAAAAGAATGCAGGCTGTAGTGATTGGAGGAGCTAAAAGCAACTTCGTAAATATCATATCTGGAGTTCCGCAGGGCTCAATACTTGGACCTCTTTTGTACAACGCTTATCTGTTTGATATTTTCACCTGTTTTATCCACTCTAAATATCTAATGTATGCGGATGATAAAAAAATCTATCTTGCTGTTGAATCTATTAATGATTGTAAAAATATTCAAAGCGACCTTACTAATTTAGAAGCCTATTATAGAAAAAATAGAATTACTGTCAATATTAAAAAATGTCAAAAAATATCAATTACTAGAAAAAAGGCACCCATTTCATTCACATATACATTAAATGACGATCCAATAAAAGAAGTCAACTGGGTGAAGGATCTTGGTGTAATTATCGATCAAAAATTAAGTATGACACAGCATATGGACGTAGTCGTGAATAAGGCGCTTAAACAACTTGGGTTTATCAAACGCACTTGTAAAAGTTTCAGAAATATTAGTTGTATCAAAGTTTTGTATTCTACATTTGTCAGGAGTATACTCGATTATGCCTCAAATATTTGGTCTCCATATTACGCTAAACACGTAAATAGAATAGAATCTATCCAAAAAAGGTTTTTAAGGTTTTTGTGTTTTAAAGCTAAACACTGCTTCAACACATATACGGATGTTTGCTTATATTTTAAATTAGAACCATTACAACTTAGACGTATTAAAAATGACTTATTATTTCTTCATGCTTTATGCAATGGAAGAATTGATTCTTCGGAACTCCTAGAACTGGTGTATTTCAACACCCCTCAGTTTAGAACTCGTCACACATCATTATTTTACACTCCTAATTCTAGTAGTAATTACGCAAAGAATCGAATTATGTGTAGAATTTCTCATATATACAATAAAGACTATAGAGAACTAGATGTTTTCCTTTTATCAAAGCAAAGATTTATAAAAGAAATTAACAAAATTCACATACAATTCGGCTTTAGTACTAACATGCAAGTCCAGACAACCACACATTCACATCACACTAACACTCACACACACATACACACACTCACACAAAGGGAGATTTCAGATTTAACTGTTTAATTATTCATTAACCTTTCTTAAGATATTGTATAATTCACCAAAACATGTAATACACTCCTTTCTGATAATATGTCATTTAAAAAGTTAAATTAACTAAGTAGTAATCTTAATTGGCTCTTAGTTCTGTACTAATATATTAAAAATTGTTACTTATTGTAATGCTGTATGATTACAAAGAAATAAATAAATAAATAATAAATAAATAAACTACGACAAAAAAAGTACATAGGTAAATAAAACCAGCTATGGCTAGGAAACTTTTAATGAATTTAAAATTATTTTTTAATTTGTACGAAACAGTAATGGCATGTGGCTTATAATGTTTACAAAAGTAACACAAAACACTACTAAAACTAGAATGTTCATCCGCCCTCTATGCGTATGCCAAATTTAATTTTAATTGATTCTGTAGTATTTGCGTGATAGAGTATCAAACATACAAGCATACTCAAAAACTTTCGCATTTATAATATTAGTAGGATAAAAGAAGTGTTAAAATTGTTGTTTTTATTACAACATATTTAATTAACTATCATATTGTTGAAGTGAAAACTTCTTTAGCGGCGTTGGGTATAAAATCTTAAACTCGCGTCAGGACACGTGGCCTGATCGAAAAAGCGTAAGACGGTTTTTTTTTTTAGCCCTTATATTCCATGCGTAAGACGGATACCATTCCAAAATATCAAACATGCTGAACGTTAATAATCAAGTTTTCACTTCTGCCGGCACTCCCGGAGTGCAACCCGTCTTTTTTTATTTTACAGTACGTCCACGAAGTAGTGATAGGCGCGCCGTACAGCGTGACCGCGGACCTGATGGACCACTTCAACGTGGACGTGGTGTGTCATGGCGCTACACCGATATCGTTCGACGCGGACAAGTCCGACCCGTACGAGGTGCCCAAGGAGAGGGGCTGTTTTAAGGTGCGTGTAGTTTGGAAATACACATAAAAATATCGGCCGAATTGAGAACTTACTCCCTTTTTTTAAGTCGGTTAAAAACCTCACACACACACACACTCAGTGTAAATTTTTTGTGTCACGTGTTTGAAAAAAGAGAAAATTAAGACACAATAGATTTAATATAATAAATAAGCAAGGGCATTAAAAAGTTTACTAAAATATAATTTTGTATGATTGATTGTTCTTGTAGGGTTTGATGGATTTTCTTGAGATAAATTATTTTTTGCCGTATTTTAAAGTTTTTTTTTAATAAAATATTAGTACCTTATCCGGAAAATCAACTTTTTCCGTCAAAAATTAAGATCGAATACAAGAGAATTAAATTTTTAAACATACAGAAAAGTACCTATATAAAATGGTCATACGACATTTAATATTGATATTGCAAATTTATCATTACAGATTTTAAATTCTGGCAACACAATGACAACAGAGGACATAGTGCAGAGGATAATACGTCATCGACTTGAATTTGAAGAAAGAAACACGATGAAGGAAAAGAAGGAAATGGCCGCTGTGAAAGCCATAGACAAAAAGCCAACTCAAAACGGGGATTGTAAGACAACGAAATCTATAGTAGTATAAATAAATCTATGGACATATTATAGATAATTCTTTAAACTTCTATCCTGCAATATTAATGTTTGAAATTCAATTGTGCTATTTAAATGGTTATAGTTAGAGATTTCATCAGAAAACATCTAATGAAGTCAGTCATATAACTGTGTTGCCATAATCATGGCTGGTGAATACTGTTAATATTATGATAGTAATTTATTTGCTTGTAGTGTTTATTTCCGTTAAATGTTATACACTTACGTATTAATATAAATGTACAAACATTATATTTAGAATCAAATTAATTCCAGTGTTTTGTTGCTTTTAAATATACAAAATATACATTTTAATATCGTCTAGGTAGTGGCACGGCCACATTGCGCCAGTTGACACCAAAGTTATATAGTTGAGAATATTAATATAATTAAACTCAAAATATTTTAGATCCATGTGCTTTATTATTATTATTTTCTATTTCTATACAATTATTTTGTAAATACTCTATTATTCCATAGATAAGCTATTCTTGTCTTGTAATTAAATTTATGGTGTCATGGCATTCACTTTATTTGTGGATCAGTCATATTAAATTATGGTGTAGTCATATTTAAATGTTAATATTTTATCCTTATTTATAAATAATTAAAATAAATAATCAATAAATAAATGTGATTGTTTTATTTTACCACATTTCATATCGAATGATTTTTATGAACACACTAGCGACCCGCCCCGGCTTCGCACGGGTGCAATGCTGATACTAAATACACTACAGAAAAACTGTGAACGTTGTATATAAAAACATAGCGGCCCGCTCCGGCTTCGCACGGGTATAAAATATATAGCCGGGCGGCCGGCCGGTACCGCCGCAAACGCTACGTCTCGCAATTTTTAAATCTGTAATATCTTCGAAAATATTCACTTAAATCATACGGTGTAAAGGGCCATATAGATCTATATTAAATGAACAATGTATTCAAGGTATTTAATTGGTTAAGGATTAATGCTGTATTGGTTAAAATCGCATCGAAAATAATTAGCCATTATTTGTCGTAAAAAGTAAATGACAAAAAAAGGTTATTGTGGGTTATCCATAAGAGATAGACATATACCATCGCGGACTTTTCTGTAGACCTTTTCAATGTGTATAATACTTAGTACATTATTTTGATAAAACTCGTAGGGTTCAGCCTGCGTTTGCAATGTAAGCGGAAAAAATGTAATTTTTTACGACATCACATTAGAAACCTCAAAAATAACAGTAAGTACTTCTCCACTATTTAATGGATGTTATTATATGTACATATAAACCTTCCTCTTGAATCACTCTATCTATTAAAAAAAACCGCATCAAAATCCGTTTCGTTGTTTCAAAGATTTAAGCGTACAAAGGGACATAGGGACAGGGAAAGCGACTTTGTTTTATAGTTTATACTATACTATGTAGTGATAGTCCCTCTCTCTCTGCCTCTGAGTTAAATTATGTTTTAAACATTTGATTTTTTTTATTTCGTGTATATTAAAATAGTAGGTAGATATTATGTTCATTTCATAAATTGATTTAATATAAATCCTAACAATATAAAATTATTTAAAAAAACGAACTGAACGTGTACGTGATAATATTATATTCGCAATCAGGACGTTATTTTTGATGTCTCGAAATATTTTAATAAATACAGGCACATTAATAAGGGAGCCTAGTATACTTAATAGTTAATGTGGATTAGCATTATCGCCGCAGAAAACATTTCAATTTATTGTCGACAGGAAGAATAAATTCATTCACTTTTTTTAGAGATAGGAGAAGCATTATCAAATTTTCAAAATGGTAAAAACTTAGATCATTAAGTAATGGATAACACTCACAGGCGCTTCCCCTTTTGCCGAGGTATAAGATTATTCGAATCGAAAAGTCTTATGCTTTCATAAAAACTATTTGCGTAATCGATTACAAACACTCTGCGTATTCGTAAAACATCGAAAGGACGTCTGCGAGTGCTCCGCTAAAATGCCGTTTTGTGCTGTCAAGTCTTGCAGAAACAAGTCAAACACATCAAGTATTAAAAAAGATGGAATAACCTTTCATTTGTAAGTATTTTTTTATTTTTTTTACGTAAATATCAATTTAAATGCAATTTCTAATAATCGTCGATGTATCGTTTAGCGATATGATCAAGACAAATAATCGAGTCATGTGTTTACTCGATCATTGATGCGGCTTCACGAGACTATCATGGAAAGAAAGTATACAAATTTAATCTTTATGAACTAAGAGATAAAGTTGAATTTAAAACGCGATATTGAACCGCATTCCCCACGAGACTATAAAGCGATGTAGCGAGACTATCTTGAAGAGAAAATATACAAATTTAATCTTTATGAACTAAGCGATAAAGTTGAATTTAGAACGCGATATTGAACCGCACTCCCCACGAGACTATAAAGTGATGTAGCGAGACTATCTTGAAGAGAAATTCAAATTTAATCTTTATGAACTTAGTGATAGAGTTGAATTTAAAAACTCGTCGCTTAAAAGGTCGTAAATTTTTACGACTTTCTTAGTGACGGACTGCTTTTAACTTGAACGTCGATAAAAAAATATTTTTCTAAGTATAATTTGAAATGAGATGAGAATTAATCTTTATTATATTAAAATTTTACACAACTACATAAAAAGGAGTATAATGTTTATTTTGTAAGTCTTGTATATATTTATTAAAATTTACCTACGCTCGGTTACTTTTAACTGGCAGAACATTTTAATGGTACGGAACCCTTCGTGCGCGAGTCCGACTCGCACTTTTTTGTAATGTTAATCTTGTAACCTTTCTATTATGTAATCTATACTAATATTATAAAGCTGAAGAGTTTGTTTGTTTGTTTGTTTGTTTGAACGCGCTATTCTCGGGAACTACTGGTCCGATTTGAAAAATTCTTTCGGTGTTAGATAGCCCATTTATCGAGGAAGGTTATAGGCTATATATCATCACGCTACGACCAACAGGAGTGGAGCCACGGGGGTGAAACCGCGCGGAGCAGCTAGTTTGTTTATATGTATGTATTAATATTGCGTATATTTCAGATTTACAAAAAATCCTGCTTTAAGGCTAAGGTGGATTGAATGCTGTGGGAGAAAATCAGAATGGACACCTCGGTACAGAAATAATAAAAATTTCTGTACCGATATTTATTTTATTGAATATTAGCATCTACAGACGCTCCGATTTGGTTGGTGCCAACCATATCGGAACCGACAAGGCAACCATTCCAACATTGCTACAGATTGTCCGACGGTTGGCCTTCCAGCTGTCAGTTGACCATAGAGTAATATGTCAGTTGACCATAGTACGAAGAGAATGGGCTAAATTCTACTATAGAAATAGAGAAAATTACAGTCATATGCGGCTCTTACAACTTATTTTTTAAGGTTTTTAATGTAGCCGCACTGTCAATTTTTTTTAATACTTCTAACATAATAAAATACGCTTGATTTCTGGCATCTCTATTTGCGTAATCTTTGTTACTTAAGTCCCACAAACAGGGAAAGTCTTTATATAGTTCCAGCAATTTTATTAATATGTCACGTTCGGTGACCGTAACTCCCTCGGCGTTCATGTTGACGTCCTACACCGGCGGCGTTGCGAATGTGAATGAGCCAATTACCTATATTACTCTATGGAATGAGCCGATTTGGTCGGAACAAAGCTTCCAGACGTTCCAATTTGGTTGGATCGGATAGGAAGTTGGTTTGGTCGGTATCGCCGGCGCATCCGACCACGTCAAACCAATATTAATAATAATTATGTCGGACCGACCGCTCTCTACACTTTCCGATTTGGTCGTGGTCGGATGGTTGGCACCAACCAAATCGGAGCGTCTGTAGATGCATTATAATATGTGATGTGTTGAATAAATACATATTCAAATACAAATAAAATGGCGTTTTATTGTTTTTTCGTATGCATATAATAATGATGAAAACGTTACAAATGACCTGTGTAGTATTTTTTATGAATATAATATTAATGTTATTTCTAATTTCAACAAAATTATTATTTTTGTAATATCGATATGGTTACATCCCTTTAGAGCGATTGTATTATTACGTATATGTACAGAGATTTTTCTGTGTAATCGATGTATGTGTGCAAAAACATGCTAGTCTGTCAATTTTGTAATAGTTTGAGTTTGTAAAGACACAAATTATTTTTGTGAATGTGTGATTGTGTTTCAAAGTGTGAGTTACCCTCCCCGCACCAAAATCGGCAGAAAGTTTAGTTAGAACATTTGCCAGCGTGCTCCATCCATTACTTAATGATCTAAGGGTAAAAAGTAACAATGGCTCGAGCGAAAAATATTAAAAAAGTTTATACTTTATGTTAATAAAAAATATACTACTTTATTTTGACCAAGATTTTTACCTTTGTTTCAACTTTTTTTTAGGGCACATATCAATGAATAATTTTATATATGTTTATACATGTCATAATAAGGGTTTCATTTGGTTTTCATAATTGCGAGAAATAAATATTATGTAATTGATTACCTAGTGTATCAACTCCTTCACAACTCAATATATAATTACTAGCTGCTCCGCGCGGTTTCACCCCCGTGGCTCCACCCCTGTTGGTCGTAGCGTGATGATATATAGCCTATAACCTTCCTCGATAAATGGGCTATCTAACACCGAAAGAATTTTTCAAATCGGACCAGTAGTTCCCGAGATTAGCGCGTTCAAACAAACAAACAAACAAACAAACAAACATACAAACAAACAAACAAACTCTTCAGCTTTATAATATTAGTATAGATTTCTCTTACAACGTTATATTGTGTGAAAACCTTTGAGTATCGTGAAAACATTCGCATAATATAATATAATAGACGCGCTTGGCGCGACGCATATGACCTGTGCGAAGCCTGTGCGCTTAAAGTATATATACTATCTACTAGGTTTCCGCCCGCGGCTTCGCCCGCGTAGTCAAAGAAAAACCCGCATAGTTCCCGTTCCCGTGGGATTTCCGGGATTGCGTCATTTTCCCGGGATAAAAAGTAGCCTATGTCCTTTCTCGGGCATCAAAATATCTCCATACCAAATTTCATGAAAATTGGTTCAGTAGTTTAGGCGTGATTGAGTAACAGACAGACAGACAGAGTTACTTTCGCATTTATAATATTAGTATGGATAGAGTGCGAACAACCAAGTGGGAACAGTAGGCACAGGTGGGAACAACACGACGTTCCCGCCGCGAGCGCTCGTAGTCGTGGTTGAGTGCTGACGAAGTGCGTTGCTCTGGAATTTTTTTCATATTTACGAATAAACATCGTGAAATGTGTAGTTCTATCTTGCAAAAACGATACTAGAAAATACACAAAATTGAAATCCAGTATCACATTTCATCGGTAAGTCGATTGTTATACTTATTTTTATGAAAATCAATCTAGCATCGCGGGGGTGAAGGGGAGGTGGGAGGCGGACACGCGCAGGCTCGCTCGCGCACCTCACTGCCGCCCCGTGATCGTAGTGATGTGACTTGACCAACGCTGTACTCGATAGTTTACAAGAAGAACTATATTTTAACATATTAATTATTTAACTTTAAAATTAAAACTCTTTTAAAAATGTATTATAAATAATTTTGTGGTGTGTTTTGTATTATGAATACGAATGTATTATAATGTAAATGTAAAGTATAGATTTTGAAGATTTTTGTAGGTATAGAATGGATAAAATTAAATAGAAAAATTATTAATATAATTTATTATTTAATTATAAATTATTTCTTATTTATAACTAACATTTTTAAAACATTATTACTTATTATTGTTTGGTTTATTATTAAAAAAATAGCACTAAACCCGATCTTTTATTTTATTAACTTTATTATTTAAGACTAGCTTACCGCCCGCGGCTTCGCCCGCTTTGTCTAAAACCTAATAAATTATATACGAAAACCTTCCTCTTGAATCACTCTATCTATTAAAAAAAACGCATCAAAATCCGTTGCGTAGTTTTAAAGATTTAAGCATACAAAGGGACATACCTAGGGACAGAGAAAGCGACTTTGTTTTATACTATGTAGTGAAGTCCACACGTTTTTCTGATATTCCAATTAAACATATTTTTTAAAGTATCTACTTATAATAATTAATACAAGAAATATTCAAATGGAATAAACACACTTTATTCAGTTGGTAAACAAATTTAAAATTACATATTTATACTTTATTCATACATTTCTCCTTTAATAACATATTGAACATAAAATTTACTTAAGATACATATATTTATTTACATAACTTATCGATAGCTCAACACGCATTTGATACCTACCCATCCCTATTGGTCACACACACATCTATATAATATCTATAGCTCATCTGCCTACGATGTGCACTAAGCAATTTGTGCAATACACGCGCTCTATACTACTGTAATATATACTCTAAAAGGGCTGATAGACGTACGAACTTTAAAATCGCGGTTTTAAAGTTCGCGTACTTACTCGGCTCGACGTCGGTGACACACGCAAGAGCTTGGTCAGTAGCTTCTCGCGTGTCACCGATATCGAATGTCGCTATGTCATCAACGGAGGGAATTTTATGTTATTCAGGAATTAAATATAGACATTTTTAATTTAATAACCAGCACTAATTTTTAAGTAAATAGCATTCTAACAAAACAAATGTTCAAAAATTGAAGGACATTTTCGTTTTTACTATTATATTTTGAGGGTACTTTACAAAAAAAGAGCGTGTGCTCCGAGCCCACGCGTCAGGAGTGAAACTTCCTTGGCGTGATTCAAAGATACCTTCGCCAATATTCAATTATATTATATTCATTCATATTAATTATATTAAATTATTTTCATAAAACTAAAAGAAGAAAACGAAATCAGCAAAAGTGGGTGAAAAACTGGCTTACAAAAAGAGAGCGTTTATCCCACGTAAATTTGATGAAGGAGTTACGATGTAGAAGGAAGACTTGCGTAATAATTTAAGGATGCCTGAGCCATTATATGATGAACTTTTGCACTTAGTAACACCTATTATAGCTAGACAGGCTAGGCTCGCGGCTCGCGGCGGTGACAGACGTGCGAGCGAAGGCGGGCTACGAGTAAAATTTCAAACATGTTGGATCGTCAACGAACTTACTCGACGGTTTTTAAGTACGCGTACTTGGGGTGATACACGAGCGAAAAAGGTCGTCGAGCCACAAGTTCGCGTACTTACTCGTACGTCTATCAGCCCTTTAAGACCGTATGACAATGACGTGAGCACGGTCTAGACCTACGGTCTAGACCGTGGTCTAGACTCTAGAGCGAGTCTATGGTTATATGAGACTGCAACACTCATTGGTAATTTGTGATAGCAACACTGTTGTCAAAATTCAAAATGGCAGAAAAGTATACAGTAAATAACTACCTATAAATTTAAATCATTTTATAGATAATAAAATAGTGTGTGACGTGGTGTAACGGAAAATTAGTGAATTTGGGACTGGATTAAGTTATACAAATCAAGAGGATACATGTCACCAATATTCTCGTAACA
This sequence comes from Colias behrii, assembly GCA_029959065.1. Classification (NCBI taxonomy): domain Eukaryota; kingdom Metazoa; phylum Arthropoda; class Insecta; order Lepidoptera; family Pieridae; genus Colias; species Colias behrii. The sequence goes on along the minus strand of JARWMC010000011.1, from coordinate 5,009,117 downwards.
GGTAAGTTTTTTTTGTAATGTAGCCGCCCACTACAGTAAGAATCTGTCCGAATTTATCTAAATATTTATATACTCTTTCTCATTGTCACACAATTTTTTATCAATAATTAAGGAACACTAATTAATAGTAAAAAATAAACCCTTTATTTCACTGTATATGTTAAAAACTGTTCATATTTAAATATCTGTAACTGGACACTACGCATCAGCGGTGAAGTTATTAATATCTTGTCGATTAATCAGTCGATTCAATGTTCATTAGTTAAATGAAATACCTACCTATGTAAAAATACATTAGAATAATTGCCAAGCCCCGGAAAACTACGGTCCCCGAAATTGCGAAAACCACCGGCACATTTTTAAACGTAGATACTGTTTAGATAAAGGATTTACACACGTTGTGTCGTATTCATTCCCATGTCTAATCATTTAATTTTAAGTAAAAAGAAGAAACGCCGAAAATGTTTTATGTATAAAAATGTGTCAAACACATCTTTGCCAATAATATTTTTCTACCATCTACTGCCAAAGCTTTAAATGAAAATAATCAAGTTCCATTTATTTACTTTATAAAAGTATACTCCACCATTTAAAAATAATATTTTTTATTAAGAAATTGATCCAAAACTGTACATTGTAGACAATTACCAAAGCCATTCTAAATTGCTTATCTATAAGTAGTTAGACTAAATTATGAGTAAGTATAATGATTAAAGTTATAATTTTTATTGGCAAACATTAAAAATGCTGATATTTTTTATTAAAATTTACAATAATCAATAGATTGGTAATAAACTTATATCACCGCATGCAGTACATTTAGTATATTTTAAGGATAAAGAGATCCTGGCTGAACAATGTTCATCAGGAAAATTAGTTTAGTATAATTTTTTTACAAAATAAAGTATTTGTGCATGGAGTAACGGACAAATATATGCCATTTTTAAAATATAAAACATATTCATATTTCATAAATGTTTAAGAAAAACTCAACAAAAATCATGAAAAAGATAATATATGTGAAATATTATTGCTATTGTGGTTTTTAAATATTCAATTTAAGTCATTATGTGGAAATAATGATGAATAGAATTCAGACAAATACTTATCTTATGTGTTCCTTATTCTTACAGTCAATCAAAAATAGTTTTAATTAATCATGTAAATTCAATACATGCTTGTTGTTTTGTTTGCATATGATTTTTATAGCTTCTTCTATTTGATTTATGACTATGGAAAAATAATATAAACATCCTGATAATTATTAACTAATGCAACACACAATACTTCATAGCAGATAGAAAAAATATGCTAATTCATGATAATCAATAAAAAAATATTGGCAAGTAATGTAACATTATGTCACTCTGTTTTCCTTATTCATATTAACCAAATATTAACATAAGGGACTAAAGAAAGAAAGAAAAATATTTTTTTCCACCCACAATATAAATTATAGCAAAAAAATATTTTTTTTTACTAATGCAAACTTAAACTTAAAAGAAACAATGCAAAAGGAACAGAAAATTGAAAATAAAAGGACTGGAACAATATTACTGGATTAATTATGTCAGAAATGTTCTCAATATTTGCATTTAAAAAAATTATTTTAAGCACTTAAATATAGTTCACCTTCACATATCCAATAAAAATTCATGTAAAGTTTAATTTCTACTCTAAATTTTTATTATATGGAAAATGTGTTAAGGTCAAGCAAGTTACATGCTTTTCTCATTATAATGTTGTATCAATATAAACTATCACAACTTCCTATAATTTAATTTATAGCTTATTCATGTAATAACCACTTTGACGTTTGATGTCTTTTTATTAGTTTTCTTTTGATACACAGAGCTATAGATGAAAAAATTGCAAGCTTTTCATAAGAACATTAAAATTATTCAATATAAAATATAAGGAAGTTAGTTTTGGAACTTATGGAACTTATGGAATGAAAGCTGTGGGTTTGAAAACTGCTTGACCATTTTTTTTCTGTTCTAAACATCTTATTTGTTTAATGTACATTTCATATTTTATAGATTTTTTATACTCATTGTGAAAACAGTCAGTGGATAGATTATAATATGACATAAAATAACATTTTTAAATACTTTTTATAGTCAACAAAATAGCTAAAAGTTAATCATTTTGATGATAAAAGATAAGTAATCCGATAAGAAATTTTTAATGGCATTGGACTAAATTTTTGTATAATGATATGTAATATTAAATATGGTTTTCCTTCTTTAATTTACTGTCAATGTAATGTATCTGTATGGTGTGATTAAAAGAAGAAATAATAATTAAGACAATGGACTGAGTAATTCTATTGGTGCTGCCAATGAAATTCATGGCAAATAAAGCATTATAAAATAATAAGACATCCAATCATTGATACACACACCAAGGTTTCTTTCTAGTTTGAGTTGTTCTTCTAAAAGATTTAGTATTTAAGAAAAACTTTTTCATAAAGGAATAAATATAAAATTATTCAATACATTAGAGGGCCCATATTAAGCATTCGAACTGAACTTATCATTAGAATGTGGATGAAAAAACCATCAAAAAAATTAAACCATCATTTTATTTTAAGATAATATAAGAAAACAATGACTATTCAGTTTTACTTTCGTCATCAATTTATGGTCCGGGAGCCAGCAGCAGATTTTATGACCAAGTTCCTCTCAAGCGGTAATTAGTAAAATGCATCAAAGTATAGTATTATGAAGCCTCGTGAACGTCAGCTGGAGCTCGGTTGGGGGGAAGAGCGGTTGTAGCCTCCCGTATCAGCTGACGGTTTTTCCACCAAGATACAGCCAGCTGACATATATATTTATCCACAGTTACATATAAGCTATCATCAGGTAAATTTTTGTTTGAGAGGAAATAACGGAAAATAAATTTTTCTTTAAATTTAACTTTCATGTTCGAGACACCAGCTGACGTATAATACACCATGTTGTAACCAGCTGACTATTTTTTTTCGTTGAGATATTGGGTTAGCTACAATTTGACAAATTTTTAGCTGAGAGGAAATGAATGAATGAATGTATTTTTTTTCCTATGTGCGTGGGAGGCTACAACCGCTCACCCCCCCAACCGAGCGCCAGCTGACGTTCACGAGGCTTTATAATACTATACTCTCATGCGTCTGACGAATTATCTCTTGAGAGGAAATAGTTAACCAAATTTGCACCTGGCTCCCTAACCATTATTTGCATTAGCTGAGCTGCAGTTTACTCCGGATTTTAATAATAAACAGAATACGATTTAGAGCTGACAACAAACCATCTCACACCACATGTTATTTAAATATTAGTGTACATAATATAGATAATATTTGCAAATTTTTGCATTGCTGCTGATGGTTTATGGGATTTCAAATTGTTTCATCCCTCATACGTTTCCCATCGTCCTCCGCGAACGATAGCACGTCGCAGGGTGGTAGAAAAGCCTGAGATGCGCGGGCGCCGATATCGAACTTTGCTGTGAGCTATGAGTCACGTCTGCCGAAAATAACTCGGGCATGGGCGCCGCCTACCGGCCGGGGCGGGCGGATAGTTCAGGCTCAGTGGCAACCGAGCCGCTTGAGGAGCGGTCGCCCTGGAGCGTGCCAGGATCGTACTGTGAAGGGTGGTGGCGGCGCCGGCGCGGGATGCGCCGCCATGCCGGTACCACACCAATTGGGCGACGAGATCGCACCCCCGGAGGCCAAGCGCTGCAGGCATTGCGACGGTACGGTACACACCATCACAAACTTTATCTCTAATCTACGAAATTAACAATGAATCGGCCTATCTGCTATGCAGCAATCAGAATGCATCAACATTTGAGTGTTTGTGATTCTCAAGCAAGATGACAGGTGTGACGCCTCCCATATGACTACTCCTACTAATCATTGTTGTCGCGCCGCGTGTTCCACGTGTTTTGTGTTGTCTGTTGTCAATATCAGTATTAATTTTTAGTAATTGAATGTTTTTCCCTTTATTTTTTAGGCTCCTTTTATTAAATTTTTAAGCAAAATTTTTTATTTTTTTTTTAGAATGACTTACTATTACATTTATATAATAACATTAACAATTTCTAATTGATGGAGTAGTCAGTATCTATAAATTAAAACTCGATTTAATACCCTTTCCCTAAAATCAATCGAAACATTGATTTTTTTTTGGCAATGCTATAGCTATACATACTTTAAACATTATAATTATACATCCAAAAACAATATTAATGAAGACACAATTAAATTCTACGTAAGCAGCTCTTAATGACGAGTTTGATCACTTTAATTTTTTGGCTCTAATATCTAACTAACATTTAATTGCTGTTGCGGTAGTTACAACGGTAGTTCTTGGTTAATTATTATGCGCGTGAAATTTTTTAAGATACATTTAATTTGTCTAGTTGCTTTTATTTAAAATTATGTTATTTGATTAATCTATTAATTGGATATTTTTATTCCATTCATATACATAACTTTTATGCGGTAAAATAATATTCATAACAGAAGTTTTATGAGCATATGCTTTTTATTGTTTGAAATCTGAATAGTATTGTCTAATACACGTTTCACATGTACAATGTATTTTATACGTAGGTATTATGTATATACTTTGTATTATATCATCTAGTATGAGCTGGTACAGCCGACCCTTTACTGATATAATGCCCTACATAATGTAGGCGGTAATCGAGGCTACCTTCGACCTCGAATTGGTTGATCCACAACAACAAAAAATTAATTAAAATTAAATAAAATTATTATAATAATATAGGTATTCTATAGATTTGTAATAACCTTGCCTGATGCTTCTAATACAATTTTACTTGATTTTCTGTGTAACACAAATATTATGAAAGTATTGTCATAATAATAGTTCATTTCAAGCTGAAAATGTTTCAATGCGTTACTGTGTTTATACTTAATAAATTTTAGTGTTGTTTAAATTGATTTTAGGTAGATAGTATTGTTAAGTCTCTCTAGTATTTACCCTCAATCTTTAGAAATAAAGAAAGTAATTTTTTGTTTGACACAATATAGTTTTCATTCACAATTTTAGTGAAAGAGGAAAGCTAAGTCATAAAAAATGATTTACGAACCTAAAAAAAAATCGAATTTCTCAATCAATGCAGCATTTCCTCGTGATGTGGAAATTTTTAATGATCATCATTCATAATGCATCTTAAACATACATTGATAGCTTGTTTGACTAATATTTTTGTACATTATTTGTCATAAAGATAAGCTTAGAACATATCTAGAAAAAGGCGCTTGCTTTCCTTATGGACTTCGATGTGGAATTTTAAGCCGAATTTTAAACTATGAAAAAAAAAAAATTTCACTAGAAACAAACTACTACATATTTAAAATGTGGGAAAACTGTAACAACAGATAGTAACACGTTCCATCAGACACAGGTATCAGTTTAGTTGCATTGAAAAAATATAATTGTCATAATTAACAATCCCGTGTACGCTCAATATTTAATTCGATTTATCGTACGCGTTTTCTTTTAATTATAGTAGAGCTATTTTAATAGGCAACATTTGACAGTTTAACAAAATTTAACAACGTAACCTAGTAACGACGACATAGAATAACATGATATTTCGTTTTGTTAGAACTGCACATTTGCTTAACTTTTTTCAATTGCGATTACATATTTTTAATAATAATGACCGATACAAGTAATTTTAAGATTTTATTTTACTGATAAACCATTCTAAACATAATAAACAATTTCTGATTTAAAGAACTGACGTCGCTAGAATTTTGTGTCAATAAACCTTTTTTCTTTTTAAATACCAGAGACGTTACTCTAAAAATCGAAATCTGACATCTAGACTCGAATGCATTGATTACTTGTGAATAAAAATCATCATAAATTAATAAATGCGTTGTGTTTTTTAATTATGTATTTTATATACTTGTCTTATTTTGCTCCTTAAATTAACGAAAGAAAGTATATTACTGGGACATGGGTTTCAAGTTCGATTGACAAATGTTTCAAGTCCGTATCGATTAATTCACTTTAATCGATGTTTTTAAGCAGGTTACCTCTCTTCGAAGATAAAATTGATAGACGTCAAATGTTGCCTATTAAATTGGCTCGACTATAATAGTCACCATAATTTAAAAATTACTACTTATTACAGTCATACAAATCACCCAGGAATAGTATTTTCTAAAAATATTAAATGACTCACTTCTATAGTAGTAACTTTTAGCAATAATAAATACGCGTAGTTGATAGCTTGTAAGAATATGTAACGTCGAAGGTGTGTTATGATGTGATGCAATGTTGTGGCAGGTGGCAGCGTCACAGCGCGAATGCCAACAGTGTTGTTGTTGATTACGCTGACCCAGACACTGATAGCAAATATTGTTAATCAATAACCGCTTGGTTTAGAACTAACATTAGACGCACCTTGAGATGAGATTTGATAAATCCATAACCAGACTATTAGAGCTACATGAACATGATAATATTATGTAGTAGTTAGTACGCATGCTAAAAATATCAGCATCGTTGTATGTAACTAAATTAAACATTTTTTAAGAAGACGGTTAAAGATAAAACGTATTTTTATCTAAAATATATAAGAAACAAAAGCTTTTTAAAGGTTCATTAATTTATTTAAGGACATTCGAATATGCGTAATGCGAAGAGCATTACGCGCAAATTTTTATAGTCGGGTCGATGCAATTTGTTTTCTTGACTTTTACTGGCTTAGGATAAGAGAGAGGTGTAAGTAGTAACGAATATTAACTAAATAAATTTTATCAAATATTCATTTTAAATAACCTACTACATAATATGAAGAATAAGAACATTCAATTCAATAAATTTAACTTCATTAAAGCTCAGCGAAGGATTAAGGGTTTTATCAAATTTAGATATATGAAGGTTAATCGAGCATTAGTTTAAAAGTTGTCCTCACTAAAATAAACTATTTGGCTTTGCTCTTTCAAATTCAAATACTTCTTTTTTCATACAAGGTTGATTTGAACCAGTTGTGCAAATAGCGTTAAGGTTTTGCTATTTGTTATTCTAATCATTTTATTTGGAGTACGATGTTCAAATTTGTACGTTTATTTTTTCTCGAAACGGTAATTGAATATTATATGTAGTAATTAATATACATACACCTTATGTTATAATGTTAAAAAGTGTTTTACAATAACATTTTATTTTACTGAGCTATCGTAAAGTAGTTGAAATTTGAACATTTGCAGAACTTAAAAACAATAATTATATAATTTGCAATGGCATATTTTTCCATCCTTATCCTTTAATTTACTGGCATTAAACATTTAAAGTCTACAAAACTAAAGTAATTATTTTTAGATATTGTATATTTATGATGATAATAATAAAAAAATGTAAACATGTGATGTAACGAAGGGTATAGACAAAACAATAGTTGTTTTTTTACGTTTCAGACTTTAGTACCAGTAAGCTCATTATATTTTGTTTGGCACCAGCTGTCAGTTTTTATGGAACTTTACGAGAAGCAACTTTATTACTCCTTGTCACATAACATTGATCTATAGTCTGTGAACAATCTCAAACAAGTATTAATTTTTCACCGAGAAGAAAATTATTAGGAGCAATGGCGTTTCATATTTCTCGACTGACGTCATGTTTTGACTTTTGTCCGATCGTAAATAGGCCGTGACTACGAAGATTTTCGCGCCTTTGATGACGGCCCTAGTATAAAATTTGAATTTCCATCTGAGAAAATGAATCTATTTATGCACAGAGCGTTGGCGTATGGTAGGTAATTCTGTCGCACATAAGAACGGAATGTTGTTTGAGGAATCGCAAACAAACTCATTATTATTCTCAGAAACGAAGTCTGTATACATTGTGTAATTAAACTGGTATCGTTTTGAGAAAACCGATTAAACATCTTTCGTATTGTATAATATTGTCGATTTTTGAGCGTATTTATATACGCCGTTAAATTTTTAGGCAAATACATATTTCATACATTTACTTTTAAACGTTTCAAAATACTTTTTTCAATGTTATACGATGTTGTTATTTGTTTTTATTAGCATTCTTATATTTAACGTGCCAGTTAAAAATCGTTCTGATTTATGATTATTTCGTAGGGATTGTCCGAAGTTAATGACAATATTCGACGGTTTATGGGTGGCAGTTAAATATACCCGTCTCGGTTTGTCGTTCCGAATAGAATTTTGGCACTGGCTGTCTTGAGTTGTGTAAGTCATATGGAAAACACTTGTAGAATTCTAACTAGTATCTGTCCACATTCTTAGTTAATGATAAATAAGGTATTTGTTTATCTGTAACCATTACTATTGATCTTGAATGTTAAAATTAATGCAGTTGACGTACGTGATTACATATCTAAGTTTTCTGCTACCGAATCAAAAGTTGCATTTAAATATAAATGGGATATTAATTTATATCATTAATACATGACATTGATTTATATTCTTGATTTATTATAACTTGTCACTTTTAATACGTCAATGTTTCTGAACATTATGTTCATTAAAATTTCATTGAAATTTAATGTAGGTACATTGCCTATACATTGCTCCTGTTATTTCATTGTATTGTATTGTCATAATACAATTCTTATCGAAACTGAAATATTAAAATGGTAAAGACCTTGCTCTAGAAGTGATGCTTTTAACGTAAACATTGTTTTCTGTGTCGTAATTTATAATAACTAGCGATTATTTACTATTCATTTATTCATTATCTACCTTAAAATCAATAACAAGCCGTTCCAATTATTTTAAGTCTGGTAAACAAAATATGAGAAAAAGGCTGTAAAAATTTATTTATCGTTGATTTACTGATAGATATTTCTAATTAAATATTTTTTAATATATTTGTACCTAGTTAATATTTAAAAAAATAAACGTCCGTTTCGGTTTTTACAGTGCAAAACTTCTAGCACACAAAAGAGGCTAATTTATTTAAGAATCGGTTCAAACGTTGCGGGCTTTTTTTTAACACGAAATTAATTCTTCAAAGCTAAAAAACTGTTTTTAAATGATCTTCTTGAAACAGTAATTAGCGGTGTCGCCCTCATTCGACGCACCTTGACCTCGTTGCTTTACGAGGTACCACACGG